>ML681966.1:72565320-72808784 GCA_007922195.1 Podocnemis expansa
TTTCCCAAGCATGGACCTCTAGCAAAAGGCAAGGGAGACAGAGAGAGAGCCTAAGGCAAGGCAGACAGGGAGTCAGTCCTCCAGGGGAAAACTCTGACAGACATCAGTCTGTATGAGAGCAGGAATGAGCTCTGCAGAGTCTGGGAAGTGGCAATAGTGCAGATCCACAAAGGACCTTTGGTATGTGGGGGAGGTCCTGAACAATTAGAAAAAGCAAATATCGTGCGCATCTTTTTAAAAAGGAAGGAGGATTCAGGGAACTTCAGACTGGTCAGCCTCGCCTCAGTCCTTAGAAAAATCACGGAGTGCTTAGAGGTGAGAAGGGTGATCAGGAACAGTCAGCATAGAATCACCAAGAGCAAGTCATGCCAGACCAACCTGACTGCCTTCTGTGATGAGATGACTGGCTCTGTGGATCTGGGGAAAGCAGTGGATGTAATATAGCTTGACTTTAGCAAAGCTTTTGATACAGCCTCCCATGGTATTCTTGCCAGTGAGTTAAAGAAGTATGGGTTAGATGAGTGGACTATAAGGTGAATAAAAAGCTGGCTGAATCGTTGGGCTCAGCTGTTAGAGACCAATATCTCGATGTCTATTTGGCAGCTGGCATCAAGTGGCGTGCTGCAGGTTGGCCCTAGGTAAGGTTTTGTTCAACATCTTCATTAATTATCTGAATGATGGGATGAACTGCATTCTCAGTAAGTTTGTGGATGACACTAAGATGAAAGGAGAGGTAAATATGCTGGAGGTGGAAGGATAGAGATAGGATACAGAGTGACCTAGACAAATTGGAGGATTGGACAAAAAAAATCTGATGAGGTTCAACAAGGACAAGTGCAGAGATCTACACTTAAGATGGATAAATCCCATGCATGACAACCCCCTGGCTAACCAGCAGCTGTGCAGAAAATGACATGGGAGTTACAGTAGACAAGAAGCTGGATATGAGTCAATATATTTTGCCAAGAAGGCTAATGGTATATTGGGCTGCAATAGTAGTAGAATTCCAGTAGATCCAGAGATGTGATTACTTCCTTCTATCTAGCACTAATGAGGCCACATCTGTAGTACTATGTCCAGTTTTTTTGACCCCTTGCTGCAGAAAGGATGTGGACAAATTCAAGCGAGTCTAGCAGAGGGCAACAAAAACTTGATTAGGGGCTGGGGTACCTCCCTCTAGTCCAAATTTAGCCATCTAAATCCCTAAAAGGTCAGGATTTAGGAGACACCCTTCTCAGCATCTGCTGTTGGCTAGCTTAAGCATCTCCCTGCCTACCTGCTGGCTTTTATGGATCTCATTTTCAGATGTTTATCACTCTCCATGCATTGGATAGGGATCTTAGGGGCCTAAGCCAGGGTATGTGTACGCCAGTGGCTGGACAGGGTCTGAAAGTTAGGAACTGCAAAATCCGAGTCCCTTTCTGGATCTGAGCTGAGTAGCCTGCAGAGAAATGAGCCCATGATGGGAAAAGAGGTCTAGAAGTAGATCAAAGTAGGAAGTTATCCAAGGAGGCAACATATAGTCTGAGGAAGCAGAGTAGACTGAAGGCCTGGCTGGGTTCCTCTACTGGGCACCTAGAAAGGGAGGGTGAAAGCCCCAGACAGAGGGTGTATAAGCACCATTGAGCTCAGAATCAGGCCAAAAGACTTGACATGAAGTGGTTGGACTATTGTTTGGAGGCATTTTGTTACCCCCAGGGGTGTGGGAGTGAATGTGACCTGATTGGAGAGTCAAGTCAGGAAAAGAAGCTGACTCCAGAGCAAGACTAGCTGCTGGTGAGGGGTGGAGAAGAGCCAGAGGAATAGCCAGTGGCACACCACAGCATACCATGCTTAGCCACAAACGGGCACAGTAGCTTCTAAGTCACTCTTCTACACAGGCCCATCATTTTTACATACCAAATATCTATCTATTATATTGTACGGCTGGTTAGATATTCTCGGATAGAATGTTCCTGTTGGTTTCAGGCAGGGGCTGAAAATGGAAGCAAAAACGAAATGGTGGAAACTTTCTGATTCCCTACATATTCCACTACCTCCTTCCAGATCCCTGGTTCCTGGTTGGTCACTGCTGTCCCCAGTTCTGTTTCACTTCAAACCCTGGAGCATAACTAGGAATGATGAAACATCTGCTTTTCAGTGGACAAAATACTGGAGAAGACTACATCATGGGGAATAGTCCAGTTGAACAGGTGATGAATTGTTAAGACTTACATTTTAATTTTCATTATTAGGCTGTGTATTTCCCATCCCAACTAGGTGAATGGAAGCCGTTCACATCTGTTTTAGGACCAAACTGTGATACCTTTCCTCACATTAGTAATGACTTAATCCTCAGGATACTCCAGAAACTTAAGGAACTTACACTCCTTGTGTAAGAGATTATTTAATGTGAGGAAAGGTATTGTAATCTGGCCTTAGGAGTCCAAGCCATAATCTGTTGTCAAATATACTCATGTACACTGAGAATGAATCCGCTCCAAATGCAGCATTAACTAGTCTGTTGCCATATAGACATTAGTTCACATAGGCAGTGAATTATGCTGGGTCCCCTTTTCTGCATAAGGCCAGTAGGCTGATGTAGGCCATATGACACATAAGAAGGGGAAACATCCCGAGCAGCTGCCTTTCCTCTCAACACAGTTCCATATGCACCTTTTTATTTGTGGTTAAGGAGGTTGTTTTCACCTCAGCACCCTAGAGCCCAAGGGTGAACACACTCTTGTGTTCCTTTTTCCCCTGTCTGAATTTTTCATGAACTATGTCCTGGAGAATAATGGTTGAAGTAGGTTCAAGGTGACTCACTATGGAAAGCAATCATAGTTCTGCCTCCTATGGAAACAAGATTAAAACAAGTTGGCAAACACCACACACTGGGCTAGAAAGCTTCCCACTGCTGACCTGTGTGGAAAAGTAAAGTATTGATTACACTACAAACACACTATCATTTTTCCATACGGGAAACTTCAAATTAATGCATTTGCCCCAACCCAGTTCACAGTTCTAACATAAATTAATATCTGGGTAGAATCAGTTAAAGCTATTCTAGCAAGCGTCAGCATAACCCAAACACAGGAGCTTTTATAGAATGATACACATTCATGTTACCAAGCCCATCTTTCACAGTTAGATGTTATTTTTCTTAAGTCAAGTTTAGTCAGTCATAGGTATGGAATCCCATTAGGAATATGTTTGGAAATTTACAATTTTCCAGGAAAAACTATTACTTCTTTCTCTTTTTTGGTAAAGGAAATATTTGTCAGTATGTGGGGGTTGTAAAGACAGCTCTAGTGTGAATTCTAGATGTGATGAGGGAACTCTAGACCTGTTACAGGGAAGTAATGCATGCTCTGGCACTATTGTGAGATTTTCCTAGTAGTTTTTTAGGATGGATCCAAACTTGCTCCCATTGCAGTCAGTAGGCGCAAGAGCAGGTTTATATTGTCTCTTTCCAACCTGGGATTCAATCTGGCAGGTTTAATCTCTTAAATAACTTTTACTCACACCGGACTAGACTGTGGCATGCTTTTATGCTGCAGCATAGGGAGGGGACCATGTAAGTGACTTTTCAGCTAGATTCTACAGCCCGTGCATGGGCTCAACTGAGCAGCACCCGCTGTGATCAAAGGATCACAGCGACAGTTCCTTCTGAGTTTCTCGAGGCCCTAGGGCTACACATCTTGTCGACGACACACAGAGCATCGTGGCCACATCAGGCAATTAGGTACGTTCTTCTTTAAGGACAGTATGGCATGTGCAGTCATCTGGCTCCCCACGTGCCGCATGGGGCAGTACAATTCAGCATTCCCTTCTGCGCAGCTCACTGGTTGAACATCATAGTGAGGTGCACAAGCAATGTCACTGAAGTTACGGAGGCTATCTTTCTGACTGGAGCTTGCAACCTGAGCCCCAACACTTATCCCTTGGCTTCCCTACAAGCACTTCTTGGAACCTCACTGGTGTGGAATATTAAAAAGGTGCCAGCAATAATACATATGTGCATGTGTGACAGGTAATATGACCCTACATTTCCTGGGAAAGACCTAGATCAGCTGGGGCATTCACTACCAAAGGTAACACTCACAAAACACTCACAGAAATGAATGGGAGAGAGATTTCCATTTGGTTTAAAGTTCCCAGAACATAAAAGAGAAATGTAGTGAGAGAATGAGGGAGAGTCTCATTGGAACTCTGGTTCAGCTCTTAGTGCCCAGTCTGTTAGCACTGCCTGGTAGGTACAACTCAATGCCTAAATCTTTGAATCTAAATGTAGGCACACACAGGGACACATTGAGATCCCAGTCCTGCAAGGATTAATTGTGCTGACATGGATAGTCCCAACCTGAGACACCTCTAGGACCTGATTTTCAGAGGTACTGAACATCTGCTGTACTTACTGGCTATGTGTACACTAGTCACATGAAGTTCAAACTTGTTAGTTTGAACTAAAAAGTTCAAGGTTAGTTCGAACTAACCTCCAGTTAGTTCAAACTAATCTTGCGCTTTTAAGTCCAAACTAACCGCATTCTAGTTTGAACTAACGCTTAGTTCAAACTAGAACGTGCGGTTAGTTGAAATTAACCTATTTAGTTCGGACTTAAGTTTGAACTAAGCATTAGTCCATGGCTACATCGTGCCTAGTTTGAACTAAAGTTTGAACTAAGCGCTTAAGTCTGAACTAACCACTGGAACTAACAAGTTCCAACTAAGTGATCCTTAGTTCGAACTAAGAAATTTCTTAGTTTGAACTAGCAAAAGCCTAGTGTGGCCATGGGCTAAGTTAGTCTGAACTAAGCCTCCTTAGTCTGGCCTAACTTGCCAGTGTAGACATAGCCCCTGACTCTGTTTGGAGTTATCAGTGCCCTGAGCTTTGAATAAACAGGTCCAGGGAGTCTCATGTCCTTGGAAATCAGTGTCTTCCTCTGGAATTTTTGGCACTGGGACCTGCAGCCAACCCTGGGCTTGCTGGTAGTCAAGTAAAGAACTAGATTCTAAATGGGAACAGACCAGGCCATAAATGAGCAGAAGACTGCAACAAAAAGATGACTGCCTTTGAACAATAATATGGAAAGTGAATTGTGAGGATGAAAGATGCTGAACTGAAAGACCTAGAGAATGAAATCCTTTCTTTCTCACTGTTGTGTTTGGAGCCCATTCACGGATCTCACACAATGTTATCCACTGGAGAGGTAAAGCACACACAGCAAAGTTAAAGCTTCCCCTTGCCACACAGTCTTTCAAACCTAAACTAAAGGACTCACCCTGTGGGCTGCAGGGGCGTTGCTGGCGCTGGGCACTCCGGGGCACGTGCCCTGAACCCCAGTGCCAGAGCCCCAAATCTCCAGCCCAATTGGGCCGGAGACCCGGGGTCCAGCCGCCAGCGGCCGCGGCAGCCCCGTCCCCAGCCGGGGATCCGGGGTCTTGCTGCGGCAGCCCCGTCCCCCACCGGGGATACGGGGCCTGGCCACCCACGGCAGCGCAGCGGTGCCTGTTCCTGTCCCCGGCCACGGGGTGGGGCCTGCAGGCCGGTGGCGGGGCCTGGCCCCAGGTCCCTCCCCCAGCCAGCGACACCCCTGGTGGGATGTAAGGTTAATCTGTACAGTAATGTAGTACCAATTGCTGTGAGACAGAATAACACTTTCATCAACCTAGCTTCTTTTAGGCTATGTCTACAGTACAAAAGTTAGTTCAAATTAATTAATTTGAACTAACTAATTCAACTTTAAGTCAAATTTATTAATTCAAATTAGGAAGTCTTCACTAGACTCCTAATTCGAATTAAAACAGGCTTTAAAAATTCATGTTAGAGAGTCTACCTTAGAATCTCTAACTCGAGCTGGGAGAGCCACGGCTCCAAAGGGAGCCAGGCTCTCATGCTAGGAGAGTTGCAGCGCCTGGGGACAAGGGGAGCCCTGGCTCCGCGGGTCCCTTCTCCCTGGGACCTGCAGGTCCTGGGCAAGAAGGAAGCCATTGGGCGTCTGGGGCTCCCTGGACAGGAGAGCTCTGGAGATTCCCTGGTCTGAGGAGCACCAGGAAAGAAAGCCACCAGCACTCCCCAGATCAGGAGTCTGCGGCTGGTGGGGCACTGTCCCTGCCGCCGGCTGTGGATTCCCCATGGGGTGCTTTCCCTGCCACCAGCCAGGGATTCCCTGCGAGATGCTTTCCTTACCACTGGCATGCCTGATCTGGTCCCCAGCCCCTCTCTGCAGGCTGTGGGGCTAGGGGCTGGCTCGGACCCTGATCTGCTCCAAGCTGCTTACGTGCGGTGCAAGGAGCTCTGAGCCTTATCAATTTCATGTCTCTCTTCCCTGACACGCCCTGGACAGGGGAACCTCTGGGGCAGCCCAGAGGCTCCCTTCTCCCCAGGATTGTGACTTCCTTCTTACCTGGAAGCCACGCATGGCTCCCTTGTCCCCAGTCGGGAAGCCTGTTAATTTGAACTAACCCTACTCCCCAGCTAAAATAGGGTTAGTTCAAATTAATACCTTCAAATTAAGAATTAATTGGAGGTTTTATTTTATTGAATTAGTGGTTCCTTATTTCGAATTAGGGAACCACTTAATTTGATATAATAAAATGCCTCCTTGGCCAGGGAATAAGTTATTTCGAATTAAGCCTCCTTAATTCAAAATAACTAATAAGTGTAGACATACCCTTAGTCAATACTGGTAAAAGAAAAGAGAGGACTTGGAGTTCTCTCCATTGGGCTGATGTGCATCCATGGAGTTACTCCTGATATACACGTGAAAGCAAGAGCAGAATTTGACCCTGAATGTGTAAATCAGGAATAGCTATACTCAGATCACTCAAGTTACACCCATATAAAACCAGGGTCAAGTCAGAATTAAGCCCAGTTTTGTTTACAGATTTTAATAAAAAGCCCGTACAGGGATTTATTTTTAATGCAATACAGGTTTTATTTTGATGCCTTGTTTCTCCATTCCTATTTTAGGAAAGTAAGTCATTGCATCAGTACCCAATTTATTCTGCCAGTTGTAAATTATATCCTCTGTGAAAGGCATAAATTGCACCCATGGCCTTTGGCAGAGATACCAGCAATTCTCCTGCTCCCTATTAAATTAGCCACTTATATATCCACACCACAATAATTTCCACTTTGCAGAAAACTAATTGAATCTTACCAATATCCCATTGAATTATTTTGTTAGTGGATGATGTGTGCAACTCTGTTAGCAGAAAAAGCTGAAGAGACACCGGTGCCTAAAGAACAGTATAAAGTGCATGCTACGTTCATGTGGTGCAATAGATGTTTCATAAAGCCATCCTAATGAAAAGCCAGATAGGGGGAAGCAGTGTCTCTTTGCAAAACAAACAAGAAGTTCTGTGGCACTTAAGGTCTAATATATTTATTTATTGCATGAGCTTTTGTAGGAGAAAATCCCACTTTGTCAGATGCTTTGAACATGGGGGAACTTACAGAATGGGAGGAAATAAATGCAGGGAAGTGTAAGTCATGGGAACAGGTCTCACTGTACCAGCAAATCAAAACAGCTGTAAAGATTCAAACATTGAGGAACAGCATACAGAGGAAGATGAGGTTTTGTAATGAGTTAAAAATCCAATGTCCCTATTAGGTCCTGAGGCAGTGCAACTGAATATGCAAATAAATTCAATCTCAGCATTTTCTCTTTGAAGCCTTGATCATGTATTCATCTGCCTGAGCACCACAATATGCAAATCATTAATGGAGTGATCATGAAGATTGAAGTGCTCATCCACTGGTTTTAGATGTTTGGCCTAGAGCCTGGTCTCACTGAAGATACTCAGAATTTCTGAGCATACTCAATGAGACCAGGCTGGGGATGGAGTTTTTAGATCCCCCTGCCCTGTCTAACATGGGGGAACGCCATTTCATGGCTTGATATTTTTAGGGGCTCAGCATTCTGACTTCTAAAAATAGAAAATGGAACCAGAACGCTGAATTCCAGGGCCTACTATTTTTAAACAGTGGGCCTCAGAATGCAGCATTCTGGCTCCATTTTCTATTTTTAGGGGCCCCAGAATGCTGGGCCCCCTAAAAATAGTGGGCTGTGGAATGGCATTGTCCTGCGTTCCAGCTTACTTTAACCCCTGGATCCCTGAGGATGTGCTGTAGAGGTCCGATTTAGGGATTGTAGATGATGACAAGAGATGCTCTGTCATTTTCTTTCTTGGGCTTCTCCGGTAGTAGTTGACTTCCAGGTACCTGCCTGGCTCTGTCAACCCGTTTCTTCACTTCTGCAGGTGGGTACTGTAGTTTTAAGAATGTTTGACAGAGATCCTGGAGGTATCTGTCTATATCTTAGGGATCAGACCAAATGCAGTTATATCTTAGGGCTTGGCTCTAGACAATGGATCATGTGGTGTCTTTTGCATGGACGCTCGAGGGATGTCGGTAACTGTATAAATCAGTAGGTTTTCAATATAGGATGCTGCTTATGTGTCCATCCCTAATTTGTACTGTAGTATCCAGAAAGTGGATCTCCTCTGTGGAGTGTTCCAGGCTACGTTTAATAGTGGAGTGGAAATTGTTGAAATCTCTGTGGAAATCTTCAAACGCATCCTTACCATGGGTCCAGATGATGAAGATGTTATCCATGTAGCGTAAGCAGAAGAAAGGTGCTTTGGGGTGAAGCTTGAGGAAACAGTGTTCTAAGTCAACCATAAAAATCTTGGCATATTGTGGGGCCATGCAGGTACCCACAGAAGTGCCTCTGACTTGAAGGTATAAATTATCCTCAAATCTGAAATAGCTTTGGGTGAGTACAAAGTCACAAAGTTCAGTCACAAGGTATGCTGTGGAATCATCTGGGATGGTTCTTCTAATAGCTTGTAATCCATCCTTATGTGAAATGTTTGTGTAAAGAGCGTCTATGTCCATAGTGGCCAGGATGGTGTTTTCTGGAAGCTCACCAATAGACTGGATTTTTCTCCGGAAATCATTGGTCTCTCAAAGATAGCTAGGAGTGTTGATAGGATAGGGTCTGTGGAGGGAGTCCACATAGCCAGATAAGCCTGCTGTAAGAGTGCCAGCATCTGAGATGATAGGGCATCCGGGGTTTCCTTTTTTATGGATTTTAGGTAGTAGATGGAATATCCCAGATTGGGGTCTGGTGATGTGTCCATCTTTATTTGTTCCTGTGTTGCCTTGGGGAGTTTCTTGAGGAGGTGGTGTAGTTCCTTTTGGTATTTCTCAGTGGGATCAGAGAAAAGTGTTTTGCAGAGTGTTGCATTGGAGAGTTGTTTATAAGTCTCCTGATCATAATCCAATTTATTAATGATGACGACAGCACCGACTTTGTCAGCCTCCTTAATAATAATGTCAGAAGTTGTTTCTGAGGCTGTGGATGGCATTGTGTTCTGCAAGGCTGAGGTTATGGTATAAGGGATGTTGTTTGTTCATGATTTCAGCCTTTGTACAGTGGCGGAAACAATCTAGTCTGTTGTTCCAACTGTCAGGAGGAGTCCATGAGGAATGTCTCTTTGATTCATCTTATTTGGACCATTCTAGCACGTAGGACTTCAGATTTCCCAATATCTCCTTCCTGATAAGCAACTGTGGCAGGATGTAGAAAGGCAAAGAAAAATACTGTTGTCAAAACAATTGAGCCAGAACCTCTGTTGGCATAAATAGGCAAAGCAAGCTAGTGGATGAAGGGAACAAAGCCAATTTACATTAGCTCAGGATCTGGGCAATTATTTTAGAATGCCCCAGCCAAGACACTCTGAATGCTATAAAACAGTGGTTCCCAACCTTTTTGAGGCTGAGGACCCCTTTTTAACAAAAAAAATCTTTGCGGCCCCCAGCTGATTATGTAATCTGACCCACGCAGACTGACTCTGCCCTGCGCCACTCTGGCGGCACCGCTGGGACAGCCAGCGAGTGGTGCCACCACCACCATGGCCCGCACCACCTGGGAGCCAAACCACGGTGGCTATGAACCCCTTCCCTTGCCTTTCTGGGGAACAGCCGCGGCCCCATCCCTCTGCCAGGATCCAGCCACGGGTGGGGAGAGGCAGCCCTGGCAGGGAGCATCAGGGCTGCAGCTTGATTCCAGTCCCAGTAGGGAGAGACTCTGCAGACCCCCTGCAACATGTCTGCAGACCCCCAGGGGTCCTCAGACCCCAGGTTAGGAACCACTGCTATAAAACAACTAAAAGCACCCACAGCAGTGCTGTGAAAAGAATTGCAAAATCCCTGCATTCATTTAACAAGACAATAAAAAGCAAATAGAGGGAACTGAATATGGAGGCGAAAAGGAACAAGGGAGGGGAAGGGCAAATGTTACTGACAAGGCAGAAATATAATTTCAAGTATAAACAAAGGGGCTAATTCTCATTTTCACTGAGGGCTTGTTTACATACTTTGTACCACCTTACCTATAGTAGCACTGTGGATAAAGTAATATCACTCCCTAGTGTTGATCCAGTTACAGAAGCATAAAGGGTCTTCCCATACAACAGCGGTTCCCAACCTTTTCATTTATATGGACCACTACATCTTCACTGAAAGCTTTTGCAGATCGCCATGTAAGCAAGACAATTTAAACATTCATGTTAACATAGCCTGTGGATGACAGGATTGAAAGGTGTAGTGGCTAGCACCTCTGCTTAACATGCGGAAAGTCCTGGGTTCAATTCCCAGGGGGTTGGACTCGATGATCTCATGAGGTCCCTTCCAGCCCTATGATTGATTGATTGAAAGGGTATTTAAACATAGTTATTTCTAATAATTTATAATGCTCACTCACAAACATATTGTACTCATCACAGTACATTTACCTGCAGTAATTATCCTTTCCTCTCCCCACGGACCACCTTCAGGACCCTCATGGACCACCGGTGGCCCACGGACTGAAGGTTGGGAATCATTGCCATACAAGAAGGGGAATAAGCTATACCAATATAAAGCAACTTTATACTGCTATGACTGTGTCTACACTAGGGATTGTACCAGGATAATGACTATGGGTAGGTCTACACTGCCTGCCGTTTTTGGCGACAATGGAATGGAGATATGCAAGTTACTTAAAATAACTTCTGTATCTGCATTCATCTTCCCTACTCCTGGCACATCCAATTGCCAGGGTAGTGTGCAGAGATCAAATTCCTGATTGGCTGAGCAGGTCTTCACAGACCTATTTTGCTGCCATCAGTGAAAACAAGCCCTATGGCAAAAAAAATTACTCCTTTCACCAAAATAGTTATATCCGTACAAAAATTGTGTAGACTAGGCCTATGATCCCTTTACACAGCAACAGTGTACATTACATGACAGAATGTAAGAGGGACTTAGGGTATGTCTACACTGACAGCAGCAATTTCGCGCCATCAGTTCGCCCTTCGAGGAGCAAATCACAGCGAGTATGAACTTGCCACACAGCTCCCAGAAGTCAGCCCCAGATGTCCTGAGGCCCAAGGAGTGTGGGAAAGGCTGACCACGAGGGCCTTGCAATCGGCTTTTCCCTAATGTATAGTGGTGGCTTTAAAAGTCGCTGCTAGTTATGTAAGGACTTTTGTATTCCTTGCATAACTAGCAATCGATTGCCACTGAATTTGCCCCCAATGTAGACTAGGGCTTAAGGTAAGTAAGACTTGGCCCCAACAAACTTCATTTTCTTAGTGCTGTGTCACTTAGGACGCTATTAGGAATTCAGCTTAACTCAATCTTTGATGTCTATTCAAAGGCTATGTGAACTTCCCAAAAAAACAGACACAGAATCATATGCTTTCAAGAGTTGTTCCTATACATGGTTCACACTGCTCCCTAAGTAAGACCAGTAGATTTTAAAAGGTTTTTTTCTGTGATGGAATGATGTAGGTGTGCGCTTATAGCTATCTCTATATAGGCAATCCATAATGTTTCTGGAGGGCCCGGTCCTGCTCCCATTGACATGTCAAAATGCCATTCACCTCAACAGGAGTAAGAGCAGTTGTGACCTCAATTAGCACTCCTATTCCTCTAAACAGAATACTTCTGATGCTGAGTGTTTTTCAATCATTAATACAGTTGTTTGTTTATGTGGTAAGTGTTGACGCTGCTTTTAGTCTTGTAGAGAATGTAGGAAGGGCTAAGTTCCTGCCTTGAGGAGCTCACAGTCTACGAATGATGGAGCCTTCAGTATGTTGCTTAATTGGTTGCATGCAGTCAGTTGCAGGAGCCGGACTCCCCAGCCCTTGGAATGAGCTGCATACGTGCTTGTCAGAATAGTAGCCCCCTCCATTCTCAGGGGAGCATCTTTTGGAGCAACTTGCACCAAAGAGAGTGTGCAATAGATTGCACAGCCCTAGAACAAATAGGAGTCCCCAGCACCACTGTGTCTGAGATGGAATAGGTCATGTCTCTCACTGGAGTGGGGGCACCACTATGCTCCCCCTTTACTCCAGGCTAAGCACTCTCAGTCCTATCTAGTTTATGAAGATGAAAGCTGCCAAGCAATATTCAAATATTTTTTCAATTGATTTCAAATTATTTGGGCAAATAATTCATCTTATTTAAGAAAACGAACAAACAAAATCCTTTACCCAACTCTAATGCTAAACTCTTCTCCGCTGATCTAAAATGACACTGATATTGGCAAACACGGCACTGTGGGTTCTATATTATGCTTGTGGCAAAATAAAATTGAACAGGAGAGCTGTATGCAGGCTTTGAAACATTGCAGTTAGTAGCTTATGGCTTTACTGAAACAACTAGAGTTTAACTTACATCTCTCTCATGCAAAAGGTTACATTGCTTCTGACATTTTCTAAATAAGTTCCTTAACTTTAGCATATTTCCCAGAAAGCTACATAGTAAATCTTTGGGTTTAAAACTGAGTAGGTGATAAGAATGTCAAGCTGTATTTATGCTTTCTTTCAATTATGATAAAAAAATGATTTATCTCTTGGACAAAGATTCGATATAAAAAGACCCCTGCAAATTTAAAGCATTTTGTTATACCAGATACAGAAGTGCAGTATTTTGCTAAAAACAAGTTCCAAAGAGGCAGCCATATTAGTCTAGTTCAGCAAAACAAACAAGGAATCCTGTGGCAGTTAAGGCCTAACAAATTTATTTATTGCATTAGCTTTTGTGGGAGAAAATCCCACTTCATCAGACACTCTAGAGATGAGGGAATTTACAGAATGAGAGGAAATAAATGCAGGGAAGTATAAGCCATAGGATCAGGTCACACTGTAACAGCAAATCAAAGCAGTTGTTCAGATTCAAACACTGGGCACAGTGTATAGAGGAAGATGAGGTCAAATCACCTGTTGTAATGAGAAGAAAAATTTTTTAAAATCCTGCAGAAAAGAATAAATGGTCACAAATCTGACACCAGAAATCACAACATTCTAAAACCAATGGGTGAGCAGTTCAATCTCCTGATCACTCCATTGATGGATTCACTAATTGCTGTGCTCAGACAAATGAATAACAGTGCAAGACTTCAAAGAGAAGCTGCAGAGCTTGCATTTATTTGCAAATTTGACTGTGTTCCTTCAGGGCTAAGATAGGGACTTTGGATTTTTTTCTTATTACAACAGGTGATTTGACCTCATCTTCCTCTATATGGCTGTGTTCACACACAGGGGGTTATTTCGATACGGTTGTTTCAAAACACCTTGTATCGAAATAACACCTTATTTCGAAATAACTTAATTCGAATTAACAGTTTGTTAATTCGAATTAAGGGAAAAAGCTCAAAGCGAAATAGCAGGTTCAGGCAACAGTTATTTCGAAACAAGTCACTGTTGTTTCAAAACAACATGTTCGCACGGCGTTGTTTCGTCCCCACATGGGGTTTAACTTGTTTCGAAACAACGGCGTTGTTTCGAAACAACTGTGCGTCGTGTGAACAGCCTAAATCTTATTTCGAAACAACCTCTGTTGTTTCAAAATAAGAGGGCTGTGTGAACACAGCCTATGGTGTTCCCCAGTGTTTGAATCTGAGCAACTGCTTTGATTTGCTGTTACAGTGTGCGACCTAATCCTGTGACTTACACTTCCTTCCATTTATTTGCTCTCATTCTGTTGGTTCCTCCATCTTCAAAGTGTCTGACAAAGTGGAAATTTCTCCCCAAAAAGCTCATGCAATAAATAAATTTGTTAGTCTTTAAATGCCATAGGACTCCTTGTTTGTTTTGCTAAAAACAAGAGCACTCTCACTCTGTATATTTCGAAAGGTGAAGCTTAAGAGGGATTTAAAATATTGAGTAGCATCTTTTGAACCCTAAAGGGACCTGGTCTTGAGTTCTGGGTCAGATGCAATGTGTTTTGTAGAGAGCAAAGCTAGGTTTATGCCACTTTTACATTCTCCTGATCTCTACGGCTCTCAGGGACCAGTTCAATTGCCAGCAAAAATTAGAGCATCTTGAGGGCAACTCTAACTTATAGCACCTGCTTTCATCCTCAAGGGGACACTACAGCAGCCGGGGTTGCCAAAGGGCCTTGTTCTTGATCAATGACCGTCCTTTCAAACAAGGCCCTAGAAAGCCCTCTTTGAGGGAGTGGTGGCCCATAGTCAGCTATGGTAGATCTATAGCAGATGGGGATTTAAACGAGCCCCTAGCTAATCTTCCTGTTTCCTAAACTCTTCAAAAATATCGTGAGGTTTTTAGTCATGTATAACCTACATTGTATAATTGAGGGGAGGGGGGAAATCCATTAGGCCAGCTAGTTATCTTTCTGTCAGTGCAAGACTGCTCCCCACAGCATATAGCTTTGAAATTCCTGGCATTGCACAGGAGGATGTCTTTGAAATCAAGAGAGGGTACATCTGCTTTACAACTGAAGATGTGATTGCAGTGTGTTTCATACACCCAAACTAGCTATAATCTACCTAATATGGCTAAAGATAGCAGTGAAGACATGGCAGCATGGACTCCAGCACAGACTAGCAAGGTGAGTATGTATGCAGGGTTCCAGGTAGACTTACACAATCTACACGGAAGTCCGCACCAGTGCCACTGTGTCTTCACTGCTATTTTTAGCCATGTGAGCTAGATTAAGCTGCTGCAGCTATGCCTACATCAACTGCAACCACACCTCCAATGGTAGTGTAAACATATCCTGCGTTATGCCGCTGTAAAACTAGCACAACTACACAGAGTAAAACTGGGCCCTGACACTATGCTTTATATTGCAGGGGTAGGGTACAAGGCAACAGGTCAGGAAGGCATATAGAGTGTTGGCCTACAAGTGAAATATTCTCCATTTTTGTCAGTTATTATCATTCTTTGATTGGTCTATACACATTTTAAAAGTAAAAATTAAAACCTAAAAGAAACAAACAAGGAGTCTGGTGCCACTTTTAAAGGTTAACATATTTATTTATCACATGAGCTTTCATGGGAGAAAATCCCATTTTGTCAGACGCTTTGAAGATCTTCAAAGCGTCTGACAAAGTGGGATTTTCCCCCATGAAAGCTCATGCGATAAATAAATGTGTTGGTCTTTAAAAGTGCTCCTAGACTCCTTGTTTGTTTTGGTGAACTAGACTAACACAAGAACCCTTTGGAACTTAAAAGAAACAAGTTACCAATATACCGATACCATTTCATTTTCATTCAACAGATATGCGTATTGGAAGTGTTCAAGACGTATACATCAATCATTCAGAGCTTTTTATACTGATGGCAGCAGTACATCATCAGATTTTAATCAACACCAAGTTCCAAAGAAGTAGCCATGTTAGTCTAGTTCGGCAAAACAAAAAAGTGGAGTCTGGTGGCACTTAAAAGACTAACAGATTTATTTATTGGATTAGCAAAGTGAGATTTGCTCCCATGAAAGCTCATGCAATAAATAAATGTGTTGGTCTTGTAGGCTATGTCTACATTACAAAGCTTAGTTTGGAGTTCCTTAGCGGTTCTCGGTTAGTTCGGACTAACTGTGGCTTTTCAGTTCGAACTAACTTTTTAGGTTGAACTAGTCAGCACAGCTAGTTAGAACTAATGGCTTAGTTTGAACTAAAAAAGTTCAAATTAGGCCATTAGTCCATGTCTACATCACGCTAGTTCGAACTTAAAGTTCGAACTAAGCACTTAGTCTGGACTAAGCAGTCAAACTTGTTAGTTCAGACTCAGCGTTGCTTAGCTCGAACTAAGAAATTTCTGAGTTCACACTAGGCAAAGCCAAGCGTAGATGTGGACTAATTAGCTAGTGTAGACATAACCTTAAGTGCCACCAGACTCCTTGTTTGTTTCGATCGACGCCAGCTGATGCCTGTGCAATAATGGTAATAATTAATTCAATCACAAGGAATTCTAAAAATACACATGCTTGTTGCTGTCTAAGTGAGCAATCAATTCAAAAGATTTTCAGTGACATTATGCCAGTATTAACTTTGGTTAAAATGAATGTTGCAGCTGATTGATTCAGATGTCAGTCTTTGACAAAACAGGAAGTCAGTGTGTGCATTGTTACACGTGTGCTGAATGTTTTCATCAGAAACACCTGGAGAGCTCTCCATTATGGCCATGAATTTTTAAAGGATGACAGCTTTTTTATTTTAAAACTAACATTTAAGGGAAAGGTGAAATTAGAGCTCTGGGGAAAAAATTATTACTCATCTTTAATGAAATCACCCAGAAATAGATGTTTACAGCTGTGATCTACAAAAACGCACTTTCTGTCTCTCTCCCTTATCCTGCTCTGCCTGAGTTCACACAGCTAGATGGTTGCATAAGGAGGCAGGGGCTGTGGACTTGTTGTTTGACCTTGGCACTGCTGCATATGCACCAATCTACCAGGTGATGGGTACATAATAAATCAATACATAATAGAGCTCAATTCTGTTGACACAATAGGAGGTAAACAGTATAAATTACTGATTCATCACATGGTTATTTTAAGTCATTCATGAGACAGGATTTTTTGTTTTTTGTATGGCACTGAATATGCAAACTAGGTGTGCAAAGTTAAAAACAGACTGTGGAATTAATCACACATAAATGCACTAAACAGCCAGCTACAGCAACAACATATATGTCATGACAGAATGACCGAAGGTTCCCACCATAACAGAGAAACTGCAACCCACTCAGCATCAGAAGTTAACATAACACTGTGGAGCTGAATCTCTGTAGACTTGGCTCATGTTAACTTAGTGCTCCTTTATTGTGATTTCTTTTTTTGAGCCCAGGAGGTTTAAGGAGAGGAATTCAGAAAATTATTAAGAAAATGTTATCAGTGATACCAATTCTTCCCAGCCATTAGCTGAATTATCTGTCCCAGTCTAATGATATAAGTGTGCTGTTGTTGTGACTTAACTGTGCATCCATTTGTGAGATGCCTGGTACAGACCATTAAGTATGTGAGAGATGAAACGAGCGTGAGCTGATGTGCAGCACGTGGAATGAATATTTACTGCACTCTCTGGGTTGTATGGAGAGTGCATGATCAGAGAAGGTACACACACCTCACCGCTTCACATATTGGGTTTTTTTTCTTGATGCACTTGGCTCTAATGGTACCTTTACTATATCGTACAATACAGCTACTTCATATCAGAGGGCATTACCACCTTCCCACTCAAAACAGAACACATTTCTTTATTTATGTATCCATTGTTCTTAGGACAGGGCTCTGAGGACCTGCATAAGGTAGTAAAAGTTTTCTACTGCTAAAATTGTCAGCACAATCCTCAATCAGAGTTTTGCCTGATTGAAGTGTGCAAAATCAGCCCCACAGTGTGTGCATTTCAGCTGCTGTCAGTTATTCTTCAAAATGTTTTATTTATTTTTCTTAAAGAACACACAATGTGTTGTATAAAACATACTTATACATATGTAATTATAAGACAGTATTAATTTTTAGATATCTCAGGTAAAAACTGTACAAAAATTACAATTTAGACACTTTAATAAACACCAGAATTACAATTTAAACACTTAAGCGAACAACAGAACAGAACTTCAGCTGTCGTAAATGGGCATAACTGCATTACCCAGAATGTTATATCACTTTTAAATTAGAAAAATTTTCAGTTATTCTATATTCTATTTTTCAGTGACCATAAATCCCTTTCATTTCTTTCAGCAGCTTGGTGATGCACATTATACCTCATATTTCTGCTATCCTTTTGTGACAGTTACAGCGATTTCCTGGAATATCCTGGACAAACCTATTGAATTAAGTGTAAGTATCTTGGGAGTTCATTGTATTACAGATGTAAATGCTTGTGTTATTGTGGAACAGTATGTAACGTCTCTAGGGGGGAAACATGTCTAATGTCAATCTTGGGAACCGTTGGGGTTTCAAAGGACTCTCTTAAACAATGTGTCAGAAAAGAATGAACTTTTAGTTGACTTGGTTTCTTAGGAAACACTTGGGAGAAACCCATTGTCTGCTTCTTACCTATTCCTAGGCTCCCATGACCAAAACCCCAAATCATGCAGAGTAGTGATTCTCAGGTTCATGGGACTTCCTGTACTGATCAAAAGGTGTTATGAACTGATAAGCAGAGAAAGCCTCTTGGTGAGGTTTAAGGTTTGACTATTTGTCAGAGCCCTTGATGAAACTGGGGGGTGATCTCTGCTAAGCTTATTAGCATGCATGTAGGTTCTTGTAATGGTTTCAATGTTTTCTCCACAATGCTTTAGCCTTAAAAATAAATGTACTTTATGTGGCTGTTTGCAGGCCTATTGAAAGAAATTTTGAGCCCTAATATATCACGTTTGCTGAAGCCACAAGATCTCCCATTTCATTTTTTTACATAGACATTACAGATATAATGTCTTTTGTCCCCTCGGTAACTTAACTGTGGCAATTACAGTTTCTAATCTCAGAGAGACAGAGCAAAGCAGGTCTGTTTAGACAGTCTGACCTCCTGAGGAACACCATCACCTGTAGTTCTCTGGATTTACATGAAGGCCAAAGCTTCTTTGAAGTCTCTGCTCCATACCTCTAGCTTCAGTAAATGATTTCAAGAAAGACACGACCTTTTGTGAACTCATTGGCTTGTAAACACCATTCTCTAACCTGGGTGATGTGAAAACACTTGTGTCTGCAATTACTGGCTCAGTGATAGTATAAGGGCTATGAGAACCATGTCTCCTATTTCAACCATAATATCATGTGCTCAGTATCACTCCTCTGTGATTCACTTACCTGTTCCACCCCATCGTCTGAGATGTTTAATAAGAGAAATGGTGGCCCAGCATTCCAGCTGCAGAATCCATGCTGTTCTCATTAATCATTTACAGTACTGTTTATAATGTTATATTAAAAATTATTTAGAAAGACTTAGCTAAAGAGAGAGCTATTTGAATTCAAGAAAACACATGGGCTGGTCTTGAGATGCACCGTGTGTGTATTTGGGGAGGAAGGGAAGAAGGAATATCCTCCCCACCCCCCATTTTGAGTGCCTCAGGATAATTTGCATTATACGCACGTGGATGCACACACAAAATTGTATACCCTTTCTGATAGTACTTAATACAGACTCTTCTTTCCAGGGAGTGCTGGGCTGCTTCCTCCCTGCTCCTATGGTACACAGACATAGATAAATAATGGTCAAATGTTCATATATGGCTTGGAGTCCCAGCCATTGCATATAGACAGAGTACCACTGAACACAGCCATACAGAATTTCCCCACTCTGTTACATAGTTACACTGATGCCCTCAAGTAATTCAGTAATAACATTTACAAAGAAATCAGTAGACCCCGGTCTCACTTTCCTCTGATATATTAGGGTGGATGTATCATGAGAAAAAGCACATCACCAATATTGGGCCATCATTTACACAGAGGACAGGCAGCTCAAGACTTCCTAAAGGAGTCTTCCCGCATTATGAATGTTACACATAGACTATCCTTGTATATTAGTTTTTCTTTTCAAAATTATACTTAGCTTATTTCAGAGAAGGGAAGAATGGGGTCCAACAGGGCCTGAGCCAAGCCTGTTGAAATAAATGTGTAGAGCCCTCCACGGATACAAATGTGTGGATCTGTACCCAATCTACATCCACAAGAAATGGTTCACAGATATCCATGTTGTATCCACGGATGCGGATATAATGCGGATATCTGCGGATATCCACCTATTTGCTGGGCTCCTACAAAGTGGGATTTTCTCCCATGAAAGCTCATGCGAAAAATAAATCTGTTAGTCTTAAAGTGCCACACGACTCCTTGGGGTTTTTTTGCTGGACTAGACTAACACAGCTATCCCTTTGGAAACTGACAAAACTATGTGGACCTGTATTCAATCTACATCCACAAGAATTGGTCTGCAGATATTCGCGTTGTATCCGTGGATGCAGATATCCATGGATATAATGTGGATATTTGCAGATTTGCAAGGCTTTATAAATGTGAGTCTTCCCAATTGTCTTTAGTGAGCTTTGGATCAGTCCCATAATTAGGAAAGCACACAGAAAATTTAAGAAGCGCATGCATGTCCTTTATGTGTGTGTTTAGGTTTGATTTGAGGTTCTCTACCACAGAATTTTGTATATATGTATTTTTTCAATAGGACTTAAGGTTGGATTCCAAAAATGGGGTAAGAGACAGCTAAACACATAAAGAGATGAGAAATTTCCATTTCCAAACAATGCCAGAGCTGAACAGTGCTGTGAGAGGGAACGAACTATGATTTCAAATCTAAGTTCAGGATGAGTGGGAGAAAAGCTTTGAAAGGATAGGAATGATGGCAATGGGGTGCTGGAAAGACTACAGTGGAAGGCTGGAGATCACAATCACACCTCAGCAGCTGGAAGTCTGTAGTGCACAACTGAGTCAGAGGTAAGGTTGAATTTAATACCAGAGCATTCCCTGTGTTATGAACAACAAGGTTGGTCCAAGGGGATACGGGCCTCTGAAAGAAATCCGAACAGGGGCTCCTTCCACACTGAAAAAATATGTAAGTTGCACCAACTTTAAAGTCTGCTGAAGTGCATCTGAGAACTGAGAGGTGCCTTGTAGTTGCAAGGTCTGTAAGTGCCAAAGGCTGGCTCTGTTTCAACAAATGCATTTACTGACAGAGGAAGGGAAATGGCATCAGCCAGCCTTTCTTCTTTGACAATAAAGGGAAGCTTCACTGAAGTAGTTAGTAGCAGCAGGATAAATTTTAAGCTATTTGTTCTTTATAAATTCAACTCCCCATTCAGCAGAAAACTAGAAAGGAATCATGCTTCAACTCCATATTTAGGCACGTAAATGAGGGGCATGATGTTTTGAAATCACTGAGCAAATAAGAGAGGCTGAGTGCTCAGCACCAGCAAATCAGGGCCACATTTAGCTATTGGCAACTATGGATTTAGAAGCTTGACTTTAAGGGCAAAATTTTCAAATGTGCCTAAGACCCAGATATTTAGGTTTTGCTGCACTCAGTATTGCAATACATCGGTCACATTTTCAAAAGTTATTAGAATCTAACTGATTGATGATACCTTGACTCCTAAGTGTCTACATCCCTTTTGAAGATGAGATTTAGGCTTCTAAATCTGTGAGGTATAGAAGAGCTGAGCACAGTAACCTTAAATACCTTTAAAACCCAAGCCTGAGTGACTTGAGAGCCTATGTTCCATTAACTTACAATGGGAGACAGATTCCTAAATCACGTTACAGATTTTTACACCTTTGTCCTTTAAAAGTTTTCCTCTTGATTATTGTTGCACACGTCCCCTTCTTCCAGGGAATGAGTTTTAGTGCTTGAAAGATTAGACAGTTAAGATGATGGCTGTTGGCTTTTGGCACAAATGTAAAGAATTGATAGTAATCAACAAAACTATATCTTGGAGTTCAAACTGTTATATAAACCCAGGAAGCCTTAGTCTGGATAAATCCTACAGACAAATATGTGCTGATGGTTATGGTTACTGGGGGATATAAATAGAATATGCAATTGGAGGGGGTGTAATAAGTGTTCCATTTTTGTGGTTCACAGATGACTGCTTAACTCATGAGAGGGAGAGAATCAATACCAAGCCTAAGGGGTTTTCTGCAGAAGAGTGGGTGGAAGCTTTTGTTGTGTTAGTTCAGTGCAGACACTTGCATTAATATGGATCAGGGAAATGTGGTTTATTGTTGTTCACATCATTTAGAGATGGAAAACACTGACCAGTCTCGTCAGCATTAGTCAGCCTTTTCCTCACTGTAACTCCCATGCTACAACAGAATCCTTCCTTGATTTAGCCATTAAGCATTTGGGACTCTACCCTCATTTAGCCATAAAGAAAGAGAGGATGGTGACAATCCCCTTTGCTGAGAACTCATGATTTATTCTGTCCCTGGCAGTGCAGGATGTCTTCAGTTTGCAGTATGTATACACATATATAAGCATTTCATACTAGTAGCAAGGGAGAAACGAAATATGATCTAAAATGTTTAGACAATTTGAAGTCTCACTTTGAAGTGCAGAAAGTCTGGAGATACACTTGCTACTTCTACAGAGTGAACATACCTGCTTATTCTGGTGCCCTGCTGGCAAACTGGCCAGAATTTTCAAAACAGAGACCAGATTTGCGCATGAAGAAGTAACAGCAAAACTGCACTTGTATTCACAGACACGTTTACCACCATTCTAGATAAAATCACCTAGCTGTGCTCAATAGCTCTTGGCAGACAAACCTCTCTTAATTTGCACAAGCAGCCCTGGTAAATGGTTGTGGATTTAATAGGCACAGGCTCCCCTCCTGCCATGTAAAAATGGTGGCCTGTGTCTAGAGTGCATGGAGACAGTTTCATTTTGTGAGCTAGGGAGAACAGACAATGATCAGCCAGAGCAGATGCTGCAAAGCAAAACAGGCAAGATGCAGGCCCTGCCTGGGTGCCCCAGGATGAGGGCTGCTTTCTGCACATCTAGAGTTACCAGATACCAAAGCATGGAAAGGGGGACAGGAAAGTCTGAAAAGGAGGACAATGGAGGACACATGGAGAAAATGCAGTATTAATGTCATATTCTTCTGTTTTTAGGGGGCCCTGGAACGCTTCCTGCTAAAAACAGGGTGGTCTGGGGCATCCCATAATACTTTAACCCCTGTAACTAAAACGCCAGGCAAAATCCTGTCTTTTTAAAATGCCTGCCGGATGGAGGACATGGAGGTAAGAAGGAGGCCATGTCCTCCTTTTGCCTGACATCTGGTCACCCCTATGCACATCTGATATTTGCCAGCGAGGTCAAAAAACCATTTGAGACTCACTGATTTATTTTTCGCATGAGCTTTCGTGGGAGAAAATGTATGACCTGATCCTATGTTTTTACACCCCCTGGCATTTATTTTCATTCCTTTCTGCAAGTTCACCCATCTGCGAAGCATCTGAGGAAGCGGGATCTTCTCCCCTGGAAGCTCCTGCGAAAAATAAATCGCTTAGCCTCAAAGTGCCACACCCCTCCTTGCTGTTTTTTGGCTGGAGTAGCCTAACCCCTTTGCAAATTGACAGTGAGGGCAAGTCACTGATCTCTGCCCTCCCACGGGGGGGCGCCCTGAAGCCTCCTTGCTCAGGAGAAGCAGGGCTGTGAGCAGAGCTGGCATGTGCCAGGGGCCAGCTGAGGAGGAGCACCAGCACTAATTCCCCAAAGCACACGGGGAGGCAGAAATAGCAAAAGGGCTCAGTGCGGGGGACTCATTGCTCTGCCCCACACAGTGAGGCGGAGCAGAGCAGCCTCCTCGGACACCCCCTTCCGGAGGGGTGGTTGCGCCCAGCGCCGCCGAGGTGCAAGCGCGGCGGCTCCGACCATCCCCGGCGTGCGGGGGGGGGGGCTCGGGCTCCCGGTGACGCGCCGCGGCTGCACTGCGCAGCGCAGCCCAGCCGCGCGCCGCTTTGGGGGCTTATCCCGGGGCGGAGGAGGATGCAAGCTGGGAGGCGAAGGTAAGGCGGGAGCCCCTGGGCGGCTGTCCTTGCAGCAGCCCCACGCCGGGATGCAGCAGGGCTTTGGCTCGGGCAAATGCACGCGGGGGCATTGCCATCCGGAGTGGTGCGGGGCCGGGCACGGAGCAGAGGGCTGCATTGGGTGGAAAGCGGGGTGCAAAGGGGGTGACTGAATGCACACCCCTCCCTCCAAAAAAACAAAGCGTGTTTTGCATGCTGGAGGAAGGAGCTGTAAAATTGGTCTGGGCAAGGGTGCGTCTGCGCCTCGGAAATCTGCAAGCCCAGGGTGCCGCGGTGCATTTTTAACAGGCTGAAGTGTGCAGAGGAGGAGGGTGAGGAAATCAGCATGCGGGCGGCTGCATCCTCTCCCCCGTGCTCGTGCTGCAAAGGGGCGAATCCCCTCCAAAATACTGGGAGGCTCTTTGCAGCCGGCTGCTTTGGGGTTCCCTGCCCCCCCCCCGGCATCAGGCTCACGGTGGGAGGGATGCAAAGGAAGGTGTTTACCCCGCAGGAAGATAACCCAAAGCGGTGAGATGCAGGCACAGGTTCATAGCCCATTTACACAGCGTTTTAGGTGGAGCGATTTGTTGCATTGCTGTGAAAAGGTGCGGAGTGCTTTCCGCCAGATGGCTGGTCAGGCTCAGATCCAGGGAGGGACTGTGTCTTGCTGTGTGTCTGTATGCTGTCTAGCAAATTCAGCTAGGACTGCTAGGCAGTGCTGTCAAAAAAACCAACAACAAACCAGGCAAACCAGCACTGGAGTCACTGAGGGCCTAATTCTGCCTTTCAGTTACACCGACAATGTAAAAGGGCAGATTTGGCTTCCCGATGACTTCGGTGCAACAGCGGGTCCTGCTGATTTAATTTTTATTTTTTTCTAGTCTCCACTGCTGGTTTTTTAACTTCTCTTGTTTGCCGTGATCACCTCTCCTTAGTAAATGTGGGCAAGGAGGCCCACCTAGGTCGTGAAAAGATAATTACTTTGTTGTTTATTGATTTTCATCGTTCTTTGCTTTTAATTCTGTGGTTTGTTTCTGGGAAGATGTTGGGTGGTTTTTTGTTTTTTCGGGGGGTTTTTTGGTTTGGTTTTTTTTTGTTTTTTTTTTAATTTCTAAACCAAAATAAATGAACTAGTCAATTGTTAAAGGAGGAGGGAGAACAGTGTGTTATATTTACATCTGCAAAAGACAGGCATCTGAAATGTAAAATGAGTTTATGGTTTTGCTGCAGTGTTGCTTTGCTGTCCAACAGGAGAGAGTAATTGTCCTAGCAACAGCACAGTTGCACAGTACCAATACTTGCCCAGACACAAGTGACGAGAAAGAAAACAACTCCATGTGAGTTTACCATTGGACACCTCTTGTGTGGTGTGTCATTTGTTTCAAAATCTTTGCTTTTTGTTTTTAAAGGAAGGATTGGGTGGAATAAGAGTGAGGCGGAAGATAGAATGAAGCTTCATGACATCCACCCTCAAAAAGACTAGAAAAAAGCCAGTGAGCAACATGTTGACCTTCTTCCTAATCTGCGTTCCCTAAGACATACATTTTTATGAACGAAAATACACATTACCCTTCCCTTCTGCAGTATTTCCTAAAGCAGAGTGTCCCAACTCTGTGCTCAGTGGTAGTTATTTTTGTTCCCAGTTGCCAAAAGGAATTAAAAGAAAACTTTAAATTATATTACTTCCTAATACTGATTGCCCAGTAAGCCAATGCTTTAGCTGCCACATATTGTAAAGTAATAGTCAGAGGGAGAAGAGGGTGGTGGTTCAGCTATAGTATGCCCTAGTCTACACTTGCGAGGCTTTTCAGGAGCAGTCAACAGTATATACCGAAGACACGTAAAATACCTTGCATATCTGGTGGCGACTTTCTAAGCCACCAGGACACAGTGGGGGAAGCTGACCACAAATGGCATGTGGTCAGCTTTCAGCAACTCTTTTTGGGGGCAGGAGCTGCTGTTATGATTTCCAGAGCAGAACAGCAAGTTCATACTTGCTGCTGAATTGCACGCGGAAAGTTGTGCTGACCGCTGCCGTCAGTAGAGCAAGGGCGGTCAAACTTATGGAATTCAAGAGCCACACAAGTTGATTATTAAACCTTCAAGAGCTGCACTGAGGCCAATGTTCCCTCTAAGCTGCGCTGGCGCGCTGCAGCGCAGCCTGCCACAGCCGCCAGCGCAGCGAAGGCTGCCGGCAGCGCACTGCCAGCAGCCAGAGTCCCTGCACAGAACTCCTCTGGGGCTGGGAGTTTTGAAAACTCCTGCCAAGAGAAGCTGTAACGGAGCATGCCTAGAAAATCTAGTTATGGCTGGGCCCTCTGGCTCCAGTCCAGCCCCAAGGTAAGTTGGGGGGGGAGGGCGCTGAGCGGGAGCGTGGGGTGATGCCAGGAAGTGGGGGGGAGTGCAGCGAGCAACCGGAGTTGCTCAGCTGCCCTCTCCCCTTAGAGGGAACATTGACTGAGGCATATAGCCATATACTTTTACCTGCTCCAAAATTACTGAGTTTAAAAATTCATTGCACGCTTTAATTTTATCATAAAAAGAGGACAAATATTGATCCTACTATTGTCAGATTCTACTACCATGAAAATGAGGCCTATACAGTAAAAACTTAGCAGCTGCTCAATGTAGAAGACTGCAGGCTAGTGGCAAGTTTTTTAAAATCCTGACCATACCGCACTTCTCCCTGCCATCCTCGATCATGCCACATTTCTCCCCACCGTCCTACCCCCTCCTGAATTCCTAGGCTGGGGCCACTTTCCTCAATTGATTTGCTGACGTTCTTCTGGGAGTCACAGTTTTTCATTCTAGAGCCACGTGTGACTCCTGAGCCGCAGTTTGGCCATGCCTGGTCTAGACATACCCTAAGGCTCTTAGGGAAGTTCCAACGGGGGAGCCATGTTAGTATAGTTCAGTGAAACAAGGAAGGAGTCCTGTGGCACTTAAAGACTAACAAATTTAACAGTTCATGAGATAAATAAATTTGTTAGTCTTCAAGTGCCACAGGACTCCTTGCTTGGTTTGATCTCTTAGATAGGTTATCTATATTGTGATTTAAAGGCTCCAAGTGAGAGAACTTATCACATTCCTTGAGAATTTGTTCCTGTGGTTAATTACTCTCACTGTTAAAAAAAATTACATATTCATTCCCCGTTTGAAGTTTTCTGACATCAGCTTCCAGCATGGAATTTTGTAATCATAGAAGATTACGATTGGAAGGGACCTCACGAGGTCACCTGTTTTAGACCAGCTCCTGCCTTTGTAATGCCTTTGTCTGTCAACTTAAATAGCCACCTAGTATTGAATATTTTTCTCCCTTATCAGCTGTTTATAGAGAGTAATTAAACTGCCTCTTAACCTTCTCTTTAAGCTAAACAATAAGTTTTCCAGCACAAATGTTCAGTAACTGTTCTTTGAACCCATCAGCTTTTTCAAATCTTCTTTATAAAGTGTTTACACCACCACTTGACTCCATATTCTACTAATGATCTCACAGGTAAAAACACTTCCCTGGTCTGGCTCGGTATTCACCTGTTTATTCATACAAAGATTATAGTAACTCATTTTGCACAGCAAGACAGTTGGAGTCCATGTGTGTTTGGTTAAGTACAGTGATCCCTGCATCTTCTTTAGAGTCTCTGCTTTCCAGAATCTTTCCTATTCTGTAAGTGTGACTTACCATCCTGCCTAGAGACACAGCTTTTTATTTGGTAATAGTCACATGATCTGTTCTTCCCACCCACCTGTCATCTCATTATTCGTTAGAGGTCTGCGGTTCAGCAGTAACAGGGCACTGCTGTTTCCTTCTTTTGAAGTCAGCTGGAGTTTTGCCAGTGGCTTCATTGTCAAACACCATCCTCCTTGTCCTATTTGCTGCATAAGAACGTTAAGGTGTTTGCTGAGTGTGGCTGAAGATATCTTGCATCTGGAGAAGAAACAGGGGTTTAATATTGCTGATATGCACCACAGAGCATTATTTTGATCACTGATTTCATTCCTGTGTGTCTACAGGTGTTGGTATGGTGCAATCCATTGGGGGAGGTTCAAGAGTGATAAAAAGAATTTTCACAGGAGCTGAATATGGGTCATAGAACTACTCCTTTTGGTGATAAGAATGACCATTAATAGCATCAGCTAAGGGAAAAATGCCCTAGCTTTGCTTCCCTTCTCTAATAAATTCTTCATGCATGCAAGTTCACACACAAAGCTGTACAGCAGTCAAGCTGTTTCCCTTACAGAATATAAAATGGAGATTATTTCTTTTAAACAATTAACTTATCCAGTAAATTGTCAAAGAAACATTATGGCACTTTCCAGTTCCACCAAGAATAGATTCGATGTAGATCATTTCCTATTTTTCAGTACTTGGGAAATACTCACTCAGTCACTGTGGTGATGAGGGACAGAGAGGTAGTTGCAGACTATGTACCTCTATGAGGTCTCCTGAGAACATCTGCCACCAACATAGCACTGTCCGCATTAGCGCTTTTGTCAGTAAAACTTATGGTGCTCACAGGTGTGAAAAAATACACCCTTGACCAAACGTAAGTTACACTGACAGAAGCAGTAGTGCAGACAGCACTATGTTGGTGGGAGATGCTCTCAGGAAACCTTGCAGCGGTACAGCTGTACTGTTCTAAGGTCTCTAGTGTGGACATAGCCATCAGGGATGTCTGTGCTCAGACTGGCTATTTAAGGGGTTTCTTAAGTAACCCAAAGCAGGTGCCACCATGATCTCAAATGTAAACATCTGACAAAGCTGGATTTTCTTCTGCAAAAGCTCATATGATAAATAAATTTGTTTGCCGTTAAAAGTGACACAGGACTCCTTGTTTGTTTTACATATACACGGGGCTTGTAATTTTATAAAAGGGCACAGCAAATTCCACCTTTTTTTCAAGCCAGCAAAATTAGCAGGGTCTTTTGAGTGAGCTATCTGTCCTTATGCATGAATAGATTCATTATAAACTTCTACATTTATAGTCAGACACATACAATTTAGCAACTCTGCCTATGTGCTACCTTTCTTTAATAAAAAAAAATCTACTCTGGGCTGTGATTTTTATTTGAGAAGCAAGAAAATTTCAACCCTTACTAATTTATACTCAGCTTTAAAGAGCATGAAACAATGGACTTTTATTTGTGCACCGCCATTAAAAGTAGCTTATCTAGTAGGGGCAAGTATTTATAATAGTGAATTGTCAAGTTAGTGACAACCTGAAAAGCTAACTCTTTACATAATATAATACTCAGTGAGAAGTAAATTGTTCATTCTTAGTGTGGCCAAAAGTATGAACTACCATTCCTCCTAGTATTGGAGGCAAAGTTTTGGCATTTCAGACCGAAACAGCATAACTAGAGAGAAACAAGCAAAATATATTATACTGTGCTGGCAGAAGACTTGACTAAATTGCCTGTCAATTTTTTTTTTCATCTCTGAGTTTTGTGATCCCATGACTCACAATAACACATGACAGGCCATAGGAATGCTTGCATTTTCAACAAGGGAATGACAAGAATCTCACTCATGCAACAAAGATGTTTGAAGAAAGAAAAGGGGGAGAAAGTAGTGGTAGCAGATTGAAGTTCTTAACCTTTTTTTCTGCACCTCCACTTCTTTATCCCCCCAAAAACAGAGACCTGAGAATAGCACCATTTGTGGTTTGTGGGTGGTTTCTCTCTTTTTTTTTTTTTTTTTTTTACCTTGACTAGCTGCAGAACAATGCTGCATAGAGTCTGGTTTTTGTTAGAGACAGCCCACACCTGAGGGGGCAGGTATTTCTTATCCCCAGTTTCTCCTTTCAAGGACTTGCTTCTGGCTACAGCAGCTGGGCTGGCAGTGCCATCAATTGAACTGTCCCTCTCCCCCTGCCTGGAACGTGAGGTATCTCATCTTCCTCCCACCCCTCCCATGGGAACTGAAATCCCATTGTGGGAGAAGTATCCCAAAGTCATTTTGGAGTATTGAGAAAATACCTGGAAATGAGCCATCTCCAACCCCCAAAGCAGCTTCCCCAAATCTTAAAGGCGAAATTGAGCGCTCGGGGATTTACAGTGGACTATAAAGGTATAACATATATACGAAGAGAGGAAAGGCAGAAGCAGTAGCAGCAACACGGTAGCAGAACCATTCAGAGATGCTGGGCTAAAGCTTTCTTAAAGTGTCTGACAAAGTGGGAATCTCTCCCACAAAAGCTCATGTGATAAATAAATTTGTTAGTCTTTAAAAGAGTAACCAGACTTCTTGTTCGTTTTGCTGAACTAGACTATCATGGCTACCCTTTTGGAACTTTGTGGCTCCTGTCATCTTAAAACTTGCAGGTCTTCCCACACCTCAGAGTGCTTGTGAACACCTAAATTCTGTCATCTTGCTCTGGCCTTAGCACATCCTGCAGAACTCCTACTTCCTGGCCAGCTTACTCTGAAATATCTACCCCTGTACCTTGGCCATCCCTACTCACACAGGATCCATACTTTCCTTCTCCTGCACCAAGATATGCTTCCCTTCTAATTTTTCTTAAGTCTGTTAGCGCTAATGTGGACGTAAGTAGAACTGACCATGAGCACCATGGCTGTGATTCAGTCATCCGTAATAAACACCTCCTTCAGTTACTCTAAGCACTAGAGGGACTTAATTTTAGCATTTGAGATGATCATAGTTTTCTTTACAGCTGTACAGCATTCACCAGTGCTGTGCCTTATACCTCACACATTCCTGTGTAGGCGCTAAGGCCTGGCCTACACGACAAATTTAGGTCACCGTAAGGCAGCTTATGTCGACCTGACTCTGTAAGTATCTACACTACAGTGTTGTTCCCACCAGTGTCAGTTCAGGAGAGGCATACTGCTTAAGTCAATGTAGTTGAGGTAATGCAGAATTTATGTAGACATTACTTACATCATCTGTTGGCTGACAGCTCCCACCCCCCTGGCCTGGACCTGATCACCTTGGGTGGGGTCTCCGGCAGTCAGCCCACCACACCACTCCACGTAAGTCAGTGCAGGTGGTCCTCGTGAGGACATGCACCATGGGCAGAAGGGAAGTTACATGGCTGTGAAAAATCATAGTAATTACTATGGTGGCCTACCTTAGGTTGACTTCCTTTTGTATGTCAATGGTTCTCCAGTCTTCATTAAGATTTGGTGTGCCTCTACTCATTCAAATGTCATTAAACATGAGTTATAAGAACAAACTTCCTCAGAGCAGGTATAGGAAATTACAGTGCTTGCACAAAAAAAAAAAAAAACCAAGCCCATGGCTACTTTCATTAGCAAGGTAGAGACTTTTAAATGGAATCTGTTCTGTGAATAGACAGAGTTGAGAGTCGTGCTTGGGTGATGGTTTCACAAGGACCTGTGTTGCTAAATGGCTGAGTTACTGTTTTGTAGCAGTTTGAGCTTTATTTAGGATGTGTGGCCTCATTCTTAGATATGATGAGTTGCATGTCAGGAAGTCCTTTATCTGTGGGTCAACATGAACAGCACTGAGTCTGGTGTGATGGGGTTCAACTTTCTGGCAGATGGAAGTAGGTATTTTTTTACACTGTTTTGGTTTTCTTTTGGTTGTTTATTTGTTGGTGGTGTTGGTTTTGATTTGTTTTGAGGAAACAGACATTTAGCAAGATAACAGAACTGAAAAGTAGTGGACTGACTAAACAGTCTAAGGGCAGATGCCTTCGAACAAGACTGACGTTACAGAGCAGAAATCCTCTGAAGCACTTTCAGCTTTAATGGCCTCATGCTCAGCTTTAGTCAGCTACTTCTCATCCAGGTACTGATGTCACCCCAGCCAAGAGACAGATGAGAGATGGTGATGTAAAAGAGATACAGAGCTGGGTGTTGCCCATGTGTTTGCTGTCCCAGGGGCTTCATATAGGCACTGAATAACATGTGGGAGAGGACTCAGTCTTGTGGGACTCCATGCCTGAAAGTTTTAAAGATGGAGAAAAAGTTGCCTGGACCTGCATGGAAAGAGTATGGACTTTAAACAGTGGTTTATAATCTGGAGAAGTTCTGTAGCAAATAACTGTACTGTTTCTGTGGCTCTGGAAAAGCCGGCTCTCTTTGTCTTCTTCACAGCACAGGTATAGGATTATAGAAATTCCTTTTATCTGAGCATATGTCACTGTGCTACCCCAATCTGTTTACTGTATTCCAGGGGTGGACAAAATTGGCTCACAGCTAGGTGCCAGCAATTTACTTTTGGTTGCCAGAGGGCACTCTTCTGTTACATTTCTGCAGTGGAGCTAGGTGACAGGCTATTAAAACTGGTCACCATGGTGACCAGAAACAGATTTGTTGAGGCCTGCTGTATTCACTAGCTAGGAATGGTTGTGAAGCATTTCCATTATAAAACTGAGTCTGTAAAATTTAACAATTCATTCTGGATTCCATTCTATTTTGTCTTATCTAGATTTACACAACACTTGTCACAGTAGTATCTAGGTTCAATCTGTTAGTAATATTTTTTCTCAATTTGAAGAGTATCAATTACTATTTTTAAATTGTAAGAGAAAAAAGCTACTAGGCTAACCATATTTTTTTAAACATCTCTCTCTTTTGAACCAAAAAAATTGCGTCATTTGCAAACATTAAAGGCCCAGAGCTGTCTTACTCAAGCATATCTTCCCATTGGGGATAACATAGATACAGGTGGATTTTGTTAGTAAACTATGATGATGGTAAAATAGGCCAAATTTGAGGCATAACCTTGCTATTGTCATTGAGGTCTTTTTAAATAAAAAGAAACAAAAAATCCCATAAAAGAAAGCTACAAACTATTATTACCAGCCATATACTCCTTCTGATCTGCTTGTGGGCTTCCTCACTGGCAGAGAAGGTAAAAAGCCAGCTGCTACTTTCAGAATTACAGAGACAGAGTGAGAATGAAACTTTCTGTTGACTGCATCACATTGTGCTCTTCATTTTGTTTTGTGTCTTTCTTTTATGACCACATGTGCTGTTTCTGGGGGTAGTGACTGTTTCAGTGTGGATAATTTAGTTGGGACTGGTCCTGCTTTGAGCGGAGGGTTGGACTAGCTCAATGGTTTTCAAACTGTGAGTTGGAACCTAGTACTGGGTTGCAGACCCTCAGACACTGGGTTGCACTGCTCCCTGCTGCTCCAAGACTGAAATGTGTTGCTCAAAGATGTACTTGTTGGGTCGTGGGCATGAATGATTTTTTCTTCATCTAGGTCCTGAGAAAGACAGGTTTGAAAACCACTGGACTAGATGATTTTCTGAGATCTCTTCCAACCTGTAATTCTGTAATTCTTCTATAATTCTCTTCTGTAATTCTGTGATAAATACTTAAATAATCCCTGAAAGAGGGGGAGGAATAGGAGTAAATCGGTAGCACAAGTGGGTGGCGCGATACCCTTTGTCCAGTCCCCCTGCTTACTCCCTCTCACTATTGATCCACAGTGGAACAGCCTCAGCAGCAACAATTGAGGGAGGAGCCCCACATCAGTGTAAGTCACTAGTTAGAGCATCGTCCTGAGGGGTGGACCCCTACTCAATTTTTTTCCCCATTCTGGCAGAGAGGGAGCGAGAATTGAACTTGGGTCTCCCATGTCCCTGACCAATGCTGTAACTATTGAACTAAGTTATAAGGTGGGTTGTGGTAGCATCATCAGCACATCCAGACAGATTCTGAATGGGTTCTATTTTGGTAGGCATGCTCAGAGGCCATCTACCAGATTGACCTGGCCTATGATTTAGGTGGCTGAATGCATATCTTCCTTCAGTGTGTGAACAGGTCTGAGGTTTGGACAGGAGCCAGGTGTCCAGATGCCTACAGTGAGGGAGTAAAGTACATGCCCCTTGGTATAAAACATAGATCCTTAGGGAACTTCACAGCAGAAAGTTAGGCACCAAAGCTATGTCTACACTATGGGCTTAAGTCGACTTAAGCAAAGCCTTGGCCACATTTGGAGTTCATTAAGTCAACTTAAGGACTTCTTTAAGTCGACTTAACAACTCTGACTCTTTAAGTTGACTTAATGCAATGTGGGCATCTAAGTCGACTTAAGAAGCCCTATGTAATAACATGTGCCTGCTTAAGTCGACTTAGTAAAGTCAACTTAAGTGAACACATTTTTTTAGTAGGACACTTTTTCTTAAGTCAACTTAACCAACTTTGTTAAGTCAACTTAAGAGAAGCAGGACTCACTAAGTCAACTTTAAGTAGACTTTGCTAAGTCGACTTAACAAAGTCGACTTAGCTTTTGTAGTGTAGACATAGCTCCAATGAGTTTAGGCATCCACAGAGTGAGGTGGCAGCTAAGCAGGAGTCTTGTGGGTCACAGTGGTGCCTTACCCTGAGACAGAGGCACCTAACTCTGCAATTTAGGCTTCTAGGTTGCTTTGTGGATCATACTCCACCTTCTAACAAAATCTTTTATGACAGGACAAGGTGCAGAATAATGGCAGTAAAGGGTGTTTTACTGAAATGCAATAATTCGTGGTACATTCTGAGTCAAAGAAAATTAATCCTCCCCTCCACCGCCCCATAAAGAAAATACTTCAGATAGTGTCTGAATAAATGTTTTATATTTGTTTCTAACAAAATAAAACCAGGTGTATGTGTGTGTTTTCCATTCTGTTGTACACGTGGACTTTGAACTCAGAAACTGTTCTGTAGCAACAAAGACATGCACTGATTGATATTTGAATCATAGAGATTCAGTTACTTATTAAAGTTGAGCAACTCTCTTCTTGTTTAAAGTTGGTGGCCAAATGAAATATGAAAGGGCAGAAATGTTAGCACCTAACTGTATAAACATGGAAAAAGTATAATCGACAGCACTCACAACCCCATTCAATATATTGCCTTGGGGGGGGGGGGAGAGAGAGAGAGAATGCTTTGTGACAGAGCCAGCACTCTGATTTATCCTCTGCTGAAGAATGGACCCATTTACTGGGTATAATTATTTAATTGAGAGGAGAGGAAAATGCCAAATGCACAGCAAATATTGCTTACAAATTATTTAAGCAAGTAGAGTCTCCAGTCAATGTACTTTTGCCTGTCCTTTTGCAGGGATGGACTTGGTGCTTTCATAAGACTTTTCCACCCTGAACTCAAATATAAAAAGTGAATAGTGGAGAAAATAAATCAATATGTTGCTATTACTAAATTTCCCACGTACAATGAGTAGTCCACATTCAAAAAGATGAAAATTTGATTATTTAAGGATCCAGCTATGGGTCACATTCTTCCAACACAGTGTCTGTAGATAGTTGCTTTCTCCGTTCACTTTATTATACACTAAAAGTTGTATGGGGTGTTTAGTTCACTGGTTTGATTTTGCTTTCCCAAGGTGATATCTTTTACCAGAACATAAAGAGGCTATTTAAGGATGTTGAAAGATTTCCTGTTATTATGAAGACAAGATCATGATAATCTCACTCTTCAGAGCATAAAATGCAGCAGCTTGTGTCTACCTAAGAGACAGCATTTGTTAGCTCTCATTTTTGTAAATTAATGTCATGGATAATTTTCAGAGATAGCACTGTTCATGTTTCCCTGTTGAAGGACTCAGTTCAAGCTCTAAGGAATGCACAATAGTTGTGGGTGGTGGTTTTATTTTCATAAACAAAGCTTGTCTGTTGGCTTTGTTATTATAGGGGGATGTAGATAAATCCATGTGGGACTAGGGCAACCTGATGTTCTCACATTATAGGGACAGACACAGTATTTGGGGCATTTCTTACATAGCCACCTATTACCTCCATCTCCTGTCTGGCCACATGATGTGGGATCAAGATTATAACAAGGCATAGTCTGGTTAGGTGTAAAAAGGCATATTCAGAAAATAATTGTCAGTAGGAGGAAATGTAGGGAGCACTAAGGAGAGCAGATTGAGTGGCATCTGAGGAAGAAAGTAGAAGAAAGGCTCTGTTCGGAGCCTTGAAGGTGAAAGAGAGAAATTATTTAAAAAATAGGGTGGGAATATGGCATTTGAGGAGGGAGACAGTGTAGCTGTTGTGGTTGAAGTGGAAGATAATTTTAGACTGGAATTGAAGTGGGAATGTGGTTAATGGACTGGCTTTCTATCCCAACCCAGGTTTCAAATCTTCAGTAATTCATAAGTGACAGCTTGGAGGTTCCCTCTGCCTGAGAGATTCCTCCTTTTTTGTTGTCATGCTTTCAGGGGAAAAGCAGATTTTTCCAGTTACAAATTTTTCCTTTTGTTTAGACCTAGATTCCTACGTGTCAACCTCAAAACAAACAAACAAACAAAACCAGTTGCCCTTAAGTGACATTAAAAATTAAAGGTGATTGGAATCCAGCCCTGGCTTTGTTTCTATCTGACATTTTTCTCATTCTCCTTCCATCCTCAAACACAGATCTATTCAGCGTTTGGTAAAAGGTTTGTCAGCATCCATGGAAAGGATGCACTTATCTACAAAATGCCTGCTCCATCTTCTTTTAACTTCCTTGTGTCATCTCAGTTTTTGAAAGGAGTAACTGTTTAATGCACTAAGTAGTACAAGGAGCTGGTGGAGCTGTCAGAAGCATAGCTTTATAAAATGTATAGTTTTACATGCTCTGCTATTTTTCACAGAAGATGGCAGCCCCACCTTTAAATTCTTCAAGATCTGGTTCCTCACCAATCTGGATCCCTCTTGAAACTTGGTTCTCTTTTTCCACTTCCACTCGTCCTCTCCTGTAAGGGATTCATCTTTTTGTATGGCAGAGATAATCAATATATGCTGAAAGGATGGGGTTGGTGACTGGGCATTTGACAGATAAAACTCATAATCAATTCAGAGATCAACTGATTCCATGCATAGTAACACCATTATTTACTGGCACTGCTGTTCAACAACTGGAATTAATTGCAATGTGCATTGTGTAGTAATGTGATTTGTATTTATATTATTACTTCATCATTCAGAGAGTTTATGCAGGTAATGATAGAGCTGTTGCTTGTAGTGTTTTAATGGCTGGAATTAATCAGAAAACATTGGCAGCTTTTTGACTGTGTTTGCCTTTGAATCTGAGAGACATGCTGGGCTCAGAAGAAATGTAGGGTTTTTTGTTTGTTTGTTTTTTTAATTACCATTGCTCAGGTCTGAGTTGAGGGAAGCCTGAAAGGACTGTAGTTTATAGTAGACTATGTCAACAGCTTTCTGTAAATAAGCATAGTAGCATAGGGGTATCCGTGGTGAATGAGACCAGTGGGCCCATCTAAACTAGAATCTTGCTCCTAGTGGTGCCAGTGAGAGATGCTTAAGAAAGAGACAAAAACCCAGCCCATACAGTGCTGTGTCAGTTGTGTTGTCTTGGAAAGAGGACCCCATCTCTGCTTCCACCTTGGATCTGCTTTAACCCAAAAGCTTTGTAGTATTATGCTCTGACTCCCTAGCTAAGAAGATATCGTAATATGTCCTGTGATAGCACCTAGAACCTTCAAACAAGATAAGGCTCCATTGTAATAGGAGCTGTATATAGATAGCAGTAGACAGTTCCTCTCACAGAGATATTTCTTTCTTCTTTAAGTGAGGTTGCCCCAAATCTATAGCATCAGTCCTGTAACTGCCCTTAGACTTGGGTGTACATGCACACAGCTGCTGGCAGTATCAGGGCTATTTAGGCAAGACGGATAGTGGAAGAAAAGTAGTACTAGAACTGAGGCAGAGGGAGCAAGTAAGTCGAGGTCATATAAAGTGTACTGCAGGGTCAGGAATATAGAGTCAGATCCCGAGTCTCAGTCCAACTCTTGAACTACAAGGCCATTCCATTCTGCTGCAGAACCCCCTTTTAACAGCTAGGTAACAGATGTTACAGGTGCCTTGATTTAGCGTTTGGGTTTTGTTTTTTAAATGCTTTGTTTCCTGCCAGCAGTGATCTTTAAAAGTAAATTAATTCAGGCCAATCTGCCCCAGCATATTTGATTTCTTTATATAAATTGCCTGGCAGGTTAGCGATATGGAACTCATGCATCATGATTTGGCAACCAGCATGTCTAAATAATAAGACACCTGCAGGGCAGTCAGTGCCTACAGAGAGCAAATTTCTAATGAACTATGCCTATAGATCATTGGATATTAACACCATTACACACTGTATTGATCCTTTTTTATGTCATCCTGTAAATCAGAGAGGGTTTATTATCAGGGTTGTCTAAGTAGGTGGTGATGGAGGACATCTCTGTGTACATAGAGCAACAGTGGCAAGGTTTGCATTTCTAAAGGTGTAGCAGCCTGCCTAATTAAAAGACTGGAAGAGACATTTCAGGATTATTGTTAGGTACAGTTATGTAGCAGTTCTGTTTAACAGTGGGAGCAGAGAAAGAAGCAAATAGTTCATAATGACCCATTTAAAAAGGAGGCTGAGATAATGGTCGGTAAAAACCCTGACCTTATAACAAGCAAAAGCACCTGAAGGATTCAGCATGAGGGGAATAGGTCTTCTTTCTGCTAAAAGGAGCAGGAATTTCCTGGATTTAAATTCTCTCTGAAAGTAATGAACCTTTGTTTAAATATATAGAGATGAATTAAATTATATCCCTGCTATAACTGACCTGAGTTAATGAATGTCACAGTCATTTCTTGGTGAGCCATCAAGATCATACTTATAATAATAGCTGCTGTTGTGATCCAGAGACCAAATTGGCTTTTTTGTATATAGGTGTACTGTGGTTTTTTTTTGTTTTTTTTTAAGGGAACATGTCAGACAAATATTAGTTAGCGTGATCAGGATCCCAGATTGCCTTCTGGTGACGAAGATCTTTGGTTCATCGTTGCCAGTGACGTGAATGTGACAGCAAATAAAGAGCTCAGTTTATAAAAGAGGAGCCAAAAAAATAAAACAAACAACCTGTGCAAGGTGTTATGTTGTCAGTTTTGCTGCTATTTTTTCTTTTATGCAAGAGGACTGCTGGGTAGTGTAGGGAACACTACTATTAACTGCATGCAGTTAACTGGTACAGCCAGAGAAGATGACTGACTAAAAGGAGGCTGTGAGAGAAAATAGCTTCCTCTCAGATTATGATATCAAACATGTATAAGGCCTGATGTGGCATCCATTGAAGTCAGTGGAAAGATTTAATGATCTTAGTGGAATTTGCATCAGCTCCATATAATACAGCTCAAAGCATTTAAAAAGCCAGAATTCTCACCCTGAATTACCCCCATGAGGAAAATGAAGCAGAGAAAGTCAAGTTGTCTTCAACTTTGTGTGTTTAAAATTAGGCAACTAAATTTATATTTAGACACCTAAATAAGTGGCTTGAATTTCAGAGGTGCTGAGCAGCCATAGTTAATGTAAGGTGCAGAATTTGGAACTCAGGCTAAGCCTCTTACCTTGGTTTGCAAGTTTTCCTGCAATTTCTTCATTAAAGCCCACTCCTTCACTTAAAATTCCAATATGAACGTGATCTTTAGTTCTGTCTACTCCATTATTCTCCCCAATTATTTGATGTGTATTGTGTTTATCAGGATTGAGTGCTGGCCCTGTGAATTCATACTCACTGTGCTTAGACTTCATGGGAGAACTTGCACAAGTTAGGACTGCTCACATGACTGTTTGCAGGAATGGGCCCTTCACAGGCCACGGGGCAAAGACCTTGCTTTCTTTTTGCTAGAATCTGATATAACCTGGAAAGCCCATAAAAATAGCTATTCATAAGTAGCCAAAGGATACCAAAAAAAGAAACATGGAGTAACTTGAGGTTAGGATAGAATGGGAGGAAATCTCCTGTTGCAGACTTAAGACAACTCTAGCTCCATTTTGCTCCATTAGAGCAGCACAAAGGGGACTTAATGGGGCTGAATATGTGGCCCTGACTTATCTTCTTTCTGATCCAGATTAATCATATATTTTCATTCTACCCTCAAAGAAACTTGAAAAACACAGGGAGTAGTATGGCATCACTATTTATTCCTGTCCATGGTTTGTTCCTTTATTAAGCCCAGTCTGCTTATATACCTGCACATGGTACCCCATCAGATAGTTGGTGGTCACTCAGCCAGCATGGCCAACCGCAGTTACATTTCCTTTTTGGTATAATAGACCTTAGTTATATTTTCTCCCTGTTCCCCCCCTCCCCCAGCATTTGTCTTCTGCCCCATCATAATCTTTTCAGTTGCAGACAATCCCATTCCTTAATTTCACATCCTGCTGTCCTAACTTCATTTCTCTTAAAATCATTTCACTTTTTACCTTCTGCCTTTCAAAGAATTCCTCTCTTCTGCCTCCAACCTTCTCCTGTCAGTTTCGTTTAATGCTGCTGGTTTCAAACCATAGAATATGAGAAGCCCAAGAAAGAAAACAAGAGAGCACCACTAGTCATTGCCTACAACAGCCAAGTCAGACATCTACAGCACATCATCGTGGATCCACAGCCTGGTCTAAAAGATGTTCCCTCATTCTTAAACCTTGGGAGACAGACCTCTCCTCGCCTACAGACAGCCCCCCAACCGTAAGCAGATGCTTGCCAGCAACTACAGACCTAACAACGGAACCATTAAAGCAGGCACATATCCCTGCAACAAACCACACTGCCAACTTTGCCCACATATCTGCACAAAAGACATTAATAAGGACCTAATCAAGCCAGTTACTCCATTAACCTGCTTATCCATCTATGTGGCTTATGCCATCATGTGTTGGAAATGTGTCCCTGCCTTATATATTGGACTAATAGGACAGTTTCTGTGCAAAAGAATAAATGGGCACAAATCTGACATCAGAAATCACAACATTCAGAAACCAGTAGGTGAGCATTTCAATCTTTCTGATTACAGCAGTGATTTGCTAATAGCTGTGCTCAAGCAAATGAATAACACATCAAGGTTTTAAAGAGAAACTGAAGAATTGGAATTCATGTGCAAATTTAACTCCGTGTCTCGAAGCCTAAATAAGGACTTTGGAATTCTTCTCTCATTCCTACAGGGGATTTGACCTCCTCTTCTTCTGTATGCTGTTCGAGTTTTTGAATCTTAACTACTGCTTTGATTTGCTGTTACAGTGTGACCTGATCCTGGGACTTGTACATCCCTGCATTTATTTTCCTGCCATTCTGTAAGCTCCCCCATCTTCAGAGCTTCTGATGAAGTGGGATTTTCTCCCACAAAAGCTGATGCACAGAAGTTGATGAAATTATGGACTGATACAAGCACTAAATTTCATACCAAACTGAAATCTTACCAGAACAAACAAGGAGTCTTTTGGCACTTTCAAAGACTAACAAATTTATTTATAACATGAGTTTTTGTGGGAGAAAATCCCACTTTGTCAGATGCTTTGAAGATGGGGGAATGTCAGAGTGGGAGGAAAATAAATATGGCTAAATCAAGTTTTCTGTTAACCTCATCCTTGACAGAGCCATCAGCACTGATCAAGCATTCTGGGTGTAAACTTAAAATTTTACTTGTACCATTTTGCTGTTACTTTTCAACACTTGAGCTATAGGCCTGTTCTCAGTAAGCAATCACTTTATCATCTTAACATTTATTGTAAATCCAAGTGTACTAAGCAATTTTCTAAGATAACTAAGAGTATCATCATTAATTCAGATGTGTCTGTAAACTATATTATGTCAACTGCCTAAGCTAGAAAGCTAACCTCTAGGTAAACTTATGCAACTTCAACTTGGTTTGAAGCTAGTTTTTCATTTATTTACTGCCTCTAAAATGGGCCTTAATTTGTTGACAAATTACTTATATTGTGACTTTTCCCAGTAGTGATGATGAACTTCTGTCTTCATAATTGTTTGGATCAGCAGAATTTTCTTTTTTCAGGATTGGTCCAACTATTGCCATTAGTCAGACATCTGACTTCCTCTTCCTCCCATATCACCTTGCATTTTTCCTAATGCTTTGCAGGCACTCTAAGGGGATTTGAGAGGCTATAAAAATGTTGCAAGTGGCAGTGATCATGAATTAATATTGGGAAACATTATGATTCTGTTGAAATCCAAGGAGAAGATGAGTGCAAATGTCACCAGTTTTAATAAGTTAAAAGGGTAGCCCTGTAAAGGAAGCATACAAACTGATGCATGGAAAGCACTACAAGCTGTGAATTTGCAAAGATGATAAATTCTTCCTACAGATGGATGGGAAATATTCAGGAACAGATGCACAGTAGGAAGTTTTTGAAAGGCATAAGCAAATGAAGGAAAAGAAACATGACAGGAAAAATGTGAACAGGCCAACACTACTGGAAAAGTGGAAGTAGTAGAAGTTCTGTGCAAAGCAAAGAAGAAATCACAAAAATTAGGCCAGCAAAAGTTCTGGGGAAAGAGTCTCAACAGCTAGAGATGTCAAGAAAACTGTATGAAAGTGATGTGTGTAAGGCAGGTCTAGAAGCTGTGCTTAACAGCTTCTAAGAGGGGGCAGTTGATCTGCCTGGGTTTTGTATTTGCATGAGCACAAAGAGCATATTAGCATAGTTTCCCTATGGGTGCCGAGTAATATGGGTAATGGTATTTGGGTTGATTTGACTACAGATCTGTCAATATCTGTAATTCAACTGAACAGAAACATGAAATACTGTCTTTTGTAATATGCTACCCTCTTAATTGTTCAAACTCTGTTTAGGTTAGTTAAAGGGTAAAAGTTACGCTTGGTAAAAAAGCTTGTAAGCGGGGCACCTGCCTGTTTAAGTTAAGAAGGGGATGGGGGTTAACATTAGCTCAGTTTAGAGCTATGCTGGAGATACTGCCTCACCCCCTTGCCCCACTATCAAAGGATAGATCTGGCCAGCCTTCTTGTGAAGCCTCTCTTTTTTATTTTAATGGAAGAAGCTGTTTGCTGCTATTTGATTGAGCATTAAAAGCTGAAATCACTGAGAGAGGAAAACCCTTTCTCTGAGATGACTCACTGATGAGGAGCAGTGATGGAGTAAGTCACTAGCAGGTGGCGCCAGCAGACAGTGAGAGCAACCAGTGATGGTCTGGACAGGGTGAGTGACTAGTGGGCAATGCTGGCAGACAGAGGACAGAGCCAGTGGATGGCGAGAGTGGCCAGTGGAGGACTGGATGGCGTGAGTGACCAGTGGGTGGTGCCGGCAGACAGCAGTCAGTGAGAGTGGCCAGCAGTAGGCTGGATAGTATAAGTGACCAGTGGACGAAGCCAGCGGACAGCAGGCAGAGCCAGCGGACAATGAGAGTGACCAGCAGCAGGCTGGATGGCATGAGTGACAAGCAGGCGGCGCTGGCAGACAGACAGTGAGAGAGGCCAGCGACGGGCTAGACTATGTGAGTGACCAGCAAGTGGCACCAGCGGAGAGTTGGTGTGAAAGACATTCCCTACATACCTTGGGTTTGTTGGGAACCTGTTTTGCACTGATTCGCCAAATCAGTGCTGGTTTTCCTGTTGGGTTCACATGGTCTGTTAAGCTGTGTGGGATCATGCTGGAAACCTCCTCTGCACTGATTCTCCAGGTCATTGCTGATTTTTGTTATTGGGCCTCTTATATTCTGTTTTTATTACTATTAAAAGTTCTGTATACGACACTCAGGCTCATTCTTGCGAGCAGGGAATCATTACCCCTTTGGGGTGCCCAGGGAATAGTGCATGATTTCCCAGAAAACTGGGTGGGGGCTTGAGCAGGTTGGTGGTGTAACGTTATTTGGAAGCCCTTAGATATAGAACCCGGCCCTTGTTCTCCCATCTCTCCCTGGCAGAAGGGTTACATATGAAAAGATTGAGTTGTAAGGAAGTACAGTCAGGCCAAGTATGCAAGCAGTCAGAAAAGCTACTGGTGAATGGATAACAAATGACAAGAAGTGCTGGAAGTATGAAAGGAGTATCTTGGTAAAGCGCTGAACTATAGTTTTTCCAGGCACAGGTATTATAGACATGCAAAATGAACAAGGTGGCTGGAAAGGTAAAATGATTGTTAGCGCTGAAGCACCCTCAGAAGAAGAAGCAAAAGCAGCAATGCAGTTAAAAATGGGGAAGGCTGCAGAAATAGATTTACATATAATCAGTGTTAGTAAGGGTTGCTAAAAGGTCATGGTGCTCATGTCCTTGCATCTTGTGTGATCACTTACATCTGTGCAAACTGAGCATAGAAAACTATGATCTGGTAGCCTTTTATTCCTATTTTGCACTGTTGTAATGGCTATGCAAGGGGTATGGGAATGGACAACAGGCTGTGTGTATGTTACAGTTCCTTGGCAATAAGATTTTTAGAATTCTTTCTAGGAAGGTGTAACAGGAGTGTTTTCTCTCTTACCTGTCTGGGGCCTCCTTTCAGCCTATATGGGGATTAACTCACCACACATCATCTGGTGCACCTTTCTGTAGTCGGTCAGCCTGTCATCTGTTTTGCTTGCTCTGTGTCCTTGTAGGCGCTAGCAAGCGCAGGGAGCGTCTGGCCCACCGGGCAAGCGTCCCTGGTGGGCCGTTGGGGAGTAATTGTCTCCGGTATTCCGGCTGGCCCGTCTCCTCCCTTAGGGATGGGTAGCAGGTAATTGATTCCCACCCCACGGGGGGGCATAAATGTCAGCTGGAGGTTGGGTCGGTCAGGTCACCCAGAGTCCGGGGCACATAAGTGGGCATACAAGCCACAATATAGTTGGGGTTATGCAAGGTGGGGTAGAGTTGAGGTGGACACCTCAGGAGCAAAAGGGGAGAGGAGGGGGTAGGACACAGGTCCGCCCTACTCCACTGTGTCCCAGCCCAGGGCCCTTATAGCAGCCTGGCCTGTGAATTCAGGGGTCAGCAGGGATCCAGCCGCAACATGCTGACCCCGCTTGGGGTTGTGCAACTCCCCTGGGCTACTACTCCCCTCCTCTACCCAGAGTACCTGGTCTGGTGTAGCATCCACGTCCTCGGGGTATTCGCTGAGTGGCACCGAGTAGAGGTCCTCCATAGCGTCCACTATGGATAGGTCTGCAAGTCCCAGGCTGACCTCCATCTCCTCTGGGGGTAGCTCAGGTAGCGTCGCCGGGTCCGAGACGCGGGGAAGCTCCCCCGGGGCTGCTCCCTCCATGGGTTCTGCCTCTGGGGGGGCCGGGGCAGTTCCTCCAGGTCCTCCCCGGTAAGGTCTGGGGTCCCTGTTCTGAAGTCCGGAGTTTCCCAGGCATCAGGGAGGGGTCGCAGCTCCCAGTGGGCCCACTGCCTGTCCTCTGCAGGGGGGGAGGATCCTCCCATGGGACGCCCGCCATGGGAGGCCCCAGCCAACCCTCCCAGCGCGGGGCTGGTGACCGGTGGGTAGGCCTAACCCTCCTCTGCTGCGGCAAGGGCTGGTTCTGAGGAGCCTGGAGGGAGACGTCTTTTCCCTCAGGTGGCCAGGGCTGAACTGAGCTCGCCGGCTCTGGCTTTATACTTCCTGTCCCACCCCCTGCCTTCTGGTGTGAGTGGCAGTTCCGCGGCGGCCATCTTGCGGCCTCTGGAGGCGGCCATCTTGCGGCCTCTGAGGGTGGCCATCTTGCGGCCTCTTTACAGTCCTCTCTCATGCTTCCAGAACTGCTGCTCATACCTCTTTGTGTCTCCAGTCAAGTCACAATGAAGTCCCTGCCCCTTCAGGGGCACTGTCAAATTCTCCTTGCAAACTGTCCCCAGCAGTGCCAAAAAGGCATGCCATTTCCACAGGGTCCTGGAGGGAAACCTGCACCTGCCCTCCATACAGAATGCTAATCCAGGGGCCTTCAACCCAGCAGCTCAGCTCTTTATTCTCCAGCCCTTGCTCTTTGTTCCCTGAACTACTTCAGACTTTTCTCCCTGGTATCAGGAACTATGACTGTAAACTTCCGTGCTGTAACCCTCCTTCTCTGGTGCCAGCTCCTTGACTTTATGGAAGCCCACCAGTTTCTGGCCAGGTGAGCTTCATCCCTGAAGAAGCTTCATTGCATAGAATCTACTGTAATTTCCTCCAGGAGATACTCAAAGGATGTGACTGTTCTCTGATACTTGTCGTGTAATTCAGGAGTAGCGACATTGAAGACAATGTGTAAAAACAGCATAAGTGAAAGGGAAATTGTAAAAGTATTTAGACCCAAACTGCCTATGACTCATAGACTCTGAGGTCAGAAGGAACCAATATGATCATCTAGACCAGGGGTCTCAAACTCAAATCACCACGAGGGACCCATGAAGACTAGTATGTTAGCCCGAGAGCCGCACCACTGAAACCTTTTCATACAACAGTATTGCAAATATCGGTAACAATAGTATCATTGCAGGCCACAGGAAATAGCTTTAGGGGCTGCATGCAGCCCACGGGCCACGTGTTTGAGACCCCTGATCTAGCCTGACCTCCTGCATAATGAAGGCCCCAGAACCTCACCCAGCCACTCTTGTAATAAACCTCTAACCTGTGACTGAGTTATTAAAGTCCTCAAATCATAGTTTAAAGACTTTAAGTTACAGAGAATCCACCAACAAGTGAGTTGTGCCCCATGCTATAGAGCAGGGGTCTCAAACATGTGGCCCACAGGCTACATGTGGCCCCTAAAGCTATTTCCTGCAGCCCGCAACAACACTATTGTTACCAATATTTGCAATATTGTTGTATGAAAAGGTTTCAGTGGTGTGGCCCTCGGGCTAATGTATTAGTCCTCATGAGGCCCTGTACTAGTCCTCATGCGGCCCTTGTGGTGATTTGGGGTGAGACCCCTGCTATAGAGGAATGTGAAAACTCTCACAGCTTTTGCCAGTCTGACGGGGGAGGGGAAGGGGGGTATGCCTTACTGACTTCAAATATGGCCATTAGTTAAACCCTGAACATATGAGCAAGACTCACCAGCCAGATACCCAAGAAAGAATTCTCTGTAATAACTCAGAACCCAACCCATCAAACATCCCATCTCAGACCACTGGCATATCCATCACCAGCAGTCAGATATCACTTAATTGCCAAACTAAGCTGTCCCATAGTACTATGCCCTCCATAAATTTATCAACCTCAGTTTTAAAGCCAGCTAGGTTTTTTGCCCTCACAGCTCCCTTTGGAGGCTATTCCAGAACTTCATTCCCCTAATGGTTAGACACTGATTTAATTTCACAATCCCATCTACAAAAGCTTGGGAAAAGGTGAGAGATGTGCCAGCCAGAAGGGGCTGATTTACATCAGGGAGGAATAAAGCCAAACTGTTGTTTTATGGAGTTAGGGAAATGTTGGGTCTGGCATCTGAACAATAGAGCAGAATTAACAAATTAAAGTGGTGACTAAACTCACTGAGCCTGACTTCCAGTCTTTTTCATCTTGAATAATCATTTATGGTATGCCTGAATCAAGTGAAAACACTCCCAACTCAACAGGCTTGTGTTTTACACCCACTCGGCACTTACACTGCAAGATTCAAAGCAGAGTGATTTTAGTCCAACCACCAGCTCTTTCAATTAAGGCAATAATACAACTTTTTTGCATTAGGGCTGCAGGATTCGGCCAGTGGTTTATTTCCAAAAGCCAGGTATAATAAATGCAGTGGATGGTTTGCACCGGCTTAGGATCTGGCATATGAATATTTTCCTAGGTGAGCAAAAACTTCATTTACTTTTATCTTGGCATAAGAATAACCTTAATTTCCAAATCCATGCTCCCCTATAATTTTTGTGGATGCTTTAGTAGAGTTACAGTTAAGTCATAAACAACCTTACTCAGCTCAATACAAGAGGAAAATAGTCCTTACACAGTAATTTTCAGTGTTCACATGTTATTGGCAATGTCTGTATTATTGACAGATTTTGACAAGTTATATTCTAACACATCCCACAATCAACTTATTATGAATTAAGAGAGGGGTGGGCAACCCCCGGCATGTGCCAACAGTGGCACGAGAGCCCGTTCGGAGTGGCACGTGGCACTCTCTGCAATGCCACATAAATTGTGGGTCCTGCCACTGAAAGCCACTCCAGGCAGCTTCTTTTTGGGGCAGCTGGGGCATGAAGGGTCCCCACCGTGCCCATGTTCCAGGCATGATGCGGAAGGAAGATGACTGGAATGACTTCTCTCCATGGTGTGCAGCTGCCAAGGAGCCACTCTGGGTAGCTTCTTTCCTCAGCATGCCTGGGGATCCCCCCACCCCACCCCAAAGAGGAGCCGAACCAGGCAGCTTCTTTCCATGGCATCCCTGGGGACCCCATCCTCAGGCATGCTGCCAAGAGGAGCCATTCCAGGCAGCTACTTTCTACGAATGGCTGCTTAGGGAAGTGCTCCCCTCCCTGCCACCCCTCAACCTCCAGCCATGGCTGCCACCAAATTTTCAAGTGGCCACTGCTTTTATTTCTGTGGAGGGGGCTACTGGCACTGGCTGACAGTTGAGGAGGAGGGGATGGCACAGAAGTCAGCAAAGGTTGCTGACTCCTGAATTAAGAAGTTCATTGCATATGAAGGCGAAAACACCATTATAAGAGCTCTTGAAATGGATGCTGAAATATTGTTTGGTATAATCACAGAAGTTACAGATGCAGAAAGACCCGTTTAAAATCATCCACTCATACAAAATCAGATATTTAAAGTTAGTTATTCAGGTCAGAAGGTAGAGGGTTAGCGATAGAGGATTAAAATTCTCCTCTCTGTTGTATTTTTTCATGTATTCAACACTCATTGTATAAACAGATACACATGCACATGAAATCTTTAGTGTGAATATAAGAACCAGAGGGCTAGATCCTTTGCTTTCCCTATGGCAGCAATGCAAAGCAACTTGAAAGCCAATGTAGCTGACTGCGTGGGAATTTCTCTAAAGGTGTACGGCTAAGGGGAAAATGGTATAGCCAAGGTCGTATCCCCAGCTGTCAGAATAGCCCCTTGGGGGACCTTTGTATCTGAGCACAATTTAAAGCAGCTTTCAGAGCTGCCATAGGTTGTGCTGAGGGACAATCTTGCTGTCAGAATATCAAGGGCTTAAAGACAGTATAAAGCCTCCCATCCTGGCTGTGCTAGGAACCCTACTGGTACTATGGAAGATCTGACTCTTAATCTAGGCAGGGTAGAGGGCAGAGCTGGCCCTTAGTATTCAACATACTAAACTCAGTCCATGCAAAGGCCATTCTTATTTTTGACAAGTTTTTGTTACTTTTAAGCACAGACTTCATAGAAAATACCATGGTTTATATGTTCAGCCTGTGAGAGGCATCATTATGAAAAAGAGAAGATAATAAGTATGTGCTGGGTGACCTTGGAGCTGGTAGAACAGGTATGATAAAACATTTATCAGGAGGATTATACTTTTTGCAGAGCTTTATGGAAACATGATGACAGAATTATACCACCCTGCACATCTAGTGTCTTATAACAATAAGTTAGTTTTATAATACTAGGTCATGCACTCATTGAATTGATTAAAAACTGTCTAATGTATTTCAAAAAAGCAGTTTTAAAAGGGGAATAGTCACTGAGCAGGTCTGTTTCCAGTGGGGTCCTTCAGGGATTGGTTCTTGGCCCTTCTCTAATTCAGATTTTTATCAGTGACCTGGATGAAGACATTAAATCGCCCTTGATAACGTTTGCAGTTGACACCCAAGTTGGGGCAGTGATAAATAATGAAGATGCTATGGTAAATCCAAACGTTTTGTGATCATGATCCCATTTTAATAAGTATTTTTTGCCAGGACCCCAGGTAGGATGGAGGATGCCAATAGTAGGGACTACTGCAACCCTATCTGCTGATGGTGTGACCCCATACGAGGTCATGACCCGCAGTTTACAAACCACTGTGCTAAATCATTGATTCAGAGTAATCTGGATTGCTCAGTAAACTGGACACAAGCAAATACTATGTGTGTGTTTGCTTTGTAATACAGTTAAATGTAAATATATATGTCTAACAACAAAGAATATAGGCTATAAATATTAAATGAGGGACTCTAACCAGGAAAGCAGTGACTCTGGTGGCAGGGGTAGAAAAATCAGCTGAACATGTGCTTCCAGTGTGAAACTCTGCATGGGGGTGAGGGGGGCACAATATGATTCTGGAGTTCATAAACAGGGTAATCTTAGTGTGAACAGTGAGGTTATTTTACCTCTGTATTTGAGAGTGGTGCAACTGCTGTTGGAATACTGTGTCCAGTTCTGGTGCCCACAATTCAAGAAGGATGTTTATAATTGAAGAAGGCTGAGAGAAGAGCCATGAGAATGACAGAAGGATTAGAAAACATACCATATAGTGATGGAACTCAATCTACTTGTCTTAACATGAAGCTCAAGGAGCTCAATCTACCTTTTTTTAACAAAAAGGGGGTTAAGGGATGACTATGGTGTATATCAGGGGTCTCAAACACGTGGCCCGCATGCGGCTCCTAAAGCTGTTTCCTGCGGCTGGCAATGACACGATCGTTACCGATATTTGCAATATTGTTGCATGGAAAGGTTTCAGTGGTGCAGCCCTCGGGCTACCATACTAATCCTCATGCAGCCCTCTACTAATCCTCATGTGGCCCTCATGGTGATTTGAGTTTGAGACCCCTGGTTCATGTGCTTCCACGCTGGGAACAAATATTTAAGAGTGCGGCCTTTCAATCTATCAGGGAAAGATATCATGAAATCAAACAGCTGGAAGTTGAAGCGAGACAAATTCAGACTGAAAATACAGTGTAAATTTTTAATGGTGAGATTCATTAACTATTGGAACAATAGCCATCCGTTGTGGTGGATTCTCTATCACTGATAATTTTTAGATCAAGATTGACTATTGTAGAAAAGATGTGCTTGGGTGTTACTTAGGGGAAGTTCTGTGGTCTGTGTTATACAGTAGATCAAAATGGATGATCACAGCGGTCCCTTCTGGCCCTCAAATCTATGAATAGTTAGTACGTCTTATCTGTGGATCTGAAAGTGGTCTTACACAGTAAAATCAAGGCACAGAAAGATTAAGAGAGTTTTCGGAGGTCACACAGGAAGTCGATGGTAGAGGAAGGAGTAGAACAATCCAGGTCTTGTGGCTCCCAGTCTATTGGACTATGCTGCCTACTACCTTTGCACAATAGACACTAATTAGCCCCCTTGCTATTAGCAGTTTTAACCTTGGATTGAATAGGCAGAGAGGGTCTCACCTTCTGGAGCAAAATGTTCCATGTCAGTCTTTGAGACATTGTGAGATTTAGGGGTTTGCACTGCCCCTGTGGTGTCTCTCCATAGAAGGTTTTGAGGACTAAATTCAGGCTTTAGTTTCAACCAAACTGTCTCATTCATCACTAGCCCTTGAGGTGATGCAGTTGTGACTGGTTTTCACTCTTCAGGAAAGTTAGGTAAGTTGCATCAGCAGTAGTTTAGTTTAGAAGCACAAGAAGGGGAAAGCACAAGCGGTCTTCTCCCTCTGTCCCTTGAGCATCCCAGACATGAAGACCTATACTAATAGTCTCAGATCTGGTAAGGATAGAAACTGTTTCCTTCTAGCTAAACCCAAGGTGAAAATCACTATAAAGGGGAGAACAAAGAGATGAGGCATGATCCTAACCATTGTGGCGGTGCAGCTTTGCACCGTCCATGCTGGTTGGGATGCCGCATTGTGCAAGCAGGCTATTTAAAAGAAAAGAAGGCTTGGGAAGTCTTCCTTTGAAAAATTGCTGTGTAAAATGGTACACTTTGGAACTAAACTCCAGAAAGGCAATGCCTGATAATTTGGAAGTGCGCATCAGCTTGGTACTAGGAAATTGCTGAATAATATGCATCTAACTCAAGGGGGCTACCCGAGAATATCTTTTAGAAAATACATTTTTATTCTAAAATTATTCATTTTAGAGTTATACCCTTAACAGGACTAGGCAGGAAAGCAGTCTTGCCGAAGAAATAGCTGTTTAGTACACTCCCACTTTGTCCCACAAAACAAGACAAACATATTGAACACAGCACACACATGGTTTTCTCAACAGGGTTCCGGTACACAGTGTGTTTGCAGGCATCTGTAAATCCATAGCATTAGGACTTGTGAGAATGCAAGCAGACATTCCTGTTGGGAGTCAATCCAAACAGGCAGATGAAAGGAAAAGAACCCACATGATGTCTGCTGCAGCCACACATCAGAGTTGCACAGAAGCAGAAAAAGGTGAAAAGAGGACAAAGGTAATAATATATTTAAGTATTTAACAAACAAGCCAATGTCAATTTAATTATCTTCTATTGCATTTCTAGTCATATTTCAGTTACCTTTAATCATTAACTGCATTTTGGACTCACATGCCACAATAACCCAGTTGTCATGTACTCCACTAAGTCAATCTGCCACCTTCTCATGAGTAATTATTCTCATCAATGCAGCAGTTTCCTCTACACTTAAGGGAACTATATTTAGACTTGGCCGCAGTCATAGTGAGTGGTCTAAGCCCTTGTCTAACGTTCAGACTAATGCGTAAGTATCAAAGGGTTAGCTGTGTCAATCTAGTTCAGCAAAACAAACAAGGAGTCTGGTGGCACTCTTAAAGACCAACAGATTTCTTTATCGCATGAGCTTTCATGGGAGAAAAGCCCACTTCATCAGGCTCTTGAAGATGGAGAACCTACAGAATGGGAGGAGAATCAGTTCAGGGAAGTGTAAGTCTTAGGATCAGGTCAGACTGTTGCCAGGAGTGCTGCTGCCCCGGGAAAAGACCCAGGCCCACGCCCCACCCCCTGGGCCTGATCCGGCACTCAGGGCCCTGCCACCAGCCCAGCCCCAGATCCACGGCTGGGAACAGGGACAGGCGAGGCAGGGGTTGCCACAAGTGGCCCAGCCCAGGTCCCTGGCCAGGAGAGGCGGGCACCACTGAGGGCAGCCTGGCCCCCTATCCCCAGCCAGGAGAGGCAGGCACTGCTGCGGGTGGCCTGGCCCCAGATCCCTGGCCGGGAGAGACAGGTGCCACCGTGGACAGCCTGGCCCTGGATCCCCAGCTGGGGGAGGTAGGTGCTGCCACCTCTCCTAGCCAGGGATCTGGGAGAGGCAGGGGCTGTGCTGGGCACTCAAGGCACTGACACCAGAACTCAGGGCACGTGCCCCATGTGCCAGACGCCAGCAACGCTCCTGACTGTTGCAACAAATCAAAGCAGTTGTTTGGATTCAAACAGTAGAGGATAGCATGTTATAGAGAGATGAGCTAAAATCATTTTTTGTAATTAAAAATAACCCAAAATCCCTATTTAACCCTAAGGCGAAGCTGTGTATGAATTCCAGTTCTGCAGTTTCTCTTTGAAGCATTGATTTGTAATTCATTTGTCTAAGTACAACTATTAGTATATCATCAGTAGACTCAGCAGGGAGATTGAAGTGTTCTTCTGTTGATTTTCAAATGTTATTCCTGATGTCAGATGTGTGTCCATTTATTCTTTTGCGCAGAGACAGTCCTCTATTCAATGTACGAGTCAGAAGGGCATTGCTGGCACATGATGGTATAATTCATGTTGATAGTTGAGCAAGTGAATGAGCTCTTGATGGAGAGGTGGTTTGTTTAGGTCCTTTGGTGGTGTCTTCTGTGCATATATGTTGGCAAAGTTGTCAACGGAGTTGGTTGTGGGGATATGTGCCTGCTTTAATGTTTCTGTTTTGTACGTAGTTGCTCGTATCTGCTTAAGGTTGGGGTGGGGGCTATCTGTAAGTGAGGAGAGGTCTGTCTCCCAAGGCTTGAGAGAGAGAGGATCGTCTTGTAGACCAGGCTGTAGATCCTTGATGATCTGCTGTAGAGGTTTGACTTAGGGGTTGTAGGTGATGACTAGTAGTGTTCTGTTGTTTTCTTTTTTGGGCTTCTCCTGTGGTAGTTGACTTCTGGGTATCTATCGGGTTTTGTCAATCTGTTTCTTCCTTTCCCCAAGTGGGTATTGTAGAATGCTTGAGATATATCCTGAAGGTGTCTTTTTCTGGTGGAGGGAATGAAGCATGTGTTTATATCTTAGGACTTGGTTGTAGCTAATAGATCATATGGTGTGTCCTGGAGGAAGGCTCTGGGGATGTATGTAACTATAGCAGTCAGCAGGTTTTCGGTATAGGGTGGTGTTTATGTGTTCATCACTAATTTGCACTGTAGTGTCCAGAAAGTGGATTTGCTGTCTGGAGTGTTCCAGGCTAAGTTTGATCATGGGGTGGAAATTGTTGAAATCTCTGTGGAAATTTTCAAGGGCATCCTTTCCATGGGTCCAGATGATGATGTCATCAATGTAGCATTAGAAAGGATTGGCACTTGGGGATGAGAGTGGGGGAAGCATTGTTCTAAATTAGCTGTAAAAGGCCATGTGGGCACCCATAGCAGTGCTACAGACTTGAAGATATAAATTATCTTCAAATCTGAAATGGTTGTGGGTTCTTATTACAACAGGTGATCTCAGTTCATGTCCTTCTAATATGGTGTTCTGCACTGTTTGAGCTGCTTTTGATTTGCTGTTAACAGTGACCAGTGGTCTCCAGCCTTTCGCCAGCAAGCAGGTGCAACACTCACAGGTCTGAACTGCAGCTGATGTTCAGAAGTAGATCGCAATCCACTGGTTGGAGACTACTGGAGTCTATGACCTACACTTTCCTGCATTTATTTTCTTCCCATTCTGTAAGTTCTCCATCTTCAAGCATCTGACAAAGTGGGGTTTTCTCCCATGAAAGCTCATGTAATAAATAAATTGGTTAGTCTTTTAAACTGCCACAAGGCTCCTTGTTTGTTTTCAATAACTACCGGTTATTAATTTTGATCACAGAAGTTCTAGCAGCTGGCCGCCAAGGCAACACCAATTATTTTTAGTTAGTTTATTCTGAATACCGTAGATAGCAAGCAAGACACTGCATGGAATAAAATTAAATGAGAAGGGTTAAATTTGACTTATTATAAAAAGGTGCAGTCCCACTGAAATTAATGGAGTAGCACTATCTTAATTATTTTATGAATTATTACTAGTTAATTTGGCTTGTTAGCTTAGGGATAGAGCCAAATATTAAATTAACACATATCTATCAAAAGTACAGTAGATAGATACTATACTGACACATGATGTTGACCAACAGTGTTCTGACAGTGAGCTATATATAGGTAGCTGATTCAGAATTAAATAAGGATGAATAAGGAAGTGATGATCTGACAGTATGGCTGGACTCTACACTGTGTCTGGCACATAGGATGTCATTTTAAATTCCTATTCTCTAGTCTACAGTCAGATGGTCTTTAAAAAGTCCTGGAATTTACAGTGGGATGTATACATGTCATGCATCTTCAAATAGTGCAGTAGAAAGGCCTATATTCCAGGTTAACACTGATTAAACAGTAGTAGGGGCACTGATTAAAGATCTAACTTGTATCATTTGCACTTGTGTAGACAAGTCTCTGCCCCCAAAACATCCTCTTCTTTCTGGACATGGCATTGCGGCACATTTTACTTGAGTTCCGTCACCTTCTTGTAGCCAGGCCTGCTCAGATGTAGAGGTTTCCTGGCTCTCTGATTGACCACTTCACAGAGTCCAGCACCCCCCACCCCAGGTCCCAAATTCCTTTGGGAAAGTCCAAACAAAAATACACATAAAGGAAGCCTTTAGCCAGGGCTCAGCAAAAGTCCTCATTCCTGCTGCTTTTCTCAAGTTTGATAAATCCCCCAGTCCTCCCCTTACTCAAGATTTGCAGCAGGCTCCAGCTCATCAGTGTCCCCGTCTTTGTCAGGTGGCCACATTGCTTCTGGAGAAGGCTGTCCACTCTTTCTTCCTCTCAGCTCCTTTTGAGGCTGTGAGAGTGAGACCACACCTGCATGTGCACTTTCCACCTCCTCTCCTGCGCTCTCCTCCCCAGCTGATCTCACCCAGCTCCTTATGTAAACTAACCCTGCTTTCCCCCAGCCAGGCTTTGTTTCTAAATAGCCGTGGCCCACCCTCCAGGTACACCCAGGATAGTTAATAGGCCTGCCAGGCCCATAGTACCTTTCGCAACCTGTATTGTATAGACTCCCATCATACTCTGCAACAACAATTTATGCCTGATCCTGCAACTCACTTCAGAGGGTAGACATATTGACTTCTGCGGTGCTCCCCCAGGGCATTAGGATTTGCCCATCTAGAACTGCTTACAGGAATACAGCCTTAGCGAGTTCACACACAAACTGATTTTTGACAGACCCTTTTTGGGGTGCTCACACCCATCACATCCTAGAGCTTTGGTTGTCCCAGTATGTTCTGAGCATCCTGAAGAACACATCACCTTAGCAAGGAGAGAAAAAATTTGAGACATCCCAAATGCAAAGCAGTGTGTTATGGGATAGAGTGCAGAGGACCGGCTGAACAAATGCAGCTACTTTGCTTTTCTTTTCTTTCTGCACAGCAGAGAAAACTTAGACTTCACTGGAATAGTAGAACCCTCACTAAAGACCTCATCCCATGTGTTGTACAAAATGGTACTGCCAGTGTTTTTAAAGCATGGCTGTTGTGTATGGATGCTATGTATTACATGGACATTCAATGCTCAAAATAGTCCAAATAATGGTATGTCACAACATCTTCTCACTAAGTGTAGACAGCACCAGAGAGGAAGAAAACTTGGAGAAGGAAAGTTGAGTGAGTTTTTAGCATTCCTCTTGATTTTGGCTGCCAGAAGCAGTTTCCCGTGACCTCACTAGACTTTTTATGACTGGTCATTGAATGATTTTCACCTGCCTACATCTTGAACTAAAACAAGTCACGTAAGGGTTCTTTTTTTCTGGCTGACCATGCTCTGGCATGTCAATCAAAGAGGAATTTTGAAATAACAGAGGCTGATAAGGTCAATTTGAAGAAGGTTAAATCTGGTTTGTGGGGATCTGTTGGTTCAGTCTTAGAAAATTTTTGAATAATGGGAAAATATTTTAATGTCCCATTAATTTGCTACTGTTCCCACTATCGTTCCTTCACAGATTCTAAGGTCAGGAGAGAGCATTAGATCACTTAATCTCATCTCCTGTATAGACAAGCCATAGAATTTCACCCAGTTACTGCATACTGAGATCCATAACTTGTGTTTGACTGACACATCTAGAAAAACTCCTGGTCTTGATTTCTATCCACCACTTACCTAGATAGTTTGTTGCAGTGGCTCATCAGCCTCCCTGTTAAAAATGTCTGCCTATTTCTAATCTGAATTTGTGTGGCTTCAACTTCCAGACACTGGTTCTTGTTACACCTTTCTCCTCTAGATTAAAAGACACTTTTGTACTTGGTGTTTTCTCCCTGTGAAGATACAAATATGCTGCTGTTCTCTTTGATAAATTAAATAGATTGCACTCTAAGTGTTTCACTACGAAACATTTTCTCCTAGCTCTAAACTAATTGTTGAGATTCTTTTCTAGTCCCTGTTCAGTTTTTCAACATCTTTTTAAAAAATATGGTAATTCTATTTCAGCATCAGTCTCACCAATGGCATGTATAGAAGTAAAATCTTTTCACTGCTCCTATGTGGCGCTCCCTTGTTTATACATCACATTAGCTCTTTTGGCAGCAGTATTGTACTGGGTGCTCATGTTGAGCTCTTTATCTACTATGCCCACTAAATCATTTTTTCGGAGTCATTGATTTCCTGGCTACAGACTCCCCATTATTTCAGTATGGTTTGCACACTTTGTTTCTAAGTATATAAATTGTAATTGGCTGTATTCAAATGCATTTCGTTTGGATGAGCCCAACCTATGTAAGCAATCCAGAAACCTCTGTATGACTGCCATGTCCTCATTATTATTTACCATTCTTCCCATCTTTGTGTCATCCACGAATTTTATTCTTTTTCTTCCCTTTTTCAGTTTGATTTTCCTACCTTATGTCTAATTAATCAGCTTTTCTTGTCAGTTGCCAGTAACTGAATCTGTCATTGTGTTAGTATTTCCCGTCTGTGACTGACAAGAGAACAGACTTTTGCAGAAATGGAAGTCCTCTTTCTTCAGTTCTTTCCTCCTGCTTTTCTCTTCTGTTACATCTTGCTTTTTCTTTTTGTCTGTCATATTGCTGAACAGAAAATCTGTTTCCATACCATGGGATACACTGCATGTGGTTTATTGTATTCAGTTCTGGTACCATATAGCAGGAAGATGCTGAGAGATTAGAGGGATCTCAGAAAAGTCAAAAACAATGATATGGGGCTTGGAAGGACTGAGTAATGCTAGAAAGGTTTGAAGAGCAAAATATGTATAGCTTAGCTGTGGGACACCCAAGTGCACACATGGCAACAGTGGCAAATATTTGAAGGATATTAAGACTAAGATTGGAGGGTACAGGATACCATAATCAAAAATAATGGGATAAAACTAAAACTTCATTTTTTTATATCAAACATCATGAGTAGCCTCTTGGCCCTGTGGTATATTAAGCTGTTGAATACTCTGGCCAGGGAAGTGAAGTAAATGACAACTAAAGAACTGGTGCTGGAACAGCACTCAAACCCAGGGCCAGAAGGCCAACAAATCTGGATGTCAGTCAAAGGGGATAGTTTACATTCTTCCCCATTTTCTCTGTTTCCAGGAGAGTAACTATCTTTATTTTCATACTTCTCTCCTTACCAGCCACAAATTCATTCACAATTTATACAAAATATACATGCATGATGAATGGGGGAAGTTCATTGTCCTGGTATTGGAGAATTACTGTTCATGGGATCAAGGGAACAAACATTCAGGACAAGTTTCTTACTTGACTTTGGATAACCATGGACCTTAGATAGATTGCTTTCTTGACTGTGAGTTCCCATTGAGAAGACACTAGGGCTAATAAATTTCTATCAGCCTCAACCTCATCCTTATCCTTAAACTAGAGGGCAAATTCCTCACAATTATCAGGGGAAGGAATCAGATACATATCCTGCTGGGAAAGAGAAATGGGTGAGAGGGTTGAAATGGTGACATGGGATTTTCCTGTCCATCTGCAATGCAAGCCAAACAGCTGACTCTTTCTAGCCACCTCCATAGCCCGTCTGTAACCACAGAGATGTTTGTTTCCCAGTAACTTGGTGTACTGTAAATTTAGAAGTTTTCCCACGGCCAGCCAACCCTGACATCTGCAATTTTTAGTAAATGAGGGAGCAGAGAGATTCTGTGCAACCAGTTTGAATCAGGTTAGAGTAGTTATCTTTACTCTATTGGTGAACAGGTAGATGAGAACCTGGGGCTAGGGCAAATCAGGCTCTTGTGCTCAGTTACAATTAACCATTTTAAGACAGGGACCATCTTTTTGTTCTGTTTGTACAGCACCTTGAACAATGGGTTCCTGATCCATGGCTGAGGCCTGATCTTCCACTGTGAGGGATCATTGTTTCTTCTGTGTTGCCTTTCTTTCCCTCTCTTGGGGTCCCTGAGCTTTCTTCTCTCTAATCCATGTTTTAAACTCTTCCTTTTCTCTGTAATTGGCAAGGGACTTGTGAGGCGTAGGTGATAGTCTGCCAGGAGGTCACTCTGAAAATAAATCACAGTATCTAGTTATTCATAATGGCTCCATAGTTTCTGTATATTTTCTCACTAACTCAGCTAGGCATTTCTCCACGTCATTTGCTTTTCACTGGAGACCAGTAATTAGGATCTACGCTGTGAAAGATCTGTTTTCATTCTCTGCCGGGTTCTACTACAGCAGACTTGGAAACAAGGACAAAGAAATATCATATAGCGCTGCCCGTTCACAGCTGGTCTGTAGCAAGATACAGCATGACCTCAGGTTGTTCTTAAGATTTACAGACTAAATGGAAGAGCTATTTGAGTGAGGATAGCTAAAACTACTTGGAAGCAAGGGGAAAAGTCTAGACTGGATGTTAGCTGACAAACTAAATACAGTTTGGGGGCCAGAGTAGCATCAATTTTTTTTTAATATTTGGGTGCTCATTTGGCCCTCAAAGAACTAAGGAGTTGCATGGTAGTTTGACACTATATCTAAAGCTGGGCTTGCTGCATAGCTGGCTCAGTGAACTGACGATAGTGTATCACTTTTCTTCTGTAGTTAGCAGCTCAAAACACCAAGCAAGGTAATGTTAGCCCAGTAGTGTAACTGAACTATCTGTAATAAATCGATGACAGGAGTGCATGTCCATGCAACCCATCATCCCACTGATGTTAAAATATTTTGCCTGGGGAAATATTTTTAGGTGACCCTTGAAGGGTGGTCTCATCATTTTAGAATTTAGGCCTATTGTTTGGCCAGTGTTTAAGAATCTTACGTTGCTGGTGCCTGGTGATGGATAATTTACTGGAATCCAGTACGTCATATCTTATAAGCATTAATTCACTATTTTTAATGTTTTAAAGGGGCACCATATCTTACATAGATTCCAAAAGAATTGAGAAAAAATGTATAACATATTTTACACAGTGTAAAAATTATATAAATTGTATATTTTTTCTGAAAGGTCTCAATATTGATATATTCACACACATAGAAATAGTACTAGCGCCACAGTGGGGGGAAATTTGTTGGGGGGATCAGTATCCCTTGAGGGAAGTCCATGGTTCTATGCCATTTTACACTAGATGAGAATCTGTTTCATAACTGTGACAATAATCAATCATTATTTGTTGTTGGCATGGAAAAAAGAAAGTTAGCTTTCAGTTGCAGCCTAAGGCTTATTGGTCTCCTTTTCCATTGCAGTAGAATTTTAAACAGTGTGACAGTGAGGTGATGTGATGCAATGATCTAGGCCAGGGAGTAGGAAGGGAGATTTTAGTGCAGCAACTTTTTGGGTGGCATGCCTGTTTTGTTTTTGATTTTTCCACCAATATTTTTTTTTCTGTGACTGAGAAAATGGGTTCAGTTTGAGTCTGCACACAGGTGAATTTTCAAGTCACAGCCGATGACCAAGAATTTATCTGATAACCATAGTTGTTTTGTGGCTTTATCAGCAAATAGGCAATAAAAAATGTAATTATCATTTTAGTCTATATAATAAGTGGATTTTAAGACACTTGTTGTACAAAGGAAGTGGCAATACTTCACTGAGGATGAAAAGATTGGGGCAAAATTAGTCAAACCCCCCCCCACAATACTTTTAAATAACTAGACACATAAAAGAAAAAAGTAATCAGAAGAGGAAGGGATGGTTCAGAAGGTTATTAATGAGATATATACTCTTACATTCCTAGGTCACCTATCCAAATCCATTATGGGTGATGTTTGAAGTTCATTACCATCTGATGCTATGACCCTGGCCTTGTAGGATAACCTTCCGAATGTGCCAAAATCAGGGCAAGCTGCAAAAGCAGGGACCAGACCCCCAAACCACTGATGGGTGGTACTTAAACCAGTCTCCCACTCAGTAACAAAACATGTTTCTGATTCCCCACTCTGGTCATCACCAAGCATTTTAAAATAGAAACAGCCCCCTTTACTGTACATCAGCTCCTCTGGTCACCAGCTAGCTATTGGGTCTCATAAAGAAATAGGTTCTCCTGACCCCAAAGGGCCAGCCACATTACCCAGAACAATATAGGCTTGGATTGTAGCCAAAATACCATGCTCCCAGCCAATCCTTTAGTAACCACAACTAAAGGTGTAATATAAAAAGAAAAGAAACAAAATATGAGAGATGTTGAGGAGTCAAAGTGAATCACATACATATAAATGATTTAGAGTCCATCAAAAGCAAGTCCTTGAAGAATCTGTAGTTTAAAGCTTAATCCAATTCTTCTGTTATACACCCAGCACTTGGGTGGGTCTCAGTCCTTTGTTCAGTGCACCAGGATAGTTCCAGAGGAGGGTGTTGACTGCAGGTTGGAGACTGAAGACAAAATGGAGGTGGGACAACTGCCTTTTACCACCTCTGGCTTTCCCCATGCTCTCAGAGTCTTTACCAAATCAAAATGGAGTTGAGTTACGTGGTTAGCCTGGGTGACTCAGACAGGTTTCTTCCTAGTCCCACTGTAGCTGGGAGTTTCCTTAATGGGCCACTAAGAGTTCAGTGGTTTTACAGCCACTCAGTCTGGGAATGCCTTAGAATCCAATAACTTGAAGCACAAATAGAGCAAACACATTCCTAATTTCTAATACAGATTTGACAACTACAGATAAACCATATAATCATTCCTAGCAGATTACAGCCTTCCTCTTGGTACCAAACATGGCATACAACATATGGATTAGTGCAGATATGAATATTGATAATGAAGGATAATCATAAACAGTCCCCTAGACCCAGAAAGCATCACAGATGCCTTTCAGGTGGAGTATATATAGTGAATCATTGGTCCAGTTCCTAGTGTACTCACAGCACAGACTGGCACAACTATTAGTAATTTTGTTGATCAGCAGTGATGCAGATGATTGAATGTGTATGGTCTTTTAGGCCCACTGGATGGTCATACTAGGCCCATACTGAGGCACTTGGATAGGGCAATGTAGTGAAGCTTTCATTGTTGCTGCTTATATTATAACTTCTTTGGATAACTAAAGAATTCTGGTTTCCCGGGCTGCCAGTTCAGCATCTTTTACCAGTTCTCAGTTCACCTTTTCACCTGTTTTAAGAGAGGGATCTAACACATTTGTTTCATCCAATCAATCTTACTTTCTCAGATCTGACATGAAGGCCAAGTCAATATGAGTTCTTTCAGAGACCTTTGTAACCAGCTGTGATGGTGGCAGACCACGTGCCAGCTCATGGCAGGGCCCCAGGCCAGATCATTTGTGTCGTATAGGCCAAATGATTTTTAAATGTGTGAAAGTGTCTTAGATATTTAAACTTCATGAAAATTAGTGAGATGTTACTTGCATTGTTTTCACTTATTTGTGTCCCATTATAATGTAAAAGCGGATGTTTACATAGTGTTTACTCTTGTAACTAAATAATCCATCAAAGAAGAAAGAAGCCTATTGGAATACAAATAAAGATCATCAAGAGTAAAGTGCTAATATTAAAACAAGTGGGCATCACCTGTGATAATTGGGTGTCAAAGACTTAAACTGCATTCCTCATTCTCTGTCATCAGAGACAGAAGCCCATGTGGATAATGATGCTGTCAGCTTGTATTCTGTTATTAACATTTGCATATTCACCTAGCCAAGCAACAGTGTTTTGGTAGACAGGTGGCACTCATGGGCTGTATCTGCACTGGACTAATTTGGACCAGGTCTACACTAGACTTTGCCAAGTTCAAACTAAGTAATTGCTAGTTAGTTCGAACAGTAAGTTTGAACTAAGCGCTGATGCGAACTAGTGTGATGTAGTCGTGCTAGTTTGAACTTAGGAGTAGGTTTGAACTAGCTGCTCTGACTAGTTTGAACTAGCTTTTTAGTTTGAACTAAGCCATGTGTCAAATTTGAACTCAAAAGCCACACTTAGTCATTTTGGACTGAACTTGGAGTTATTTAGTTCAGACCTGCAAGTCTGAACTTAATAAGTAGATGTAGGCATAGCCTTGGAGCCCATTGCCAAATTTGATGAGGGGGCACGCCTCATCAATGTGTATGATTGTTTCTTCTGTGCCACAGCTGTAGCTTGAATTGTTTCAAAGGTTTCAGCAATGCTGGTTGGCTGCACAGAGGCCTTTCCCAGTCTGGAATCAGTTAAGAAGTGTCCACTAATGACATGCCATGTCAAAGCCGGGCATGTGAGCAGTAGGGCTGACGACAAGGAACTGACTGATGATGGACGTTAAGCAGCAGACTTCCTGCCACAGGGAGTCCGCTGCCACATCCTGGTATGGCAGGCTATACCAGAGTATCAAAATAAAACATGTAGCAGGTGGACTAAAAAGGTCATTGGATGAGGGCAAGCATGGGTTGACATATCTGTAAGAAGAAGTTCTATGAGTACGAATTCAAGGAAAGATCCTGCATGTCTGGCCTGTTTGGATTGTTACAGAGAAGTGTGCCAGATGCAAAGCACAGATCCCCAGAGACGATCTGGATCACTGTCATTCTTTGGAGTTGCAAAGAGCAACTCGCTTGTGCATATATTTTAGCTACTTTAACCTTTTGGTAACTCACACTGCCTTTTCATAGCCAATAAACTTTTAGACAATTTTCTATAGAATTGGCTACCCGCATTGTCTAAGGTGTAAAATTTAGCATACCAATTGTTCTGGGGTAAGTGACTGGTCTCCTGGTACTGAACCAACATAAATGTGATGTGATTTTTAAGTACAAGTGTTCTTTTATCACAAAAGCCAGTTCATCTGGGTGGCAAGATAGACTGGAGGGTCTAAGGGGATCTGTGACTCCAAGGCTAGACTGGTCTAGGGATCCAGGAGTTCACATTTGTTAATCTAATTATAGAACAGAACACCAGTTTGAGGTGTCTACTCTGTTTTCTGACAGTCTGCCAAGAGACAGGCAGTCTGGGTTGTGGGCCACTTCCAACAGCATGACACCAATTACCTGTCAACTCCTTGTGGCCATTGAAGCTGAAATGCTATGTTTTGTAAAGACAGTAGTTTTCATGGGTATCTTTGTCTGAAGTGTCCCATCATTGCGAGTCAGTGATATATTATTCACTGTTCTCTTCAGACTCAGACAAGGTTCTTCCACTTTGAATGCAACCCAATGCATGCTGAAATGAATAAAAAGATTCCAGATGGCTTTGGTTGAGTCCCAAGTGCCTCACTGCCATACTAGGATGAAAGAAGCTGTTGTGAATGTGTAGATTTTAAATTATTATGCATTTCCTTAGCACTGCAACAGACAGAGATTATTCCCACTGGCACAGTAGAGGGCCTTACAGACAGGAAGAACTTTTTACACTGTCTCATTTTGTTTAGAGCCTTCCATTTGCCTCTGACATCCTAGTGGTGCTCTTTCAGATGTAATAATAATAACACAACAACCAATAACATCTAGCTGTGATATTCTATGCAGTCAGTTTCCAAATAACCAGAAATGCAAAAGATGGAGAAAATATCTTGCGTGAAGATGTTGATAGGGCTAAATCCAGCATATTATCAGAGTAGCACATAAAGGAAAAATGTCAAAATGAACAGAGAGAAAAGAGGCTGAGAGCAGGTCAACTCTTTCCTTAAATTAATAGCCCTACTGCAATTGGACAGTAAACTAACGTGACACAAGTGAGCAGGTTTGGCCCTGCTGGTTTAGTGAGATGTATGGTTTGGACTCAGTGCCTTCAAACGAGCATTTACCAGGACTGTAAGGGTGCTAGCAAGTTACTTCAGTTTTTATGTCTCTCAGCACTGAAGGGTTCTGACCTGCAGATATTGTACTTTATGCTGTGTCTGTTGCCACTGACAGACAGTAGTAAAGCACAGTGAAAATGCGAAGAAATAGGAAGGTTTACTAACAAGGCATTGCATTTTCTGACACTTGGGGGCCAAAATGAGAGCACGTTGGAACAAAATGGAGGTAAGGGAATGCAAGGATTTTAAGTGAAAATGAACCATATTTTCAAAGAAAACATGAAACTTTTGCAAAGTCAGAACCTTTTTGTAAATTGCAGTGAAATGTAAAATCCTCTCATTTCAAAGTTTTCAGATTTCATTGCAAACAATTCACAGCTTTTGGCTCAAGTCCTGCAAAGAGGTCTGCTGGTGTGGACCTTCACCAGCACATAGAATTCACTGACTTCAACAGGGGAGACTTCATGGGCATAAGAATCTGCATGTATAGGTACCCTCAAAGATGAAGCACAGATTTGTAGGCCAAGACACCAGAAACCTGAATATGAGGCTGGTACAATCATCCATAATGAAGTGCGGTGTATCAAGAAGCAACAGAGTGAAGAGAAGTTTGTTTTAGCACATGGAAGAATTGTATTTGTTATGGTATAATTATTCACTGCCAAAGAAAAAAATAGGAATGAACTTTGGGCCAGATTACCCACACCCAAAAGATTGATAGGTCTTTCCACTGATTTCACAGTGCTTTGGATAAGGCCCCTAGCATACTGTGCTATTTATCAGGGATCACTTAAACCAGTAGCTTTCAACCTTTCCAGACTATAGGACCCCTTTCAGGAGTCTGATTTATCTGGCATATCCCAAGTTTCACCTCACTTAAAAACTATTTCTTTACAAAATCAGACATAAAAATACAAAACAACTGTCAGCACACTTACTGAAAACTTGCTTAGTGTCTCATTTTTACCATACAATTATAAAATATATTGATTGGAATATAAATATTTTACTTATGTTTCAGGGCATAGTATATAGAACAGTATAAACAAGTCGTTATCTGTAAGAAATTTTAGTTTGTATGCTAGTGCTTTCTATGTAACCTGTTGTGAAATTAGGGAAATATCTAAATGAGTTGATGTACCCGCATGAAGACTTCTGCAAATCCCCATGAGTACACATACTCCTGGTTGAGAACCACTAACTTGAACCATTCTTTCATTAGAAGATTGAGGATGGGAAAAAAAGTGAGTTTTGTCATGTTATTTTTATACACCTGAGACACAGTTTCATAACTGTATATTAGGAAGCCACTGGTCACAACTCCATAGTTTAGCTTGTGTGTAAATGGGCTTAAAGGGGGTCATTAATTCCTGTTTTTCATAATGCATCATGAGCTATTCAGGGTGAAATTTCACATGATATTAGTTTTTATGTGTTTGAATTTGTGGAGTTTTTGTTCAGGTTTGTGTAATAGATTAATAGAAAATGTTCGAAACTGGATTCTGGCTACAATCTGTCTGGTTTATGCTGTTATAGCTGAGGACTTCAGAGGAAGCTGGAGAACACTATAGAGGGAAAATGAGATGAGGGTGCAGAGGAATGTGAAAAACAGTACAGGTGCAGGGTGTTCTTATGGTGTACAGGAGGAAGTCAAAAAAAATGGGAATAAACTTCAGTGGGACTACCCCATGCTTAAGTGCTTTGCTGGTTTGGGGCTAGAGTGTTCATCAAGAATCATCTTGCAGAATTAAAGTCTCTAGTCAGAGGGAGTCAGGGAGAGTGCTCTCAGCTTTTATAAAAATATGCTTCTGCTATTAGTGTTAAATCTGCCTTCGAAAAATTTCTGCAGCTTTCTGAAAAAACAAGGAGTCCTGTGGTACTTTTAAAGACTAACAAAATCCTACTTCTCCCACAAAAGCTCACGCAATAAATAAATTTGTTAGTTTTTAAAAGTGCCATAGGACTCCTTGTTTCTTTTGATGAACTAAACCAGGTGTGGCCAAACTGCGGCTCAGGAGCCACATGTGACTCTTGAATGAAAAACTGTGGCTCCTGGAAGAACATCAGCAAATCAGTTTAGGAAAGCAGCCCCAGCCTAGTAGTTCAGGAGGGGGTCAGGATGGCAGGGAGAAGTGCAGCATAGTCGGGGATGGTGGGGAGAAGTGCGGCATGGTCAGGGTTTTAAAAAGCTCGCCACTAGCCTGCAGTCTTCTACATTGAGCAGCAGCTAAGTTTTTACTTGTATAGGCCTAATTTTCGTGGTAACCTTAAGTAATTGTTAGAATCTGACATTAGTAGGATCGATATTTGTCCTCTTTTTACGATAAAATTAAAGCATGCAATGAATTTTAAACTTAATAATTTTGGAATAGGTAAAAGTATATGGCTGTGGGACTCAGTGCAGCTCTTGAAGGTTTAATAATCAACTTGTGTGGCTGTTTAGTTCCATAAATTTGGCCACCCCTGAACTAGACTAACACAGGTGGCCCTTTGGAATTTTAGAACTTGGGACTGGTAGCCATTCCATTTTTGGCCAGCATTGGTTCCCAGCATTTTACTATTGGTTGCTCACCTGCTTTTTCACATGCTTCCTCCCATTACAAAGAAAGCATGAGTGCAAGCTGATGTTTTAAGCATTGTTTAAGTCAGTGGTTCTCAACCCAGGAGTGTGTGCAATCTTCCCCAATTCCTCTAAGATTCATATCCTATCCCTTTCCTCTCCTTTATTGTTTCTGAGTAGCCTTTTCCTACAATGGTATTAGCGGAAATGTCAGGTGCTACAAAGTGCATTTATGTATTCAGGCTTTGGGGGAGGAGCAGCATGAAGGGGGCAGATGGTTGTGAGACAGTGGGGAAGTTTTGTGAAAGGTCTGTAGTGAGTCCAGTTTTAGTGGGGGCTTTCAGTGTTTTGAGGGTTTTTTTTTAAAATGTCTCTCACAGACACTTAAATTGCTAGACAGGTGTTTGGGTTTTTGTTAGTTTGTCTGTGGGTGGAGTGTTGGGTTTTATTTGGTGAGGATGGTTCTTTCACACATTCAAAATTACTGGGCTAGCTCCTCAGTTTAATTTAGCAGAGCTTCATTAGCTCAGTGAAACTATCCCTGTTCTCTAACAGTGATACCTCATGACCCAGTCTTCTGTGGGTTGTGATTCTTCAGCTTAATTTCAGTTGTTGGATTTAGTGAGTATGGCTATGTCTACATTAGGAAACTTAGTTCAGACTTGCTTAGTCCAAACTAAGCAGTTCCGGGTCAGTTCAACTTAACCATGAGTTAGTTTGGACTAACAGCAGCTTTTTAGTTTGAACTAGCCACACATTTTAGTTCAAACTAAAAAGTTAGTTCGACCTAAAAAGCGCAGCTAGTTTGAACTAAAAAGTTAGTTTGAACTAGAAAAAACTGTTAGTTCAAACTACTGCTTAGTTCAAACTTTTTAAGTCCAAACTAATGTCTGCATTGCCCAAGTTCAAACTAAAGTTCAAACTAAGTGCTAAGTTCAAACTAACCATTTGAATTAAAAAGTTTTAGTTAGAACCTGGCAAAGCCTAGTGCAGACCCGGGCCAAAATAGTCCGGACTAAGCTTGCTTAGTCCAGAGTAGTTTGCTAGTGTAGACATAGCCTATGTAGCTGGTGGCCTGTGTCATATACAGGGTGTCAGACTAGATGATCCAGTGGTCCTTTCTGGCCTTAAGCTTTGGGATTATGGCTACTCTAAAGCATCAGGCAGTAGCGGCAGACAATCAAACAGTGTAAGTGCAGATGAGTGGATAAAGGGGATGTACCTCAGTCTCAGGAGAGCAACCTTGCAATATTTTACCAATTCTCTCACCTAGACTGAGTAAAATAATTCTTTTGTTATCAGGCCTCATGATAAAGGATGAGTCAATAAATGCCATGCAAGAGTTGCTAAGTTTTCATGTCAGTTTTGTGAAACTGCAGCCTAGAGGATAATAGTCTTTGATCTCTGTTATTAATCAGAACTAATCAATAGACATAGTCACCTGGCTTTCATATCAATTGTTAAAGAAATTGTTGGTGCCACATTCTGTCATATCATATCTGCTGTATGTGTGCATGCCTCTGCCCTCCTTGTTTTGGGAAATGCAGAATCTGGTAATCACAAAGCAGCAGCACAAAGGAACAGAGATCATGTCCCTAATGGACTTCTAACTCTTTCAGAGGCAGATCTGTCTCAGACATGTTTCCCCACAAACAGGAAATTAATCCTGAACAACAAAGACCACACATTTCGGTGCATTTAAGTTCCAAGAGACCTGTGTTGTTGCTACCAAATCAGTCTGACACAGTATCACAAATAAGTCCCAAGTTTGTCACAAGCCCATCCCACCAGTGCACAGTCTCCTTTCTAGGAATTCTTTCTGCACTTGGGAACACAACTGTTATTAGTGCAGAAGAGAAATGGACTTTTAAATACTTTTGCCTTCATTTTTGCTTTGCTTTTGGACTGGAGGCTGCTAAATGAGACCTGTGGCTGTGACCATCACACCTTTGGAAAGCTGTGCCCTCTTTCCCTACAAAGCACACGAAACAGAAAATGCAGGTTCATCTTCTATCATTCCCCATCTTTATATGATAACGTAGAATGGGATCTTGCTTTGAGCATCTTGAATCCTTTCTTTCAACTGTGTATCTCAAAGCAGGCAGAATGATGGAAGTCCTGTGTGTCTCTAGTTAAGGTAATTCCTTTCAAACTATTTTAGTTTCTCATTTGTAGTGAGCTGTCATTCATCTCTACTTCTCTCAGTCTCTCATTCATAGTGACAGTTCTGGGTCCTTCAGATACTAAGAAAAAATTAACTACAACCTATTAATAGAACCCCCTGGGAGAAAACAAAACAAAACAAAAAACCTTCGTCTGCTAAGACCATGAAATAACAGCATTCCTATGGAAAGATGAAAATGCAGGAAAAACCCACCAGCCTGTCTTGGTATCAGAGACATGCATATATGTATAAACCTCATTGTCAGAATTTAGTTGTCAGAACCATTGCTCTATGGTTCACATTTTCAGTACTCAACAGCAACCTGTAGAACAACAGCGGCTTCTCTAAATTAAAAGGCCAGAAGGAAGACTCATGTTGCTACTGGGGCAGAATACTGGTTGTCACAGTGTTATCATCTCTTGCAATTTTCTTGTGTTCTCATTGTATTTTATGTTTATCTTAAAGACCCAGTTCCAGAAGTCATGTGACAAGATCAGACTCCTAGCTTTCATTTGAAAACAATGCTTCTAGCCCTCAAGGTTACAAAGAATGGCTTGAAAGTGTGAACCCTAGAAAGTTCAAAAAACAGACTACAGATAAAAAGAATAAAAAAATTTTATTATAATTTTTAAATGTTACAACTTTTTAACTAATTTCATGATTTTTTTGAAGGCCTGACTCATAATTTTTGACCCTGTATGGTTTGTTAATACTGGCTGTGTTAACTGAGTATTAGCATACTTCCAAATGTTAGGGGGTTATTTGTGAAGTGGAACTTTAACATGCAATTTTCAAGCTTTTTCAGGATTTGCGTTCAGATTTCTGGGGATTTTTTTTTCCCCCTTGGCAAGAGAGGAAACAATAATGTTTTAAAAGCGGGATGTGGTAGATTCTTTACACCCCATCTTGAAGTTAGCTAAGTTGTTTTGTTGCAAAATCCCTTAGATTTAAAAAGACCTGCAAGCTAAGTAGGGATTCTGTCTTATGATGTTTATGGATCGTGGCAGGTTTTAAACCTTTTTGCATTCTTTGTTTCGAAATGACCAGGAAAATTCCAACCTAGGAGAAGACGTGATGTGAAATTTTCAGGTGCATTGATTTTGAAAGTTGGTGTTGCAAAAGTCCAAACTTATTACTGGGAACTGCTTTCCATCTTTATGGAGACACTAACAACATCACTTCCTAATAAAAGTAAATCTCAGAAGATTGCTCCAGGTCAAACACTGAAAACATTTCACCAGAGCAATTCCATGAAGACTTCAATTTGTTTTGGCATGTTTTCCTGCCTACTATTGGATTTTATTTTTGTATTTCATCTAGTGGCTGTTTGGTTGCCCTGGGTTTTGTTTGTGAGTGTGAATTTTTATGGCAGTGCCATTCATATAGTTTATACAAGCGTCCCCAGATCAATCTCTACTTGCAAGCAGTAACAAAGATAACTTACACACACTGTAATCAGTTCATCTGTTGTCTTTTACATAGTTTCTGTCTGCCTCTGATTTTGAATTATCATCCTACAGTTCTTTTCTGCTTTGTTTTTCTTTGACAATATAAATAGCTTGGTTCAAGTTCTGCTTTCAGTTCCTCTTGTGTAATTCCATTGACTTCCCTAGATTTCAGCACAGTAACTGAGTATGTTGACAAGTTCCAGAGGGGTAATAGCCACTTCTGTCTATTTCAGCAAAGCAAACAAGGATTCTTGTGGCACTTTTAAATACTACTGAATTTATTTGTCACATAAGCTTGTGAGGGCACAATCCCATTTCATTGGATGCATGAAATGTGAACTATAATATTCTAGGTATATGAACACATACAGAGAAGGGTGGGTCACAAAGTCAATTCAAACAGTTCCAGGGGGATGGTCTGCTAGCTTATCTCAGCAAAGCAAACAAGTTATTTTGATTCAAACTTTGTGGGAGAGGGCACTGTAATAGCACAAAAGCTTATGGGATAAATAAATTTGTTAGTCTTTAAAAAGTCCCGCAGGACTCCTTGTTTGTTGTTAGAGTATGTTGACACTGAAATAAAAAACCTGCAGCAGTGAGTCTCGGAGTCCAGGCAGATGACTTGGATTCAGAAGCTAAAAATTGTAATACACACATTCAGGCTCAGGTTAGAGCTGACACTCTCAGACCCATCAAAGATCAGGGTTTCAGAGCCTGGATCCCAGTTTGAATCTCTGTATTTCAGTTTTATAGCCCTGCAGCTTGAGCCCATGAGCCTGAGTCCACTGACCCACGGCAGCAGTGCCTGTGTCTTTCAGAGCAGTACCCTGAGTGGAGAATACAACCATGGCCTAAATTAGATAGCAGACTAGTTCCTGATTGGTGCTGGCATAGTCAGTTTTTCCCATTGTTTTTTATTAGCCTTTCCTTATGTATTTGCTCATTGATACCTGTTGTCATTCTGGCAGATGAATGTGTGCCTTTCAAGATTCTTCATTCTGCTCTTGAGTGCCCATCAACAGAAAAGAGTGTTGTATAAGAGATCGCCTCAATATTTATCTCGAAGTACCCCTGATTGCACTATACAGCTAGAGCAGTGAAGTGATCATCAGTCCAAGTAGGCTATGATGTGACAAGTATTAGTGTTCCTGTATAGCCATTGTTACGATAAATGGAGAGCTGCCAGCTTGAGACATCACCAGAGGACTGGATTCTGCTACTGGAGCTCACCTACTCATTCAGCAATTTCTCAGATTTCAACAGAACTACTTGAGGTGTAAGGTACGGTTCAAAGACCTGACTAATAGAAAAGCACCAGATTGTGGAGCCATTCCTCCTTTTGGTGAGCACTTCCTCACAGGAGTAGTCTCATTGACTTCCATGGAACTATTTCCATGAACAAGTGATCATGAACATGAATAAAGTCCCCACAGTCTGAACCTAATTAAATGTATTTAGTGTTCTGAGGTTAAATGAAACCTCTGTGTGGTAAGTTCTCTTATCCCTCATCATGTAGGTGACTGAGGGCAGGATCTTGTCCCTTTGTGGTGGCTATCTAAGACAGTAGATGGGGTATAATGTTAGGCTGTGTCTACATCTAAAACCTTAGTTTGGATCTGCTTAGTCTGAACTAAGTAGTTCGAAGTTAGTTCGGACTAACCACATTGTTTTAGTTCAAACTAACTTTTTAGTTCGAACTAAAAAAGTGCAGCTAATTCGAACTAAAAGTTATTTCAAACTAAAAAAACATGATTAGTTCAAACTAACTGCCAGTTCGAATTTACTTAGTTTGAACTAGCATGTCTACATCGGGCTAGTTCAAACTAAATATTGGCTAGTTCAGACATACCATTTGAACTAACTAGTTTGAACTAAGCTTTTATAAAATATTTTAGTTCAAACTAGGCAAAGCCTGGTATAGACAGGATTCAAATTAGTTCAGATTAAGGCTCCTTAATTCATACTAATTTGCTGATGTAATCATAGCCTTAGTGATTACCACTTCTAGGGATCATTTGAATGAATAGAATAAAAGCATCTTTCCAATAGTCGTTGTCTATAGGTGCTGTTTTATTTGAACTTCACTTTCAACAGATTCCTGGGAATTTGTTCATAGGCTTTGTTCAGAAACAATGCCTTTCATATTTTCAAAAACAGAAGGGAATTTTACCTTTTTGGAGGAAGGCCCTTAGCTGAAGACACTTATGGAAGCACCAGACAGAGCCAGTTATTTATAACCTGACAGACCTGGCATTAAGAAGCTTAGTAGAACTTGCTTTCTCAGCCAGGTGCAGATTTTGCTTCTGTGTAAATGTTTGATTTGGGGAATTTCACTCTTTCAAAGATTTGAATATGGGGATGAATCAAACATATCCATCGATACAAGCGGGCCAAACTGATCCTTCTGTGAAGTTTCCCCCAGTGTGTATATGTGAATATCCAGTAGACAAATATATAAGGGTTAGGAGATGAGAAATAGTTAACACAAGTTAGGAAAGCTCATAATTCACACAGAAGACTGTGAAGAAGAGCTGCAAGTGAGTTGTACCAAATGAGTGAAAATATTTATGCAAATTGTTAACATTGTATTTCATATAGTATTTTACTGGAGTTTACTTTTCAGTGTCCAGAAGTATGCATCTGTATATGTGTGGTCCATCCTCCAGTAGTTCACTGACAATTCTCTATGACCTTTTAAGATGAGTACCAGCAGAGACGTGACTTGCTAGTAGCAGTTCACAAAATGAACCAAACCCTCACGTGCTATAAAATAAGTTAATCATGGTAACACACCCGGGACCAGATTATTCTGTCCTTGACACAGGAGACAGGAAACTCCTTGTGAATACCTGATCACCCACTTGCTCCAAAGCCATTCTTCTTATGGGATTTCCGCAGACTTGAGAGACTAAAGCCTCTAACTAAGCCTATCTCATTCAGAATTAAATTAGTTGGAAAGTCCCACTAGGTTGACTGGGAGATGTTGCCCTACACTCCAGGGCCTAGAGGACTGGTGTCCCCTACTCAAGACTGAATCTGGACTTCTATGGAACTGGGAAAAAGATCAAATGATGTTAGAGGCAGCTCCCTCTCCCTGTGTACTTTTGAAATGTTGAAATACACTCCCTTTTCGTGATTGGGAAGGCAGAGGGTGATAAGAATGATTTGGACCCAGAATCGTTTTTGTCCTTTCAACCCAGTATTTCTCGAAACTAAAAGCAGCTCTAGCTCATCACAGGAAAAGTGTGCATTACGGGTTGAAGACAAGCCAAGAAGTCAGGAGTCCTGGTTTCTGCTCCTGATTTTCATTAGTCAAAAGCAGCCACTCCCAGTGATATTGGAGCTAGGAAGTGCTGCGTCAACATACAGTGAAAGTTTGAGATACTCAGTATCTTGAACCTCCCTTATTTCATATTCATTTTAAATTAATGTATCTGAATATGGTAGTATGCATGTACCACAGTGAATGTGCTGAGCCATGTGCTAATAAGCAATGATACAGACACCTCATTTATTGATGGACATGTGGAACCATGCTAAATAACAGTCATGACTAATTTTATTTTGTAGTTCACAGACTTGTAACAATAGAAGTGTCTAATAACAATAGTGGGTATTAGTTCCTTTCCTTCCTTTAACAGGGAATTCTGATGGATTTATTGTGGCGTTTGCAGGAGCCCAGGGATTTCTTTCTAGATCAAACACTGACCTGTTAAGGGACATTGGGCAAGTCCCTTTTCTTTTTCAGGTTTCCCATCTGTCAAATGGGACTAATGATATATATTTCCTTTCTTAGGCTCTTTGACAGCAAAGGATAAAAAACTGTATTCAAGTCAAGTGTTGTTTATTACTATTTTGAGTTCAGATACATAGCATTGTTTGAAAATTGTACATGATGACGCCTTTGTCACTCAGTCACTCTAGCCCTTCCTTCTTTATCTCTTTTGTGCAGTGATACAGTATAATAGATATTGTCCTGTCTTTCTGTTTTTTCAACAGAATTGGCTGTTTAACAATAAACCTGTAGGAGGAGCCTGGGAAAAGGACATTTTCTTTACTGTGTATGGTTTTAATATAAAAACCAAACACACTTCCCAATGATATCTTTGAAAGGCATTCAATAAAATATGGGGCAAGCAACTGTGCTTCCAGTTCCCCATTGCCACACAAGGCACTGGGCACGTAGTCTACTCTATGAAGATACTTAAGGTATATGTACACAACAGTGTAAGCCCAGGGTTCAAACTCAGGTTCAGCCCTGACCCATCCTTCAATCTGCATATACATTGCGTTGCGTTAACCCACTACTTGGACACAGGGTCCTGCATCCCCACGTGAGAGTCTGAGTCAAACCAGAAGCCAGAGTTCAAACCCAGTTGCTTTGCAGTACAGCCCCAGTGGACTCATGCTGTGGGAGTTCACCAAAAGGATCACACAGACTGACTTCCTTTGTCCTCCGAACAGTGAAGTTTGGTGGGCAGGCAAATGTCCCCAGGCTGCTCAAGGAATGATGGGCTAGGGCAGCCACATGTTGAGAGGGTGTTAGGAGGTCTGAGATATGGCCAGTTGGACTTGGGCCTGCAGAGTGCAGTATTGTATGGTGGAGCCACTGGTTGGGTCCTCAGCTTCCACAGTTCCTCACTTGGGGTTACAAATGAGCGCAGATGCTCAAGCCCCTAGGTTAAACTCAGGGTCTGCTAACTCTAGGTCTACTAACCTTGATCTTCCCACTGCAGTCTAGACATACAGTTAGAGAACAAGGCTGCTTTGAAGTCCTGGTATAGAAGGTGTTCTATACTATTTCTGATTTGATTCTTCCTTGTGAAGCTATGAGAGGGATCAGGGCAAGCATGCCAATGCTCAAACCACTGAAAGGGGAATGGGATTACATCCCATTGCCTCTCTCTCAGAAGACAGTATCAGGTAACGAAGAATCTAAGGACCTGTCTGGGGATAAAGAGGTTAGCAGTTGGAAGAAAGGTTTGGCTGGGTCCTCTATGAGGTCCATGTGAACATGAAATGTTCCCCTTTGTAAAGGAGCTCTCTCCTTCTCTTCTCTGGACTCCTGTCTTAGTACTGTGCTCTGTTTAAGTCTCCCTGCAAGTCTCTCTGATAAGAAGGAACAATGGAATATATGTAATACATAGCATGTTATCCCTAAGTAGAAAGTCTTTCCCAAGAAGGCGTGGGGTTAAAACAGTTCCTAAAAAGTAATGCCCTCCCAGCCCCACTGCCTTCAGTGGGCAGGTTAAAAAGTAGGGTTCTTGAATCACAGCAGCTTAGTTTCCAGTAACAAGCCATACCCAAAACATTTTGTATCTGAGCCTTCTCTGTCACTGAAACAAGTGTGCGCTCCTGCTCCTGCCCCCGCCCCCCGTGCCTTCCTCCCATGAGCAAGTCACCTATCTCAGACAAGCAGAAAGGCAGGGTCCTGATTCTGAGCTGATTCCCCAGCTTTACTCTGCTGTGACTCCATTTAACACGGGAGAGTCAGGGCCATACGTACAGCCTGTCTGGTGTTGTAAAGTTCAAATAAGAAGGGAAGACTGCTTAAATCCAGCCTTTTCTATTACTTTTCCCTGGGTCTGTGAGAGGAGTTGGCAAGTACATTTGCTTGCTTCACAGAACAGTTGATAGAGCTCTGCATAGCTGGGCTCTGAAATGAGAGAGGCTCATTGTGATTCTTGGGGACCAGTACCCCTCTTTTAGCAGCCTTGGCATATGCAGTTCGTCACTGTTCTGCTCTCTAGAGTCTCTACTCTCCTAGCCAGAATCACATATTCTCTAAAGTCTAGAGCAGGATCCTGCCTTGGAGATGGTTTCATGAAAAACATTTGAAATTTTGAACAATTATCCTGCAAGTAAAAAATTACTTAGGGGAGATTTTCAAGGGTAAAAAGGGTAGTTAGGGGCCTTCCTCCTCTTGTCCTTTGTGCCTTTAAACATCTCTTCCCTTACATTTTTAAAAAGTATCTAAGTTGGGTATTTTCCCTGCTTAAATCTGAATGCTGTTAACACTGTGTTTCCTTCTTTAACAGGTTGGTTCTAGGTGAAAGTTGTTCCTGATCACCATTCCCATTATACAAATATTGCTCTGCCCGACCATTGCTGGAGGAAGCTGATTGCAAGCTACAGCTCAGAGAAGGTCCATGGGGACTGTATCAGATCCTCTGCGGTCTGCCAAACTTTTGCTGGTTGCACCTTCTGAAGAGAAAGCTGGCCTTGGAGATCTGCAGTCCGCTAAGCTCCAACACATACAAACAAGCAAAGAGAGGAGCAGCAATGGTATTTCTTTCAACAGAGCTGAATCTACTGGAGTTTGCTTGTTTGACCTGAACTGTGCTATAGCTTCGGGCATTCAAAAGGGTGAGCAACTCTGTAAGGATGATGCTAGCCGGTCAGATGTGTTTTTGCCTGGGTCCTTCAGCCAAGCTGAAGAAGTGCTACTCACGTGTACAAAGTCAGCCAGTAACTCAGAGCAAAAAGGCAGCAATAACTCCACAGTGCAAACACAAGTTGTAGCAAGAACCTGTGCAGCTGGGCATGCAATAGATATGATGCCAGCTACCCACAATTCCAACCAGCTTATGCAAAGTGACCTACCAAAGAGAAGGTCAATAGAATTAGTAGATGACTGTGCAGTGAAAGTCTGTGGGATGAATGATCCAGCAAAACTTCAGAAATTAGATTATCCTTTCCCAGGCAACACTATCAAGGGTAACGAGTCCCCTCACCATTCTTCTCAGGCAAATACCCTGCAAACGTTCCACATGGAAAAGGAAAAAGCAGGGGACATAACTGACCATGACATCTCTCTGGCAGCTGCTCCAGTGAGTGACTTTGAAGCTAGGATCAGGCCCCACGTTCATCCAGAAACAGAGGTAAGAGCTGCAAATGATGTGAATTCCTGTCCTGCTTTCAGGACTGAGCTTGCACAGAGCAATGAGGCATTGCCACAATCTGACCTTGAGGGGACACAGACAGCATTCAAGGCAGAGACTGAGAGAACAGGGCCCACGCTGCCACAGCTCTCCAAGTTCAAAGAAGCAGGTACTATGACAGTCCAGCCTGAGAGCAGGCCTTTAGGTCAGGAGGCAGAAAACAGGACATGGCGTGATGCTGAGGTTCAGGCTGTGGCCAGTATGGAGAGCAAATCAGCTTCCACCAGCCCCAGTATCCTTGCTGCAGTCCTCAAGGGGAATCTTCCTTCAGAAGGGAAAGATCAGCTGCACATCATTTATCAGGATGGTGGTGGGCTGAACCAATCAGAACTCATTGACAACTTCACATCACTCATAAAGCCAGCCGTGTGTTTAGATGTCACACCAGAAGCATCTGCTCCGACAGCTGTAATGGATACAGAGAAAGCTCAGTCTGCCAAATGGCAGCAACATGGAGAAGATGTCACCTGTACAGGGCTGTCAGCTAACACAAAACCTGTCTATCCATGCCCACAAGCAGCCAGTAGCACCCAAAGAACCTCTGCCCATAGGGCAGAAACACAAGTAGTCTGCTTGGCCAGAGACAGCTCTGACTGTCCTCAGCTGCCATCAGATGCTGCTGTATTACTGAAGGCAAAGCATGTGTGCCAGGTTACAGTTAATACCAGTAATCAACCTGCAGCACCTCAGCAGTCTGGCGATGGTGAACCTCACCCACCTCCTTTTGCAGCCATCCCAGAAGCCAGCGACAACTTTCAGCACCAAGTCAGCGATTCAGAGAGTAACCGGCCACTTGGACATGGCTGTGTATGCCACGGCACAGAGCCGGCTGAGGTTCCTTGCCACACACCTGGCGACAACACTGAGGGAAAGCCGCTATTTCAGAGTCTTGATGAAGTGGGAATCAGCCCGGTTACTGTCAAAACAGATACAACGCCAAAGAAAGAAGAAAAGTTAATGCTGCTTGATACTGAAGAAGGGGTTAACACCAGCACTGGAGCTACTGCTGGCCTTGTAAAAGTGTATGCACCAGGCACAATAAAACTGGAACAGGAGAAAAGGCTAGAAGATACTAATCAGGAAAAGAAATCCAGCAGCCTGAGTCTGCAAGCTGGATTGACACCTGAGGTGAATGTGAATGCTACCCATGACACCCACAGGCTGGGGACCCCAGCAGCTCCACAACACAAAGTCAGTGAAACCAGGAAGGAACAAACAGCAGCTGTTCCTGCCTCTACTCCACCACTGCCACATCTTGGGGAAAAGAAAAAAATGCCCACTCTGGCCACAGAGGCAAAAGTACAGGTGAAGCAATCCAAGCATGTCAGAGATGTTGTGTGGGATGAACAAGGCATGACATGGGAGGTATATGGGGCTTCCCTAGACCCCGAGTCACTGGGAATCGCTATTCAGAATCACTTACAAAGACAAATACGAGAACATGAGAAACTGATCAGGGCACAAAGCACCCAGAACCGGAAATCGATTTCCTCGGATACATCTTCAAATAAGAAACTTAAAGGGAGGCAGCATAATATGTTCCAGTCCCTGCTGCAAAACTTTAGGCGCCCTAACTGCTGTGTACGACCTGCTCCTTCTTCTGTGTTAGACTGATAAGGGGTTGTGTGTCCCACCCTACCCCCTATGGTGGAAAGAAACCCCACTGTTCAGTTGTGTTATTTGGGCTTATGATGCGATGACTGTGGAAATTCTTACCTGAAATTTTCAGAGTAGTCACTACATTGTCAGTTTATGAAGCATCACCCTTTGTTGTAGTGGACCCTCATCTGATCTACTGTCAAACGAAAAGTGAGGCACTTAGCAAAAGCACAATTTTCAATTGCCAGTTTTCTGCAGTGAGAGTGTATTTCCTGACAAGACACGAAGCAGAGTCAAGAATAGCATAAGTGTTTATAAAAAGGGATTTTTGCGTCACAAGGACTAACGTAGGGTGTGATGATGGTTGTTTTGTTTAATTTGGGTAATAAAACTAACTTTAAATAGATGTAAACACACAAATACTCTCCAATGCTAACAAAAACATTTTTCTTACGGTAAAATTATCTCTGTTAAGTGCATGAAAAGGATAGCTTTCACTGATAACATATACAAGGGGGAATTTTCAAAGGACGCTAAAGTAGGTGGGTGCTCAGCTTGCCTTGAAATATGACAAGGTTGGTTTTCTAGCACCATTAGGCTTGTTAGGAAATTCCAGCATTAATCAATATTACATAACAGTTGATGACAGAAATTGCTAGAGCTAGCCATTAAAAATCAGAAGTAGAGAAGTAATTTTGAGGAATGCTTTGTAGTCCTTTTAGACTTCTGTTTCTTTTAAAAGAAGAAGACTTCCAGGACTACTATTTCCAAAGAGAAGAGCAGTGGGACAAAAAAATATGAGCTTTTCAATTCAGAAGAAACAAATCATATTCTCTACTTAACAGTTAATTTGATCTGAATGCAAGTCAATTTTTTGTGTGTGATAAATCGGTGTTCCAAATTCCAGGGAGAGGCACCCTGCTGAGATTCTGAACGTGTGAAAACTGAGTTGAGCCCGTATTGTGTCTCAAGCCTGCAAGTGGGTAGAAATCCCAAACTGGGAAGGCTTGAAAGATAGAGATCTTAACCACAAACTTGCAGACAAATTATTGCCCAGTCCTGCAAATTTGTGGGAGATGCACCCTGTGGAAGACTTGCAAACTCCTCCCTCCCCACAAACCATGAACTTAAAGATTTGTGAAGGTCTGACTTGTACAGGAGCATTGCCTCCAGCAAGATCCTTGTGAAATACAAAGACAAAAAAGTGAAAATTAATCTAAAATTCCTCAGGTATTCCCACTTCCCTGTTACCTCTTTCTAGTGCTACCTGTTTGAGAGAGTCCAAGCCACAGCAGCATCTTCAAGCACATCCTCTGTTTGATCCTAGACGTGTTCTTCCAGTCAGAGAGCAGAACGCCCGACTAGCCAATACAGTCCCAAATAAATATGGAGTGCAAACTGTTTGCAATCAATTCATAAAGTAAAGTGGTTGTAACTGTATGCTCAACAAATTCAAACCACTTAATAAACCTGTGAAAATCCCAGTCTTCTTGCAGGCATTCTGCATGTAGAATAAGGATAGGTCTACGCTGGAATTACTGTAGACACCTGCAGCTGGCTTGTGCCATCTGACTCAGGCTCACAAGGTTCAGTCTACATACTCAAATCACCATGAGGGCCGCATGAGGACTAGTACATTACCCCGAGGGCCACACCACTGAAACCTTTTCATACAATGATATTGCAAATACAAGTAAAAATAGTATTGTTGTTGGCCGCAGGAAACAGCTTTAGGGGCCACACGCGACCCACAGGCTGTGTGTTTGAGACCTCAGGGCTATGGGATAGTAGAGTTGAGATGTGGGTGTTTGGACTCTGGCTACAGGTTTTGGAGCCCAGGTTCCAGCCCGAGTCCAAATGTCAGTATTGCCACTGAACAGCCTCTGAGACAACTGGCACAGGCCAGGCATAGATTTTTAATTACAGTGTAGCTGTGTCATCAGAGGCTAAATTATTTGAGTAAAGTACAGGCTTGAAATTACTTCAGCCTCCAGTATTCAGAGGCCAGATCCATGACAGGTGGAAATTGGCATAATTTTATCCAAGTTAATGGAAGTATGACAGTCTTACACCCACTAAGGGTTTGGCCCCTATGTTTCTTTCAAACAGGAGTGTCCATTTTACTATATATAGACACAAATATACTGTGTGTGCAGCATTATTAGAACTAGATAGGAGTGTTTCTGTCATCCTCTGCTGTGGATGAAGGTAGAGCAGACTGTTCCTAAAATCTGAATACTTGGCCCAGTCTCGCAGTCCTGTTCAAGCAAAACTCTCAATGTATGATTGGTACCACTGGTGTGGCTTTATCCTGCACCCGCTGTAAGTCATGGCAAACCAGTGCAGCAGCTGGCCCTTCATGGGCTGAACATGGAAACTCAAAGGTAGCAAGTACCTGCCACAGAAGATAGGGCTTATATCCAATATGGTGGTGACTCAAGGTAACAAGGCTGCTGTCATGTGGTGATGCAGTGTAATTCATGCCATGCATTTACACAGTGCTGTGGAGAATAACTAGCGCAACACAATGATCTCTGGGTACGTCTGCCGCATCCTAGTTAATAGTATGTAAATACATGTACCAAAACCATGCAGCATAACAAACCTCGGGGCCTAATTCTCTGGTGTAAATTGGGGCAGCTCCCTTAAAATCACTGGAACTGCTGATTTACACCATCTGAGGATCTGACCCTCTGTGTATAAATTAGAACTGTGTAACTGTCTTGTTTATTACAGAGTTCAGTGACCACATGGCTCATGAAAAGTTTGGTGAGCTGGATGGGCAAGGTCATTCCCAATGAGTAAAAAGAAATGACTTATTCCATTCTTTACGGGGCAACGCATTTACATCCCCAGAGGGGAATGTGGCTTTCTTTAGTTTTCTTTTGTGATTTTTTTGCTTTTGACCCTGTCTTTGTTTTTGGTCTCCTGCAGTCAGCTGTGCTGCTGGAATGTAGCCAGTGGGTATGTATTAGATACCCTTTGCCTGTCTGCAAAAGAAGCCCCTTTGACATTCTCCTAATGCACTGATAAGAAGATTTAGTTGTTTGTAAATAGACACGGTTCTGCAACCCAATTTTTTAACCCTTAAAATAACAGCCCTATTAAATAATCATTAATTCTGATGTATTAAAATTAGTGAGCAAAGTGGTTACCTTGTCTCACCATTACATTTTGTACATTATCTGCATATTTTGTGGAAAGTATTCCCCATCTTCAATTTTGGCAGTGAGCTTCAGCCAGGCCCTGATGCAAACACCTTTGAAGTCGATGGAAATATTCCTATTGATGTCAGCATGCTCTGGATCAGGCCCTAAATGAGTTGTATGAACAATACACACAGTATGTACCATTTCATAAGAAGAACAGCACTAAGTACTTAGTTGTAAATCTATCCTGAATAAGAGCTTTCTCACTAAGAAAGGTGTAAGGTATCTGCTTCTGAGTTGAGCTTTCAATATTTATCTGCTGTTGGGAGTGTTCCCAATCCCAGCAGTGTATCTAGTCCTTGACCCCTCATGCACTTCTCATTTTACATTCTGGCATGAGCACAGGAAGGCTTAGTACTTGTAACAGAAGTCTGATGACTCTGCCATTGATTTAAAACTCCTAAAGTTCAGAACGAAGATAAGACTGGAGATCAAAGTGAGTCATTATCCATTTGCGGAACAAGTGATCTAAGTAGAATGGCTGTTGAGCACAAACCAAGAGATGAGAAAGGAAGGAGGACAGATTTTTACTGGCATTTGATAAGTGGACTGCGCATACAGACAATATAGATTGTATGTAGTAAAATGTGGAATAGTGCTTACTTGGATTTACCTCAAGCTAATCAGCATTCACAGTCACTTGCATTATAATACTTGTAGCCAAAATTTTCAAAAATACCTAGCTGTTCTGGGTGCCCAAGCTGAGTTATATCAAGGGAACTGATTCTCAGAAAGGGCTGAGCACCTGCCTTCTACAAATCACCTTTGAAAATCTTGGGCTTTTTCTTTTTAATGACACCCAATAATATTTTAAAGTAGAAAGATGCCATGAGATTGATCTGGGTCCATTTGCCCATCTGTGTAGTATTTACACACACTCCTGATTTTTTCCCCTCTCCTGACTTCTTCAAATCTTTCTTTTTCCATTATCTTCATGGTTCTGTTGCCATCTTTTACTGAAGCCATTCCATTTTATTATCCTGTGCACAGTTCACATTTTACATGGCACTGTTTATAATCCCTCGTATGGTTAATTTGAAATAACTGCTGTGCTGCAATAGATGCCTTTGAGACAGTCTTTACTGTGTTTGTGTTAAAGTAGTGGCAAATAGCATCTGCTAATAAATAGTAGCATAATGACTATTTCTCCAAAAGTGTGATGTAGAACAGTGTTTCTAATGTGTGTTCCCAGATTCACAAGTTAACAATATTCTCAACTTAAGCATTTATTTCCCACTAATTTTCTTACAATGTCAACTACCATATGTGGGATATTTAGAGAAAATTGATGTGATTTGTAGAAAATCCTGTCTTCAGCACGGTGTAGCTTTGTGGATTTGGTTTTTGCACTCCCACCAAGAATGACTGTTAAATAAGAATTTTATTTTGATTCCACCAAAGATTAATCATGAATGATGATCATTTATTCCTGTCTGTATTGCCACATGCCTTCTTATACTGTAGATCTGGTGTTATATTTACAAAATATAAAAATGTTATAGTAATGCACTTCTCAAAACCAGTCCGGAGGTAATACCTTCTCATTAATGGAACCAAAAATTGTGGGCCTATCACCTTTGGGGCACTTTTCATTTTCAATGGAGACTTAAAATCCCCTAAAGCTTATATAAAGTAATATTTTAGCCTAGTTTAATGAAAGTTATTACTTCTGAGCTCAGTACTGAATTGACTTTTAACTTTCCATTTGGCATATTTTAGGTTTACAATACGTTTTGATTCCATTTGTCCACCATGCTGTCCTCTCGCATGGCTTTGTGACCTCCACATCTGCTGCTGAACTTACACTGACATGTATATGGGGATTCTTCCCATGGACAGCTGTCAAGGACATACTTTTTGTTTCTTTCCATCCCCTCCTAGTATTGTGAATTTCATGTGGATTTTTACGTGGAATTAAATGTTGGCTGTATTGTTTGGTAAGGCTAGCTGACAAGTTTGATGTCTCTTACCACGTTTGTTTCTGTGTTGGCACTGAAAAGGTTCCCAATATTTCTACGGTGTTTGTTGTTTCATGTGCAGGTTTAAGTCTTTGTGCTGTTTATTCTTGGGATGTCAGCTCCAGTCTACTCACAACCTCATTAGCTTTAGCTGTGCCTGTTGCCCTGTGAAGTGGTCAGTTGAGGATCCCTTTCTCCCTTTCCCCATTATTTCCCTTATTACAGACTTTTTTGTGATTCAATCTATTCTGAATTGTCCCTGTACAAACTTGTTAATATGAGCATATATGTATGGTTCAAAATGTCCTCGGGGGAGTAACTGGCTATGGACTATTTACAAATTTCCATGGATTTCATCTTGCAGCCCACCCCCCACAAAATCTTTTGAAAATCTGGGTGCATTTTGCTCAATTTCGACCAAAATTTGCTTGGGACATAGTGACCGAGGATGAACACATAGATGAACTGAGTACGGAAATTGGTTTGCTTCATGAGGAATCAGCAAGATCTGTCTTAGCTCCCTGCAGCTGTTTGTAGTTGTAATGTTCACCAGCCTATCCACTGCTCATCTCAACTGAATAACCTCGCTCTAAGTAAAGTATCTCCAATACATGTATAAACTGAAACTAAAAAAATTAGCCTAGCTGGCAGCTGCGTCCAAATGACTGTGGAAGGACTGAGGTGGTCAGCAAAGCGTAACGACAGTATGATTCTTTAAAATGCTATTTAAGGACAAACTTAGAAATGTCAGAGAAACTACTGTATGTGGGCACAACTGCCTGCTGAAATGCATTCAAAGCCAAGCAATAATGAGTCAAAAAGAGTCAATAAACACCAGCACAGCTCATGTAAATTAGTCTATATTTTTATTTCACTCTATTAGGACAGAAACTAATAAATTGATAGCTAAATGGTTAAAGTTTTTTCCTGCCTAAGGTACCTGGATCACTGGTTCTCAACCCCCTATACAATCATATCTAGAGTAACCGTGCTGGGGATACTGGCAATTTCACTATCAACAACAGAAAGAACCATGTGTTTGAGGCAGCACTTGACAGGTCATGGAGTTTAGCAAGGAGGATGATTATGTAGCTATCCTCCAAATGGCTGGGAAAACTTGTTCTTGTTTTCAGCCTTTTGATGTCAGGATAAGAAGTGAAATTGGCCTGGCAGGTTAAAAGAAAATACTGAAAAAAATCCTGGTTCGCTTTCTCATACACTTCCTATGCTTTCCTTGCCTGTGACCCAAAACCGCACTGCATCAATTAAATGGTTGATATAATAAATGAATACCCAACACAGTGATGTAAAGAAGGTCTAAATGTAAAGTGGAACAGAACAAAAGGTATCTTTTTTGTGGGTAAAAATGTCTGAAAAAAACAAGGTTCCAATTTGAAACTGGGGGCAGAGTAACAGATTGAAGCACCCTTGAATTTAATTTGCTGTAGGAAAAATAAAATGTGGATATCAGTCACAGAAAAGGGAACAAGACCCATGTTGTTGTCTCTCTTGGAAAGCTGTAAGTGGCCAGAACGGATTTGGGGGCCACTGATAAGCAGAATTCATGGGAATAGAAAGACTGTTTCCATCTAGATCTCAGAAACACTGTTTTTCTAGATTGATAACATGAGCCCATTTTTAGGATCCATGAAACCTAAAGCCAAGGGGGATACTGGTTCAAGAAATTTGCAGGATAGTCCCTAATGTATAAGCAGTCTGCAGCTGTTTGAGTGCATTGATCAGCTCTGAATGAGCTTGGGCAGAACTAACAGACTGAGAATCTGTGTTCTTTCTGCAACACTCTGTGGGTAAAGATAATACTGGCAGGATTCATTTTGATCACCAAGCCATGAGTGGAGGATAAGAAGAAATATGAACCTCTCCTTGTTTAAGGATGGATGATCAACCATTTAGTCCAGGGGTCGGCAACCTGAAAGATGAGACATTTTTTTAAATTTTTGTTAATAATCAAGTGTTTCAAGAACTGCAATGGTGTAGCCTCCTGCTGGCGAAGCTGGGAGCTGAGCCAGGATGCCTGCCACAGGATTCTCTGGAAGGAGGGTGGAGGAGCCCAGAACCAAGCGCAGGCCCTCTTCAGGGTCTCCTGGTGATGCTAGGGGGAGCCTGGAGCCCAGTATTGGCCACAGGCAGGGTCCCCCAGTTTCCAGGGGAAAAGAGCCCAGAGTCACATGGGGACAGCCAAAGAGCTGCAGGTTGCAAATCCCTGATCTAGTCTTTCCATCTGGACACAGAAGAGCAGAGAAGGAAGCAAAAAGGAGGAGAAATTGAAGTGATAGGGCTTTACTAGGAGCTACACCAATCCTACATTCATAAGCATAGTGGTTCACTTTATCTTTGCAATTCCTGCAATGTTTATTCTGAAATGGAAAGATTCAGTGACAGCAAGTCTCAGCTATTGTAAGTTCATAGGTGTTGATCGTTCACTGTCATGGAACCTCACTGGTAAAACTAACTGGAGGTGAAGAGTCTCAGTCTGTTGTTAGTGTCCCCGTTTCTCATGGATCTGGTGAAACAAACCTGCAGACAATGTCCTAGAGATGTGGGAAAAGTGAATGTGCTCCCTGAAGTTATGGTTTTAGTACTATCACTAGCATTCATTTTTAACTGATCTGTTTGGAATTTGTGTTTCATCATCAACATTCAAAATAAAGATACAAGCATAAATGCCTACAGTCTTAGGGCCTGATCCAAAGCCTGTTGAGTTCTATAGATGCCATTGAGTTCAGTTGGCCTCCAACAGGTAAATTTAAGACCATCAGTTCCAAAGGGGCAGCTGTGTTAGTCTAGTAAAGCAAAAAAACCCAAGTCATGTGGCATTTAAAGACTAACAGATTTATTTATCGCATGAGTTTTTGTGGGAGAAATTCCCACTTTGTCAGATGCTTTGAAGAGGCGGAACGTACAGAGTGGGATGAAAATAAATGTAGGGGAGTGTAAAAGATGGGATCAGGATCCCATGGGTACAGTGGCAACAAAAGGGAGTAAAAACTAAACTCTAGCAACCAAAATACTGTGGCTGGATGTATATATGCAGGTGTGGCAATGGCTTATGAAATCATTTTGAATGATGAACTTAATCCTTGTGCAAAAAACAAAATTAGATCCTATGTATATTATCAGTTCATGGGAAAAATACAGTTCTAGTTTTTTTAAAGGGGCTTTTTTCCTTGCCATATACCAAAACATTGGACTTGATTCTCCACTCACTTTCTTCCATATTAACTATTTGTACTAAGCCCTTGATCTTAAGCATAACAACAGTAGAGTGCCAGTTGATATTTCAGTTTGAGGTTTGGAAAGCCAATAGATCTGAAGAAGTATTTAACATCTCACTCTTCACTGGTACAGTAGACACTCACTACTAGCAACAGATCAGTGCATTTGTGCTATGTTGCTTGTAAGCAGTTGCTGCTGTTATGGCAAGTATTGAAAATTCACAGTAGGTTCCTGCAGAAGTGCTGATCAGAAGCAGCAATTGCTCTTATGAGGTATTCCTGCAAACAAGCATCTAGTGTATGTGTGTGGAACATAGAATGGGCAGTCCTTCAAGAACAGGTGCCTAAAGTTATGCATCTAAGTTCATTCTTACCAACAGGCACATGGCCTTATTTCCCCATGCTGAGCTCTTGACTCTCTTGAGTCAGTGGCACCTGTGAATGTTCAGCAGGTTTTGCTGCTGAATATTATCCGTTATCTACCAAACACAGTACTTTATCCTTTAATTCTGAAATGGTTGTAACAACTTTTTCCTTTATAAGTAGCAAATAGGTTCAAAGGCATTGGATGAAATGCCCACATTTAGAAGCTGTCTTGAAAAACTGCACTTCTATGGAAGAGAAGGATCTGTCCATTTTGTGCCACATAATGCCAGGTCTGAAAACCATGAATTAAAAGTCTTAATAGCACACTAAGAAATTAAGGGAATTTGGCCCTATACCTGAATGGAGATGGGAGTGAACTTTAAATGCATAACCATTGCAAAATGTCACTAAAAAGATGGCTACAGCTCTTTTTTCCAAAGCTTAGAACTAATTTATGGACTGTATAGCCATGTGATCCACATCCCCTCCTGCAGGCAGACAATTCACATGCCTTTTTACTATGCAACACCTGTGCTCCTTTATTTACAATGGTCAGTTTCCAAATTCCCAGTCATACACCCTAGCCCTTCCTGGCTATGAGGCATAGGACAGCCTGTTTTCCTAGCACTCAGACAGACTGCTGCAAGGTTCCTACCCTTCTACCTGTTCACAGGACCCTACTTCCTTTCTCTAGCCCTCCTTTATACTAGGCAACTTTAGGAGCCAGCTTTTCCCCATTGGCTAATTAAGCAGGGCCCATTCAGACCTGTTGCTGCTGATGACATGGATTGGAACCCACAAAAATCTTAAACCCAAAGAAATTTGTTGTTCTTTAAGGTGTCAGAGGACTCTCATTGTTTTTGCTGTACACAGAGTAACATGGCTACTTCTCTGTAACATCCCAAACCCTAATTACCTCAGCACCTGTGAAACCTGAGTTTGCTTGCTACTCTTAGCCCAGCATGGGGGGCAGGAGTGGGCAAAGGGACCCCTCCACTACACTCCCCCTTTAAGCAGCTGCCAGGCTTGACTCACTCCAGCCCCTCCTCGGTCTTACATAGGGAGCAGCCTACAAGGAAGATGACTTTCTTACCGTCCACCAGTTCTATAGGGTCCCCAAGGACTCCTGTCCCTGGCTGGAACTCCCCTCCCTGGTAGGGACAATTACCACAAGCCCAACACGTTCTTTTCTCCTTTGGGGGTTGTGACGAGTCTGGGCCACGTATGAGGACCTGCCTGACTTCTAGCCCCTTGTCCTCATCCTGGGCTGTCTGTTGGAAAGATTCTCTTCCCCTTTTTTGCTCCAGCTCATATCTGCGGGCTCCTTTTAGTTCTTGGGGTGTTGTACCCCCTTGAGTTCCCACTCCTTCCTGTAGTATCCCACCACTGACATCCACTCCCCAAGGAGGAGGGTGCCTAATCAGGACTGGGTAAGGCAGTGGAGTCACCATCCCCATCAGGTGCCCCTGGAAGCATCCCTATGCCTCCAGAGACACCTGAACCCCAGGATACCTTTCAGTATCCCTGTGGACACCGGTGACCAATACCTCTGCCACTGGGAATCCTCCATTTCCTTTTTAAAGGGCCTCGAGCAGTTGGAGGCAGGATCCAGCAGCCCTCTTTATGGCTGGCTCCCTAGCCTTATGGGTATCAAGGTGGGGTGACTACCCCTGCAGTCCTTCCTGCATCTCCGTCCACCCACAAAGGTCTACCAGCACACACCTTGTCTCTGGGCAGCCTTGCTTCCTGGCTGTAGCTCAGGCACCCACACTGCCAACAGAGCAGTTTTCAGCTTTCGCACCCCTCGGCTCCAGCCCTTTCTTTGGTGGAGGCTGTGGGGGGCCTTCCTCCTGGTCCTGTACCCAAGGTCAGCTTCCCCACTCTCCTGTGTGCCTCTACCTCCACCTACTTCTTCATTAAATGCACAGCCTGCAGGGCATGGCCTGGCTGACAACACCAGACCCACACTTCGATCACCTCCAGCCAAGCAAACAAAAACTGTTAGAGGATACCTACGTGCAAAATCCCCTCTACAGTCGGGGGGCGGGGGGCAGCCTCAATCAAATTAGCCCAGTCCATCAGGTATTGCATAAAACCTCATGGCTGCAAACTCTCAATCCATTTGGTTGCTTTAAACTTCTGGCAGTATCTCTTCACTAATTCACAGCCTGTCAAGGATAGGGGACTTGACTATATATAGTCTTTGGCCTGGGTCTCTCCCAAGGCCATGTACACACCTTGGGTCTCCTCTTCCAAAGAGAGAGCAAGGCATAGGGCCCAAGTTGCCCTCTCCCAGCCAGCCACTGCAGCCACCCTTTTAGAAATTCCCAGAAACGTGTTCAGGCCACCCACCAAGATCATTTTGCCAAGGCCTGACGTGGTAGGGTTGGCCTCATCCCCCCTCAATAGGCTTTCAATTCTGGTCAACAGCTGCTGGTGAAGAGTACCTGCTTAATAAAATCCTGCAGGCATCACTGCTGATCTCTCAGGGCCTGCTGCATTTCCTGCACAGTACTGATAAACCATTTCAGGGCACCAGAAGCACCCGTGGCCTGGAAAAAGATCCAGAGTTCAGGCACAGACATTTCGGGCTTGCGCACTTTAGGCACACCGCCGCAGCAAACCCGGGGCTCTGGTGCCGACATTCAGGGCTTAAGCCCCGTAAACCTGGTGCCAGCGATGCCTCTGCAGGGCACCCCCACTCAATGTGGCTGTGGTTGATCCCAGACAAGCCCTGATGTGAGGCAGTGTGCTCCACATCCCCTCAGACAATTCACACACCTTTTTTTGCCATGTAACACCCATGTGCCTTTATTTAACAGTGGTCAGTCACACAATCCCCTGTTGCCTGGCTGTCAGGCACAAACTCTAGTCCTTCCTGGTTGTGAGACACAGGGCAAACTACTACCACACACCCACCCCCATACTAGTCAGCTTTAGGAGCCAGCTGCCAACCATTAGCTAATTAAGCAGGGCTCTCTCTTAGGCCCTAATTACCTCAGCACCAGTGAGGCCTGGCTTGGCTTGCTACTTCCCAACTCACACTTCTGGGGTGGGGTGGGGGTAGAGGGATTCCAGCTACCATCACTCCACTAGTGTCTTCTAATGATGACTAATATTTTTGTGGTTTCACTCTTTCTACAGACAAAAAGATTGAATGTGATGTCCATTACAAAGCTGAAGTAGTTCTAGGCATCAAAATAAGCTGTAGCATTCATTTTAGACATAACTTTAGAAACCTGCATGTGAAGAAATTGTTCAGAGGTACTAAAGTTATATGATTGACCTGGTCATGTTCCCTTCAGAAATACATTGTTTTCACTGTTTTACATCTCCTGATTTCCATGATAAATACAATAAAATAAACAGTCTTAATTATTTCAGGTCTCAGTGTGTGGGCTGAGCATCTAGAGAAGAGGTAGGGCTGTAGGAGTCAATGTATATTACATCTAAGACTATGAGTATCTACAAGCAAAAACGACCCATGAGTGCTTTCTGAAGTAGGGTCTGAAACCTACCAAATACTAGGGTTATGTATACACTTGGAGCTGGGGTGTGATTACCAACTTACACATACATATTCACACTAGGCAAATAGTAGTGTAGCCACGGTAACACAGACAGCAGGAAATGGCAGGACAGGCTAGCCACCCTGAATCCATTCCTACAAGGTCCAGACAGATTTGTACTCAGGGAGGTCAGCTAGTGCTACCACTTACTGCTGCCTGTGCTGCTGTGGCCACACTATTATTTTTAACATGATAGCCCAATGAGAGCTAACACTAGTACATCCAATTGAGCCAGGAATCACACTCTTATCTCCAAGCATATACATAGCCCAAGAGTGCTGGAAAGGCTCCATGCTTAGTCCCTACTGGGGTGGGGAAAAATTGTATTGAGCATAGGTCTAGCTAGCTCGTTTATCAATAGCACTGAATGTGTGGCCCCATGGGCTACACGACCCTATCTGCCATCCTGAGTACATTAGTCTATGCTACTATGACGTCACTGCTATTATTATTCAAAGCCAGCCATACTGCAAAGATATTCAGATCTTAAATTGGGAGCTAGTTCATATGAGCAGGAATCTAAGCAGGCAAGCAAAATGGACCATTTTCATTGCTGGTCAAATGCCATGAAGCAACTCATGGGGAGCTGCATCCGCTTAGATCAAGAATCAGTTTGGTTCCCTCTCTGCAATACAATTATAGTTACTGAAACCATAAGAGTCATAACCTAAAAGGACAAAAATATCAAAACAACCTGAGCTTATGAACCTACAGTTTATGAAACTGAAAAATAAATCTCCAGAATATTTGGGGGCTTTCTTTGTATCAAAGACACTGCATTATTTTAACTGGAAATCTCAGGGGTTTTTCATGAGATTTCCAAACCAAGGAGGTTAAGTTACACTGAGAGAAGCATAGTGCATCTTGCCTGCTTACTACTGCTCTCTAAAACCAAAATTTTTAAAGTTAGGTACTATATTCACAAGTAGGCACTTATGATCTAATTTTCAGAAGTGCTGAGCACCCAGAACTGCTGAAATCTCCAGGATCAATATCTGTGCAAATCAGACCACTTTTGATTAAATGCCTGTATACAGTATGGCATTAGGTGTCTGTCTGTGCGCAGTTCTGATTGAAAAATTTCACCTGTGTTTTCCAACTGTGGACCTGCAGTAAATTGTGCATGCAGGGTCAGAGTAACTGGCTTGGGGACTCTGAGCTTCCCCCCACTACAAGGCCCGACATGCCTTGAGCTACACACCCCCATCACAGTGTCCATGTCCCCTAGCATGGTGACATGCAGGCCAGCCATCACTGGTGGGGGCCCTCGGCCAGAGAGTGCTCCCACCCTGGTCTCATTCTGACCAATCTGCCCCTGGGGATGAGGCCAGCTGGCACATAGCATAGACCCCAGTGCAGTCCCCCAAGGCCACAGGCCCTGGAACGGTATGCCACAGGGGGCCATGCTGTGTGCCATCTGGCCCTGACCCCCGGGGGGAGTGAACAGGCACTGGGCCACATTGCCCCAACCCTGGGGGTGAACCAGCCAACCCAAGGGCAGGGTGGTAGCACTGATCCCAGCCTCTGGCTCCAGGGCCCCCTTCCTCCTCCCCAGCACTAGCAGGGTAGGGTCATTCCCAGTGCCCTGGCAGCACTGAGTGGAGCAAGGTGGCGGGGAGGAGGGCAGCTCATGTATTGTAGGAGTTTTAGGGGCTGCAGCCTGGGGTCCTCCAGTAGGCTGGGGCCAAGTACTTCAGTCCCTACAGCTGCTGTGATAATCCAGCCTTCTGTGCATGCAGTCACATGTAAATTAGTGTGTGAGTATGTGGGGAGATGGAATATGTCTGCCACAGAGGTGCACATTTTTTAAAATATAGCTCTGTATATTTAAAGAAAGTGGGATCAATGAATCACAGTCATGGTTGCAAGCCTGTAAAGGCATTAACTTGGAAGAAAGCTTGTTTCCTCATGGCCTGCTGTGTGCTCCTGCACAAAGAAGGGGATTGTGTCATTCAAGCTGAGGTTCTGCTTTAATTCTGTTTCTTCCCTTTCCTAATTAACACTCAGAAACTTGCTCATGCTACAGCTTTGTCTCTGTGCTTACTTCTTTACTCAGCTCAAACACAGTCATCATAGCATTTCAGAAAAACACAAGTAGGTGAAGATCTGAAAGGCTCGGTTCCCACAGGCTGCAGAGCAATGGTAAAAAACATGCTAAGAGTTATTCCACTAACACTCTGCACTCAGGGTTTCCTCGGCCCCTGTACAGAAACTCTTCACACATGAACGTCAACAGGGAATAATGCTCTGCTCTGTGCCAAACTAAACTGAATTAAGCATCATTGCACAGGGTTATTAGCATGTGGGTGATTAACCCTTTAAGGGAAGTTAGGCTCCACTCAGCCTATGAAGGGCTTCCTTAAAGAGACTGAATCCAACTCAGCCCACCTGTAAGCAATTAGCTTCTGACCAAAGAAGAGCCAACTGAAAAATAAGCACTTAGAGCTGGCAAGAGGTTACCAGAGTTCAGACCAAGAAGGTGATATTAGATATGGGTGACTGCTAAGGGAAGGAGCTCCCAGCAAAAGTAATAGCTGAAGGAGGTGGCTGTGGGTTCCTGCTTGTGATTCTCTATAAGCCAGCAGGTGAAGGGAATGATTAAAGAGGGACCGAAGAAGTAGTGTGGGATAAGCTGACTAATGGAAATAGTTGCCCTTCAGGTGCTCTAGTAGGAAAGCTGTGGGATCCTGATTTGAAGGGGTGTGAGGTTGTTTGGAACTATAACCTTGCTTTGGGAGGACAATGCTCAGTGAAGATGATGGTTGGAATTAGCCCCAAGCTTGGAGGAGAGTTGGACTAAATGTACTAATGACATCGCTTCATCCTCGGTAAAAGGAGTTAGTAAATGAGACCTCCTAAAGGGGTGTCTCGTTCTCAATTCCTGAGTCTAAGTAAAAGACTTCAAGCACTAAGGGTGTGTTCACACAGCAGTCTTATTTCGAAACAACAGAGGTTGTTTCAAAATAAGAAAGGCCATGTTCACACGATGCACTGTTGTTTCAAAACAACTTAAACCCAATGTGGGGACGAAACAACGTTGTTTTGAAACAATTGTTTCAAAACAATACCATCTGAGCATGTTGTTTCGAAACAACAGTGACTCGTTTCAAAATAACTGTTGTCTGAACTTGCTATTTCGCTTTGAGCTTTTTTCCTTAATTCGAATTAACAAACTGTTAATTCAGATTAACTATTTCAAAATAAGGCATTATTTTGATACAACTTGTATCGAAATAACCCCCTGTGTGTGAACATAGCCTTATAAGAGGAAGCTCCTGTACCTACAGTGAACTGAGGGGGAGTGCTTGCAGAGGGTGCCCTGTCATAGCTGTTGTGTGGGTCACAAAGAAGCATGGAGATGACACATGTGGTTCTCAACAGAGGTAAGTGTTTATTGGCAGTAACCTGAAAATGATATAAGCATGACAGCACTATCTGCTGGTGTACGTGCACAAATCTTCAAGTACAAGTCAGCAAATATCTTCTAGATATTCTGGCGGTGGTGAGCCTTGAAGTGACAGTTATAGATCGCTCCAGGGAGAGCATTCCATGTGCTAGGGGCAGAATGGACAGTAAAACATTTGTGTGAAAAGCTGATAGGTAGGTAAATGAGGGTGGAGTTAGTGGCAGAGAGGAGAAGGCTGTTGCAATTCAAGAAAAGCAGATATGTTCTTTTTCCTTGATTATGGAGTTGCCCCTTCTGTCTTTCTTTAACAAGCTTTTCACAAGTCTTTGAGGCTTAGCATCTGTATCTTGCACACTTGACATAGAGGAACAAGCCACTGCAAAGTTACTAGCTAAGAATATCTAGCTTACTGCTTTTACAAAAAGAGCCAGGCTTCTGAAGGTTACTGGCCCATCAATTTGTGTTCCTTGACTGATATCAAGAGAGAGGCTCTGTAGATATCTCTGCCCTGGTACTGCTAACTGATGGGCCGTGGCTCAGCACCTCTATCACGATAGGCCTAGGGACCGCTGCTGTTTCCTCAGATAGGTCTTCTTTGTGTATATACTAACATCACCACTACTGTTTCTTTTTCCACACTCTGATCTCAGTTCCCTACTGTTGGAGGAGTGAATTATTTAAATCTAAATTTCTAACTTAAGTGAAGGATTATAGAGGCTGTTTTTATGCTAGAAAACAGCACTGAGTCTATTATCTTGGGTAAGTCAAATAAAATGAGGGCCAATACAAGGTTGGTCCATAATGTATGTTCTCAAATGTTTTGACCACTTCTAAATAATCCAAGCAATGGGACTTGAAGAAGATTCTGCATTCTAATATGCTTCCTGGCATGTTCTAGAGGTGCAGTCCACATCAGTGAGTTGTCACTGCCTGCCTTGTAATCCTGCTTGCCTCACTATGGTCTGCTACTATGACTCTCAGCTTAGACAACAGCAGACCAGCACAGATGCTTATGGTGTGAGCTGCACTCTTGTCAGAGCTGCTGAACCACAGCTGTCCCCAGATGCCTGTCTAGAGCCCTGCTCTGACTTCCACTAGTCTTGGCTACAGCCAGCGGGGTGACAAACTTCCTGTCCTGAATTCCATCAAAATGTGTATGTCCTGAAACTTCCAGCCCTCATCTGGACCACTTAGAGAAATAATAAGGTTTGTTGCTCCTTTTTAAAGAGAGGTAAATTTATTAAGTGAGTGAGTACACCCTTCCCTTCAAACACAACACTGAACTGGCTTCTAGTAAAACAGAACACTTATTAACAACAGATTAAATGATGCTAAGTAAAAGAAATAGAGGTAGAGATAGTTACAAGCAAATTAGAGTGAAAATCTGCATCTAAAATTCTAAAACTTTGATCTAGAGCGATGCAGGCTTTGCTCAAGATGGCTTCTCTCACCAGTCATTCTGCTTCCTAGCCATGGCTGACTTTCCCCCTCTCACAATCTTCCACAGAAGATCCTAAAAAGATGTTTGCCTAAGCAGATTTCTTACCTATGCCATTTTTTCTCTTCCTATGCCTTCCATCATTTAGATTCCACCATGCTTAATTTACATTAGCAGTCATGTAAATTGTTGTGATATTCCTTCCTGTTCATGACATGTCAAACACATTTTATGTCACCTTTTAAATAAATATCATGACACTGCTGTGTGAGGTGCAATGAGTATGTCATGCCTGATGAGTTGCAGACACTGTAATGAACCACAAATAGGCTTCTGTGTCACACTTCCCTATTAGGAAAGTTTTCCTGATATTCACCCTAACTCCTTTTTCCTTGCTCTCTTTTTTCCATTTAATTCCACCTTAGCCAGTCATATTATTTCACTTATCTATCCTAAGCAATGGTTTCTTCTTCTAGGTTGGTATTCCATTCAATCACTGTGTGCTTGAATAAAACCCACATTGTACATCACCACTTACTCGATTGTTTCTTGTGCCTCTATTTTAGATATTACTACCACATTTGACCTTGACAGGCTTATTGGAGAAACATGAAAAAAATTGCACATTGAGTATTCTGTGGAAAAAGCAAAGTGATGGGGAGCTGAATGGCTATAAATTGTGCTCAGAACAATAATTCAATGTTCTAAGTTTTAGACACTGCAATTTGGCATTAATGGCAGAAGGCTGCCTTTCCAGAAACGAGAAACATGGTCCTGACAATGCAGTTTTTCTTCCACTTAAGTGTTAGTTTTATACAGATGGCTTCTTGATGGAAGATATGTGTAGAGGAACAATCAAAGAATGAACTGGTACTATTGCATTGGGAGAGGAGGGAAAATGATGCCCAGCCAGGGCTACCACTCAACCTGGTGTTTCCCTCTACTCAGAACTGTGAATGTGCAAACACCCATATTTTGGGGAAATGTAGTTTTGGGTGACGTCTCTTCCCACCTGCCATGTGGGATTGAGGGGAAAAAATTGCAGAGAGAAACGAGCCAGTCTCCAGCTGGACGGAGCCAAAGAGAAAACTTTAGACATGCACAGAACTTCCTGTAGTTTTGACTAATTTTTCTCTACGCCAGGGGTCTCAAACACATGGCCCATGGGCCGCATGTGACCCCTAAAGCTATTTCCTGCTGCCTGAAACACCACTATTTTTACTGATATTTGCAATATTGTTATATGAAAAGGCTTTAGTGGTGTGGCCCACGGGCTAATGTACTAGTCCTCCTGCAGCCCTCATGGTGATTTGAGTTTGAGACCCCTGCTCTATGCTGTGCTGATTGGCTGTTTGTTCCAACTCTTTTCCTCACAGACTCTTCATCCTGGCTTTGTTCCACACCCACCCCTCTTCTCTGCCTGTCCCCCTCAACCCTAACTTCTCTCTTCTTTCCATTTATCACCCCCCCCCAGCTAAACTCTTAATATGCCATTTGATGCCATAACTTTCAGTGTTTCTGTATTTAGTCCTTGCCCATCCCTTCTTCCCCTGGTTTGTCTATTTGAACTGTAAACTCTCTGGGACATGAACTCAACATTGTATGTGCAACTGCAAGGAATATAGAGTTCAAATGGGTAAATAGCTAAATTTTGCCTTAATTGCCATCACAGAGACTTTGGGAAGTGGGATAAATCTCATGGTAGGAATATTGGAATGAAGGGATATTGCTTCTTCAGAAAGGACAGGCAGGGGAAAAAAGGAAGGAGGTGGTGTTTACATTATAAATCAAGAATAGCTGCATTCCCTCTGAGGCCTAGAAAAGAGAAAAGGTGATTAGAAACAGGGATGATGTCCTTACAAGGAGACTACTTTACACTACCAAATCCAAAGGAAGTATTTATAGAAGACTTAACAGTAATATCCAAAACATAAGATTATGCAGATATCTGTTGGAAAAGTTAGTATGGCAAAAGTGCCAGGTGTAATACATTCCTGGAATGATCGAGGACAAATCACTGTTTTAGACAGTGGAGGAAGATCCATGGGGAGAATCATTTTAGACTTGTTTGTGACTAACAGGGAGGAATTGATTGTGAATCTGGAGGCTGAAGGCAATTTGGGGGATGCTGTCACGATCAGTTTGGATTTCATAACTATAAAGAAAGATAGTAGCAAGAACAGCAGAATGAAACTTTCTCTATGTACCTGCAGAAGAAGCTACTGTGGGTGGAAAGTGATTTAACATTTCAACAAATTCTGCTACCAAATGTTTAGCCGGTGACTTCCACTAGTTTGGTACCCTGACTTTCTTTAATATTGGCCGGCATCACATCTGGTCTATATAGTCTGTACTTCATCTAAATTATTTAACAGATTAGGTCTTAGCATATCTTGTTAACTTCAATTTTAAAAAAAAGATGCTTAATTAAAATAAAAATAGCTTTAAAAACATTTTTTTCAATGTTTGAAAAGAATTTTTTTTTAAATCCACTTAGGCAGGAAACATCTCATAAACTACAGCTAAGAATGAGTGAGCATGTGAGATGTGTTTTGGTAACTCAAGTGTTCTTCGTGTAATATGTGGAATCACATCTTCTCTTTAATAAGAGATCTCTTAAAAAGAAAAGTGCAATTAAGAGTAAGCAAACAGGCTTCTTTCTACAGAATATGGGTGTGAGCTTGTCTGCTTTGTGCATCATGAGGGACCGTATCCTACCTCGAACTTTATACAGCACTCTGTGAGTCAAGAGGCAGATTAATTTACTGCAAGTAAATTGCTTGTAACTGCTCTTAAGTGAATATTCAACGCCCAGATCAACTAAAGGTTAGGTCGGAGTTATCAAATTATTGGCCAATGGGCTGGATCTTGCCTGTAAATATATATATATTCAGGTCCTGCAGACCCTGTTTTCATTCAAAAATAAACTTCTAGCTTTCATGCATGCAAAGACAATCTTCTAAACATAATGCACATGTAATCAATGTAGTACTGTCTGCCTTAACAATTCATCAGTGTGAAATCCTCTCTCCCTTATTAATCTGATAGAAGTGTCAGCTTTAATACCCAATGATGTGACTATGTTCCTATTTAAATAGCTAATCACTGATAATTTTACTGGAAAATGGGGTGAGTGTGAAGACCATGGAGTTCATGAAAATGGGTGTCATGCTGCAAGGAAGAAAAGGCAGCAAAAAAGAAAATGGGAAAATTCCCAAGGAGGGGAGAAACAGAAAGAAAGATGAGGAAGGAAGAAAGGCCAAGGACAGAAATACAGCAGCTTAAATGGAGGCAGATTTTTTTTCTCATGGAATGATGAATCTGAAAATAGTGTACTGAACAAATAATAAACATTGATGACAGGCCTTTTTGGTCCTGAACTCTGCAAATCTCTTACTGACGTCAGTGGGTATGGCAATGCATGTTGTGGGAAATATATAGTCTTAACTTTAGACCATGGCTCATAATTACACAGAGAAAACAGCTTTCTCCTCAGAATGAGTTGGATACCCCCAGGGGCGTCGCTGGCGCTGGGCACCCGGGGCACGTGCCCCGAATCTCCCCCATGGAGCCCCGAGTCTGTTTTGGACCCCCAGTTGTGGGGCTGGGAGCCGGGACCCCGGCAGAGCTCTGGGACTGGGAGCTGCAGCTTCCCCTCCCCCGCCAGGTGCTGCAGCCAGGTGTGTGACCAGCCGGGGGAGGGGAGGGGCCGGGGGAGGAAGGGAGCCACTTTCAAACAAGCAGCTTCTCCGGCAGGGGCTTCTCTCTGCAGGACGGAGGAGGTAGGAGTTGGGGGGGCTGGAGGCAGGGCCGTCCTTGGGGGGAGGGCAGGGGGCGCAACCACCCTGGGCCCTGCACTTTGGGGGGCCTTATGCTTTTGGGGGATCCCACGCAGCCAGCTGGAGTAAGGAAGCAGGGAGCTTTTTCCAGCTGTGGGACTAGGGAGCAGCTCGGGCTGGTCAGGGAAGGGGGAAGGGAATTGGAACAGGCGGGGTTTGGTTACAGGAACTCTTAAGTAGCCACCTTCCCACAACTGCTCCCTGAGGGGAAGAGAAAGGGCAAGTGTTGAGATAAAACTTATGGAGCCAGCCTCAGTCAAGCAAACGGGGACAAAGTCAGGAGAATGTCACATCCGCAACCTTTACAAAACAGGACCTTCTCTTTGAATTTACATCAGCATCTCCAGAAAGTGTTCTCAGATATTAAAGAACTTTTTTCCGTCTACATTTAACAAGAGTTTTCAGTCTTCAGGGATGTCTTTTTGAGCAAACTTCTCTGTGCTGATAATGATCTATTATACCTGAGAGAGAAGACCCCAGGCTAGCACTCATATGGAAATACTGGGTTTTTAGGTTAATGGCCATCAATCAACACATTAAAGTAGTTTTTTGTCCTTCCTTCTGCACTGTAAATAAGCCCCATTGTCATTGATTGCAGTCAGACCACCAGTCCCAAAGCATGGCAAAGAGAAAAGCAGCTGTGGCCATGCAGGTCTAGTTTAGGGAAACAAACAAGGAATCCTGTGGCACTTTTAAAGACTAACAAATTTATTTATCTGTTAGCTTTTAAAAGTGCCACAAGACTCCTCCTTTGATTTACATCAGGGTATCTAAAAGGAGGTCAAAAGTCCCTTATTTCTTCCTCTCATCCTCAAACAATACCTGAGTTTCATTACTTAGATCACCTGCAAAGCGATGAAGAATGTATGAATACATATATTAAAATAAGATGGAAGAGGAAAGAATCAGGCAACATAAAGGAAATAACATACATTAGACAATTGGAATCCAGTGCCTTAAGGTGAGAGAAAACCTGAATTTATTTCTTATCATCGAAAAATAGCTTCCCTCTCTCTGAATTTTCAATTTAACAAAAACTTGATCTAAGAAAAATTATTAAACTTGTAAAATTGTGCGCCCATCTTGAACAGAAAACCAGAACCACAAAGAGTACATCCAGATGCTCCTGTCCACTTGGCTGTGAGGTTGATGGAGCATCACCATGACACATTCAGTATTGCCTACCCTAAACATCAAAAATAGTCACAAGTCTGGCTTAAATATATCATTAAAACTCACTTAAAAATAAAGAGATGTTTAAAGAAATAATAAATGGGGGGAACTATTTTCTCTGACTTTTGGGTTTTGAGCGTTTAGGATAAAGTCAGGTCATGTTTTTCTGCTTCTCTCTGCAACTTTTTAGCCTGAGGGCTAGAAATTTATGATTTTATTAAAGAAAAATTATCACACTGCCCAGTGTTCCCTCTAAGCTGATGATGCAGCTGAACAAGTTATGGGTGCACAAGTTATTGGGGAGCCAATGGGCAGCAGGGAAGAAGCCTATTGGGGCCTGGAGAACCAGGAGGGAACTTGCTCAGCTGCATCATCAGCTTAGAGCAGTGCTTCCCAACCTTTCTCAGGCTGGGGACCCCTGTGTAACAAAAAAAACAAAAACAAAAACAAAAAACAACTTTGCAGACCCCCCTCAGCTGATTATGTAATCTGGCCTGCATGGGCAGACTCTGACCCGCACCAGTGGGACAGCTGGTGAGCAGCACTGCCACCACCATTGCCCGCACCACCAGGGACCTGAGCCCTAGCAGCTGTGGTCCCCTGCCCTTGCCCCTGCTGGGGAGCTGCTGTGGCTCCATCCCCCTGCCAGGAGACAGCCACAGACGGGGAGAGGCAGCCCTGGCAGGGAGCATCAGAGCTGTGGCTGGGTTCCAGCCCTGGGTAGGGAGAGGCTCCGCAGACCCCCTGCAAAGTGTCTGTGGACCTCTGGGGGGTCCCCGGACCACAGGTTGGGAACCAACTGGCTTAGAGGGAACATTGCGCTGCAAAGTTTAAAATGGGGGGGGGGCCCTGCGCGAACTGATTTGCCCTGGGCCCTGCTCCCCCCTAGGCATGGCCCTGGCTGAAGGCCCTGGTCAGACGAGGAGGGAGGGGAGAGGAGGGGCTGCCTGGGGCCGAGGGGGGCTTCTCTGCATGGGCTCCAGCCCCTGGGTGGAAGCAGGAAATTAGTCCCTGGCCTCTGGGTCCCAGGTGGGGTGGGGTCAGGGGATTCTCCTAGGCCTTTGGGCCCTGGGTGGGGCTGTAGGGGTGCCAATAGGCATCCAGACCCCGGGTAGGATGGGCAGGGGTGCCCTGAAATCTCTGGGGCCCATGTGGGACTGGTGGGGCTGTCCCCAGACCTCTGGGGCCCAGGTGGGACTCAGGGGGCTACCCCTAGGCTTCTGGGCCCTGGGTGAGACCGAGGGGTGCCCATAAACCTCTGGGGCCCAGCTGGGATTGGCAGGGGGTACCCCTGGGCTGGAGGCATTCTCCCCATAGCCTCTAGGTCCCAGCTGGGTCCATGAGCATTTCCCCAGTGCCTGCAGGGGGGACCCCCCCATGGCCTAGGGGCCTTGGGGGGTGGCCTGGAAATGGAGCTCCTCACCTGAGCACCAGGTGGCCCAAGGGATGTACCTAAGCCTCTGTCCAGGCCAGGGTCAGTCCAGCAGCAGGCTGATGAGTCAGGGACCAACCCTCAGCCATGGGTCCCTGGGGATCAGGTTGGTGGCCAGGCTGCTGTGGTGCAGCCCTGACCAGGCAGCCCCCCACAGCTCAGGGGGCGAGGCTCGGGTGCCAACCCAGAGTCTCCTGCCCTCAGCCCATGCCAATGGGTCAGGGCTGGCCTGGCCTTGGGTCCCCAGCCCTCACCACATGCCCAGGTGGTGGAGCTGCCTGGTCTGACCACAGGGTCTCACATGGCAGTGGGTCTGGCCTGGCACAACTGCGGGGTCTCCTGCCCCTTGCCTTGTTGCGTCAGTTGTGAGGCTGGGGCAGCAGGTGGTCTGGGAAGGTAACCTCATCAACAGTGCTATTATTTGTAAAGGTGAACTCTGCTGAACACCACCATATGCTGTGCCTAGTATTTATCCTGTGCTTGAAATTGTTCTCTTGTGTGAGAGATTGTTCTACATTAAGCAGGAAGAGACTGGAGGTGTGGGACAGGGACAGATAATATGGAGGGTCAGAGATAATTAATTGTGTTTACCTTTAAAGTACATGTTAATTAATGTTGGATATATGTCCTTTAGTGTCATAAGTGAAATAATTCTGTAACCCTGAGACAAGACTCCATAGTGCCAGTTTGGAATTCCTGCTTAAACACTGCTACCTTCCCTATGGTTCCAGTCCCTCCTGCACCCTTAACTGCCCCATACCACCGCCCAGGATTTGTTGTTTGTTTTGCTGAACCAAACTAATATGATTATCCCTCTGGAACTCGTAAATTATTCTTGGCTATCGTGTTTTTGAAGATCTTCCCATCGTGAAGCTTGTAAGTTGATCATCATTCACTTAACATAAAGCAGCTAATGCTGAACTACAAAGTTGAAGTGAACATTTTAATTTTTTTAAAAAAAGTGTGAGCATTAATTAATAAATAAGAAGCGGTAACATTAATGATGGCTCGAAAATAACTAAAATACCACATTTAAAATTTTGGCTGTCAAATCTTACAAATTTTTCATATGAGCTTGGGTTTATGTGCACTAGAGATATTTAATACAAATAATAATAATAAATAAAAATAAGTGAAATGAAAAACCAAATTTCAATGAAATTCTCTGATGTACTCAAGTTTATAAGACTCTGGCCCCCTCAAAATATTAAATAGTTAAGTACAAAGGAAGCTAAAGAATTACTTATCAAAAGAAAGACATACTGCACAGACATCACACAGAGATGTAATGATTGCCAAAGGAAAGCACTGTATTTAGATGTAGCAGCCTATATGGACCTACCTGGTAACCTGAGGTAAAAAAAGTCAAAGTAAAAATTTCCACAAAGTCAAAGGAAAATGCAAAAATACAGGTAGAAAAGAAAAGAAAAGGGCAGTATTTCCCAAAATTAAAAAATGGCAAAATAAATGGCCATACTGAGGAATTAAAAGCTGAGGCCACTGTAAAAGTTCCTGTCATTGTGCTGTCTGTTGCTTGCTTCTGCTTTTTAGCATGTCAATGTCAAGGTGATGGGCAGATAATGGTGAAATCTGCAGTTCAGATGAAGCACAGATCCTAATGATAGCTTGCCTTGATGAGCCAAGAGTAAAAAGTGCTTAGGCTTCCAGTTCTACTAGCTCTGCTGTATGGGAAAAATTTCTATATTTTTCTCTGTTTTCATTTCTGTCTACGAGATTGAAGACGGGGCCCCTTATTGTTTGTGGCCTTAGGCAGCCACCTGCTTCGCCTACCCCAAAAGCCACCACTGATTGTGGCTACAGAAGACTGAGCAAATATTAGCAAACTGGGCCTGGGGACAAAATTCCTGAGATTTGAGAGTTCTGTTGGGAGATCATGAGTGAGGCTTGACCTACCAATAATGTCGCTACTTAATATCGCTATTTATTCTGCTCTTTAGTTTTGCCCTCTTATGACTGCACAACATAAGTACACATCAGGCAGCATGCCACAAAGTTAACTCTCCTTTTACTGAAAAGTTCCGGGGGGGTAGCCATGTTAGTCTAATCCAGTAAAAATAGAAAAGAGTCCTGTGGTACTTTTCAAGAGTAGCACATTTATTTATCACACGAGCAAAATCCTATCTGGAAACCATTTTCAAGTGTCTGACAAAGTGGGATTTCACCCACAAAAGCTCTAGCAATAAATAAACTTGTTAATCTTTGAATGTGCCTTTCTTGTTTTACAATTGTTGTTCTTCATTGTGAATTCCTGTAATGTTGTCTGTCTTGCATTGGATAGAGTAATCCCAGTAATGCTGTATTTTTGGTTTGGACTCGCTCTTTCCTGTAAGAGTGGGCTTACTTAGTTTTTGCTGCTAAATCCTCTCTGCTTTGTTTCCCCAGAAGGGGGATTGGGAGTCTGGCAGGAGCTAAGGGCACGGTGGGAGAAATACTGCAGGAGGTTTCTCTGCCTTCTTCTCAGTTCACTTTGTTGTCCTCTCTTTGGCTATTTGCTGGGGAGGCAGAAGGCAGGCAGCCTGGCTGTCTGGCTGGGTCAGCCAGTTTGGTGTGACCCTGCTTATAGCACTGCACTGGCAGCTCCAGCCAGCCTGCCTGCTTGCCTCATGAGCTCCCCAACTTCCCCTACCTGGGTTGCACACACCTAGAAGCTGGGAGGGTCAGAGCCTTTTTAAATTTCTTGCCCTGTGTTATAAGCAGCCCAGCATGGCGAATTGCAGCTGCTGTGCTACCATCCCATCCTTCCACTCCCCTGCTCCACAATCTCATGCTGCCACTCAAAGTGGAGGGCAAGCATTACAGCAAAGTTCAGGGAAGGCGTGGGCTCTATTTTAAAAGCTTGAGAACTGCAGTGGTGGGTGTCTTCAGCGTGGGTCAGCAGGGTGTCATCTCTCATCTGGGCTCCTAGATGCCATCCACTTCGCCAGTACCTGGAGACCCTAAAGAAGTTGACTGGAAGTCCCAGGGATGGTCTCATCCACCACCCTCCCTCCCAATCCTATTTTCTGATCTCCATGACTCCTGATGTTTAGCAACAGAAACCTATAGGAGATAGGGAAAGATATGCCTTGTCAGAGGAGGAGAATTTTTGTATGTCCTCCTCACATGGTCAGTGAGCTTTTAAGAGGATACTGCCAGCACCTTGATTCATTTGTAGGGAACACTGGAGGAGAATGATTGAATTAAAACTAAACTGAGCAGAGGGGTATGAAGGAGGAGTTGTATCACAGCATGGCATGGGGCCTCTATGTGGTGGGAGAGTGGTACAGAGGCTAAACACTCTGGACCAGGATAATCCATGGACATTGACATAGTCAGACTGCATTGGTGCCTAGACAGCTGCTGGCTAGAAGCTGACAGCTTCAATTTTAGTCATCAGCTGGCATGGCCCTAGGGACTATATTTCCTTTCAGAAACATCACATCTCCATGTTTCCAAAATTTCTATTTCATGTGGAACTTCCCCACTTCAAATACTTCATGTGAATTCCAGTTTCAAGTGGGGCCCAGGATAGGAGTAGGGCCTGTTGGGTAATGGGGGGGAGGTTGTCTGTTGTGGGTGTGGCCTATTGGGGGCGGACCCATGACAGGGGCAGGGTCTAGTACAGGTGGAGCCTGTGGGCCTGTGCCCCGGATCTTTTTGCTATCCAGCAACGCCCCTGGATACCCCTGAGCTAGATCCCCCTGTTAGCGGCTTTGTTACAGAGGTATGTTGGGGGCATGTCAAGCACAGCAAACAAAAGGTTAGACTCTCTTCATAATGCTTGCAACAGAAAGTAGCTGAATTATTAGTGTAATTCTATAAGTTCACTGGATATTCACCAGAAGTGACTTCGGCCCAGTTGTATATTTCTTATTTTCAGGATTTGAGGATCTCCCTTCAAACTTTTCATGAGCTGTCAAATGTTGGCAAGAACTGTGAAGACAGCAATGACAGCACTCTTCTATTACATGGCAAGCTATCTGCCTGGAGCAAAAGTGATCTTGCTTGTGTGTACATAGTCATGTGGCACATGACCAGTAAATTAGTATTCTTCATGATAAAATATAGCTGCACCCTGCTGCTGCAACTGCATGCATCGTAATTCTATTGTGCTTTGAAATCTACGCCTTGCTGTTCACAAAGGGGAAATATCCTCTCTGTAAAGCCCATGTACACTGACTTAGCAGATGAGGACCCTCTGTCACAATGCTCTGTGACCACTACTACAGCTTAGTGTTTCACTGCTTTGCATCTGGGTCTCCCCTCCATGACGAATAGTGCAAATGCATCACTGTGTAACTGTGGATCTGCTGAATGGATCCCTTGCCCCCACATACCCTCTCCCCTTTCCATTGCCATCTTATGAGCCATGGCAGAGCATAACTTCACAGCATGCAGTAGATGTAGAATCTGCTTGTGAAGTCTGCCCTTCCTGCTTAAAAGAAAAGAAGCAGATCTGGCTGCACTGGGGGCATTTCTGTGCTTGTGCCAAGAGGGAGAGAGGCAGACTTCACCCTAAGAAGCTGGGCTTTGGACAAGTTTTATTAGGCGAATGCCTAGCTCCAGCATGTGCTGCTTTAGTAAAGAATGAAAAGCCAGTAGTCCACTATTTACCCACAGAACAGGCAGCACAGTCAGTAACTGGCACTCCCATTTCTTTTCCCCAACACCACTCAGCCCATGTGGTCTTCAGTCTGCAGGTTGTGCACTACCACCACCACTCTCCACAGGATGCAGATGAATGTTAGGGGATGTGGGGGTACAGTGAGCCCCTGGCCAGCCCCCATAAGTGGCAAACAGAGAGCACCATCCTTCTGTGTTTCAAGCTCTGCTCTGGTCCTGCCCCTCCTCCCAACTGTCTCCAGCCTCTGCTTCACACCCTGCCACCTAGCCCTTGCTGCTGGCTGCAGTTCCCTGGCCTTGGCACCTGGCTCCCAACCACTGTTCCTGTCTCAGCTGTTGTCTGCTGTGGTCCTGCTCTCGGCCCCAGGTGGAAGGGATGTGAGGGAGTGGTGCACAAGCTAAAAGGTTTGGGAACTACTGCTCTAGCTTGACCCAATGGGGTTACCTCTACAGGTGAGCCCATTCTCTGATGCAGTGGTTCCCAACCAGTGTGCTGGGGCACAGTGGTGTGCCGCGGCAACACCCAAAGTGTGCCGTGAGCATCCCCAAGAGCTGGAGTTAAAGACCCCTTCCTACTCAGCCCAGCCACGTGGGCTGTGCAGGGCTGGGAAAAGGTGGGGGTTAAAGTAAGGGGGAAGGCACCGGAACACAGTTCTGGGGCCCCCTATTTTTAGGTAGGCAGCATTCTGGCCCCCCTAAAAATAGAGGAAGGCACTGGAACATGGAGTTCCAGGGGTCTCCCTAAAAATAGCAGGAGGAGCCTGAATGCAGTGTGCCAGTGGCTCCACCTTAGGCCCAGCCAGCAGAGAGGGGCGGGAGGCTGGGAGTATGTGAATCTCCCCCTGTAGGGTGGAGCAGCTTGTGTCAGGCAGCCTGCATACAACCCAGATAAGGGCTTTGGGGGAGAGGTCTGCTGGGGTTGTGTGTGGCAGGTGTGTGTGTGTAGCAGAGGTGGGTGGGAGTGGATATGTAGCAGTGCATGTGTAGCTGGGGTTGTGGGGTGGCTGGTTGGGGGTGTGTATAGCTGGGGGGTGGGGTGGCTATGTGTGAGAGGGGTGTAGCTGGGGGCTGGAGGCCTAGTTCTAGCCCCTGCAATGATGGGAGTGTCCATCACAGGCAGCAGGGGCTCGGGGAAGGAGGACGGGAGAGAGCAGCAGTGGGGTGAGGATTTGCCCTGGTTGGCCGGCAGCCAGTGTGGAGAAGGGGGAAGTGGGTGCTGTGCCATGCTCCCCTGCCCTGCCTTCCTACTCCTCAGGTTCCCCTCTGCCCCTCCACAAAGCCACTCTTATTGTCCCTTCCTCTCTTGCCACCCTTGTCCTCTTCCCTACATGGCTGCCCTTGTCCTCTTTTGCCACCCCTACCCTGCTCTGCTCCCCACACTCACTCCTGCCACTGCACACAACTCCTGATCTCCCGTGTTTTGCCACCCCTGATCTGCTACCCCTACTACCTCACATAGGAGCATTTCCGAAACACTGTGCCATGCTTCATGAATATTCATAAGTAATTTAAGTTAATTTGAATATTCATGAGTTTTTTAATGGTGGTGTGCCTCAAAAAGTTTGAAGGTATCAAGGTGTGCCACGACAGAGAAAAGGTTGGGAACCACTGCTGTAATGTCCTTTCAGTCCTTCACCTCTGCTAAAATCGCCAACAGGTGGCCCCATGGTACCAAGCACAGTAGTAGTTTTTGGAACTGATGTATTGATCCACTGGAATGGGACAACTACCTTTGTCACCTCTAGACCATCTGTTAGCCATCAGGAAGCAATAACTTTTAGCCATCACTGCCTGGCTGGATTTGAAAAGATGACCTAGAAATCAGGGCTCTATATTTCATTGCTAGGCCTTGGGCTTAATGGTTTGGAATGCAGCTAACCTTGTATTTACATACAAGCTAGGTCAATTCCTTGCGTGTGACTAGCGCACCAGCCCTCCCACTGAGTCTAAGGGAACAGTTTTTCTTCATGACCCTGTCGTAACAGATGAGCCAGAACATGAGTTCTTTGCCAAAGGTCATCCAAAAGTCATGCTGCTTGTCACAACATATTAGAGCTTCTTGCTTGTCCAACTGTGTTAACCCATCTGCTTCAGCAGGCAGAACTCTCAGGCAGGAAATATTTCAAGCCACCCAGCTTGAAACTAAAATCAGCTTCCAGACAATTTAAACTGGATTTAGTGTCTAGACACTGAAGCTAGATAAACAGGAGCTAGCTTTAACACTGAAAGTAATTAATCATGGGTGCAACATACCTAGGGATGTTGTGGATTTTCCCTCACTTGGAGTCTAAGATGGGATGCATTTCTAAAATACATCCCACTCAGTCCCAAGGTGTAACAAGAATTATGGGGCAAGCTTATGTGGACTGTGCCATACAGGAAGTCAGACAGAAGGACCATGATCGTTCCTTCCAGTTATAAAATCTAAGGAGCTTCTCTTCCTCCATGTAGGTACATGTGATGTCATAACTGCTTAAACTTGCAAGGTATTGAATGTTGCCTCCTATGTGCTGAACTCACCCACCCTCCACTGAGACAGTTGGGAGTCTGCGGTGCTCAGCACCTCTTTAAAATTGGTCCCTAAGTAAACTGATAGAAAGGGGAGCACAACACAGACCATGGAGTCTAGGTGCATTTGTTCTTCAGTTTGAAGCATGGTGCATGCTTTGTGTCTTCTGTTTCATGCTACTTGTATAGTTCTTTGTTGATTAGCCTTGAGAGCCAATGAGGGAGAAGTGTGGTTTACAGTGTAATTTGTATGAACACATGGTGTCCTCTTGAGGACTGATCCAAAGCAAGGGAAATCCTTGCAGGGGCTCCCCTGGATTTCAATGGCCTTTAGATTAGACTCAGTATAGGAGGAGAGGAAGGGTGTGTCAAACACAGGCTATGTAATAAAAAAAGCAAGGACTCTTGTGGCACTTAAAGACTAACAGATTTATTTATCACATGAGCTTTCGTGGGAGAAAATCCCATTTTGTCAGATGCTTTGAAGAAGGGGAACATAACAGAAATGGATGAGAATAAATCCAGGGGAGCATAAGACGTGGGATCAGGTCATACTGCAATAGCAAATCAGAGCATTTGTCAGGATTTGAACTCTAAGGAACAGCACACAGAGGGAGAGTGAAGTCAAATTACCTGTTATAATGTGAAAAGAATCCATAGTCATGATTCAGCCCTGCTTTCTATTTGAAGTCTTGATGTCCCATTGATTTTCTTGAGGACCATGGCTAACAAATCATCAATGGAGTGATTAGGAAGATGGAAGTGCTCAGCAACTGGTTGGGTTTTTTTCCTTTTTTTTTGTGTGTGTGTTGCGATTTCTGATGTCAGTTTTGTGTGCATTTATTCTTCTGCATAGAGACTCTTCTGTTTCTCCAATGTATAAGACGTGGGGGCATTTCCGGCACATGATGGCATAAATCACATTAGTGGATGAACAGGTGAAGGACCCTTTGATGGAGTAGCTGGTTTGATTAGGTCCTATGATGGTGTCTTTAGTGCAGATATGGGGACAAAGTTGGCAGTGTGGTTTGTTGCAGGAGTGTGCACCTGCTTTAATGTTTCTGTTGTTAGATCTGTAGTTGCTGGTGAGTATCTGTTTTAAGGTTGTGGGGGTTGTCTGTAGGTGAGGAGAGATCTGTTTCCTGAGGTTAGAGAGAGTGAGGGGTCATCTTTTAAAATTGACTGGGGGTCCTTAACTATTGTAGAGGTCTGACTTGAAGGTTTTATGTGGTGACTAGTGGCATTCTATTCTTTTTTGGGTATTTCCTGTAGTAGTTGACTGCGGGTTACCCGTCTAGCTCTGTCAATCTGTTTCTTTACTTCTCCAGGTGGGTACCCTAGTTTTAAGGTTAGTCTTTAAGTGCCACAAGACTCCTTGCTTTTTTTGCTTTACTAGACTAACACGGCTGCCCCTTTGGAACTAGGCTATGTAATGTAATTCATGGCAATCAGATTGCGTAGCTATAGGAGAGGCAGTGTGGTTCAGGGGAAAGGTCTAGACTGAAACCCGGGAAACTTGCATTCTTCCCTGCTTTGAAACTACCTGTCTCTGTTTTGCTTCTCTTTTTCTATTTAGACTTAAACTCTGTTTGTGTGAATGGCATAACAGCTCTCCAATGAGAGCACTAGCACGGAACAGTGGTTTTCAACTTTTTTTCCTCAGGACCCAGTTGAAAAAAATCACTTATGCCCACAACCCAACACTTACATCTTTGAGCAATGCATTCCAGTCTTTCAGTGGTGGCAGCAGAAGGCACCATGATCTAGTACCTGAGGGTCTACAACCCAGTACTGGGTCCCAACCTGTGGTTTGAAAACCACTGGGCTAGAACACAGGGGAAGCATTTCAGGACAGCTGGACTGGCTAGTTCCTACTCTGGAGCTGGATGGAGGAGAGGTCAGCAACAGCAGCTTGAAAAGGTCAAAAGCTTCTGGGACAAAACCCTCTAGTCAGGGGTTAAAGTATAATTTGGCAGAGTCCAGAACCCCCTAAATTTCGAGGCCCCCTTCACCCATGTCTGGGCTCCAGCCCACGTAAGCATTTGCAACCACTTCTCAGTCCCACATGCATTGGCTATTGCTCTGATGCACACCCCCAATCCCAGAGGCCAGCGGCAAGGGCCATCCCCATCCTCAGGGAAGCACTCTGGGGTGCAGCAGCTCAGTGTGCAGCTTGGGAGCGTCCGCGATGCCACTTCCCCAAGCCCCCCCTGCCAGCTTCTCTGACTCCCCAAACACCTCAAGCCGCTCCCTAACCTCCCAGTCCTGCCACTGGCCCCCGTGGTTCCCTGAGCCCTTCCCTAACACCCCCTGCCCTGCCAGCAACTTCCCCCTCCCCTGCACCCTTTTCCTGCCGGGTTGGCTTGCCTATCCCCGAAACACCCCCACCCCAGGACCCCCTTACCTGGGTGCCAAGTGGAGCGGCCCCAGCCCAAGCTGAGGCTCCCACCGGGAGCCTGCTCTGACTGAGTATGCTCAGTCAGAGTAGGCTCAGGGCAGGAGATTAAAAATCTTCTAGGCCTGGCCTGGGGAAGCTTCCTGCCCTGCCAGAATATGCCAGAATGGCATTCTGGGGCCCACTATTTTAGGGGCTCAGCATTCAGCGGGCTCCTGAACATAGAAAATGGAGCTGGAACACCGCGTTCCAGTGCCCATTATTTTTAAATGGTGGGCCCCAGAACACAGTGTTTCAGCTCCATTTTCTATTTTTAGGGGGCCCGAAATGCTGAACCCCTAAAAATAGTGGGACCCAGAACACCATTCAGGTACCTTCTGGCTTACTTTAACCCATGCCTCTATTGCTCACAGAAACTGTGCAGGCTAGTACAAGAATCCTTTGGGTGTGTTACAGGCCATGCACAATGGGCAGGCTGCGATTGGAGCCTGTATCAAATTGTGCTGATATATGGAGGTTTGTTAGCATACAGAGTAGAAGGAGCTCTACATTGTTAAGGTTTCTTGCACTGTTTTGGACTGTTTAGTAAACATAGGAGATAGTGTGCTGCATAATGTTACAGCTAATATCAGCTTCTCATAACTCCTAAAAATATATTAAAGGATAATAGGTCATGGAAGTTTATTGATAGCTTTCTTTCCATGGAGCATGAATTACATCCTGCTTTTTTTCCCCAGTGAGACTGATTGTGACAGACGGCATCACTCTGTCCTTTATTCATGGGAGATACTGAGATTGAAGAAACTCCTTAAACTCTTCAGATTCCCAGAGATACTTATGCTTTGACAGTTAGTAGTTAAGGGATTTACCAAGAGAATAAATACCTTGATCTCCATAGGGAATATGCCTATTGCCTTTGCCTATTTCATAGAGAAATTTTCATCTTGGGTCCAGTCAGCCTCCAAGTTCTTCAGGGTTATAGCTAGATCAGAAGTTCACTCTAGCATGACGCAAGAGAGCCTTTACCAAGGGACACGTCAGACAATACTGTGCATCAACACAGTCTTTATTTGTTGGCTATCTTTCACATTTAAAAAAATTAAATAAAAGTTTTTCTTGTCCTATGTCAAGTATGTTTAAAAAAAATCTCAGTACAAGTTAGAGCTAAACTGTTCACTCATTCTGAGGATGCGTGTAGTCTAGCACCTCTTTCTCATTGTTTGTTTAGAAAGTCACAGTAGAACTTAAATCAAAATCCTTTGCTATGGGCTAGATCCTGAGGTTGGTTTTCTTTCATTTCCTTTCTTTTGATAGGAACAGAAGCTAAAATAGGGAAAGAACAAGTTTAAAATTATCTAGTCAAGTTAGATGTCTTCAACTCACCAAGACCTGATGATATGCACCCTAGAATATTCAAGGAGCTGACTCAGGAGATTTCTGAGCCATTGGCTATTATCTTTGAAAAATCATGGAAGAGTAGAGAGGTCTCAGGGGACTGAAAAAGAGCAAATATAGTGCCCAACTAAAAAAAGGATAAGAAGGACAACCCATGGACTTGTAGACCAGTCAGTTTAACCTCTGTACCAGGAAAAATAATGGAGCAAATAATTAAAGAATCCATTAGCAAACATCTAGAAAAGAGTGTGGTGCTAAGTGATAGTCAGCACGGATTTATCAAGAACAAATCAGGTCAAACCAACCTGATAGCTTTCTATGATGGGTAACAAGCCTTGTGGATAGAGGGAAGGGGTAGATGTCTAGACACACCACTTTAGCATGGCTTTTGATGCAGTCTTGCATCACCTTCTCATTAACAAACTAGGGAAGTACAGCCTGGATGGAGCTGCTCTAAGATGGATGAAAAAATTGGTTGAATACCCACTCCCAGAGAGTAGTTATCAATGGTTCACAGCCATAATGGAAGAACATAACAAGCAGGGTACTGCAGGGATCGATTCTGGGTCTGGTTCTGTTCAATAGTTTCATCAGTGATTTAGATGATGGAATAGAAAGTACACTTATAAAGTTTGTGGATGATACCAAGCTGGGAGGGGTGCAAGTACTTTGGAGGATAGGATCACAATTCAAAATGATTTGGACAAACTGGTAAAATGGTCTGAAATAAACAGAATGAAATTCAGTAAAATTGGAGGAGGTCCAGAGGAGAGCAACAGGAATGATTAGAGGTCTGGAACACTTGACTTATGAGGGAACATTAAAAGAGCTGGGTTTGTTTAGTCTAGAAAAGAGGAGACTGAGAGGGGACATAATAATAGTTTTCAAGCACGTAAGAAGTTATCATGAGGAGAAGGGAGAAAAATTGTTCTCCTTAACTGCCGGTGATAGGACAAGAAGCAATGGGCTGAAATGACAGCAAGGGAGGTTTAGGTTGGACATCAGGAAAAAATTCCTAACTGTCAGGGTGGTTAACCACTGGAATAAGTTGTGTAGGCAAGTTGTAGAATCTCTATCGTAAGTTTTTTTTAGAGCAGGTTAGAGAGGCATCTGTCAGGGATGGTGTAAGAGCATACTTGGTCCTGCTGTGAGTGCAGGGGACTGTACTCAATAAATTCTCATGGTCCCTTCCAGTTTCTATGGTTCTTTGGTGTAGCTCCACTGACGGCAAATGCTCTTAGCTACTTATCACCAGCTGAAGCTTTGGCTCAGATTTAAAATACCCCTTCAGATCTGCATCTGAATTTCACAGCTGGCCTCAGAATAGATCAGAAGTCAAATCAAAACCTGGGATCCCAATAGGGGAAGTTTCGATTTGACCCAGTTATAAACTTTGAGGCTCAGGTTTATTGATCTGTAATTTGATGGCCTACACTCCACATCAGCCACTTCTATCTTGTTTCTTACTGCTCATCCTGCCCCAATCTGTCACTGTTTTGTCATAATCCTGGATTATGAGCTCTCAGGGGCAAGAGAAACCTTTCTTTTTATTAGGCTACACAGCACCTAGCACAATGGCATTCTGATCCCTGACTGGGACCTTCAGATGCTATTGCAATGTAATTAAAAATTTGTTAAATGCTGACAATGCACTTAGTGCTGTTCAAAACAAAGTAAAGGAAGACAGTCCCTTAGCTGGCATGCATGGGTGCTACAGGTGTTAACACAACCTTGCCTTGAAGTGGTTTCTATCATATCCAGTTTTTACAGTTTGATTCAAATGCTCTCAGCACTCCCACTGTACAAACTGTTCCAGCACCACTGCTGACATGCTGCTTCTTTTGTATGTCTGGGAATTAAATGAGCCATTTGTCATAATGTTGCTGTTAAGGACACGTTCCTCTTTTACTATAAACTGCTTGAAGCCGCAGTTGACTCTTTTACAACTATGGGCTGATGAATTAACAGGCCTGGAGTCTAAACTTTGCTCTCGCCCCTGGCTCTCCCAGTAGGAATGAGGCTTGCATGGTACTTGACCACACTATGCAGTATTTCCAGGGCTCTCATGGTGCCTTTGAAACAGTCTTAATCCTCTAGCAATTTGCTAATTGCTTGATATACAGTCCAAGAAGGAGTGTGGGTTAAACAAGCTGCATTGATGGGGTACATATGCTGTCTTGAAGCAAGAACATTGCTGTAACAGTAGGTCTTTAAATCCTCCAGGCATTGATGTATCTGCCTTGGGGAAGAATTAGGAACTAGAAGCAACAGCCACAGGCCTTAACAGGTTGCTGTGATGTTGCTTTAATATTTGCATCTCTCAAGTCACAACTGTTTTGGGCATTATTACCACTGTGCCGTGAAACATAAACTATAAGGGGGCTCATTCAGTAACATACAATTCAAAGGATGACTGCAGCTCTCCCTGTGGCTTTAATATCTGCTTCTCTCCTGAGTTGCTGAGTCTTTATAAAGAGGAAATCTAAAAAGAGTGTCTTCTGGTGAGTTTGCAGGACTGGAATACCCCAAGCTAGAAAGGTGTGAAGTAATGGCAGATCTGTCCATCCCTACTGATGGAATTTGTCGGGGAAAAACTGGTCCGGGTTCCCAACCTGGAAAGGGAACCCCGAATCCTTCCCACAGGTGAAGGCCTGTTCCCAGCTGAGACTCCAATAGGCAGAGAACGAGGTGTGGTTCAAAGTTTATTATTCAGCTGAATAATAAAAGGAACTGCAGCAGAGGGAAGCAAAGAGAAGCTAGCCTTTCTGAGCAAGACCCCCAGTATAGGGGCTACAGGTCATACATACTTTCTAGCATGCAAAATACGATATACATAATACAACAAGCTCATGCATAATACAACAAGTTACATCATGCCTAAAATCCATACATGGTATTACTACTTTTAATATGCAGGTTACATAATTAGATTATACTTAATAGGCAGCATATAGTTAGCCCGCCTCTGTTGTTGTTTACTGCTCATTTGGGTACTAATTATTGCTCTTGACCAATGAGAGTGGCCAAATTCCTGTAACCCCTTGGCTACCTGGCCCCCCTCAACCTGTTTACCAGATAAGGTTGATAGCTTCCCATCAGGGTCCAGACAGGAGGGATTGTCTTATAATCAACCTCTGTGGATTACCTCGTATCTATAGAAACAGTCTAACTTCCTATCAATCTAAACCCCCTAGCTCCCTTGACTAACTAAACTTGTCTAAGCAAACACAACAATCACTGGCACAGAACTTCCAGACCAAACTTACTCCATCTTTAGACCCTCCCCCCCACAAATTTCATTAAGTTGGAACAAAGCTGAGTTGGCAAATCTTCTATTAGATGGCTTGATTTGACTTGTAATACTGCTGTTTTCATGGGAGGTGGAGAAATTGTTAGTCAGTGACTATGTTTGCATCTAGAAATCTGGGTGAAAATCTGCTCTATTAAAACTCTGATTGCCTTTGCTAGTCAAAATTTTACCCTCAGATAGCTACATGTTTCCCACACTGCATTCTTGTCTACTTGAAGTGCAAAATGTAGTATTTAGCAGGTTGAAATCAGATAAAAATCCAATGCAGTGAAATTCTTCCAGGAGCCAAGTTATTATTAGCCCTTTTGCTCCAAGTTGCTAAGCCAAAGTTTAGGAGGAAAATTGATGGCAGAGTCTGGTACCTTTTTGCTTGAATCTTCTTCACAAAGGATGTACAAATGTCTTTTTCCCATGATGAGATGAGGAACCAAACCACAGGAAATGTCTCCTTGATCATAACACTGGACTCCTTTCAGCCAGCATACCCCAAAGCCTTTCCCAGTCTTTTCTCAGTGTTGTGCTATAGGCCACCAATTCAGGCTGTGTTCCCCCCACCTCCCCATGCACCAAAACAATATCCAGGAAAGTCATTTTCCCCAGATTCAATTTGAATTCCTAAGAGGGCTAACATATTACAGTTTTGGACAGTGATGTGCTTAACTTTCTGAGCTGTCCTAAATGAAAGGCAGCAATTAAATCTGTGACATTATTTAAGTTCTTTTCTCAAGCATAAAACAACTCCAGGTACAACTAAAAAGTCTGTCAAGGTCCACCCTATGACACTGCCCAGTAATCTATTGCTTTTGTTGATGAATTGTGCCATTTGTTCTTTATTGCAGGCCTGAATAACAGAAAACCATGTCTTCCTGGAGAGACTCAATAGGTCACTTGTGCTCAGAATGGTTATCTGCTTTTATTTTAGGCATTTTCACTTCACTGCTCAACCAAGCACCTGTCAGCTTCCCTGCAAATTTCCCCTTCTTAATATTTAAAAAAATATGACTCCAAGCCATTAAGCATCTAGCTATAACTTTTTTCCATGCAATTTTTCTAGCATTTGTTTAAGTGGATGGTTTACCAGGGTGAAAACTGTAAGGCTAAACTGATCAGCACTCTTATTTATGGGCCGTTCCTTGACTCTGCAGTAAGCAATCTGACCTTTCCTTGCTTTCCTTAAAAGGTATGTCTCAGATTTATACATCCATTTCAATGTCAAAAATGGCCCTCATATTACAGAGAACTTGCATTCTTCCCAGGTGGTTACAAACCAGAATTGAGCAATAAGAGAGAATGTGCTGAAAAGAAAAAAATAAACTTTTCTGAACAAAAACTTTTTCTGTGATTATCATTGAAATAGCACCTCCTGCAAGAAAGAGTCCAAGGACATTTTGTACTTAATGCCCTGTGTGCTAAATATAAAAGCAGCCCTCAATCAGCAGTTGTAAACTGTTGTTCACTGTCATACCATAAGTGCCACTGTAACTAGCAGTATTGTTTTTAGTTTGTTAAAGGAACTGGAAGAATTTCATGCAAAATTTCACATCTAAATTAGGTGAGTTAAAAATAGAGTTTCAATCCCATTTTGCTGCAATCCTTTCTACCTTTTTATTCCTTGCCATTTTGTTTCCTTCAAGTTTAGTTCGGGAGACAAGGCAACGAAATAGAATCATCTGATCATACCCAGGCCATGATTCAGCTAAGCATATAAGAACATGTGGGTTTTTTTTTAAGTTAAGTGCATGCTTCAATGCTGCTTTGAATAAGGACAGTGTTATAACAGGGTGGCTGGTTGGCCCCATAAGAGACTGTAATTCTCTAAAATCAGGTGTTTGTATAAAATAGTCTCCAATACAGGATCTGAATTCACTTATTTTGTAAATATAACAGTCAGAAAACTTGCTTGATGCATCAGCAGATGTTGAACACGACACAAACACAGTTAAAATGTTTGTTTAAAAAATAGCCTTACTTCTAAGAAAGTGAGATTTTAAAACAAGATTTTAGATTCAATGACTTTAAGACTGCAAGGAATCATGATGGACATCTAGTCTCACCTTCTGCATGGTCAGGTCTTAGAACCTGTCCCAGTGATTGATTCCTGCATCAAGCCCGTGACTTGTGTTTGAACCAGACCAGAATTTCTCAACCTTTTTGACATCAGGGATCAGCTTTCAATACTGTGCCAGGGAGATCTTGGGCTTCCTATTATGTGGCAGGAAGATTTCAGACACTGGCGCTGGTCCATGGACCGGTCGTTCAGAAACATTGAGCTAGACCATATTTTTTTTAGCAAGAAGGAGACATGATATAGACCAGAATCTAATTGCTTCTTAAATGTATCATGGAGAAACCAAATAGACTGAGATTCTTAAGTCTCATCACTATTGGGCAGGTTTTTCAGACTTCCTATTGGTCTTATAACCTCTGTGATTCTATTCCACTTTGTGAACAACCAATTTTTTAATGTCTTCTCATGTGGCAGATTGGCATGTGGCCTTAAAATTTGCAGTCTCCAGTTACAAGTTCAGAGATATTGATAATTCAAGAGTTTTATTGCCTATGCAGTGCCTATCCTGCAGATACACGGACAAATCTATTTATCGCATGAGCTTTCATGGGAGAATATCCCACTTCGTCAGACACTTTGAAGAGGAGGAACTTAGAGAACTGGATGAAAATAAATGCAGGGGAGTGTAAGACGTGGGATCAGGTCATACTGTAACAGCAAATTGTAGTATTTGTAAGGATTCAAACTTTAGGAAACAGCATACAGATGGAGAGTGTAGTCAAATTACCTGTTATAATGTGAAAAGAATCCATAGTCACAATTCAGCCCTGCTTTCACGCAATTTAATTTGCATATTAATTCGATTTTGGCTGTTTCTCTTTGAAGTCTTAACGTCCCATTGATTTTTCTTGACCATCGTTAACAAGTCATCAATGGAGTGATTAGGAAGATGGAAGTGCTCAGCACCTGTTTTTTGTTTTTGTTTTTTTTTTTGTGATATGATTTCTGATATCAGTTTTATGTTCATTTATTCTTCTGCGTAGGATCTGTCCTGTTTGTCCAATGTATAAGGCATGGGGGAATTTCCGGCACATGATGGCATAAATCACAGTGGATGAGCAGGTGAAAGATCTTTTGATGGAGTAGCTGGTTTGATTAGGTCCTATGATGGTGTCCAGGGATGCACACATCAACACCACTCTATACCAAAAACCTACTGATCAATATAGTTATCTACATCCATTGAGCTTCCATCCTAAACACACCACATGATCCATTGTCCACAGCCAAGCCCTAAGATATAACCACATTTGCTCTGATCCCTCAGACAGAGATGAAATGGGATATTCCCCCATGAAAGCTCATGTGATAAATAAATATGTTAGGCTATGGTCACACACGGGGTTATTTCAATACAAGTTGTTTCAAAACAACTTGTATCAAAATAACACCTTATTTCGAAATAACTTATTTCAAAATAACAAAAATTTGGTTCAAAATAAGGTAAAAGCAGGAATCGAAATAGCATGTTCACACTGTGGGCTTGCTATTTCAATTCAGGGGCAGGGCACTGTGGGAGGTGTGGCAACATGGCCGCCTCACTGGGCCATGTCAGCGGCCATGTTGCCAGCCAGACACGCCCAGGCAGGAACTTCCTTTTCCCTGGGGTGCTGAGCACTCTGGGAGGAAGGTCAGACGGTTGTTTCAAAACAACCGTTGTTTCAAAACAACATGTTCCGAAACAACTCATTTCGAAACAATGTTGTTTCGTAACCAAATGGGGTTTAAGTTGTTTCAAAACAATGCCATTGTTTCAAAACAACAGTACGTCGTGTGAACATGGTGTTTCTTATTTCGAAACAACCTCTGTTGTTTCGAAATAAGACTGCTGTGTGAACACACCCTTAGTCTTTAAGTGCCACAAGACTCCTTGCTTCTTTTTTGCTTTACTAGACTAACACGGCTGCCCCTTTGGAACATGGACAAATCTAGAGCTGTTGATTCAGAAACTTGTACCAAAAACAAGACTTTGGCAACAATTTGGTGGAAGAAAGCAAATACTCCCAAAATGGCAAATCAAGGTATGTGATGAATTGAGTATAAGTGTTAAACTTTTATTCATACCCCCAGATGAAATTAGTGAAAGCAAGATACCAAATACTGTTTCCAAAAGGGTAGTCATGTTAGTCCAGGTGAGCAGAACAAGAATGGGATCCTGCACCACTTTTAGTCTATGTCTGCATTGGCAAGTTAGTTCGAATTAAGGAGGTTTAATCTGAACTAACTTTTTACCTATCTACATCAAGCTTTTCCTAGTTCAAACTAAGGAATGCTTAGTTTGAATTAGTAACTACCACCAGTTATTTCAAACTAAGTGCTTAGGTCGAGCTTTAGTTTGAACTAAGTACAGTGGAGACCAGGACTAACCCTTAGTTCAAACTTAATGAGTTTGAACTAAGGGCAGTTAGTTCGAATTAACGAAGTGGACTAGTTCAAACCAATGTTAGTTCGAGCTAGTCAGTGTTGTTAATTCAAACTAATAAGTTCAAGGTTAGTTCGAACTAACCTTGAGCTTATTTATTCGACCTAACAAGTTCAAACCAGCTTTTCCTAATTTAGACATAGCCTTAAAGACGAAAGGATTTATTTTTCGCATGAGCTTTTGTGTGGAAAAATAAATTTTGTTGAGTGTTTAAAAGTGCCACAGGACTCTTTGCTTGTTTTGCAAGTACCACTTGTTTCCTAAAGGATCCTCTGTGCTGTTCCTATGTTGACTTGACTTAAAAAAATAAGAATCAGTCTATGTAAGTGGCATCCCATGATAATGTGTCCACTTCCTTGTGTGCTTGGCATTTTTTTGCACATTTATTCAAAGTCATTTTATACTTCAATTTTTCTTTTTAAACTGTTTACTTGGTTAAAGGCATTTTGAATAGTGGATTCAGTATTTCAAAACCTTAATTTTTTCTCTTTACAGATGCTCATTAAGGTAACTCCTAAAATGATTGTTACAGAAAACTAAAATATCCTTCATGACATCACTCTGATCATTCTTAAATGCTTATTTATTTCCTAAATAACACCAAGACTTGAGAGCAGCACCTCCGTTGTTCATATGTCAGCATAGCCATTATCCATACCTGGTATCCTAGGGATTTTCACCTAGGCTGTGAAAGACAAACAAGGTGTTGTGATCTGTCATCTCAGCTGTGGCAGCACACACCTCTCAGGAATAATTTCCTCTTAGTTAATAAATCAACACAAATAAAAAGGGAATTAAAGCTGTGGACACAGTAGTATGAAGAATTATTTGATGGGTGGAGAAGGAAGAGTGTGTGTAGGCAATTACTACTTTATTGTTTATACCAGGGGTCAGCAACCCTCAGGATGTGTGCCCAAGTTGACATGTACCCTGTCACAATGACACACAAGGCTCCCAGCTCTGCAGCTACTTCCCTCGGCTGGCTCCACCCCCTGACTTCATTGATTTTAGAGGGGTGAGGCAGATGAAGTAATACTCTTATTGGACCCACTTCCGTTCATGAGAGAGACAAGCTTTTGGGCCACACCGAGCTCTTCAGATCTCTGTGGAGACTAAAAACTTGTCTATCTCACCACCAGAAGTTGGTACAAATATTACCTAATCCCTCCCCACTTTCTCTCTGATATCCTGAGACTAACAGTTCTGAAACTATTCTTCATTGATTTCAGTAATGCCAACCAGGGGCATCGCTGGGGCGGGGAAAGACCCGGGGCACGGGCACGGCCCCGCCCCGGAGGGCAGGCCCCGCCCTAGCCAAAAGGCCACACACCCCCGGGCCCGGGATGGGGCCAGGGGGAGGCTGCGGCGCCGCCACCGCCAGCTGGGCCGCGCTGCTGTGCGGCGCGGCTTAGCCTAGCCTGGCCCGGCCCGGCCCGGCCTGGTGCGGCCGGGCCCTTGGCCGCGGCCCTGGATCCCCGGCCGGGGACGGGGCTGCCGCAGCCACAGCCAGGCCCCGGATCCCCAGCGGGGGACGGGGCCGCTGCGGGCAGCCAGCCGGGCCCCGGATCCCTGGCCTGGCTGCCGGTGGCTGCGGCAACCCCGTCCCCGGCCGGGAATCCGGGACCCGGCCAGCAGCCCGCGGCTGCAGCTGCCCCGTCCCCCGCTGGGGATCCGGGGCCTGGCTGCGGCTGCGGCAGCCCCGTCCCCGGCCAGGGATCCAGTGCTGCGGCCGCGGGCCCGGCCTCCAGCGGCCGCACCAGGCCAAGCTAGGCTGAGCTGCGCCGCACCGCATTGCGGGCTAGCTGGCAGCAGCGGCGTGGCCACCCCCTGGCCCTATCCCAGGCCAGGGGGCGGGGCCTGCCGGGCGGCCAGATAGGCCCCGGATCCCTGGCCGGAGATGCGGCCGCCATGGCCGCGGACTGCCAGGGATTGGGCCCCGGATCCCCGGCCCAATTGGGCCAGAGACCCGGGGCACCAGCGTTGGGACCCGGGGTACGTGCCCCATGTGCCCAGTGCTAGCGACGCCACTGATGCCAACCCTTCTATGTGTTCAAACTTTGAATCAGACAACTTCACCCTCTCCCAGCTCCCCAGTAATGTAAAACTGTCTTTAAAAATAACAAATCTGGGCTTCCATCTTTAGGGTTTGCATTTTCAAGATTTTACTTACACACATGATGCTAGAAACTTTTTTTTAAATACTCATATTAATATGACTCAAAAAGTTGGGACTTTATGGGGGAATAAAACAGATATCATGACAACACAAGTTTATACACAAATTCTGCATTTTTCCACAGAAAGTAGATTTACAGCTATTGTATGTCCTTGCTATTCCATGAACACAGCAATACTGAAGCAGAACTTTAATGGTATATCGAAGACACCAGTTTTGCATATTAACTGTGAGTGTCATGGTTCAGAATGGGGTCCAATCTAGTTCTCCTGCACCATTTCATATCTGTTTCAAATGTTCTTTGTTTAGATCAGGGGTCTCAAATACGCAGCCCGTGGGCTGCATGCAGCCCCTAGAGCTGTTTCCTGCGTCCTACTATGACACTGTTGTTACCAGAATTTGCAATATTGTTGTATGAAGAGGTTGCAGTGGTGCGGCTCTTGGGCTAACATACTAGTCCTCATGTGGCCCTCTGCTAGTCCTCAGGGGGCCCTCCTGGTGATTTGAGTTTGAGACCCCTGGTTTATATTTAAAGAACAAATTGGACAAGACTTGTCTCAAATGTTCAAGAGATGAGTGAATGCTCAGCTGTCCTTATGAATATAAATATCTTCTAAAATTCAAAAGTGACTCAAAACTACCTCTTAAATTTTGCTCTTACAAAGTGTGACTTCCACAAGTAAGATAAAATTGGCACTAGAGGGCGCTTTTAAATCTAAGAGCCTTCAGCTATATATTAATACAAGAGCATCTGCAGAACAAATTAGTGAGGCTTGCTCTTTGCTGATTCCAGTGTATATGCTTGTAGTAGGGGACAATCATGAGCAACACAAATAAATGTCAACCTGTTCTTTATATTCCAGCGTGACCTGATTTTAAGAATAATCTGATTTCTTCATGATAAGCTCTCTCCCGAAGCCTATTAGAAGTGTTCCCTAGTTTTCTTTCCCCTGAAGATTGTCCAAGTTTCTTTGTTTTGTTTAAGCAAATGTTTCAGATCACTTTCTTTTAACAACTTTTTGGTGAACTTCAATGTTAATATTTTGCAGTGTGTGTGTGTACACAGGTGCTCAGTTTACAGTACAGAAATTAGACTTGCAGATTAAAATTGAATGGAGTTGTGTGATTGGCATGAAGCTGAGATGAGGTTCAGGGTAGAGTCATTAAAACCCTGCTGAATGCAGTCTGCCATCCAGCTTTATACTGAAATCTGTTTGCTTTTTCTGCAGCCCTAGATGCTGCCATCTGACACTGCTTATAATTAAAATGAAGAGAGTAGTAATTATAGCAGGGAGTGATTTCCTTAGTAGAGGTTTTGTTAACTAAACAGAAGCCTGAGAATCAATGTCCCAGCTATTGTATGGCCACATAGTTTATCAAGACTTCTGCCCTTTTTCACAAAATGGTGCACCAAGACTTAAGCTTTCATTTTATAAACACAAGCTTTATACACTTATGATTATGAAGAAAACCTTGAACACTTGAAGTTTGTAACCAATGCAGATTTGCAAAAGGGTAGCCATGCTAGTCTAGTTCAGTAAAACAAGCAAGCATCTTCAAGCATCTGATGAAGTGGGATTTTCTCCCATGAAAGCTCATGTGATAAATAAAACTGTTAGTCTTTAAAAGTGCCACAGGACCCCAATGCAGATTTGTAATCCTAAATTTGCAGACAGCTTTAAACGATAGCTGTGAGATGAGTGAACTGCCTTATTCATCTTAGAGTGGCTGACTGTGAACTCAAAAGACAACCATGCAATCAGTCATACTGTTAACTATTCCAGTTTAATAGAAACAACCACCTAATTTGCTGATCCCAAGCTTTCTGTGTCCTGCTCCTCTATAGGGGTCGAAAGCAAAAGTCTCACATGAGCCTTTTCTAGGTGCCAAAAACTTGAGCTTCCTCCATTGATGCTGGTGTGATATAAAGGTTTTATTGGCAGGAGTGTAGGTTTGCTGCACTAACAAGGGGATAAAACAAGAGTGAATAAAACGGAATCCTGTGCTCAGGACACATTTGTTACAATATGCCATCACAGAATTTGTGTTTGTCTCGTATTTAGATGGAATTGCTTAAGAAATGTTTGAGAGTTCAGAAACATTTTCTTAAGCCTATTTTTACATCTATTCCATATGTAAAGCCCAGTGCCTAAATCAATGTAAAACAACCTCCACAATGACCTAACATAGATCCATATATCCAGAAATGTCTTGATTTTGAAGTCCAATATCTTGGCTCTTTCAGCAGTAAAAGCAAGTGGTGTTGTCCAATGAGACCCCAAGAATCTTTGTTTGCCAGTAGTACAAAGTATCTAGAGGGAAGTTCTGTATTTGGGGGAAGGAAGAGGAAACATTTCCCAAGAATGCTGCTGAGTTAAAAAAGCTGTTGACAGCAGGTTGCAGTTGTTAATGTAGACCCATCTCCCTAGGACTTATTCTGGTGGGCAGAGTGCCATTGATGTGATATTGGTAAAAAATATTTGCATCATTAGCAAGGGTGAACATAAGGAATCCTAATCTGTATCAACAGGTAATACCACTGGCGTACCCAATTCAAACATACTGTGGGGGTGAAAACCAATTACAAGCTAACTGGCTTCAACATAGAATACAGTAACAGTTGGTTTAGAGTCTGAACTCAAGTATTATCTCCCAGCATGGCTGGCACTGGGCTAACAGGGCTTGAGCCCTGAGTCCCAGCACCCAAGCCCCAGGTGCGGCACTGGCCTGCCTGTGGCAGTGGCACGCTTACGTGGCTCAAGCCCCAAGTCCCAGCACACTGAGTCCCAGGTCTTTTCCAGCACCATTTCTGGTGGAAATGCTAAACATGAATCTGAATTCAGACTGGTATCTGCAGCTGCTACTAATGGAGCAATTGGTGGTGACAGTGTAAATGGGGCTATCCACCACTGATCAAAATGGTGAATTTCTCACAAGTAAAATGTTAAGGAGAATCCTAAAGGGACAAGGTGAGTGAGCTAAAATATTTTCTACTGGACCAGTTTCTGTTGGTGAGACAGAAGCTTTTAACTACACAGAGTTATTACTCAGATCTGGCTCTGTAGCTCAAAAGCTTGTCTCCTACCAACAAAAACTGGTCCACTAACTAAAAGATGCATTTCCTCACTAACCAGGTCTCTTTCATATCCTGGTACCAACATGGCTATCACACCACTGTTTGCAGGAGAATCCTACAATGTTTTGTAACAGGAAGAGCTGTTGGCTGTGGCTGGTCACAGTGGAAAATTAAGAGATGAGAATTAAAAACATGTTTTCTTGCATACTCATGTGATTGTTAAAGACACTTTTATATACCATTGATTTAGATCAGTGGTTTTCAACTGGTGTGCTGTGAGAACTGTCCAAGTATGCCATGAAATTTTGTACAAAGGTAGTGAAAATCAATGTAAAACAGACATAGTTTCATCTTAAACAATATTCTATCTAATCAAAATTACAACATATAAAATGTGAAAACTAATCATCAACTTAAAAGCGAGGTATTGGTCTTTCAATTTTAAAACATGATTATTCTAGTAAGACTATAAACATACTAAATGTAAGTAAATGTGACTTTTATGAACAATCAATTCAGCTAAAACACGTGGGTGTGCTGCGCAGTTGTTTGTCTCATTGAAGTGTGCTGTGTCACTGAAAATGTTGGGAACCACTGATGTAGATTATTGAAAAAAGATAGTTACACATCTAAAATTGTCCATTATTGCAGAAACGGAGTGTCAGTTGGTAAGTAGAACAAACAAGAAATCCTGTGGCACTTTCAAAGACTAAGCACTTTATTTATCGCATGATGTTGCATGGGCACAATCCCACTTCATCAGATGAATGAAATGGAAAATGTAGGATGTTAGATGTAAAGATATACAAACAGGGGAGGCTGGGTCACAAGGTAAATTCAAAAGGGCTAGCAGTCTATCCTTCTGGAACAATTTCCATGGGTAAGTAGGTCACTCAGGTAATAGATGGTTAACTGATTTGTTTCCAATTTTGTCGGCAGATCTTACTGGGCTTTTGCTCATCTCTGCCAAGGTTGATTTCTACGCTCCTGATTCAGCCCCTCTGAATAATTGAGGTCCCAAATTATTCTTCATGCTTTATTATTTGTCCTGCCAAAATACTGAGCTGCCCGTTGTGCTAGGTGCTGTACAAATGCAAAACAGACAGTACCTGCACCAAGAAGCTTACAGTGTAAGGATAAGGCCAAAGACAACAGATGGAGATGGACCAATGGGGGGAGGAGAGAAGCATGCAAGTTTTGTAAACTTGCTATTAACAATCCCTTTAAAAGTTCCAAAGGGAATCCCTTCAAAGTATCCTTTAAACTGAACTCCATCCACACATCTTTTGTTTTGAAATAACACTGGCTATTTTGAAATAAAAGAGATTAGGTCCACACGACATATTCTTATTTCGAAATGACGAGCTCTATCATTTCAAAATAAGAGCCGTCATTTCAAAATAGCTTACGCCTTCTTTAAATCGAAACGGCTGTTATTTCAAAACCAGTTATTTTGTAATAACGCCATTCAGATGCTATTTCAAAATAACCATTATTTCAAAATAACACTTTTGCCCTTCTTCTTCCCCGGGTGCCTTCCTTTTAGCCTATATTGGGTGGAGGCATGGCCCAGGGAGGGGTCCATGTTGCTACACCTCCCATGGTGCCCCTCTCCTAAAGCAAAATAGCAAGTCCTGTGTTTGGACATGCTATTTCACTTTGAGCTTTTCCCTTAATTCAAATTAATTTATTTCAAAATAACTTATTTTGAAATAACAGTGTATGTGTGGACATAGCCTATGATATGTACCATACTTGAGCCCAAATCCTACAAAGCAGTTTAGCATTTGGGTAAACCCACTGGCTTCAGTCCAATGGCTGCTTAAAAGTTCCAAAGTGGTAGCCACATTGGTCTAGTTCAGCAAAACAAGTGAGGAGTCTGGTGGCACTTTAAAAAACAAACAAAAAAAAAGACTATCAAATTTATTTATCACATGAGCTTTTGTGGGAGAAAATCTGACTTTGTCAGATGCTTGAAGTTCCCCATCTTCATGCATTTGACAAAGTGGGATTTTTCTGCCACAAAAGCTCATATGATAGATAAAGTTGCTGTTTTTTTTTTTTGTTTGTTTGTTTGTTTTAAGTGCCACCAGTTTCCTTGTTTGTGTTTTGGTGAACTAGACTAACATGGCTACCCTTCTGAAACTTCTAAGCAGGCTCCTTGTTTGTCTGCTTAAAGTTAAGGGGATGCTTAAGTATTTTGGTGGATTCAGGCTTCAGTTTTGAATTTCAAGAGTTCTATGTGGATAATATATTTAGCAATTGTCCTGATGAGTCCATAAAAACAGAAGAAATAATGAACTATGGCCCGGAGCATCCATGTGTGTTGTACATGAAGCTTGCAAAGCTGAACTGATTTATTTGCATGTGTTAAAAAAGCACATATCTGAAGTCCTAGGTGCTGACTAAAAACCTAACAAACTTAAGATTTAAGTATCCAAAGAAATTATGACTTCCTATTTAAATTGAGCTCAGCTCGTAAAATAAAGAGCTCCCCAAAAATCCATACCTCCTTGTCATAACATGTGAATTCATGTTTATTGATAGTGCTTGTTCGGCATGCCTACAGTCTTTGCCTTTAGATTCCGGCTTGCATAGCATCCTGCAGTGTCTTTGGATGTGTTCCCACACTGGCTGTCCACTGCGCGGGGCTGACTGGTAATATTGAAGGATGTACCACATTATGGTGATGGTAACCACAGTGCTGCCCGCTATCACAATTTTATCATAAGTTTCATGGTATTTTGTGGTCTTTATTAAAGCCCCAGCTATAGAAATCCTTTGATAAAGGGAAAACTTCAGCTTTTTTTTTTTTAAGTTTCTACCCTTTGTGGATGCAGAGAAGTCATATAAATGGCAAATGTTTAATATTCTCAATCCAGGTATAGTTTAACTAGATTTAAAAAAAAGAGGAGTTGTGTGGCACTTGAAGACTAACAGATTTATTTCTCTCATGAGCTTTCATGGCAGAAAATCCCACTTCGTCAGATGCTTTGAAAATGGGGGAGCTTACAGAATGGAATGAAAATAAATGCAAGGGAGTGTAAAACATAGGATCAAGTCATACATTAACAGCAGATTAGAGCAGTTGTTTAGGTTCAAACACTTGGAAGGCTGAAGCCATTACCTTTTGTAACGGGAAAAGAAACCACAGCCTTGATTTAATCCTGCTTTCACACAATTTAATTTGCATATTAATTCCAGTTCAGCTGTTTCTCTTTGAAGTCTTGATGCTCCATTGACATCTCTGAGTACAGTCAATAGCAAATCATTTATAGAGTGATTAGAAAGATGGAAGAGCTCAGCAACTGTTTTTGTTTTGTGTTCATTTATTCTTTTGCACAGGGATCGTCCTGTTTGTCCGATGTATAAGGTGTTGGGGCATTTCTGGCACATGATGGCATAGATCATATTAGTAGATGAGCAGATAAATGAGCCTTTGATGGAGTAGCTGGCTTGATTAGGACCTATGATCATATCTATTATGTAGATATGTGGGCAGACTTGGCAGCATGGGTTGTTGCAGGGGTGTGTGCCTGTTTTAATATTTCTGTTCTTAAATCTGCAGTTGCTGGTGAGTATCTGTGTAAGGGTGGGTGGCTGTCTGTAGGCAAGGAGAGGTCTGTCTCCCAAGGCTTGAGAGAGTGAGGGATCATCTTTTAGAATAGGCTGTAGGTCCTTAATCTGTTGCAGAGGTCTGACTTGAGGATTGTATGTGGTGACTAGTGGTGTTCTGTTGTTTCCTTTCTTGGGCCTCTCCTGCAGTAGATGACTTCGGGGTACCTGTCCAGCTCTGTCAATTTGTTTTCTTAATTCCCCAGGTGGGTACTGTAGTTTTAAGAATGCATGACGGAGATCCTCAAGATGTCTGTCTCTGTCTGAGGGATCAGAGCAAATGTGGTTATCTTAGGGCTTGGCTGTAGATAATGGATCATGTGGTGTGTTTAGGATGGAAGCTCGAGGGATGTAGGTAATTATACTGATCAGTAGGTTTACAGTATAGGGTGGTGCTGATGTGTCTATCCCTGATTTGTACTCTAGTGTCGAGAAAGTGAATCTCCTGTGTGGAGTGTTCCAGGCTGAGTTTAATTGTGAAATAGAAATTGTTGAAATCTCTGTGTAAATCTTCAAGGGCATCCCTGCCATGGGTCCAGATGATGAAGATGTCATCAAGGTAGCGTAGGTAAAGGAGAGGTATTTTGGGATGAGACTTGAGGAAACGTTGTTCTAAGTCACCCATAAAGATGTTGGCGTATTGTGGGGCCATGCAGGTGCCCATGGTGGTGCCACTGACTTGGAGGTATAAATTATTCTCAAATCTGAAATGGTTGTGGATGAGCACAGAGTTTACACTCCCTTGCATTTATTTTCATTCCATTCTGTCAGTTCCCCCATCTTCAAAGCATCTGATGAAGTGGGATTTTCTCCCATGAAAGCTCATGAGAAAAATAAATCTGTCAGTCTTTAAGTGCCACATGACTCCTTGGGGTTTTTTTTGTTTGTTTGTTTGTTTATTTTTGTTTTTTTGTTTGTTTGTTTGTTTTGTTTTCTGGACTAGACTAATATGGCTGCCCCTTTGGAATTTAACTAGGTAACCTCTATTTTAACATTGTTACAACATGTCTGTATCATTAGCACCACCTGCTGGTTTAAATGGTTGGAAACACTCTTTTTCTTTAAACGTGAAGGGATAGTACAAGAAGAGGCTTTCTTTCAAACAGAACATCTGTTTCTACTGGTTGAGAGGTAAAGCTGTCCATTCACCCAGGGTGGTAACCAGAAAGATGCTCAGGACCGATACTGTGTGGTTCCACAGCAAAAATAAAACCCACAGTAGCCTGTTTCAGAGCCCAGGTCTCCAGACTTGTACTTGTGTTTGTGCTGCAGCACTAAAAGAAGTATGGTAGACATTCTGAGTTGGGCTGGGCCACAAGTTCAAAAGCCTGGGTAGCCTTAAGAGCCAAAGTCAGAACATCTCCATGGCTATTATTAGTGTGACATCATAAACCTGAATCAGCACAGGCATAGGTTCTGAGACTTGCTCCTGTGGGGTGTTTTTCTTCTTGTTTTGGTGTGGAGGTGTTGGGTTTTTTGTTGGGGTTTTTTTCCCACATAAATGTATCCTCTCAGTGATACAGGTAGAACCTGCAGGAATCCTGGGATGGCAAACATCTTTCCTCTATTTTCAGTGCTTCCAAATCCTGTTTTCATGCACATGTCTCTTGCGAAACCTGCCCTAAGTCAGTAACATGGTGGAGAAAATATTATTTTTCCAGACTTCCCCCTGAGCCCCTACCTCCTTTAGGAGCTAACCTGCTTGAATGTTGTTTTGGTGCTCATTAGCCACGAATAATAGCTAAAAACTTCAAGCTGAAATAAAATCCTCTTTTTGCCATATTGCACTGAGGGCATTTGTACTAGGAGTTGGGGTTTATTGCATCTTTTTAACTAATCTAAATAGAGCTGCAAAATGGCTATAGAATACAAAAGCACATGGAAATTAGCATGTATGAACAAGAGGGAAAAGATCCTTTCAAGATGAAATTTGGAAATAGCAAAAGGTCAGTGAGATGGAGAGTTACAGGAAGGCTGCTGAAGGTGAAAATGTTCCCGCACCAAGAGTAGCAAGATTGTCAAGGGCCGGAGAAGTACTAAATAAACAGGGAGAGCTTCTATTGCACACAATACAAGGGACTGGGTCTTTAGCAGATGTAAATATAGGACCTGTCCTTGCTTAGATCTTGCACAAATTGAAGTTACAGCATGGAAGATGTTGGCCCAAGAATAGGGCTACCAGATACCAAAGCCTGGAAAGGAGGACAGGGAAATACAAAAAGGAGGACATTAGAGGACACATGGAGAAAAACGTAGTATTAATGTAATATTCTTTAGTTTTTTAGGGGACCCTGGAATGCTTCCCCCTAAAAATAAGGTATCCTGTGGCATTCCAGCATACTTTAAACCCTATAAGTAAAAAACAAAATCATGTATTTTAAAATGCCTGCAAGACAGAGGACATGAGGTTAAAAAGGAAGACATGCAAGTAAAAAGGAGGACATGTCCTCCTTTTGCCTGACATCTGGTAACCCTGCCAAAGAACTAGAGGTAGACAGAGAGAAGCCCATAGACATTTTTATTAAAGGAGAAGACTAGGTGATTAAATTAATGGGGTGGGGAGAGAAGACCTGCTTGAGAGAGAAGAGGGTGATGTGCTCAAATAAATTTTATCATATGCATTTGTAACCTGCTAGGGTGGGCTCCAATGCATTCACTTGCCCCTCTCCAGTGCCTAACAGAGAAAGCCCCTGCAGAAAGCAGCTGGAGAGCCAAGATCCAGTCTGTTCAGGACTTACAGAGAAGACTGCTCAGAGTTCCCATCCCACATTAAACTACCACTCAGCATAAACATAACAATGAACTTTATTAACTAAACAAGCCTTATCCTAAGAAACCATAATAGATTTAAACAAAACATTAAGAAACCCAAGAGTCCGAAAGTTCAGGAGTCATCACCCTTATCTCAACTGTAGTCTTTTAAGTCTTTGAGGCTTGAATGCAAAACAAGAGCAATCCTCATCATCTCTAGCTGCAGGAATCTTCAGGCAAATGCCATGCAGTCCTTTCTTCCTCCTGTGGAGCCAGCACCATGCAATCAGGTCACTGGCCATCCAGCTCTCAGTTCTACTGCAGACAACTCCCCTGCAAAACTGTCCAAAGCAGGGAGAAAACATCCTGCAGTCCACACTCACTCCCTGAGCACATGGACTCTGCAGCTCCCTCTGTTTGCTCTTCTCTGGGCTGCTCCTCTCATGCTTCCCCCTGGGCATGTAACTCCAGCATAACAATAAAACTTGTGAAGCATGCTCAATGTGCTACCACACCCTCTTACCAGAAAGTTCTGGTTTCAGGGCTGCGTAACCTGGCCGTAAGGGATCCCTGAAAGAGATTACTCCTTTTGAGGCACATGGGTTACATTATGGGCTGCAGCATAGGGCAGGATATTTTTTCTCTCAGGAGTTACAAGACCTGTGGAACTCTGTTCACTTTACAAGTAATCTTCGTCCCTCGCACTCCTGTAGGACACAAATGACGTTCTCCACAAGGGGAAACTTCCAGATTTTCATGGGTGCTTTGTCCCTGTTCCTTGGATTTAATAGTTTCATTGCATTCTACTGTCACTTACTGGAGTTACTTCAGATTTACTGTGTGGTAAATGGAAACAAAAACTAGCCCTCTTTATTGTTACAAAATAGGACACATCAATCTAAATTTTAAGAGGAATTTCATTTAACTCAGATGACAAAATGCCCTCAAAAGGTCACGAGGTTGCTATTCTGTGTGGGAACAGAGAAAGAAAGTAGTAGATAATGAAACGAAGTATTATAGGTAGAGCTGGCTGCAACACTGTGGTGATAAACACTGTTTTTTAAAATAAAAAAACAAGGAAATTAATAACTTCGTATTCAGGACAGAGCTTGGATGATGTGCAGTGCATAAAGCCTTGGGCCACACATGGAATGATGAGGATAAAAATAAATATTGAATAGTCCATCTGGTGTACTGAATAAGGAAACAAAGTATGTGGCCCTGTAATTAAAGATTGTCATGGTGAGTGTGCACAAAGAGGCTGAATTAAGGCAGCAGAGGCAACCTTCATTTGTTTTCTCTCACTGTTTGAGTGCTTGACTTTACAACCTCTGTAGTCTATGTGTACTAAGACTAATGCAGTCTATATGTACTAAGAAAGTCAATAAGTGACATCATTTGAAAAAACGGCTGGACAGAAAAGGAGAAATGACTGAAACATACAATTCCCATCCACATACTCACGGTCGATGACCTTTATAGCTAATTAGCTGGCTACATCAAACAGAGGCAAACAAAGTGACAATGAGACATTTGGAACAATGTTGAAATATTAATCATGCTGGTGAATAAAAATGAAGAACCTTGGGCCAGATCCTCTGACTATAAATCATGTTCCTCAGTGAACTTCAGTGGCACTATGGCAGTTTACACTAGTTGATGATCTGGGCCAGTGTTTTGAAGTTTGTGTTTGTCAGGTCACCAAATCTATAATTCAGGCTCTGGGTGTGGTTCTCATCCTACTTATGCTAGTTTTACACTGGTGTAACTATATTAACTTCAGCTGAGCTGCTCCTGAATCTCACCACAAGGAGAACAAACTAAGCTCTGTATATTTATTCAAGATTCCAGAATTTTTACACACCACTTGCATAGAGGATCCTTGTATCAGACAGTCGAACATTGTAAACCCTGATTCCCCACTGCTTTGCACCTTGCGTGATAACGTATACCTGTGTAAAGCGGATGTAGCAAACCAGAAGAATTGTGTTGAATCTTTTGCCCAGCAGCCTGGCAGTGGAGATTCAGGCCCTTCTTGTCTGTTTCCATAAAATGAAAGCTTCTGTTCTCTCCATTGTCTAATAGCTGTGCAAAAGACTGTACCTGTCTCAGTTCTGAGTACAGGGACAAAATAATTGCCAGTTTCAAGAACAAAAGAGCACTTTACAAATGTGCTTTCAAATCAGTGGTTTGCAGTGTCACCAAGCCCCTGCTCTGAGACACTTTGCAGTATGACAAAGGCAATTAAGATGCTTCAAAGCTTCAGAAAGTATACACCTCACACTGCCATGTCATGGAAAAACATTTACAATCCAACATTTTATTGGCTAAGGTGTGGGTTCATCCCTTCTATTTTTACATCTACTCCAGTTCGAATGGGAGACTTTTCATATGGTGCACGTTCTTTGAGCAGCTTGACCCTTCAACTCCATTTTCAGTTAGCAATGGGGAACTGCAGACCTACTGTAGAATGAATTCCCTAATTGAAGTGGACATGCTGATCAGGAACATCTTTGGGATTAATCATTCTGAATAGCCATGATGATGCTAATCCAGAGCAGAACAACAGTCTGAGCTCATAAATCAGGAGTCTGTCAGTCATCAGATAAGAAGCCAAGGGGGAGGGTATGATTAACTCCATAAATGTGTATTTTAGGAGGGGTGGTATCTTGTGATTCCTTTGCTTAAACAGATCATCAGCTGGTGTGATTCAGTGTACCTCCACTGAAGTCAATGCAGCTATGCTGATTTACAACTAGGGATTTACAGTGAGGGATCTGAGTGCTGTAAGTTTTAGAAATTTTTGGCCATACAACTCTTCCCCCACTAGCAAAAATGGACCATGTGTGAAGGGAAAATCTGATGGCTTCCCTTGGTTACATGTCTAAGTATTTACACCCATGTATCTGAAACTGAAGTAGTAATTTATTGGTGGTGCACAGGCAGCAGTGGTATTTTAAGCTACATTTGCTGCCTCCCATAGGGCTGCTGACCCAACAGGCATTAGGAAATCCTCAGATGGCCTAAAGTCAGACAAGCCAAATCTGTGTCTGTCTCTCTTTCAGTTCTGAGGACAGTGGCAAGTGACATTCAGGCCCTAGTTCAACTCCCAGTTTAAGTTTAGGTCTGCCCTGTGCCAGGACAGTAGTGGCAGCTCATAGATGGAGATACAGTTACTGATGTAGCTGGGACATGAGCCATTAATTGCTTTAAAGATTAGGACCAAGCACCTCCATTGACAAGTGAAGTAGGCTTGGAGCCTGGGGAGGGACCAGAGTAAAAGCTTGATTGTTGTTGTGCTCACAGTGCCTTATTGTATGAAGAGGCAATTGCATTTTCAATCAACCAGAGTCTGCACTTTTGTCACCCTGGCTTTAGATGCAGTGAATTACAGAGTCATCCAGTATGGACGTGACATATGCATGGATTAGGATGGCCAAGTACTCATCAGGAAGGGGGACAATGCAACTTCTGTGACTATACTGCCCAATCTGTAAATAGGGCATATACTGCTTACTCACCCTTACATAGCACTTTGAGAGCTATGAATGAGGAGCGCTTTATGGGTATGTCCACACAGGGTTCTTATTTCGAAACAACAGAGGTTGTTTCGAAATAAGAACCGGCATGTCCACATGATGTACTCTTGTTTCGAAACAACGGGCTCCATTTCGAAGCAGCTTAAACCCCATCTGTTTTGAAATGACGGTTATTTCAAAACCAGTGGTTTTGAAATAACGCCATTGGGACATGTTGTTTCTGAACAAACTGTTCCGAAACAACATTTGACCTTCCTCCCAGGGCGCTTAGCACCCTGGGAGGAAGGGCCACCCCCTCAGCACCCTGGTCAGGGAACCCTCAGCACCCTTGCCAGGGTGCTGAGGGGTGTCCCGTGGGCAGCAAAGGGGGGCTGCAGCCCCCACGGGGTGAGCTGCTGCCCGGCGGTTCACCCTGCAGTCCTGTTAGGAAGGCTGCAGCCCCGGCAGGGTGAGCCACAGCCCAGTGGCTCACCCCAACACCTGGTTAGGGAGGCTGCAGCCCCTGCAGGGTGAGCTGCTGCCTGGGTGGCTCACCCCACCGGCAGAGCTGCCCCCAAGCCCTGCTGCGGGGTCCGGGGGTGCCCGGCTCTTCCCCCTGCTGCAGGGGCTGGGGGAGCACCACCCCAGGATTTCCCGGGCACCCCGCTCCTGCCTGGGGCAGGGCCAGGGGAGCCACGGTGTCTGGGGGCGCCCGGCTCTTCCCCTTGCTGCAGGAGCGGGGCGCCCAGGGATTCCTGGGGCAGGTCTCCCCTGGCACCTGCAGCAGACGGAAGAGCCGGGTGCCCCTGGACCCCGTGGCGGGGTTTGGGGGCAGCCCCAGCAGTGGGGTGAGCCACCCAGGCAGCAGCTCACCCCGCAGGGGCTGCAGCCCCCCTAAACAAGACTGTGGGGTGAGCCGCCGGGCAGCAGCTCACCCTGCAGGGGCTGCAAACCCCCTAACCAGGCGGCAGGGTTAGCCCGCTGGGCTGCGGCTCACCCCGTGGGCGCTGCAGCCCCCCTCCCACCTGGGCAGCGGACCCTCAAGCCGCTTGCCATCGCTCTCTTACAGCTTCATTGAGCCCATGCCCCTAAGAGCAGCCTTGTTTGGTTTATGCCTTCCCATTTCTCTTTTCTTTGGTTACTGCCTCTCTTTCTGCTGCTGAAAAGAGTTCCCGTGTCCTCAACTGTTTGCCACTGCCTTATATTGGTTGCTGTAACTTTCTCTTCTGATTGTCTTAAAAGTACTATTGTAAGTTGCAACATTGTCTAGTGTAATTTGTAAGCCTTAGAAGGGTTAAGCTAGTTTGTAAGATTGCATCGTTTAGTTGTTGCCTTTAGAATTGTTTTACCAGGTCATTTTTACTTTTCCCCTCTGTGATTCCCCTGGGTTTAATAAACTGTTTCCTTAAACTTTCCTTGTCCTCTCTTGGCTTCCCCGCAGCTTCCCCTCGCCTCTGCCGCTTCTCCGCGGCTTCCTCTCATGCCCCCACCGCATCCCCCTGGCTTCCCCTCACCTCTGCCGCTTCCCACAGCTTCCTCACACCCCCGCCACTTCTCTGCGGCTTCCCCTCACCTCTGCCGCTTTCCCGCGGCTTCCCCTCTCACCCCGCCGCTTACCACACAGCCACCGGCTCCCTCCGTCACCCCTTCCTTCCCATCTTCACATTCTCACAGCCCCCTTCTGCTTCCCCTGTACCCACCTCAAAACTCCTGCTTCCCCCATTGACCTCGCTTTCCTCCACCACTGCAGCACACCAAGTTGCATGAACCCCCCCCCCCCTTATATGGTGTTGGAACATCTTTGAAGTTCCTGTGAGTTAGTTAAGTTAGCCAAGAACCCCCATTGCCTCCCAACTTGTTGCACCCCACAAAGTTGATCACTCCACAAAATCCCCATTGCAGAGACACTGTGACAAACTTCGTACACACACACCATGCATACCCCACAGCTCACTTCCCTTCCATACCTGTTTTCAATAAAGATTACCCCGTACCCTACTGGTGCAGTAATTGCCCCCCAAGGTCCCCAAATTTTCGAACCTGCTGGCTGGGTCACTTACAAGTCCCCCACACACACACTGGTGGCAACATGGCCCACAAGGGGCCATGTTGCCACACCTCCCAAAGGTGCCCTTCCCCTAACTCAAAATAGCAAGTCCACTGTGTGGACATGCTATTTCGATTCCCCCTTCGAATTGGTTTTATGGTTATTTCGAATTAAGTCATTTTGAAACAAGGGCTTTATTTCGAAACGACTTGTTTTGAAATAACCTATTTCGAAAAAACACCCTGCGTGTGGACATAGCCTATAATGGTCCACCTCATACAGTACATATGTGGCTTCAACCTATAGAACTGAGAAATGTATCCAGGATCACTTGAGCACAAAGGCATCCTGTTTCCACAGAGGATGGATAAAGCCATTAACAGCTTCTGCTGCATGTTCCCATGTAAAAGCATGGCTGCTAGATTCCAAACTGTTGGCCTCTCTGTCAGGGAGAGAGACAGCAGAGGTGACCTTTTGTTGTCCAAGTCAGCACTCGCACTTAAGCCAACTGGCAGCTACAAGGGGGCAGGAAGAGATGGAAAGTGGAGTATGTCAAAACAGTCAGTCATTTACAGGTCATGTATCAATATTTTTTCCATTCGGCCAGGCTGCAGTACGTAGGGACTTACTGACAGAAAGTGAGTATCCAGCTCTATTCGCTCTCCCAGAAACTCTCATGCATTTATAATCTGGCCTCTTATGAAGAGGTTACAGTCAGTGTTCACATGTGTATTTCAGAGCAGCTGAGATGGTTTGTGATTCAAATCCTGGATCAGGATCAGAACATATCCGCACTCTGGGAAATGCAGACTCAGTATCTGACTCCAAACTTTTCAGCTTGCCACCTTTCTTAGTTATGTTAAATATCCAGGGTTTGAAAGAATAAATCCACATACTGCGGCAGTTAAGGCTTCCTGAACTACATTTCCCAGGATGATTTTCGGGTGGTGAAAGGTAAACAAGGATGGCATTTATATCACCATTAGAAAACAGGATATAATGTGATAAAATATTTCCTCTCAAAGGGCCAGATTTTCAGAAGCGGCACCAACTGCAACTAGTAAGAGTTTCTGGGTGCTGAGCACCTTTCAAAATCTGGTCATTTTATTTAAGTGCCCAAACAGAAGCAGCTGTGAGCTGCTTGGCTTTTCTGAAAAACTACCATAAAATGTGTTCTGGTCTTCAGTTGTCTAGGATCAGATCCTAAGGCCAGGATCTTCAAAAGTACAATTTAAAGTTAGCTTCTTAGCTGGAATTTTCAGAGATCTGATTCTGGCACCCACCTCCCTTAGGTATCTGAATATTGCACCCCTGAATCCTTATTTAGACTTCTTAACTAGTAATCAGATTACTCATTTTATTGCCTGAATACCTATTCAGGAGCCTTTAAATAAAAAAAAGAAAAATGACTTGCCCTAAAAGTATACAAATTTGTTTGATGTGGCATTTTACCAGTTTACAATGGGATTACTTGTGCATCCACGGTTGCTGTACTACATAACCATTAGACTAACTCTATTGTGGACATAACTCAAACACTTCAGTTGAGTTAAATTAAGGATCTATTTAAATCTTTGCACTGAGGTAATTTTACAGTGACAATCAAATCCCTTCCAAAAAATGTGAACTTATTTAGTCAGGCATTAAATTCAGATGGTTTTAAGGACCATCCTGGAATACTTTGTAGTTACAGTGGAATGGCTGGAGAGGTTGAGAGAGCCATTAATAGGGGCTATAGTGAACTGCTGTAGTACTAAGAGTTAAACTTCTGTTGAAAAGTGGGAATATTGATAAAAGTGACTATATAAACATGGCCCCTTTTTATTCTTGGTTGGAGGTATATTTACAGCTGGGTCTGCTTCCCTTAATCTTCCAGAGCCAGCTAAGTTTAGGTAGTATGAGCTGGATTCTATTCCTTTTTGAGGATTCATGTTACTGTTTACTGTCTATCAGTAATACTGGTAAAACCTCATTGGAGGTAATTAAGCTGTGCAGGAGTCTGTGTCTTTTCAGCCAGAAAAATATTATTCCTGTTCAGGATAAAATGGATTCTTTTAATCTTGTGCAACTCCTAGGTCTCAGGGTGACTTTGCAGGACTGGAATTCGGGGGGATGGTGGAGGGTGTAACCATTTTCCCAGAAACAGAGTACAGCAGGCCAGATCAATCCAATGGCAACAGGGACTGAAGCCCCAGGCTCCGGGCTAAAGAAAGGGAGGGTGGGCTCTAGTCCTTAGGGCAGCGGTCTCAAACTCAAATCACCATGAAGGCCACATGAGGACTAGTTGAGGGCTGCATGAGGACTAGTACATTAGTCCGAGGGCTGCATCACTGAAACCTTTTCATACAACGATATTGCGAATATCTGTAACAATAGTGTTGTTGCGGGCTGCAGGAAATAGCTTTAGGGGCTGCATGCGGCCCATGGGCCATGTGTTTGAGGCCCCTTCCTTAGGGCCTCTACATGATCCAGGAGGCTGCCCCATTCAGCCCACACAGTACCAGTGACTGGGGCCCTCTCAGAGAGCACAGGCCCTGAAACCAGAGGCTGGTTTGCTCCCAAGGGTGGGACGGGGTGGGGCAGGTGAGGACAGCATGTATTAGCTCCACTCCAGGGGCAGGATCACCTAGTGCACAGTGCAGCCCCACACTTGGAGGCAGACCAGCTAGACTGGGGCTGGGGTGGGACTGCTGCAGAGAGTGGCCTCTGACCCAGGGAATGCCCCGAGCACCATCCCACTTGCAGGCCATCATGGCGGGGCACCATGGTGGTGGGAGGCTGTGGCCCCAGGCTGGGAGGGCTCTAAATCATGGGCAGCCCAGGTCCCCTTAATCCAGCCCTGGTACTACATGTGATATGGCAATCACAGAGACAAAAAAAATGAGGTCCACACAAAGCTCTAGTTCAGAGTAGAACTATACTTTAAAATAACTATTGTCCTTTTAACAGACCTAAACACACTGTGCTGGATTAATTGCAATATGCTCTACTGAAGTCGTTAGGACTGTTCACATAACTAAGGATTTGCTGCATGAGTGAAGGTTCCCAATGCAGTTTGCATTTTAATTAGAAAGTACTTAGTAGGCCAACCCCTAGTGAAAAACCTAACTCTGCTCCTGTTGAATTTATGGTGTTTTATAATTCACTTCACTGGGAGCAGAGATAGGCCAATGCTGAGCACTTCTAAAAATCGTCTTCTCTCCAAAACAAGCAAGGAATCCGGTGGCACTTTTAAAGGCTAACAAATTTATTGATCACATGAGCTTTCACGGGAGAAACTAGCACTTTGTCAGACACTTTGAAGAAGTGGGATTTTCTGCCATGAAAGCTCATGCAATCAATAAATTTGTCAGTCTTTAGAAGTAGCACAGGACTCCTTGCTGGTTTTGCTGAACTAGACTAACATGCCTACCCCTTTGAAACTTCTCTCCATAAGAGGATCACATCACTGCCCAGTAAATGCATCCACTTTGGGGATATCTCAGCTCTTTAACTGGCACAGCAATACACAATGCATAAAGGTGAGAAAAGAACTGATCACACCAATCTTAATAATTAATTCTGAAAAAAGTCAGCATTTAGTAGAAATCTTACAAGCCATGTTCCAAAGGTGTAGCTGTGTCAGTCTAGTTCTGCAAAATAAACCAAGGAGTCTTGTAGCACTTTTAAAGACTAACAAATATATTTTAATTAATTATTTACATTTATTTTATAGAGGAGTTATGTGGCTTGTGAGGGGAATAGCATGCTGTTCATATAACCTGTCCTCACTGGCAGAATTTAGATCAAATGTAATAATACCAGAACTCAATGTACTACACTAGGGTGAGTAAGGGATATAACTCCTTTTTGCATATGGGTTAAGTGCCAGTATCTTGTTCTTGAGACTATTTTTGATCGCAAACAAAATTAGTTTACATTTGTCTTGGGTGTCTGTCTAGTCTTTGCAAGTTTAATAGATCAAGTGCATTTTGGAGGGATTAAGAGAATTTTCTCATGATGTCATGATACACAGTGGGCCACAAACTGTAAAAGATTTCACTGGCTGCTAGAACTCAGCAATGCTAAATAATATGAATGTATTGTATGCTGCAGGCTGATCCCAGGTGAAAGCTTAGAGTGAATGAAAATGTGGAGAGAATACTTATTTTTAGGCTTCTTAAAGAAGTGTATTCCGTTGCAAGAAGGGCTGTTCAGAAATCATGGAAACTCAGCTCAGAAATTAGCTTATCCAAATTTCTTTGGGTTAGAAGGGAATTTACCTATCTAATCTATCGCTTGGTTTTTTATTTTAATCAAGTGGCTATTTCATTTCACAGTGCTGATGGATCCTTCATGGACGTATGAAGGGGAATCATTGTCTATGGCTCTGCAATGCATAAATGATGGTTCAACCTTGTAATAGGCCCTGTGGGAGGCTTCCCTACTATACAAGGAGATACTGTTCACTTAAGGTCAGATTTTCAGTTGGTTGTAAATAGTCATAGCTCTACTGATATCAGCTGAAAACTTACCAAAGCTTGGGACCTGTAAGCAGGGCCGTCCCTAGAGGGGAGCGGGGCCCAGGGGGAATCAGTTTGTGCGGGGTCCCCCTATTTTAAACTCTGCAGGCAATCTTCCCTCTAAGCCAGTGGTTCCCAGCCTGTGGTCCGGGGACACACAGAGGTCCACGGACACATTGCAGGGGGTCTGCAGAGCCTCTCCCTACCAAGGGCCAGAATCCAGCTACATCCCTGATGCTCCCTGCCAGGGCTCCCTTTCCCCGTCTGTGGCTGTCTCCTGGCAGGGAAATGGAGCCACAGCAGCTCCCCAGCAGGGGCAAGGGCAGGGGACCACAGCTGCCACGGCTCAGCTCCCTGGCGGTGTGGGCAATGGTGGTGGCAGCACTGCTCACCAGCTCTCCCACTGGTGTGGGCCGGAGGTTGCCAGATTACAGCACTGCTCACCAGCTCTCCCACTGGTGTGGGCCGGAGTCTGCCCGTGCAGGCCAGATTACATAATCAGCTGGGGGGAGGGGGCACAAAGATTTTTTTTTGTTACAAAGGGGTCCCCAACCTGAAAAACGTTGGGAACCACTGCTCTAAGCTGATGATGCAGCTGAGCAAGTTCCCCGCTGGTTCTCCAGGCCTCAACGGGCTCCTTCCCTGCTGCCCGCTGGCTCCCGAAGTGCACCCATAACTTGTTCAGCTGCATCATCAGCTTAGAGGGAACACTGGGCAGTGTCATAATTTTTCCTTAATAAAATCATAAATGTCTAGCCCTCAGGCTAAAAAGTTGCAGAGAGAAGCAGAAAAACATGACCTGACTTTATCCTAATGGCTCAAAACCCAGAAGTCAAAGAAAATAGCTCCCCCTCATTTATTATTTCTTTAAACATCTCTTTATTTTTAAGTGAGTTTTAATGATATATTTAAGCCAGACTTGTGACTATTTTTGATGTTTGGGGTAGGCAATACTGAATGTGTCTTGGTGATGTTTCATCAACCTCACAGCTAAGTGGACAGGAGCATCTGGAGGTACTCTTCTCTGTGGTTCTGGTTTTCTGGTCAAGATGGGCACACAATTTTACAAGTTTAATCATTTTTCTTAGATCAATTTTTTGTTAAATTGAAAATTCAGAGAGAGAGAGATGCTATTTTTGGATGATATCAAGAAATAAATCCAGGTCCTCTCTCACCTTAAAGCACTGGATTCCAATTGTCTAATGCATCTTATTTCCTTTATGCTGCCTGACTCTCTCCTTTCCCGTCTTATTTTAATATATGTATTCCTACATTTCTTATTGCTTTGCAGGTGATCTAAGTAATGAAACTCAGGTACTGTTTGAGGATGAGAGGAAGAAACAAGGGACCTTTGGCCTCCTCTCAGATACCCTGATGTAAAACAAGCAAGGAGTCTTGTGGCACTTTTAAAGATTTTAACAATTTATTTATTTGTTAGCTTGTAAAAGTGCCACAAGACTCCTTGTTTATTTTACATCAGGGATTCCTTGTTTGTTTGGCTAAACTAGACCCACACGGCCACAGCTGCTTTCTTCTTTGCGTGCTTTGGAACTCGTGGTCTGACTGCAATCAATGACAATGGGGCATACTTATGGTGCAGAAGGAAGGACAAATACCTTCTTTAATTTGTTGATGGCTATTAACCCTAAAAACCCAGTGTTTCCATATAAATGCTAGCCTGGGGTCTTCTTTCTCAGGTATAATAGATCATTATCTGCGCAGAGAAGTTTGCTCAAAAAGACATCCCTGAAGACTGAAAACTCTTGTTAAGTGTAGAAGGAAAAAAGTTCCTTAATATCTTGAACGCTTTCTAGAGATGCTGATGTAAATTCAAAGAGATGGTCCTGATTTGTAAAGGTTGGGGATGTGACGTTCTCCTGACTTTGTCCCCATTTGCTTGACTGAGGCTGGCTCCATAAGTTTTATCTCAACACTTGCCCTTTCTCTTCCCCTCAGGGAGCAGTTGTGGGAAGGTGGCTACTTAAGTGACGAGTTACTATAAACAAACGCTGCCTGTCTGAATTCCCTTCCCCCTTCCCTGACCAGCCGCAGCTGCTCCCTGGGCAGGCTAGCTCCTCAGCTCAAAGAAGGTCCCTGCTCCCTTACTCCCGCCGGTTGTGTGGGACTCCCAAAAGTGCAAGGCCCCCCAAAGCGCAAGGCCTAGGGCGGTTGCTTCTTTTAGCCCCACTTAAGGACGGCTCTGCCTGTAAGTTCCACCCACCTCCTTTATGGGGTGTTGCATTTATGGAGTTAAACTCATACTCTTTAAGGACAGAAGGGACCATCGTGATCGTCTTGTACCAAAAGGAGATTGTCACAAGTAGGCAAGGGAGGAAGCTGAATTTAACTCTTAAATCCGATTTGGTCATTGAAAAGCTACAGTTTACACACCAAACTCTGCAGCTTCAACTCAAACACTATTTCCTAATGCAGTGGTTCCCAACCAGTGTGCCAGGGCACACTTGTGTGCCGTGGGAACACCCAAGTGTGCCGCAGGCATGCCCAAGAGCTGGAGTTAAAGTTCCCCCCCTGCTCAGCCCAACCATGTGGGCTGTGCAGGGCTGGGAAAAGGCAGAGGTTAAAGTAAGGGGGAAGGCACAGAACACAGTTCTGGGGCCCCCTATTTTTAGGCAGGCAGCATTCTGGCCCCCTAAAAATAGAGGAAGGCACTAGAACAGGGAGTTCCAGGGGTTCGCCTAAAAATAGCAGGAGCAGCCCAAATACACTGTTCAGGCAGCTCCACCTTAAACCTGGCTCCATCTTAAGCCCAGCCAGCAGAGAGCTGGGGCAGGCTGGGAGTGGGTGAATCTCCCCTGGCAGGGCGTAGCAGCTCCTGTCAGCCAGCCTGACAGTAGAGAAAAGGTTGGGAACCACTGTCCTAATGTAAGAAAGTAAAACCTGGAAATCCAATAACAGAGATGGCAAAAAACTAAGTATTAAAATAAATCAGTGGTTCACAACCTTTTTCAGGTTGGGGACCCCTTTTTAACAAAAAAAATGTTTGCGGCCTCCCTCGGCTAATGATGTAATCCGGCCCACGGGGGCAGGCTCTGGCCCGCATCACTCTGGTGGTGCCACTGGGACAGCTGGCAAGCGGTGCCCCTGGCACCATGGCCTGCACCACTGGCGAGCCACGCTGCGGCAGCTATGGCCCCCTGCCCTTGCCATTGCTGGGGATCCACCACAGCCCCATTCCCCTGCCAGGATCTGGCCACGGGATGGGAAAGGCAGCCCTGGTGGGGTGAATCGGGGCTGTAGCTGGATTCAGGCCCTGGTAGGGAGAGGCACCACGGACACCCTGCAACATGTCTGTGGACCCCTGGGGGGTCCCTGGACCACAGGTTGGGAAGCATTGAATTAAATGAATTCATTATAAAAGCTGAGATTTGTAAGAGTTGAATAACCCCTTATCTCTAAAGATATCCAGAAATGTGGACGGATTTTGTAATGAATGAAGCTAGAGCATCTGCCATGCCAGGCATGCCATTAGGTAGCTGGAGGAATACAGAAAATTGGGGGCCAAAAGAATCCCTCCATCAAATATTGCTCAGAGAAGGAAAACTTGTGACACTTAATAATCAATGTTCCCTCTAAGCTGTGCGCGTGCATGCAGCAGCCCTCACTCCCCAGTGCATGCCTCACTGCCGGTGGCGCAGGGCCCACAGCTTCGGCTCCTTGCCAGCCCCAAACACACATTCTTCTGGCCAGCAGGGAACTGTGCCAGGGAGTTTAAAATTTCCCCTGAGCATATGTAGGGCAGGAGATTTTAAACTTCCTGGAGCAGCTTCCTGCTGGCTGGAAGAAGGGCAGCAGTGAGGGGCATGCCTGGTGTGGGAGCAGCTCTGGCGGCCAGGTGAGTGCCCTGCGGGGATCGGAGCTGGGGAGCTGGGGCAAGGGGTGCCTGGGGGACTTTGGGAAGCTGGCCGGCGGCTGCGCAGAGAAGGCGCCCAGCTGTGGGACATGGGGAAGACCCCCAGCGCACTGGGGAAAGTGCCCGGGGGGGGGCAAGCAGCTTCCCCAGGACTTGAAATTGAGGGGGTGGGGGTAGGAGGAGGTGGTGTAGGGAGGTGCTCATAAAACCAATATAACGTTATCAGTGGACAACTGCAAGGGGGGGTTGGGAAACTGAGGGTGGGGTGTAGGGGAGGTGTTAGGGAAATCCCTGAGCGAACTGCAAACCAGGAACCTTAGGGGGGTTTTTTTGAGTCTCACTGTCTTGCTGGGTGAGCTCTGGCAATACTTCACCTTTTTCTTATGGCTTGGGGCTGCTGCAGCTCCCATTGCAGCATGGGGGTGGGGGGCAGAAAGACAAGATCAGGCCCTGGGTGTCCCTGTTCCTAGAATACTTTCAGAGCACTTAAAACAGACAAAAGAGGAGCCCTGTGGCACTTAAAGACTAAAGAATATATTTATTGCATGAGCTTTTGTGGGAGAAAATTCCACTTCATCAGAAATCCCACTTCTTCAAACCATCTGATGAAGTGGGATTTTCTCCCACAAAAGCTCATGCAATAAATATATTCTTTAGTCTTTAAGTGCCACAAGCCTCCTTGTTTGTTTAAGTGCTCTAAAAGTATTCTAGAAACCGGGACACCCAGGGCCTGATCCTGTTTCCCCATCCCATATCCCCATGCTACAATGGGAGCTGGCAGCCCCAGGCTATAAGAGAAGGGTCGAAGCATTGCCAGAGCTCACCCAGCAAGATAGTGGGACTCAAAAATAAACCCTAAGGCTTCTGGATTGCAGATCACTCAGGAATTTAAGTACCACAAGACTCCATGTTCATTTGTTCTCCCCATCTAGAGGAACAGTCCCTCCACCATCAGCATTATGTTCTGAATGGTTCTTGGATCTTCAAGTACAGTCATTGCAAGGATTTGCTCAACATCATTTGGTAGCTCCCAAGCTGATAGTGGCTTAAACCAGGGACTAAGAAGTGACATAAAAAATTGAAAGTGCCACAGGACTCCTTGTTTGTTTTGCTAAACTAGACTAGCATGGCTGCTTCTTTGGAATTTCATAATATTCCATGTACTCATGATCAATCATCATCATCCAGGGAAAATAGCCGGATTTGAACTTATACAAAAAAATATGCATTTTATGATAAGCCAAAGAAATGACTCTTATACCTTTCCAAGCAAACAGAACAGTTCTATAGGCAGCTCTACCAACCAACTTAAAAAAAAAAAGAAACAAAAACAAAAAACTACTTTAAGCAATATTTTCTTGTCTCTAAAAAGAAAGAAACTAAAATCAGAAGCAGAAGTAAAATCTGTGGTATGTTTACAATGCTTGGGTTCTCAACCTTAGTAGGGGAAATACTTTAATTAAACTTATTTAAGCCTCAGCCAGTCTTCTGTGGTTTACTTCAGCTGTACATTGCATGTCCTTAAAGAGGCTGCTTTATTTACAATAGGAGGATCAGCTGGTTTCCATTTTGGGGCTCAAGGTAGGAAACAATTTTCTTCTTTGTGAACCGTATCTGCAGAACCAGCTTTATCATTTCATTAGGGATGGGGGCAATGTGCTTAGTGTATGTCAGTCTTTCCTCTCAATAAAAGCTATGACTCACCTAAGCCTGATGTTGGCAGAATAGTAGACAGCTGAAGAACTGAACTGATCTATTTAACAAGAGCTATGAATAACAGATCACATCTTTTTTCTCTGTCTACATATTTGTAAGGCCATTGGACCAGATTCTGGTGTGGTCCTGAAGCACTCAAGCTCAAGCCATCTCCTTTGAGATATAAGGCCTGATTCAAGAAGAGAGATTATACAATAAACTATCTTGTGTATAAACGTGCACTAGTTTCTTTGAAAGATGGTAGAGCTGCATCTATAAAACTGTTCTCTTTGCTTGGAAAGGTATTAGTAATTTCTTTGGCTTATCACAAAATGTAAAAATATATATATATACACACACACATACAAATTCAAATCCTGTGATTTCCCCTGGACGACGATGATAGAGCATGAGTACATCGAATATTGTGAAGTTCCATAGGGGAGCTATGTTAGTCTAGTGCAGCAAAACAAACAGAGTCCTGTGGCACTTTTAAAGACTAACAAATTGATTTATTGCATGAGCTTTTGTGGGAGAAGATCCCACTTTGTCAGAAGTTTTGAAGATGAGGGAACCTACAGGATGGGAAGAAAATAAATGCAGGGAAGTGTAAGTCATAGGATCAGGTCTAATGTTCCCTCTAAGCTGATGATGAAGCTGAGCAAGTTATGGGTGTGCTTGGGGGGACAGCAGGCAGCAGGGAAAGGGCCCGGTATGGGTCAGGGAACTGACTCAGCTACATCCACAATTTGCTCAGCTGCATCATCACCTTAGAGGGAACATTGCAACTGAAAGGACTTGCAAAGAGCAGCACAGAGTAGACAGGGATAGAAGAACCTTTTTCATGTCCTCAGAAATATCTCAGGGTGTGGGAAGGATTCAGAACAAAAGATGATGACAAAAACCACGCGATACAGGACATCTTTTTGTCCTGAGTCGCACGACAAGCATATCTTGCCCACTCGACAAACTGTGAGAAGAAAAGGAAAAGAAAATCCCAAACACCAATATATCCTACCCCCAGCTAGATAAGCAAGCATTCTTCCTTGTATGCTTTCTAGCCTCTTTGTGTGATCTCACTGCCCCTTCCTCAGGCAAACTCTGCATATGGCGTATCTTCTGCTAGGTTAAATGGCAGTGTTAATGAACACACTTGCTTATTCCCTGATGGTCCTGGGTACATCCTGGTGGTATTTGGAGTTGCTCCCCAGAATGACTGACTGCCTTGGATCCAGATTTATAAAACCTAATAATAATCTCTGAAGTGCTCCTGTTCAAACAAGGAAAAACTAGCCACCCAGGCAGGGTAAAGGTCTGTGCCAGATGACTCCACTTTTTTTTATTGCTTTTCCAACAAAAACTGAATAGTTTTAGTTGATTTTGAGGGTTCAGGGGGATTGAACATATTAATATCATGCAGAACTGCAGGGACATTGAGAAACAGTTTCTCTAAAGGGACAGTCTTTGCACACCTTCAGTGAATGGAAGTAATAAAAAAGCAGAGACTTGGTAAACAGTGGGGAGTATTGAAGCATGGCTAATCCAGCTGGTGTGTGTGAATGTTGTGAGGCACTGCCACCTGGTGCTGCATTTACTGTAAGCACTCAGCTCTCTACTGAAGCACCTGATTAATGCTTTCAAGATCATGCCACCGCTATGCAGTCCCTCATTAGACATACTAGTGCATATAGTTGACAGCTCCTACATATATTCTTTGTACATTACACCATACACTCCTCCATTTATATGTTCCTTGATGAGTCAGTATATGCCAATCACTTACAATTTTTTTGTACATTCCAAAGCCACAAGGCAGACTCACCCCATCTGCCTGGGATTTACTCAAGAGTCTCCAGTGCTACAAATCATGGGCTTAGGTCATCACTGAGATATGTTGGCTTCCACCTGCCTAAACCAGGAAGTAGTGTGCCTCATAGGAAAATTCACCCAAAAAGGATTACACATTCAGCAAGATGCTTACACCCTGGTTCACCAGGGGTCCATAGCCAGTGAAAGCCACCCCAAAAGCAGGCATCACTGATCAGGGAGGGAGCCAGGCTATGGCACAAAGTGTGACAGTTTATTCAGACCAAATCTAGAAAGATTCCTCTGGCAGATACCTCAAGGAGTTCTGGCTCCAAGTTAAAGCTGCCCTCACTTGCCAGAAACCCAGAGGAAGGGAAGGATGCAAATACACTTACCCTCTTCTGGGGATGATGCCTTTTGGGTTCACAGTTGTCTTTGTTAGTGCCAGGACATGCAGCCTGTCCACATACTCACACTCATATGCTTTTTGGGGCAAACAGAATGCCTTACCTATGTACGCTTTACAATAAATACTCTCAACAGCTCATTTTGAAACCTCAGTTTCCAGCAAGCAGCTATCCACCTTCTCCCACATCATTTTCCAAACAACTTGACCTTGTCCACACTCCAAACACATGAAAGCCTCTAGGTTATCCCATTGCATTAACTACTGAAGACAGACTAAGACCAGCTGTGATCCTGCGAGCCCCCTCACCCCTAGTACTAACTGGTGGAGAGCACGCCGTACTCTAATTCATATCAAGCCTCACATGTTCATTGCCCAATACACTGTTGTCATAATCTGTATCTAAAAGGTGGCCTGTGAAGTGTCATATACAAACTGGTATCACTCTGGTCTTTAATATTACTGAGTGAAGTACATTTTGGGAGTGTATAAAGAATTGTAGATGTGTGCTGAAAATATGAACTTAAAATGTGTTTGGCAAGCCATGTGTAAACCAATGTTCCCTCTAAGGGGAGAGGGCAGCTGAGCAACTCCTGTTGCTCGCTGCGCTCCCTCCCCCACTCCTGGCAGCACACCCCCCTGCTCCCGCTCACCCCCCTGCTCCCAACGGCCCCCCCAAACTTACCTTGGGGCTGGACTGGAGCAGGACGGCCCAGCCATAACTCCTGGGCCAGAGAAGCTCTACGGAGCATGCTCAGATTTTCTGGGCATGCTCTGTTAGAGCTTCTCTGGGCGGGAGTTTTCAAAACTCCCAGCTGCAGAGGAGCTCTATGGAGAGACTCTGGCTGCCGGCGTGCGCTGCCGGCAGCCTTCTCTGCGGTGGCGGCTGCAGCAGGCTGCACTGGAGCGCGCCAGCGCAGCTTACAGGGAACATTGGTGTAAACCCACCTATCCTCAATACAGAAATGTTGTTTCACCTGCTAGACTGTCTCCAATGTAAATTGAGCAAGATGAGGTCTGGAGCAATGGAAGTACATGTACATAGAAGGTAAAGAAAGCCATCAACTTAGCAAGTGGAGGAGATGATCTCTTAATGATCATGCCATAGGGGACAGTGCCACCAGGAAGCCTCCCTGGCTCTTAAAAGGGGCTTTAGGAAATACAGGCAGAAAGAGAGATCCATCCCACATCACCTGAGGGCTATAAGGTTATGTCTACACTGCCAAATCAGTCTGGACTAACTAAGAAGGCTTAGTTAGTTTGGCCCATGGCCATACTAGCCTTTCCCTAGTCCAAACTAAGAAATTTCTTTCTTTGGACTAGGGAAAGTTTAGTCCAAACTAGTAAGACCTGGTGGTTAGTCCACACTTGACTTGCTTAGTTCGAACCCCAGTTTGAGCTTAGCACATGCAATACTCAATCTAAGGGTTAGTCTGAACTTAAGTTTCAACTAAGCCATTAGTTCAAACTAGTCACGCATTCTAATTCAAACTAAAGTTTTAGTTTAAACTAGAACATACAGCTAGTTCGAACTAACCCAAGGTTAGTTCAAACTAGCCCGAGGTTAGTTTGAACTAACCTTGGACTATTTTAGTTCAGACTAGCAAGTCCGAACTAAAATTGTATATGTAGACATAGCCTAAGAGGCCAGAGGTCTTGAAATAGGTAGAGCCTTCAGCCAAAGGGGTTGAAGTCTCGAGGAATTGACTGCAGGTGAGTAGCATGCTTAGACAAAGACTGTAACTAGCTGAGTCCATAGACAGCATGTTTTGTTTTGTTTGTAACCTTTCCTATCTCTTCCATTTGTATTCAAAATGCTAAACATATTCTTCTTTTACTGAAAGACCATCTCAGTACTGTTACACTCAAGTGAAGTGTGGTTCTTCAGCTAAATTAACAGGCTGATGTCCTCTCTGTCTGTTTGGAGGCAGTGAGCTTCTGGGAGCATCCAGAGAGGGACTGGACAGTGGCATCTCTGGACACTCGGGAATTAGGAATCATGAACTTTCACTTTCAAAGCAGGGTTTGGACTGGCTGAATCTTTAGGAGTTTGCTGGAAAGGCAGAGAAGATGTTATGTTAGGATGCTGACACACAGCTTAGCAACAGCAAAACTCATTCTTTCTGAGGCAAAATGGCTCACAGCTCTGGGTGACCTGAGCAAGGCATGTCACAACACTGTACACAGAGTAGTAGGATGCGGGGACTGACTTACAACTGTGTTGTGTATTTTAATGCTACACAGCCATGTATTTAAAGATTGGTAGGATTACAGCGGTCTAAAAGACCATGTATATATGTGTTTATACTTAAATAATTCACATAGATTTACACCAGTATAAGGGAGTGTGTGTGGTCGGTTGGGTGATTGGTTGCATGGGAGCTGTACAGTGGAGCTGGTGTCATTTAGATGTCCATTAACCTGGACCCATGCATAGGTGGGGGACTTTGCCAACTTCATCCATCCAGCTTTTTTGCCCTTGCAGAGGGTCACCATTTTGGCAAACTTTCTAAAGCCTGCTGTATTCTTGTTGCAGTTTCTAAATTATGTCTGCTGGCAAACATTCTGATGCTTGACATGCAGTTAGCAAACACCTGTAAAAATCATCAGTCTTCAGGAAAATATTCTAAAGATATTTGAGGCTAAGGGCCTGTCTACATTACAAAGTTAAATTGACTTAATTTCACTTGACATCCAGTTGCTGCAGGAATTAAATTGGTCGGGAGTGTCCACACCATGCTCATTGTATCAGAGGAGCGTATCTGCACTAGCTGTGCTTGCATCAATCTGCAGAGCAGTACACTATGGGTAACTATCCCACAGTGCAGCTAGCCACAGAGACTTGGGGAAGGGCTTGAGTGTTTCATGGGACCAAAACATTGGTGCAGGGGTGAATAAGAACCTGGCTTTGACCTCTCATGATGCAATGTCTTTCCTTCCCTTGTTCCCCTGATATCAACAGCAAACAACCCATACTTTTTAGCACTATTTTTTTTTTTTGCATGCCGTAGCCCAAGAAACATTGACTCTGCTTTGCTGTGCACTCTTGGTGTGAGCATTACAAACACCTTGCACCTTATCCTGCAGTATTTCCAGAGCCAGGAGTGGAACGGTCACACAGAACATTACGATGTCATTCAAGCAGCCCTGCTGCAAGTCACAGAATAAAACAGTTCCCAGTTGCTTCTGGCAATCATGCAGCAGCTAAACACTGTGGAGTGCCATTTTTGGTCTCAGGAAACAAGCACTGACTAGTGGAATTGCTTTGTTATGCAACTATGGGATGATGACCAAAGGCTGCGAAATTTCAGACATGGAAGGCTGTTTTCCTGGAACTCTGCAGAGATTTCCCCAGATCTGGTGGGCACCAACACTAAAAGCAGACCTGCTATGATAGTGGAGCAGCAAGTGACAATCACTCTGTGGAACCTTGCAATGCCAGACTGCTACTGGTCTGTGGGGAATCAATTTGGAGTTGGTAGCTCTGTTGTGAGAAACTGTTATGATCAAAGTGTTCAAGGTTATTAATAGATTTCTGCTAAGAAAGGTAGTGACTCTGGGCAACAAGCAAGACATAGTGAACGATTTGCCCATTATGGGAGTCCATTCCCTAACTGCCGTGGGGCGATAGATGTCACACTCATCCCTATTTTGACATCAAACCATCTTGCCAAAGCGTACATAAACCTAAAGGGATACTTTTCGATGATGAATCAAGAACTGGTGGATCACAGGTGGTGTTTCACTGACATCAGCATGGGATGGTCAAGAAAAGTCCATGATGTGCACACATCTTCAGGAACACAGGTCTATTCAGAATTCTGCAATCAGTAGTTTCTTCTCAGGTTGCAAAATAAGCAATGATGATGTTGAAATGCCAATAGCGATCCTGGGAAATCCAGCAGATGTACACTGGGCACCTGGATAGCAGTAAGGAGTGGTTCAACAATAAGCTGAACGAGTGCAGCATGGTGGTTGATTGTGCCTTTGGACATTTAAAGGGTTGCTGGTTTAGTTTGCTTATTAGGTTAGAGACCTTAATGAAAGCAATATTCCCATTATCACTACCTGCTATGTACTTCAAAATGTCTATGAGGAAAGGGGTGAGACATTACCACATGGGTGGAGTGTAGAGGCAGAAGGGTTGGCAGCTAACTTTCAGCAGTCAGATACTAGGGCAATAAGAGTCAGTTGAGGGGCTCTGTGTCTCTGGGAGGCAATAAGAGTCAGTTGAGGGGCTCTGTGTCTTTGGGAGGCTTTGAAAACCTATTTCAGCAATGAGCCATGGTAATGTGCACTGTTTCATAGCTTCCTGTACTATCTCCTCTGTTGCATCAGTTTCCCTATACCTCCTTTTGCCCTCCCCAACCCCTGCATGTTTGGAATCGGTGAAGAGAATTTCATTCTTGAAACTTTGACTTTTACTGCATAAACTTAAAGGAAAGGGAAAAACGGGAAATAATTTAACATTGGGCAAATTATGTGAGAAAATCAGGAGGGGTGAAACTAAGTTAGCTTGTCTCTGAAATCACAGAAGTCTGGCCCATCAAAAGTCTTTGAATGGCCACCTTTTGCTTTTAGTACCCTACCTCAGTGCTGAGTGGATACTGTGCCTTCCACACTGCACCTCCTGGAACATTTAAGAGAGGAAGCGTGGAAACAATGCCATGCTTACAGGCAATTCTTCGGGGGCTGCAGAGGGACTTCAGCCTCACAATGCTTTTCTTGAAGCTCAAACAGATGCCTCAATGTATCCAGTTTGTCCTTCATTATCTGTAGTATCTCATCCTGCACGGTGCATTCGTGCTCCTGGTTCATGTCCAGTTTTTTAGACAATGAGCTTCTCGGTTCTTATCTGCTGACCCACAGATGTTCATTATTTCATTGAACATGTCATCACAGGCAGGGGTTAAAGTATAATTTGTGGGGCCCCAAAAACCTTCTAAATTTCTGGGACCTCTTCACCGACCCCATCTACTGCCCCCAATATTCTCACTGCCCCCAATACACAGCCTGAGCCCCCAATATCCACTCCCCTGTCCCCACTATTCCCCCAGCCCCCAATATCTACCCCCAAAATCCAAACCCTGCCCCCCAATACTCAACCCAGCTTGGGTGCCCTGCAATGGGGACAGGGTCCCTCCTCCAGCATGAGCTTCCGGCTCCTCAAGTGGACCACAGCTGGGCCACCCCAACACTCACTAGCAGCTGCGTGCTGGGGTGAGGAAGAATCGCTCCTAACTCCCCTCCCTGCAGGCTGTGCTTTGAGGCTTCTGCCTCTAGCACAGCCTGCACATGCACAGGGGAGCCAGGGCAGCTGACATACCCCCCCCCCACCACTCTCCCCTGCCCTGCTGGAACGCGCCGGAATGGCATTCTGAGGCCTACTATTTTTAGGGGCTCAGCGTTCTGGTGCCCCAAAAGACAGAAAATGGAACCAGAATGATGCATTCCAGGGTCCACTATTTCAAATGGTGGGCCCTGGAATGCAGCATTCAGGCTCTATTTTCTATTTTTAGGGGCCTCAGAACTCCATTCCGGCCTACTTTAACCCCTGGTTACAGGTTCTCTTTTTCTGCCTTTGAATTTGCAAAAGCCTCTCTGCCAGTGTAGAAACCAGGGGCATTGCTGGGGCTGGGCTTACAGGGCTCAAGCCCTGAATCTCAGTGCCGGAGCCCCAGATCCACCGCTGGGCCACCTGCAGCAGCGGCACACTTATGTAGCTTGAGCCCCAAGTCCCAGCACACCAAGCCCTGAGTATTTTCCCAAGCCAGCAGCACTTCTGGTAGAAACTGTGAGGAAAGTCAAATTTTCCACTGTAAGACATGCAAAGCACATACTTCGGGTCTAGTGCAAGGATGCTGAAAAAAAAAATCACTCTTCTTGTTCCGCTCAAGTGTAAGGTGTAAGCCAGAACGCATTCAAAATCCCTATTCAGTAAACTGGTTTGCTGTCCCAGCCATGGTGACTGTGGCCCAGTGGCATGGGTGACAGCCCTTGTGCTGCAGTTTGTGGGAAATCCACATCATTAGCACAGGTGGGCTCATGGTCAGTACCCCTCCCCTTAGCAATAAAGATGTTGCTTTGGGAACAGGGCCTAGCATTAAGCCTCCCCAAACGGTAGTCAAATCTCACTAGAAAATAAAGCTCTTAAATCAGTTTGGCATTGTAAATGCTGAGCACAGCAAGACTTAAATACCTTTATATATCCAGCCTGCAGCTTTACGGTGTGTTGTTCTGGAAGAAGCTGGGTGGTGGGGGTTGGAGAGTAAGTCCATATCATTGTTAACTAAAAATATTACATTCCTGATACACATGCACATGCTCCTCATTTCATATTCCTACATTGGTTGTCTCATATGCCTCCTAAAAATCCTTAAGCAGGTGAGATCCTGTCAAGTGCATGTATAAAATATGCCTGATTTAGAAAACCTGGGCAAGATTCATCATATATCATACTTAGTTTTACAATATTATTGCGATTTATCACTGGACAACTTTTTATTACTAGGTAATAATACAATTCAGCCACCTGCCTTTTTCTCTCTTGTAATGTAGTTCATCTTCAGTAGCTTAATCATTCAAGTAGGCTCAGTTAGTGGAGACAGTGCTGCCTGTCTGTCAATAAAGAATCTTTTCATTATTCCCACAGGACAGCTGGCAACTCTGCACAACATCATGGGGCTGCTGAGAGAGAAAGAGACGTTCTGCTCTCTTCCTTCCCACACCTCCTACCCCTACCCTGCTGTCCATCAGCTTGATTATTCTTTGATTCTTTTTGCAACAACCCAATAGACTAATTTGTAAAAACAGTTTATAGCCCTTGGTATCTCGGGATTCCATTACTGCCAGCCTACACACTTTGGTCATCTTTATGCCAAAGTGACAACATCAGTCATCCAATGTAACTACAAATCACTATAAACCATGACCGTTAATGTCCTTGTTCTGAAGGTGAAATAAATCCTTCAGATGAGGTTACAAAGATGTATATACTATGAGTGAGCCACCCAGCACTTCAGTGTACATTCATAACTGCCTTGTAAGCAATGTGCAGGGGAAACTCGGGGGCAAAGTTTGCTGGGTTTTTTGACTTTTTTCTGAGATTTGCTGCTTCTCCCAGGCAGTTACATTTTTAAAATGTTTCCCAAAACCCAGCTGAAGAAATTAGCGGGAGAGAATTCTGGTTAAAGAAAAGGAAGACAAAGATCTCACCAAAGTCAGAAGGCTAAGTTTCTAGAACAGCTTGAACCGAGGAACCTTGGAATCCAATACTGAGCCAGGACTGCAGTCTATATACCATAGTATGCTGTCTGATGGTGGGTGTTGTGACAGCTAGGACAAGTTCTTGTAATATCTTGGACAAACCTTATTCAAGTAAGTTAAAAATACGTGAATTAAGTTGATGTACCTTTGCAGCCCCAGGAATTCTATGTATTTCCATAGGGGAAGGGGACCACAGCACTTCAAGAACAAAGAACAGTGGAAATTACTTAGGCAAATTCACTCAGGTTGCAACATCTCTAGAGGGCTACCACCATCTAGAATAGGGGTCTCAAACATGTGGCCCCTAAAGCTATTTCCTGCAGCCCGCAATGACATTATCATTACCAAAGTTTGCAATATCATTTTATGAAAAGGTTTCAGTGGTGCAGCCCTCAGGCTAACGTACTAATCCTCATGCAGCCCTTGTGGTGATTTGAGTTTGAGACCTCTGACCTAGACAGAGGCTTGAATGTATTGATTCAAAGTGGATTCTCCCGAAACCAAGAGATGAACAACCCTGCAGTAGACAGATGTGGGATAATCTTTCCCTTTTCCTTCCCCACAAGCATTAGTTCTCTTTTTGATATCTAATAATTAGTGAGAGTCGTAATCACTGAAGTGTGTTTTAATATGAAAATTCACCATTAATTGTAACTGTGGTTAGTCTTAATATCTATATGCCTATAATGTCCGCCCCTTTTTTAAACTGACTAAATTCCTAGTCTCAACTTCATGGCTCAGTGAGTTTCACAGCCTAATTACACATTGTATACAAAGATATTTTCTTTCATTAGGTTCATGGCCTGTCAGGGGCATTGCTGGGGGAGGAGGCACCCGCAGCACGGGCCCAGGCCCTGCCCCCGGTCCGCAGGCCCCACCCCTAGCTGGCAGGTCCCGCCCCCTGGCCAGGGATAGGGCCAGGCACGGGCGCACCACCGCGGGCGGCTAGGCTGCAGCCGGGCCGGGCCAGAAGCAGCCGCAGGAGGCCGGGCCCCACACCACCATGGCCGCAGGTGGCCAAGCCCTGGATCCCCAGCCTGATTGGGACATTGGTGCTGGGCCTCGGGGCACGTGCCCCGGGGTGCCCAGTGCCAGCGACGCCCCTGTTGCCTGTCTCTTTGTTCTTCCGTTATGGGAGAACAGAAGCTTTCATATCTTCTCTAGACCATTCATTGTATATACTTTCACCATGCTCCCTCTTATTCATTCTTCTTTAAGGTCAAAAAGCTAATCTCCTTGGTTGCTCTTTTATGCAGCCCAATGAGTTCTGCAATATCTGATTGAGATGGAGTGATCCATGCTGCCACACTATTCCAGAGGAGGCCAAACTACTGAGCTATGTAAAGGCATTATAATAGTCCCCCTATTATTCTCCAGCTTGTTCCTTATACATCCTCACGTCTGTTTTTTTTGTTTGCTTGTTTGTTTGTTTTAATTATGGCTGCATGTTGAGCAGTGATCTTCACTGAACTATCAACAGTAATACCCAAATGCCTTTCTGGGTTGATACAGTTAATTTAGAACCCTGTAAGGCATGTGGATAATTTAAAACAGGGTATCAAAATACAGCCTGCGGGCTGGATAAGGTCTACAAACCTCTTCCATCCAGCCTGTGACTGCACTCTGGAAGACTACACTCTCTCCCTAACAGAGAGCAAGAGCGTGTGATCTCACAGTATCACAGAGCACAGTCTCACATACCCAGTACTCCGCAATGCAGCAAAGCTGTAGAGGTCTCATGGCATCACGACATTGCGGGATAGGTGAGACTGTGCTCTGTGAGACCACTCTCTCTCCCTAACAGAGAGAGAGTGTGGTCTCACAGTATTGCAGAGTGCCGTCTGCCCGTCTTGCATACCCAGCGGTGCCACAATGCCAACAGTATAAGCCCTAGTGTTTCAGTTTATGGTATGTACAACCCACTTGATGTACATCTAAGTCAAATCTGGCCCACCATAGCAAATGAGTTTGAAAGCCCAGGTTTAAATGGTTCCTTCCAGTTTGCATTTGTGACACAGGGCGATTGACACCAGCTGGCAAAGGGTTCACTCCTCTATCAGCAACTCCTAACTGGACAAACTCACTACACCTAGCACACTGCTTTCATAGTGTTTATTCATAAAGATCGACATATGAGATATCTAACACAGCTTATGTCATACTGATCCTCAGAATCATTTTGAGATGTATTTTAGAGATGATGACATTTAAGAAATTGAGTACAGGTGCTGAAATCTGTATCCCAGGCAGAACTAACAGAAAGCTTTTGGGTCAAAGGAGGCTGATCTCATTCACTTGCCTTTCTACTGGTTATGCTCATTAAGCACTGTAAACCACCACATTCCCTCCTCCTATGGTTGAACTAAATTGGTTTTGGGCTTGCTGCCTTGCATTTATTTTCCTTGACAGGAGATGGGGATTCCTAGGGCTTGATGGTTTTCCCAGTGTTGGGTTTCCCAGTGGTTGAATCTTAACAACTGCTTTTATTTATTGTTACAGTATGACCTGATCCCATGACTTACACTTCCCTGCATTTATTTTCATACCATTCTGTAAATTCCCCCATCTTCAAAGCATCTGATGAAGTGGGATTTTCTTCCATGAAAGCTCATGCAATAAGTAAATGTGTTAGTCTTTAAGTGCCACAGGACTCCTTGTTTGTTTTCTGAACTAGACTAACACAGCTACCCATTTGGACTGTATAGTGTCCTAGGGCACCTTACAGACAGAGCCGTCCTTAAGGGGGGATAAAAGGGGCAACTGCTCTGGGCCTCGCGTTTTGGGGGGTCTCACACTTTTGGGGGTCCCACAGAACTGGTGGGAGTAAGGGAGCAGGGACCTTCTTCAAGCTGAGGAGCTAGCCTGCCCAGGGAGCTGCTCCGCCTGGTCAGGGAAGGGGGAAGGGAATTGGGACAGGCAGCATTTGTTTACAGGAACTCTTCACTTAAGTAGCCATCTTCCCACAACTGCTCCCTGAGGGGAAGAGAAAGGGCAAGTGTTGAGATAAAACTTATGGAGCCAGCCTCAGTCAAGCAAACAGGGACAAAGTCAGGAGAATGTCACATCCCCAATCTTTACAAAACAGGACCTTCTCTTTGAATTTACATCAGCATCTCCAGAAAGTGTTCTCAGATATTAAAGAACTTTTTTCCTTCTACATTTAACAAGAGTTTTCAGTCTTCAGGGATGTCTTTTTGAACAAACTTCTCTGTGCAGATAATGATCGATTATACCTGAGAGAGAAGGCCCCAGGCTAGCACTTATATGGAAATACTGGGTTTTTAGGGTTAATGGCCATCAATCAACACATTAAAGAAGTTTTTTGTCCCTCCTTCTGCACTGTAAATAAGCCCCATTGTCACTGATTGCAGTCAGACCACCAGTCCCAAAGCATGGCAAAGAGGAAAGCAGCTGTGGCCGTGTGGGTCTAGCTTAGAGAAACAAACAAGGAATCCCTGATGTAAAATAAACAAGGAGTCTTGTGGCACTTTTACAAGCTAACAAATAAATAAATTTTTAAAATCTTTAAAAGTGCCACAAGACTCCTTGCTTGTTTTACATCAGGGTATCTGAGAGGAGGCCAAAGGTCCCTTGTTTCTTCCTCTCATCCTCAAACAGTACCTGAGTTTCATTACTTAGATCACCTGCAAAGCAATAAGAAATGTAGGAATACATATTTTAAAATAAGACGGGAAAGGAGAGAGTCAGGCAACATAAAGGAAATAACATACATTAGACAATTGGAATCCAGTGCTTTAAGGTGAGAGAGGACCTGAACTTATTTCTTGTTATCATCCAAAAGTAGCTTCCATCTCTCTGAATTTTCAATTTAACAAAAACTTGATCTAAGAAAAATTAGTAAACTTGTAAAATTGTGTGCCCATCTTGACCAGAAAACCAGAACCACAGAGAAGAGTACCTCCAGATGCTCCTGTCCACTTGGCTGTGAGGTTGATGAAACATCACCATGACACATTCAGTATTGCCTACCCCAAACATCAAAAATAGTCACGTCTGGCTTAAATATATCATTAAAACTCACTTAAAAATAAAGAGATGTTTAAAGAAATAATAAATGAGGGGGAGCTATTTTCTTTGACTTCCGGGTTTTGAGCCTTTAGGATAAAGTCAGGTCATGTTTTTCTGCTTCTCTTTGCAACTTTTTAGCCTGAGGGCTAGACATTTATGATTTTATTAAAGAAAAAATTATGACACTAGCCAGTGTGCCTTCTAAGGTAATGATGCAGCTGAACGAGTTATGGGTGCACTTCAGGAGCCAGCGGGCAGCAGGGAAGAAGCCCGTTGAGGCCTGGAGAACCAGCGGGGAACTTGCTCAGCTGCATCATCAGCTTAGAGCAGTGGTTCCCAACCTATTTCAGGCTGGGGACCCCTTTGGAACAAAAAAAAAATCTTTGCAGACCCCCCCATCTGATTATGTAATCTGGCCTGCACAGGCAGACTCTGGCCCACACCAGTGGGGCAGCTGGTGAGCAGTGCTGTCAGTACCGTTGCCCGCACCACTAGGGAGCTGAGCCATGGCAGCTGTGGTCCCCTGCCCTTGCCCCTGCTGGGGAGCTGCTGTGGCTCCATTTCCCTGCCAGGATACAGCCACAGACGGGGAAAGGGAGCCCTGGCAGGGAGCATCAGGGCTGTAGCTGGATTCCGGCCCTTGGTAGGGAGAGGCTCTGCAGACCCCCTGCAATGTGTCCGTGGACCTCTGTGGGTCCCCAGACCACAGGCTGGGAACCACTGGCTTAGAGGGAACATTGCCTGCAAAGTTTAAAATGTGGGGGCCCTGCACAAACTGAATCGCCGTGGGCCCTGCTCCCCACCTAGGGACGGCCCTGCTTACAGATCACTGATCTTTAAAAATGGGCCCATCAGGATTACACTAGCATGGACATGCTTTGAGATTGTATACAGTAGTTGTAGCCATTTTGGTTCCAGGATATGGGAGAAACACAGTGGGTGAGGTAATAGCTGTCCTCAGACCAACTTCTCTTGGAGACAAGCTTTCAAGCCACACAGAGCTCATCTTAAGGTCCGCACAGCATGACAGTTTATCTCTCCCAGCAGAGTTAACTCATCCACTTTGTCTCTTTCTAATGATTTGAGACTATCCTGAAACCCTTCTATATGCATACCAGTTCAAGTGCCAAAGCCTAGGTGTGGTAGAGGGAAGGGTAGGAAACCCCCCCATCTGCCTTGGCTGCTCCCTACCAAGGGACACAGCTGTAGTAAGGCAGTGCTGGGGCAGCCTGATTGGAGGTTGTAATGTGTGGCAGCTGGCTGCATGGAACTACCCAAAGTAAAGCCCTGGCACCTGGGAGAACGATGGAGTGGGCAATGCTCGAGTGGCTTCTGGGGTGGGAGAGCCTGTTTCAGAGGAGGGAGAAAGGGGCAGGTATGTTGGCTCAGGCAGTGGGAGCTTTGGACATGTAGCCCAGAGGTTCCAGAGAAAAAGGAAACAATCCTTAACGTCCCGGGGCTCCAAGCACACCCAGTAAAGGTTGGAATTGGGCTAGTTTGTGTATTGTATATTTGTGTATTGTCGAGAAGAAGGTGAAAAGCACTGTAAATAAAAGAGCGTAGGTGGTTAAAAGCACAAGGGACTCTGGTCTGCTCCATTGAAGGGGTAAGAAAAGGAGTGGGAGCCTGCAAGCCCTGTGATAGTATGTTGTTAAAAATTTTTGCTTTGTATTGCTGCAGACACAAACCTAATTGTGTGGTTTTGCTTTTTGCTATTTGCTTGTGTTTCTGAGTGAATTTTAGATGACTTACAAAGGGTCTGTGTTGATGGAGCAGGAAAGCATGAGAAAAATAATTTCCAGGGATAAATTCTGAGATCCTTGTTTTGTTCCTACAAAGCAAAAACCTCCAAAGGAGCAAAGGACAGAGTAAACATTGCGTGGACTTCAAGTCCAGTGTATTACAACTGCCTGCTGCCCATGCTTTCTTATTACCCTTTCTCATTACACTCTGCAATGTCACTTTTAATATTTGAATTTTAATATGGGGGCAGGGGTATGAATTCCTTCCACACTCTAGCAGAGTGCAGAGAAGTAGTGGTGAGGCCATCACGCTGCAAATTAGACACAGGGCTGCCCTGGCTCCTGTACCAGTGTTCTGCAGAAACCAATAACAAGGTTCTCTATGGTGGCAGATCCACCAGCCAACACCAGACTGCTTGTTAATGCTGTGCACAGGAAAGTCTCAAGAAGCAGAGCTGTATGGCACAAGGGAAGCATGCCTCCTTTCCAGTGGGTCCCTAAACTTTGCCCCCAGATGTAGGGGGAACTGCTCAAGGGGAAAGCCTTGTATGCAGAAAGGGTGCAGTTTTGCCAAGGATGGATTTTTTCAAAGATGGGAATAAATAATTTTGCACATAGGACTCAGTTCTGCAATCCTTAATCACACAAATAATAGACACATCTGCAAGTAATCCTTTTACCTAAATGGATCTTCTTCTGTTAGTGAAGTTTTGCAGAACTGAGCCCTTGTATAGCACATTCCATTTAAACTGAGGCAGAAAAATGTGAGGTGACTTATTCCAGGTCACACCGCATGTTAGTGGCAGAGGTGGAACTAAGGTCTCTTCTCCTATTTCTGTGCTCTAAACAAGAATACCTAGCTAATGTTGCACACCTAATTATCCACTTGCACACTCATTCACTGAATGTGAGGTGTAAATAAGTGGGTATGGATATTGCCCCTCCTTTGAAAATGTGCCCTCTGTTTTAGATCAGAATTTACTCAGGTCCCAGTGCTGAAATTTTTGGCAGGGGGTTGGACTAGATGAGCCCATGAGGTCCCTTCCAACCCTATGATTCTATAAAATGCACACTCCAGTGAGAATTTCATTTGAATAAGTATAGACTAACACTTACAGCTTGGGCCCTGGGGGATGGGGACACGACACCATCTATATTGTAAAATATAAAAGAAATATTCTGTTCAGGAAGATCCAAGATTTTTAAGACCAGAAAAGACCTTGATGATCCTCTAGTATGGTCTGACTTCCTGTATAATGCAGGCCACTGAATTTCACCGTTATCCACGTACTGAGCCTAAAAATTTTCCTGACTAAAATCTGTCTGATCTACCACTTCTTTTGGTAGTTTATTCCAGTGGTTGATCACCCTCTGTGCAGAGGCGTCACTGCCCTGGGGAAGCACCGGGGACACAGACCCAGGCCACGCCCCCGGCCAGGAAGCCACGCCCCTGTCATCAGACACTTTGAAGAAGAAAGTAGGAAACCTTCACCAGAATGCTTATTCATTCAGTAATAGGTGTATCCATGCCACAGCACACAGTTGGTTGGAACTTTTTGCCCTACCCTGTCAGAAGAGGGTTGGTGGCCACCACCCCCCGCACCACCCTGTGGCTATATATGTGGCCGCTGCCCAACCCCTCTCCAGTTCCTAGGAGACACCAACTCCGAGTGTGGGGATGAAGGGAGGGTTGTGAGTGAATCCAAGCAGCCCATCTTGAAGAAGGACAGTTACTGGTAAGTAACCCACCGTTCTTCTTAGAGCGCTGCTCGGATACATTCAGTAATAGGTGACTACTACCCATGCTGATGGATGGTGGGCGGAGCTGTTTTTTCTGCCTTCAGCGCAGCCACTCACCACCCTGGGTACCTGCCCCACAACTAAGGTCCTTCGAAGGTCTACAGTATTGACCTAAGGACCCTGGCCCAGGCAAGATCAACCTGAGATGGCAGAACCTAACCCAGTGGAGGATAGAAGGCCCAGTTTGCCCAAGCGCTAGCCAATGTGCGAGGGCAGAATGGCCTAAGATCACCCTACATAAAGAGTCAGACAAGACACATTACAGCTAAGTCTGAGGAACGTGTCATCGAGTGAAGGACCTGAGTAGGTGTTAAATACAGATATGCTGAGGCCAGAGAGCTAGATATTCTGGCGCTAGCACATATCGGGCACAATAATTGCAAAGAAAATAAAGCGATCCTGGAGCTCCCAGTTTACCATCAGTGAATACCAGACTCCAGAAGAGACAAGGAAAGGGAAGGGCGGAGAAGAGTACCGCCTTTTCCTAGTTGGAGAGGGTAGAACACAGGGATATCAGAGGCAAGGGGTGACTGTGTGGATCTGGAGCACTCAGTGCACCCGCAATAGGAGAAAGGTTCAAGAAGTGAGGAAGGGGAAGATGAATGGGAGACCCCCCCCCCCGGAGTAGAGGAGTACAGCACAGGGGATGCGAAATAAGAAATGGATATCCCTTACAATGCGAGGTGTGGTCAGAGCACTCAAACTGGCATGAGAATCGAGTGCTTAGTCGAGACTATAGCAAATACGCAAACTAGCCATAGCTGAGGCCTTGCATTGCCCTGTAAAGGCATCGCCAGAGGCCAACATGCCCTTCCCAAAGTCATTGTGATCCTCCCCTGTATGAGCTGAGCTGTCAGCACCTACCGCATTGCACTGAAATAAGAAAATGATATTGTTATTATTATTGTTATCATTATTATTATTATCATCATTATTGTCCAAGCCTGATGGCTAACAATTCACCACAGGGACAGAGCCAAGGAAGGTTGAACGCAAAGAACTGCCGTGACTAAGGACGGAGTCTGAAGGTTTGTGTCCCCTGGGGGACTTGGAAGCCATCCCCCACAGCCTACGAAACCTAAACACTTCCGGAATCTGGGACCCTGCGGACCGCCAGGGCCACAGCAGCGTGGATCTGACAGAAATGTGTCTGCCCTAAAGTGGCGGAGCATGGGAAACATGCGTACTAGAAAGAGGTTCACTGTAGTGTGGGAACAACGCAGAAAAACCCCATGAGTCTAAGAGAAAGGAAAAGAAAACCTCCTCTAGCAAGGACAGAGTGAGGGCGTGGCACCTTGTTTAGGTGTAGCCTGGGCCTTCCCCACTAGGACACTTTCCAGTCTATCTCTTCTGTCCTTCTTCATTATTGTTTCATTTTGTTTTTACCAGGGAGGAAGGAGGATGACTTCTACCAAGGGTCAGCTAGTTCCCCATGATCCCAGGTTACTGCTTGGGATTTCGGGAACGGGGCTGTTAACGAGTTCCTTCAAGTGCTTAAGGAATCTCATAATCGTTTAGTACAGGAGCTTAAGTATGACAAGAAAGTGGCTGCTAGAGCTAAAGAAGATCTTTGGTTGGAGGGAAAGAGGGAGTCGTACACAATGGAACTCCCAAGAGAAAACCCCGGAGCCATCATGAGGGGTAACTATGGCGTTATGGTTGTCTTCTGGGAAATGAACTACTAAGAAGACATCCACTAGGCAGCGCCCCCAACGAAAACCAACGTTTGGGCTCACATTCGTACTGAACATACCGAATAGATCTCTAGATCAGTATCACGTAGACCGATAGCCAATGACAGATGGGGATCCATCCAACATGAGGAGGGGAGAAGGTGGGGGGTCCTAAAATTTACTCAGGCCTCTCTGAAAAGAGGAAGAGAGAGACAACCCAGGTCAATATTGGATTTGTTCTGTTGGTGAGGGTAAGACCCCAGGCACATTAGCAGCCATAGCACTCACTGAGAGGACTCAGAACAGCTCTGTAGACATGCTGCCATGCCCTGGGGGTGTGTGGGGGGGATCGTGGGAACCAAAATCCCTGATTGCCAGGTAACAACGCTCATGACGCACCCGAGGGTGTGGGCTGCAGTAGTGGAGGGAGAGGGAGCACTTCCTTTTGACATTAGAGTGACCCTTTCCCCACTTATGGATGGGGAGTACCGGCCCAAAAGCTCTATCATGGTGGGGCCTTCTCAGCATATCCACTGAGACAGCTATCGACCAGCTGATGGGAAGTTGATTACAGGAGGGGTTACCCCCCCAATGGGAATCACAAGCGGCTAACTGAAGATGCCTGCGTCTAGCAACCAAGCGTTGACATCTCCATCTGGCACTAGACAGAACAAGGCCAGGTTGACCCACCTCATGGGGCCGGAAGGGGTGTAAGGCACCACTGAACCAGAAAAATGTACCTTAGATTCCCTCATTGAGGATCGTTCATGACCTAAAGAAAGAGAGAGAGCAGCACAAACGGCCGAATAAAGAAAAGTGGGAGACTCTACTTCAGCATGTGGAGGGGGAGGACAAGAACCTTCTGGTGAACAGGGAACGGGAAGTCAGACCCCTTCTGGAGAGAGAGAGATGGGGAGAGGAAGAGCCCCTTTAGATGTCTGGCTCAAGATGTGTGAGGGCCAGGGTTAAGGTTTTACAGAAAAAGTATACATGTTCCCCAGCCCGGGGAAGAGTACCTGGGGGGAACACCCCCGGCTACCTCAGGAAGGGTTGGGGGGGGGCACTATACCTTCCAGTATTTACAGAGTGTCCCTGTTCTCGCCCTGTGTGCCTCGAGAGGGAGCAAAGGAGGCGCCACATGATGGGGGGGGGGGCTTTCCCACCCAAGGATTAGTAAACATAAGGGGTGGTCTAGATGGAAGAGGTAGGCCTCCTCCATTTATTGACAATGAGAAGAAAACAGAGAGAATACAGCGAGGCCAGGGTTAGACAGGGGGCCCTGTATAAGACCAGAGGTGGTGCTGGGGCGGGGAGGGACCTGGGGCACAGACCCAGGCCCCGCCCCCAGCCAGAAGGCCCTGCCCCCTGGCCAGGGATCGGGCTAGGGGGGCTGTGCCGCCGCGGGCAGCTAGGCTGTGGCGCGGCCCAGCCAGAAGCAGCTGCTGCAGGCTGGGCCCGTGCCCGCGGCCGGCCAGGCCCCCGATGGGGCCGCCACAGCCGCTGGCAGCCAGGCCGCGGATCCCGGGTGGGGGACAGGGCCGCCATGGGCGGCCAGCCAGGCCCCAGATCCCTGACTGGAGATCGGGGGCCTGGCGGCACAGCCTCCCCCTGGCCCTATCCCTGGCCAGGGGCGGGGCCTGCCGGGCGGCCAGCCGGGCCCCAGATCCCTGGCCCGATTGGGCCAGAGATCCGGGGCACTGGTGTTGGGACCCGGGGCACGTGCCCCGGCATGCCCAGCGCCAGCAATGCCCCTGTATAAGACAATCCCATGCAGCTTTGGTCCAGTCCATTCATGGCCTTTCAGGAGCACTGACCTCAATCTGCTGGCCTTTGGGATTTTCTGCGTTGGCAAAGAGTGCTGCCTTTGCCCGCTGAGCCACTTGGACTCAGCTCTCAGCTTGAAGTTGTCCATGAGCCTGAGGGAAGGTTCCCGAGTCAATGGGCACCCCATAGGGCAGGGGTTCTCAGGAGGTACGTAATAACAGCAAACAGGCTGGTAATGAATTGCTACCCCTGGTGGACAGCCAGGCACTCCCCCGGGAATGGAGGAGTGAGCCAGGGAGGGGAGAAATTCCCTAATTGGGACTCAGGCCCAAACTGCGGTGGTGGGAGTGTTAACTCATGTCTGTAGTCGGAGAAGGGGACAAGTGGGCTGAATGTAAGGACCTACAGGGCTGGAGGGCATGGAAGGGGGCCTGAGGGGAGGAGACTCAAATATTTTATCTCTCCCTGAGGGTTGCAGACAGTCCCCAGCATGGCATCCGTCTCCGGTGGGAAGAAAGCTTCCCCGCCAAAGGGGAGATCAATGACCACCTGTTGAGAGGCAGGAGGCATCCTAGCCTCTCGCAGCCAGGCCACATGCTGTAGGGTCATGGCTGAGGCCACAGTACAGGAGGCTGTGTCGACAGCATCCCAGGCAGATAGGAGGAGGTTCTAGGATGCTACCTTGCCTTTCTCAAGGAAGGCATCGTATTCCTCCCTCACCTCTTGTGGGAGTAGGTGTCGAAACTTATTTATTGACTCCTAGACATCCAACGTATATCGGCCCACCAGGGCTTGGTTGTTTGCGATGCGTAACTGGAAGGTGGAGGAGGAATACACCTTCCAACCCAGAAAGTCTAATTCCCTAGCATCCCTCGATACGGGGAGAGGGTCGCAGGGAACTTGTCCTGGGCCTAGCGCCACCTCCACCACCACTCAGGAGGGATGGTGGGCAAGCAATGGGAACTCCAATCCTGTGACTCTACATTTGAGGCCCGCTGTGTCTGAAACTGGGGAGATAGAACCCAGGTTATGCCAGCATGAGGAGGCAGGGTCCCAGAAGCTAGTGTGGAGGGGAACAGTAATGGATCTCCGCTGATGTGCAGACAGGCCTGAACAGGCTATCACCATACCCTTCCAAGGATTGGACCTCCAGTCCCATGTAGGCAGAGACGCAACACAGAAGATTAAAATGCACTGAGAGGTCCCCTGTACAGGAGCACGGGACAGGGTTTAAAGCTTTAGCCGGTGCCGATGGAATCAGTGCCAAGCTGGGTGCAGTGGTCTCCTGGGGGGACCACTCATGAGGTCAGTACCAGAAGGGCGACAGCGCCAGAGGCCGGCGTCGAGGCTGTTTAGTTCCCTTTGAGGCCCCCTTCCCCGAGCTTGAAGGTGGCAGACCCCATGGGACCATGAAGACAGTGCTGGGGACGGCAGGGTGATGCAGTGCCGGGGTGAAGGCTTGACGGTACTGGGGATCTGGCAGGTAGCGAGTTCCAGTGCTGGGGAACTCGGTACCAACACTGGAGATGGTGTTTGGCGCCACTGTCGGTGCACCCAGACCTTTGAAACGAAGGTCGGCTTCCCCTCTTTCTAGCGGGTACAGAAGAGGGTGGAGTAGGCAGTAAGAGAAGTGCCTTCACTGCCTTGAATGCCTCCGGAGTTGAGAGAAGTGGCACCGACTCCTCTCGTTCCTGTGGGGAGTTGTGGGAGACCCCGAGCAGTGCTAATGCTAATGTACCGACACTGGTACTGAGCTAATCTTGTGTCCTCTTGGAGAGCAGTGTCGGGAAGGTTCCAGTGCTGAGCCGGCATGCGGTACTGCATGAGACCCCAAAGCCTCGGGGGTAGGCTGCCGTGCTTGCCCTGAGGCCACCACCCAGTGCCTTTGCTCCCTCTCCTTGACAGTCCTAGGCTTAAAGGACAGACAGATGGAGCAGGAGGTGACCAAGTGGCTTTCACCCAGGCACTGGAGGCACCTCTTGTGGTGATCGTCCCGCTGGAAGGCCCTGCCACATTCACCTCAGGGTTTAAACCTCGGCATGGCAGATGGCAGAGGAGAGCGATGTCGGTGCTCCAAAAGCGGGTACTCGAGAAAGGGAGCACTCTTCGGTGGAACTAGGTCCACAAAAAGGTGCTCCCAGTCTAGCAGAAGGCTCATAAACCAGAGAAGAACAGGCTGCTTGCACGATCACAAGGAGTGGGCTGTTCTACGAACCATTGCTGAGGTGGACAAAATGGAACTGGAGAGGGGTTGGGCAGTGGCCACATATATAGCCAGAGGGTGGCGCAGGGGGCAGTGGCCACCAGCCCTCTTCTGACAGGCTAGGGCAAAAAGTTCCAACCAATTGTGTGCTGTGGCACGGATACACCTATTACTGAAAGTATCCAAACAGCGCTCGAAGAAGAACCTGCAGGTTGAGCAGAAGGCAAGCTGTGTAGGAAGGTCTTGGGATCCGGGAAAGGATTGACCAAAGCCCAGAGTCCTTGGTGTGGTGGGGACATTAGAAGAAGGAACTTATGTGCAAGGGTTAGAGTTTTTGATAGATCTGAATACTACCTGTACTTTCTCTGTGGGTAAGGTGTGAAATCTCTTTGCAGAGTCTAGGTATTACTTACACTGTCATGCACTGCCTAGAGAAACAGTAAACAAGAGGATTCATAGCATTGGTGGAACTCAGAACATGTAACAGATACTAGGGAGGCACGAGAGAGCAGGTATTATTTCAAGACTTAGGGTATGTCTACCCCAGGAGTCTCAAACATGTGGTCCGTGGGCTGCATGCGGCCTCTAAAGCTATTTCTTGTGACCTACAATGACACTATTGTTACTAATATTTGCAATATCATTGTATGAAAAGGTTTCAGAGGTGCACCCCTCAGACTAACGTTCTAGCCCTCATGTGGCCCTATACCAGTCCTCGTGCAGCCCTTGGGGTGATTTGAGTTGGAGACCTCTGGTCTACACTGACAGCAGCAAAATCACTGCTGTCAGCCCGATGTTCCGGACACGATTAGCAGCAAGTATAAACTTGCTGCTGTGCTCCAGAAGTTGGCACCAAAAGTCCTACCCCTAGAAGACATAGCTGAAAGCTGGCCGCAAGCCATTTGTGGTTAGCTTTCAGCAGTGTGTCCTGGTGACTTTCTCGCCAGCAGATATGCGAGGCATTTTACATATCTTGCATATCTGCCAGTCGACTGCTGCCAAAACGCCCTTCAGGTGTAGACTAGGGCTTAGGCAATTGGCCTACCAAGTCCCTTCTGCCAAGTTAGGAACACTGTGGCCCAAGCCCAGAGACTGCCTCAGCTCTACCCAACAACCTAAGGCCACATGGTCCCCAAGACTTGGATCCAGTACTGCAGCCTAATGAACATCCAGGGTTCAGGGTGTTGCTCATCAGTGTTGTAACAATTTGATAATTAAAAATGTACATTACTTCTGATTTATATTTGTCCTCTTTGGCTATGTCTACACTTACACTTTAAATTGAATTAATGATGCTTAATTCAATTTAAAGTATTGCATGACTACACTAGCTTTCCTTAGTTCGAAATAGGGACCTCCCTCAATTCAAAATAAGGAAAGGTCATTTTGAAATTATAAAACCTCCCTTGAATTTTAAATGATGGTTAAATCAAACTTATTTGTTCAATTTAACCCAATGTATCCCTGTTAATTCGAACTAAGCATTAACACTTTTTGCCCTTCTTCCTCCCAGGGTGCCTTCCTCTTTCTACATCTGGGTGGAGGGATGGCCATTCATGGGGGCCATGTTGCCATCTCTCCCATGGTGCCTCTCTCTTAAATTGAACTAGTAAATCCTGTCCATGGACATGCTAGTTTGATTTTGGTTTCTAGTGGAGCCATGTTATTTCAATTAACTTAATCTGATTTAATGATTATTTGTTCAATTTAATTAGTTCAATTTAAATTAATTCTATTTAACTATCTAAGTTTAGACATAGCATTTGTATTTTGGCTTCAGTTTCCAGACGTGGTTCGTGTCCTTTTCAGCTAGATTAAAGACCTCTCTCTCTCTTTCCCATGGTGTTTTCTCCATGATATGCTTACTCACCATAACACAGTCATCTCTTCAACTTTTTGACACACTAGAAGTTCCTTCAGTATATGATCTCCTGAGGTACCTTCTTAGGAAGATAAAACCAGCTGGGAGACATGGGTTTGGACTCCTGGGCCTGGCCAATTTTCACTTCGGACCAACAGTATGCATTTAATCAGTGATGGTGAGACACCAAGTCTGTTTCCTCAGCTCCAGGAGGAGGCCACTACTAAGCACTCCAGAGCCAGTGTGGTGGAGACTTCTCACAGTTAGCCAGCCATGCACTTTGTTTCATTTGCTATGGATGTATTTAAAATGAGGATAATCTCTGAATGCTATTTTAAAATGTCAGGAATGGGAGAGAAAATAGCCTAGACTTCAAAGTCAAATTTGACTTGAATCAGTCAACTGTAGCAATCATCCTTCTACACTGTGTGATTGATGCCCAGGACATTTTCCCACCTGGAAACCTATTTAATATTACATCTATTGTCTATAAGTGCACACAAGCAAGATTTTAGAAGTACCAACTTGATTTCTTTCCTGTACCTATTATTGGAAGTTTGCATCTGAGTTGTTCTTCCCTTCACTGAAGATAAAACCTCCCTTAGCATTTGTAATCTTGGCTTGTGTCAACTGCGTCAAAATCACAGTAACATGAGGAGACAAGCTGCTATGTAAACAATTGTATATCAATAAATACAGGCTAATCTCTTTAATATTAAAGTAGGCTAATCTGAAACACTATTTTCCCTTGAATTTCACATCTGTATGTAACATCAATAGCTATAATATGGCCACTGGATGAACAATCCAGATTCCAGTTTAAAAGCTCTCTGCATTAGACACTCACCCAGCAGATTTGCCTGTAAAAGTGGAGGATCTCTGTGTTTCATTGCTAAATTGATAACTGCTTGCTGTGGCTGTGGACAGGGGAAATGCAGTGGGAGATAAACTGCAAGTCATTGACAAATTGGAATCAATAAAACAACTTAAAGTGCCTGACAAAGTGGGATTTTCTCCCATGAAAGCTCATGCAATGCACAAATTTGTTAGTCTTTAAGTGCCACAGGACTCCTTGTTTGTTTTATTGAACTAGACTTAACACAGCTGCCCCTGTGGAACTTGGAAACAGTTAAGTAATACATTATATGTTCCAAAGGGGTAGCTGTGTTAATCTAGTTCAGCAAAACAAACAAGATGTCCTGGCATTTTAAAGACTAACAGATTTATTTAAATAAATTTGTTAGTCTTTAAAAGTGCCACAGGACTTTTTGTCATTACATGTTGTATCATACTGTTATAGTAATCCCTGGCTATTTTGGTAGCATTTTGGCATGAGTTACATGGTTCTTTAAATTATTGCACTATATATTCTCTCATCCACTTATTAGATAATTCGGTATCTTGCACACTTTGCCAATATTTTCCTGCATGTGCTAGCCCATAACACGCTTGATATTAGTTTGCTCACTGCTGTAGGTCTAATCTAGTGCTCATAGACTTCCACTAACTTCAATGGTCATTGGGGTGAGCTCTATGGAGATATCCCACTGTGAGATCAACCCAGTTTATACAATATGAAGGGGCATTATTTCAAAATGTCCTAAACCTTCAAGTACTATCCAAAACAAGTACTATGTGTAATCAAATACAGGTGCATCAACTTGCCTGCAGACAAAAAGCCAAATCACATTAAGAAATGGTTACAGGCAGATATTTGGTATTAACAGACAAATGTTGCCACTACTTTCTCTTTCTTTTATGTGTGGAGACTCTCTGAATGGATGATATCTTGTAATCTGGCAACTAGGCAAAGAGACACTTTTCAAGCTATAGCCACCACAGGAATTTGCTGCCCCCAATCAGTGTTAATATTAACTCAGACATTGGCTATGTCAGTAAGATCGTACAGGGGAAAACTCATCTTGTTGAACATAATCATTCTAGCTCATCACATGCTTAATGTGGTTACTGGTAAGTGCATTAAGAGCTAAGCCATATACAAGAAGCATCTTTTCTCTTTTGGTTTTGATGTGGGCATCTGGCAATTGCTATAGTAGCTGAGTACCTCTTTAGAATAAAAACAATAACCTCTCTTTCTCCCCTCAAGCAAGCAGCAGGTTTAGTTTGGGGGGAGGGTGTTCAAATTAATTAATCTCCAATACTTTAAAGAGATATATTGATGCAAAATTGGGATAACACAATCATACGCCCTATATCAGGGGTTCTCAAGACAAAATTTTTTGTGGTCACCTTTTGCTGGTGGCCATGCTCTCACTTTTCCCTAAAATACTTGATTAATTGTAGGAAAAACAGTGTACACATCCAAATCATTGTAATGCGCTTATTGCTAGCTGATAGGTCTGTTGTTAAAAACGATATTGATCTAAATACAGCTATCACATTTCACACCAGACTTGCTCAGCCCCTGCAAGCCTAGGAGCAAATTAAACTTTGGACGGGGACTGGGAGAGGCAGCCACGGGCAGATTAAAGCATGGGCCTAGAGGGTCCATGCCCAAGGGTTCACACAACGTGGAGGGCCCTCTGCCATGTGGTGCTGAGGGAAAGCAGAGCAACCTTGGGCCAGAGACTGGGCACTGCTTGACCGCCCCGCCCCTGGGATGGCCAGTGCGCCCATGGGGGCAGGGTGCGGTCTGCTGCCATGCAGTACAATTTCTGGCACAGCCTTCGGGTTGCACCAGAAATTGCCCCATGTGTGCCAGTCGGCCCTACTCCTAGGGGCCTGATCAGCAGGGCTGGGGCCACCCACTGCCGCAGCCCTCGCACACACCCCCAGCGCTGGCTCTCCTGCAAAGTCAGAGCTCTAAACTAGAGGAGGGGCTGTAGCACCAGGCAAGGATGGGTTGGGCCCAATGTAAGGGAGGCGCAGAGGCCCCTAATCCACCTCTGGAGGCAGCAAGGATTGGAGTCTGAAGTCCAGGGGATGGGTACCAAAACCTCACAGGCCCTCGTCCCAGAGCTGAAACTTAAAGCTGCGGGGAAGGTGAAGAACTCATCCATTGCCTTTTTCTCCAGCATTGTGCCCCACGTGTCTCCAGAGGGTCGTAGTTCCCAATCCCTGTTGCCAGTCCTAGCAAGCAACACCAAGGCAGTGCATCCAGGAGAAACAGGTAGAGGAAGTTCCAAAGGGGCAGCCAGGTTAGTCTAGTCCAGCAGAAAAAACAAGGAGTCCTGTGACACCTGAAGACTAACAGATTTATTTATCGCATGAGCTTTCATGGAGGAAAATCCCACTTCATGAGATGCTTTGAAGATGTGGGAACTTACAGAATGGGATGAAAATAAATACAAGAGAGTGTAAGACATGGGATCAGGTCATACAGCATCCAGCAAAAAAAAGCAAGGAGTCCTGTGGCACTTAAAGACTAACAGATATCGCATAATACTGTCACATCTTCAAAGCATCTGACAAAGTGGGAGTTTCTCCCATGAAAACTCATACGATAAATAAATCTGTTAGTCTTTAAGTGCCACAAGACACTTCGGTTTTTTTAGGGAGAGGAAAGTATCCACTGCTTTGCACCCCACCCCCATCACAGCCACAAAAATAGCTATTGGTGGCTGCATTTTAGAAACACTGCCACAGATGACTAAAACTGAAAGCATGAACAATGAATGTAGGCTTTAGACTTTAGTCCATTTTACTTCCTGGTTTTCATGCATTAGCACAGTGCTTGCATGTTTCATGAGTGTTTGGTTTGGGTTTTGTGATAAATAAAGTTGTCCTTAGAAGAGCCATCAGACTCCTTGTTTGTCTTGCTGAACTAAACTGACACAGCTACCCCTTTCATTTTGGTTTGTAAACTTTTCAAATGAATTAATCAAGCTAAAAATAAGGAAATATTTCCACCAGGTTCGCAAAGAAGTGTTTATAGCATTTATAACAAAATAAACATTTGGGGGGAAATTAGTCCATCAATAAACATATCTCAGTCAGTTGATACTAACTAGATACGCTGTTGTCATCTCAAGCAAAAGTCAATGGAAAGCTGACTAAAACAAGAATGTGGATAAGATTACATTTGCCAATCAGCTTAACTAACTCATTTTTCAGTAATGGCTGTATAATTGTGCCTGCCGAGTTTGAATTTGCATGTACTGATTGGATCTTTTAAGTATCAATTTGTGTGCACAGTTAACTTGTTTAAAGGCCAATTTAAGCAGTGAATGTTGACAGTTCAACAGTACTGTGACCTTTTAAAAATTATTGTAGCCCTCACAATATATATATATTTTCCCCTGAATGCCCTAGAGCTTGGAGTAAATACATGTCAATGTTTCCTTTCTTTTTCTTAAGTAAGTTTCTAGCTCTCATGGTTGCAGAAAAAAGCTTGCAAACATAACACCCCTAAAGGCTCAAAATCTAGAACAACAAGGAAGAATCCGATATTTCATAATGTCACATTTTTAAGTTGAATTCCATGAGTTTGAGGGGACCTGATGTTGTTATGCATGACTTTTCAATGTCTATGGTGAGCAATAGTATAGTTTTCCCCTTCCCTGGCTGCTATTTATTCAAACAGTTCTGCCTTTTCCAAGTTATTGGTGATTTTATGGGCCTTCTATAGAAGTTTTGCAAGTTGAAAAAATGTGTGCTACTGAAACTGCAGTTATTTTCAGGTCACAGTAAGAACGGGGAATATATTGTCTCAGTGTCTGATTAGAGTCTGAGTTCCTGAATCTCCACCAAAAGGCTTGAGGCATATGACTTCAACTATTTTCCCTAGTTTTGGAATTTGGCCACTAGCTGACAGGGGCCCACTTTGACTTAGTCAGACCTCCTGTCATGAAACGTACTTGGACTCCTTATTCCGCTACTTCAGTGCTCATTCCTAGCAAAATTCCAGTGCTTATAGACTTGTATTCTCCCCTTCTGTTTACCCTTTGTTTTTAACTCTCTCATTTGCTTGAACTTGAGCCTGATTGTGCACCCACTGCATATGAGCAACTCCTGTGAAAGCCAATAGGAACTTCTTGCATTGCAGCAACTACAGAATCAATGTGCATGAATATTTTCTTTAGAGCCTGAATCAGTCATTACACTAAATGTGTCTGTGCAAACACATGATGAGAATTGTCAGAATGGTCTCCACAACAGTGGTTCCCAACCTTTTCAGTAATATGGTAAACTTCAATGCAACAGTTCCATGCACACCCGCTTTTCTCAGCTGAATTTACTGCTCATAAAGATCATTTACTTACATTTCCTATGGTTACAATCTCACTAAAAAGGTTTGCAGCATAGCGCACACAACAAGCTAAAGAAGGATCAAATGGATTAATGTTTCAAACCCACCAGAAAAAAATACACATCTCAGTTTTGCCCTTGGGCCACCTACATTTAGAATGTTTCATATTTTAGACCTTAAACCTTGCTTTTAATTTGATGATTAATTTTCATTAGTTTTATGAGTCGTAATTTTGGTTGGATAGAATATGGTTTAAGACAAAACAATGTTTGTTTTACATTAATTTTTATTACCTTTGTACAAAATTTCATGGCACACTTGGACAGTCCTCATGACAGACTGGTTGAAAACCACTGCTCTACAATAATGTTGCTGACTTCCCAGACTTCGACTATGCAAAGCATCTTTTCACTGAAGTCAACTACTACAGGAGAAGACCAAGAAATAAAACAACAGAATGCCTCTAGTCATCACCTACAACCCCCAAGTCAGACCTCTGCAGCACGTCCTCTGGGATCTACAGCCTATGCTACAAGATGATCCCTCACTCTCTCAAGCCTTGGGAGACAGACCTCTCCTTGCTTACAGACAGCCCCCCCCCCAACCTTAAATAGATACTTACCAGCAATGACAGACCTAACAGAACCATTAAAGCAGGAGGCACATATCCCTGCAACAAACCATGCTGCCAACTTTGCCCACACATCTGCACAAAAGACACTATTACAGGACCTCATCAAACCAGCTACTCCATCAAAGGCTCATTCACCTACTCATCTACCAATGTGATTTATGTCATCATGTGCCAGAAATGCCCCTCTGCCTTATATATTGGACAAACAGGACAGTCTTTACACAAAAGAATAAAAAGGCACAAATCTGACATCAGAAATCACAACAGTCTAAAACCAGTGGGTCAGCATTTCAACCTTCATGATCACTTCATCAACAATTTGCTAACTGCAGTCCTCAGACAGATGAATACCAGATCAAGGCTTCAAAGAGAAGCTGATGAGATTGAATTTATTTGCAAATTTGATTGCATTGCTTCATGACTTTATAGGGACATTGAATTTTTCTCTCAGTACAATAGGGGATTTGACCTCATCTTTCTCTATATGCTTTTCCCCAGTGTTTGAATCTTTATAACTATTTTGATTTGCTGTTACAATGTGACCTGTCTCATGACTGACACCCCCGTGCATTTATTTTCATCCAATTCTGTAAATGCCCCCCTCTTCAAAGTGTCTGATGAGGTGGGATTTTCTCTCAGGAAAGCTCAGGCAATAAATAAATTTGTCTTTAAGTGCCACAGGACTCCTTTTTTGTTTTACTGAACTAGACTAACATGGCTGCCCCTTTGGAACTTGGCATCTTTCACCACTAGCTCTTTGGCCTTTGTAATGCAGGAAGTTAGCACTGAAAATGATCTGTATGTCTACTCTCCAGGAAAGAAATACTCAGTAAGGAAAATTGTGCTCAGGGGCAGATTGAAGAGTGAGGGAAGCTGAAAATGCAGGATTTTAGAATGAGTGCTTTACCTCATTGAATGGCATCTTCTTAACACAAGAGATTCTAGAATGAATTAGTCTTATTCTACACCTGTTTAACTGCAGCTAATTTTGAAGCTTGTCAACAGGAAGTTCCAGGGACACTGCTGGAAAGGTGATATTGTAATGATTTTGACTCAGAAATAAATATAAATGTTTGACTCCTAAGAATTTGTTTCAGAGAAGGCAATATTTATCCTCCACTGTTCTGACAAAGAAATAGTTAAAAACCAACAGCAACTGAGAAGTACAGGTGCAGTGACTGAATGGCTTAGGATTTAAGTTCATTAAAAGACATTATTCCACCTGCCACACCAGATAAACCCTTCCTCTGAACTGAATTTAGGTGACTGTTTTCAATTTCCAAGCATCTTCAAGCATCTAAGTGGGATTTTTCTCCTATGAAAGCTCATGTGATAAATAAACGTGTTAGTCTTTAAAAGAGCCACCAGACTCCTTTGTTTTGCTGAACTAGACTGTCACGACTACCTCTCTAGAACTTGTGTTCATACTGGCTTCAAGTGCTTCAGTCTGCAAAATAGGGATACTTGGCAATTGTCACTATAGCCTATGTCTAAGCAGTTCCAAGGCTGGCAGCAACTAAAGTACATGCTGCTTAGATGGTTCCACTGTTGCTTAGATAATTTATATTTTTGGAATCCTTCACGCAGTTAAGGAATGTCAAAACTGGGAAGTGTGTGTACCAATGTGCCTATGTTATAAGAAATTCTAAGAAGACATTTTTATATTAGACAAGTGCTCAAAGCCCCCAGCTGAGTGTGGGAGGCTGTTCTGTTAAGCACTGAACATAAATAGGACATTGCGGGCAGCAGAGGTACACTTTAAAAAGGCCCCAAGCAGCAAGAGCTGGGGCAGGGGACATAACATGCAAGAAAGGAAAGGCAGTGAAGGATTGGCACAGCTGGCTAATTAGGGGGGCCCAGATCCCTAGTGAGAGTTATGAGCCTAAGCACCTGTGCAGCTCTGGGGCCTCTGGGTTTGTTTTGTTTTTAGTTGGGGTAAAAGAGGTAGGATGTGGCTAGGTGGCAGAAGCAGAAGGAAGGCAACATTTGAAAACAAGAGTGTAAAAAAAGGAAGGTGAGGGGGCTGTGGGACTGTCACAGTAACCCCAATCAGCAGACATTAGACAGCAAGGACAAGCTGTTGTATCCCCAAACACTGGCTTTTTCTCCTCGTCTTTAGCTGAAACCTTGTTTCCTATTCCTATAGCCCTCTCCCTTCCATAGCGGGCCCCCACTATTTTCAGGTTTAAGAATTATAGGTCCCACCCTTGCATTTTTCTCTCTTCCCCAGCTGGGAAATGGTATCATACACTTTTGTGGTGCCTAGGCAGGCAAAGTCCCATGTTTCACTTCAGTTGGATTGGAATAAATCAAGACTATGGGTTCTTTCCCCATTACAAAAGGTAATTTGACTTCGGTCTTCCCAGGATTTGAACCTAAACAACTGCTCTGATTTGCTGTTACTGTATGACCTGATCCTATGTTTTTACACTCCCTTGCATTTATTTTCATTCCATTCTGTAAGGTCACCCATCTTCAAAGCATCTGACGAAGTGGGATTCTCTCTCACAAAAGCTCATGCAAAAAATAAACATGTTAGTCTTTAAGTGCCACATGACTCGTTGGTTTTTTTGGCGGGGGGGGGGGAGGTTGTGCTAATGCAGCATCAGTTAATGAGAAAAAGGAAAAGAAGCTGGAAAAACTCAAGTCATTTCCCCTTGCTAAGTTGCTCCTTCATAACTGGAAGTCCTCTGGGTTATGGTCAGTTTCACTTGTAGGTCTTCACTTTCACAGAAGTCCTGCTGGGGGAATGGTGGGTTACTTACCAGTAACTGTCCTTCAAGATGGGCTGCTCAGATTCATTCAGTAATAGGTGTGTCAGCGCCACAGTGCATGATTGGTTGGAAACCTTTTTGCCCTAGCCTGTCAGGAGTGGGCTGGTGGCCACCGCCCCCTCGCCACCCTGTGGCTATGTATATGGCCGCTGCCCATCCCCGCCTCAGTCTCTAAAAGTCGCCAACTCTGAGTTGCAGGGATGGAGGGAGGGTTGTGAATGAATCCGAGCTGCCGATCTCGAAGAAGGACAGTTACTGGTAAGTAACCCACTGTTCTTCGAGCGCTGCTCAGATACATTCAGTAATAGGCGACTACTACCTATGCTGATGGATGGTGGGCAGAGTTGGTTGTTCCTGCCTTCAGCACTGCCTCTCCCCACAAAGGGCAGCTACCCATGCACCCAAGGTCCTTGGGAAGTGCCTAGGGCAGATGTGGCCAAACCGTGGCTCGCGAGCCGCATGCGGCTCTTTAAAGAAAAATTGCGGCTCCCGGGAAAGCGCAGGAGGGAAGGGCGGCATGGCGGGAGCCAGGGGCAAGAAATTTGCAGTGGTCAGGGACAGCAGAGAGGCAGCAGCAGGGTAAGAGCTGGCAGCAGAGGAGCAGCCTTGTGAGAGCTGGCAGGAAAAAGCAGCATGGTCAGAGCAGGGAAGGGAGGAGAGGGGCCGCATTGAGAGACCCTCACCGGCAGAAAAAAGCAGCGTGCTGAGAGCTGGGAAGGGAGGGGCAGCATTGTGAGAGCCAGCAGGGAAAGAGAAGTGCTCAGAGCAAGTATCTGCCAGATTCTACAGTTTACCCCCACAATATTAATTCTACCCTCCTTCTCTATGTGCATAATGATACAGTATTTAATTACATCACTGCATGATTTTTTAAATACTTTTCTTTTTTGATATTGTTTTTGGGTAAATATTTTTAAAACTGGCAACATAAATTGATCAAGAACAAGTCTACAATGAACTACAGATAAGTGATGATAATTAGCAATTGAAACCTGAAAAGCAACTGTAAATTAATTTTCTTTTATAAAAATCACCTGGCATTTCCAGATATTGTAATATAATGCAAAATTATTTCTCTTGTATTTCTATTTTGAGAATTAAATATGAATCATCAGAAATGACTGAAAATTGACACAAGTGTTACCTCCAAAACCACTGACTACTGTCAAAAGGTTATTAAAAAACCCCTCTATTTAAAGAATGCTAAAAGTACTTATTATGGATCATGGTTCATTTTCAGCATGCAAAATGATTTAGACTTAAGATAGACCACCACTACTGAAAACTGGCTTTAGAAAAAAAATTCCTTAATTCTATTGAACAAGTGTGCCTGAGACATCAGTATGTCATTTGTTTGCAGAAGGAACTGTTAGCACATTTATTTTATAAGAAAATTTTAATTAATATAACTAAGTCAATTACCAAGATAATTTACATTCACTGCAAAGTTCAATAGCAGCACTATACTTCTACTGATTAAATAGCATTCAAAATGTATTAATTATTTTTTGGTGTATAGTCAAAATCCATTTATATTTCAATGCAGTCTTCATGAATGACTCTATGGGTATCTCAGCCCATTAGACAAGAGTAATTGTTGTGAAGGGCTGAGGACAGAAAATTGTGTTGTAAACTTTCTGAAAAAAAAATCTCTCACCAACAAAGATTTTACTTTGTATTATAAAAACCAAATATTGATATTTAAAATTTATACAAGGCCTGACCCCAAACTGAATAAACTCAATGGGATTTTTTCCACAGTATCTTCTGTGCATGGACTCCAAAGCACTTACTGAAATAGGCTCTGATCTTGCACTTTCTGTCCCAATAAATTCTCATTGATCTGTTGTGATTCTGAACAGTTGAAAAGGTGTCCCCATGTGCATCTCTTCATAGGACTAAGATGAGAGCAGTGTTTTCCCTTACTATTACTCTCATTTTAAAATTAATTGTGTCTGAATCCTCAGACCTTTTGTCTTCCCTATGAGTATTTTAGTGAACAAGTTTACTGGCAGAAATATTGGCAGGGAAGCGGGGGCATGGTAGGTGCCAGGATGGGGTGGGAGGCAGAAGTGTGGCATGGTTGGAGAGAGCAGAGAAGCAGCAGCGTGGTAAGACATGGCAGGGAAGCAGCAACAGAGGGTGGGAGAGAGAAGCATGACATGGTCAGAGAAGCCATAGCATGTTTAGATTTTCTCATAGGCCCTAATGCAGCGTACTCATTGTTAAACTAAAATCATGTTTTACAAGTCCTAAACATGATGTTGGAATACTAAGAAATGAAAATACAAAAGAGAAAAGTATAAAACTGAACATAGATTATTTTTGATTTTTGGCACAACTTACTGCTGTGAAGCATCATATTCCACAATGAAATTAAAAACATTGTGCAATACTTAGAGATCAGCATCTGAGAGAGCTTTTACCTACTGGATTGACAAATTACTGCCCAGATTTAAAAAAAAAAAACAAACTTGCCACAAGCCTATAGTGTTCTAAATCTAGCAACAGCTAAATTTTTACTGTATAGGCCTAGTTTCATGGTAATCTCAAATAATTATTAGAATCTGACATTAGTGGATCAATATTTGCCCTATTTTTATGATAAAATTAAGGTGCGCAATGAATTTTAAGCTTAGTAATTTTGGAGTAGGTAAAAATATGTGGTTATATGCCTCAGTGTGGCTCTCGAAGGTTTAATAATCAACTTGTGCAGCTCTTGAGTTCCGTAAGTTTGGCCACCCCTGGTCTAGGGTATCGACATAAGGACCATGGACCAGGTAAAGAACAACCTGAGGCAGCAAGATCTGAGCCAGGTGGAAGATAAAAGGCCTACTTTGCTCAAGAGCTGGCTGACCTGCGAGGAGCAGGAGTGGCCTAAAGTTACCTTACCATAAGACATCAAACAAAGACACATTACGAAGTTATGATTGAGAAAAGTGTCTCAAAGCGAGGACCTGAGCAGTTGGTAATACGAATCTGCTGAGGCAAGTGAGCCAGGTATTTTGGCGCTAACATTCTATCAGGTGCGATAATTGCAGGGGAAATTAACGTGACCCTGGTGCTCTCAGTCCACCAGAGGCGGATATAGGATGCTGCAAGGAGGAAAGGAAAAGGGAGGGGGGGAGAGTGCCAGCCATTTCCTAGTCCAGCAAAGTAAAGCACAGGGAGACCAGAGGCAAGAGACGACTGCCTATCACAATGCGATACCTGAACGGTTGACTTGAATTGACTAAACGAGACGAGGGTGCATAACCACAGCTGTAGCAATGGCGTAACTGGCCGTGTCCGAGGCATCCCATGCCACTGTAAGGGTATTGCACAAGGCCAAGGTGCCTTCCTCAAAGGCATCCTAACCCTCCAAGTATTCTTGTGGGAGGCAGCTGCTAAAACAGTTCACAGCATTACACGGATCTAGAGAATGTCTATTAACCTGGGCCTGATGGTTAGCAATTCACCACAGCCATAGAGATGAAGGGACTCAGCTACGAGAACAAATGCCATAGAGTAGAACAGGAGCCTGAGACATGGATTCAGAGGCCTCGGGTGGGCCCAAAAACCATTCTCTGTGGCCCACGGCACCTGTATTGCTTCCAGTATTTGAGACATCGATGCATGCAAGGGCCACAGTGATGTGGACCTAGTGTCAGCACACCCACACTCATGAGGAGCAGAGCCTGGGGACCCCAGTATAGGGGTTGAAATCCCACTGTAGTGTGAGGACCAAAAGAGGAAGATCTTGGGATCTAGAATAGAGGGAAGGGAAAGTTCTCTCAGGGAAAGATGGAGCAAGGGTGTGTCACCATGATAAGGTGCAGTTTCAGCCCCCCACCCCCATTCCTTTTTGCTCTCTCCTTTTTTTTTTTTTTTTTGCCACTAAGGAGGGCCTAGGAAGATCACCATTGGCGAGGGTCACTGGGCTTGCCGAGATCCCAGGTCACTACCCGGTATTTCAGAGATGGAACTGCTAGCATGTTCCCGCCATCCATTGTAGGGATCTCGTAACCGCCTGGCACAGAAAACATACGTGTGCCAAGAAAACAGCTATTAGTGCTGAAGAAGACCTTCTGGGGGAGGGAGGCAGAAACTATTGCCCAATGGATCCCAGAAGTGAAAACCCAGAAACCGCCGGGAGGGGGTAACCGCAGCACTATGGGTACCTTAAAGGCAAGTGATCTATTGGGGAATGCCTGCTGGGTTAGCAGGCCCAGGAGGGAAAGGGAGCCACATAGCTCAGTGTTCATAATGAATATTTACAAATGACCTCTGGGTCAGCATCGGAGGGAATGTCAGCCAGAGTTGGATGGAAATTCGTCCCACGTGAGGAAAAGATGATGAGTGGTCCATAGACTACCCAGGCCCCATCACAAGGAAAAAGGGCAGACCTGGGTGTCACTGAGCCTATTCTGTCAGTGAATGGGTGGCTCCTAGGTGCATTCCTGGCACCCAAAAAGTGCTCACTGAGAGGCCATAGGTCACTTACTACCGTGAAAAAATCCTTCTGAGGACTAAGGGACAAAACCCTGGGTTGCACAGCCAGTGGGGCGGGGGTATTCTCAGGAGGCCCAACCATACATAGCTTCCAACCTCAGGTGGAATTAGGGCAGAGGTGTTATGGCCCTATGGGGTTGGAGGGCAGGCAAGGGGCCCTGAAGGGAGGAGATCCAAGTACTTTATCTCCCCCTGGGTGTCCCAGGCACTACTGAGCACAACATCCATCTCTGCCAGAAAGAGAGCCTCGCCATCAAAGGGGAGGTCAAAAATGACCTGCCGGGAGGTGTAATGATCTTGAGGGTTCACTGAAGACAATACTACTGAGTAAGGAATAGAACTTTAATCATACGGACAGATATCCAGGTGTGTACCTGGGAGCAGCCATGTTAGATCTCTGGGGCACCTCTCCCAATTTACACAACACTGGCCCATGCTAGGGAGTGTCTCTAAATTCACAAACTTCTACAATCATACCACTACAGGAGGCAGGGGGCACCCTCGCTTCTCTGAGTCAAGCCGTGCACCAGAGGGTCACAGCTGAGGCCATGGTGCGAGAAGCTGTGTCTACAGCGTCCCAAGCTGATAGAAAAAGGTCTTGGGACACTACCCTGCCCTCCTCTAGGAAGGCATTATAATCCTTCCTAGTCTCCTGTGGGAGTAGGTGCCTGACCTTATTCATTGATTTCCACACATCCATTATATATCTACCCACTAGGGCCTGGTTATTGGCCACATGTAGCTGGAAAGTGGAGGAGGAATACACCCTCCGCCCCAGAAGATCTAAGTCCTTCGCATCTTCCCGTGCCAGGAGGGGGTCACGGGGAACTTGCCCTGGGCCTAGCACCACTTCCACCACCCCTCGAGATGGTATTGGGTGAGGGATGGAAACTCCATCCCTGGAACCTGATATTTGAGGCCCACCGTGTCAGACACCGGAGGAATGGAACCAGGGACTTGCCAGTGTGATGAGGCAAGATCCCAAACACAAGGGTGTAAGGGGACAGTAATGGGTTCAGTGGACATGAACACCGGTCCAAACAATGTATCAGCGGGCCCTTCAGGGGTTTGAACCTCCATCCCTATGTGGGCAGAAACATGGTGAAGAAGGTCAAACTGTGCCGTGAGATTCCCCATACAGGAACATGGCACAGGATTTAGGACTCTGGCTGGTGCTGAAGGAACTGGGCGAAGCAGTACCACGAGGGTCTTGGTCTCTTGGCCGGACCATTCATGGGGCTGGTATCTAAAGGGTGACAGAGGCCGGGGACAAGGCCATTTACTTCCCTTGAGGCACCTTCCTCCAGGCCCGAACAGGGGGATACCCCTCGGGACTGTGACAACGGTGCCCGTGACAGCAGAATGATATGGTGCCAGGGGAAGGCTGAACGGTACTGGGGCTCTCGTGCATGGGAGGTTCTGGTGTCGGGGGACTTGACACTGAGACTGGGGACAGTGTTCAGTGCCACCTCCGGGGCAACCAGGCCCTCGAAGCGAATGCTGGTTTACCCCTCTTCCTGGCAGGTACCAGAGAAGGTGGTGTGGGCAATAGGAGGAACACCTTTGCTGCCTCGAATGCCTCCGGTATAGCGGGGAGCAACACTAACTCCTCCTGGTCCCATGGTGACCCCCATCTGGGGGACCAAGATTGGAACCGATGCTGCCGTACCGACACCAGTACCGAGCTGGTCTTCTTGCGCTCTCTGGGGGAGTGGTGACAGGAAGGCTCCGGTGCCAAACCGGCACGTGGTATCATAGGAGACCCCGAGGCCTCGGGGCTAGGCTGCACACTTGCTCTGTGGCCAACGCCCGGTGCCTTTGCTCTCTGTCTCTGAATGTCCTAGGCTTAAAGGACAGATAGATAGAGCAGGAGGTGACCAAGTGGGCTTTGCCCAGGCACTGAAGTCACTTCGCATGGGGATCGTCCCATGGCAAGGCCTTGCCGCAGGCCGCACAAGGTTTAAATCCTGTCATGGCAGGCGGCAGATGGGAATGGTGGTGTTGCTCCAAAGCCGGATGCTCAGAACAGGAAACGCTCTTCTATGGAACAATGTCCATGAAAAGGTGATCCCAGTCGAATGGATGGCTCATAAAAGGAAGAAGACAGGCTGTTTGCACAATCGCAAGGAGTGGGCTGTTCCACGAACCAACACTGAGGCGGGAAAAAGTAGAACTGAGGAGGGGCTGGGCGATGGCCATATATATTGCCACACGGCGTGGTGAGGTGGTGGTGGCTGCCAGCCCTCTCCTGACAGTCTAGCACAAAAAGGCTTCTGACCGATCGTGCGCTGTAGCATGGATACACATATTGCTGAATGTATCCAAGCAGCACTGGAAGAAGAACTAACTGCCTGCTCTGGAAAAGGCAGCACAGGCTGCTGCATGCCCTGTGATAACTAGCTGCACAGCAGCTGGGATGCATGTAGCAGTCTCAAACTCAAATCACCATGAGGGCCATGTGAAGACTAGTATGGTAACCCAAGGGCTGCAAGAAGACTAGTACACTAGCTCAAGCGCCGCACCAGAGAAACCTTTTCCTACAACAATATTGCAAATATTGATATTGATAGTGTCACTGCGGGCCGCAAGAAATAACTTTAGGGGCTGCATGCAGCCTGCAGGCTCCGACTGACGCCTCTGCATCACTGCCACTGTGGAACAGAAGGGGAAGAAAATAATGTTTGTTGTGTGGCTGTGCTGCACCTTGCTATGAGTGCGAAGAGACGGGTGCAGCTGGCATTGAAGTGAATGTCAAAGCTCCCCTAACATCATTCACTGACTTCCACAGTGCAGAAGTCATGTGCTACTCCATGAATCTCAAACTCAAATCACGGTGAATTATAGGGTCGGAAGGGTCCCCAAGAATCACAGAATCCTAGGGTTGGAAGGGACCTCATAGGTCATCTAGTCCAACCCTCTGCCAGAGGCAGGACCACTCCCACTTAAACCATCCCAGTCAGGGTTTTGTCCAGCCGGGCCTTAAACACCTCCAAAGATGGAGACTCCACCACCTCCCTCGGCAGCTCATTCCAAGGCTTCACCACTCTCCTAGTAAAAAAGTTTTTTCTAATGTCCAGCCTCGACCTCCCTAACCGCAACTTGAGACCATTGCTCCTTCTGTCCTGTTACTACTGAGAACAGTTGAGCTCCATCTTCCTTAGAGCATCCCTTCAAGTAGTTGAAGGTTGCTATCAAATTCCCCCCTCAATCTTCCCTTCTGCAGACTAAATAAGCCTCATGCTCTCAGTCTTTCCTCATAGGGCTTGTGCTCCAGCCCTTTAATCATTTTGGTTGCCCTCCTCTGAACTGTCTCTAGCATGTCCCTGTCCTTTTTGTAGTGGGGAGCCCAAAACTGAACACAGTATTCCAGATGTGGCCTCACCAGTGCAGAATAGAGCGTAATGCTCACCTCCCTTGATCGGCTGGTAATGCGGTCACCTAGCCCACCCCCTGCCCAAAAAGCAGGGCCAAAGGCTGCATGAGGACTAGCCCCTTAGCCCGAAGGCTGCACCACTCAGCTTTTTCATACAATGCTATTGCAAACATCAGCAAGGATATTTCCGTGCAGGGTGGAGGAAATAACTTTAGGGGCCGCCTGTTCCAGACCCCCGCTCTAGGCTGTGCATTGGAGGCTGCTGCCCCCGCAGACACAGGGCAAGAAGGCGGCGCGGGAAGAAGGCTCGGCCGTTGCTTTCCCCTCCCGCGCGCCGGCGGCGGCGGCGGCGGTTAGAGGGGATGGAACGTTGCGCGGGCGGGCGCGCGGCGCCGCGGGGGGAGGGGCAGTGTGCAAGCGGAAGCTCCGCAAGCGCTCGGCGTAGCGCCCTATTCCCCGGCAGGGAGGAGGGCGGCGGCCGCGCCGTAAGGAGCGATGGTGAATCGCTGGCAGGCAGCGCGCACGTGGCGTGTGTTTACAAACAGGGCTGGGAAGCGCCGCCAGCAGCAGCGTCCCGGTTGCTGCGCAAGGTACAAGGTGGCGCTGGAGGCGGATGCAAGCCCCGCTCCTCTCCCGCGGGAGCTTCCCGGCTGTGCCCAGCAGCCAAGGGGGGGTTGCCTACCCCCTGCCCAATTTCCGCCCCGCGTTTCCCTGCACCTGGGCTCAGGCGTGCTCGGGGGCGCCCGGGGCTAAGCAGCATGCTGCAGTTGGGGAAACTGAGGCAGGGGCGGGCTTTAAGGCCACGTCATCGCGGCTGGGCGGCGCCTGCGGGCTCGGCCTTCCCATGGGAAAGAAACCAGCTTTTGGCTTCTCAGGCGCCAGGTGGCCTTGCGGGATTTGTGGAAACCCCTGTAATTAATAACTCAGTCCTGTGGTCTTCTGAGCACTAGGCAGGCTGGTCAGTGGTTTGAGGCCAGCTGGTTGGCAAGCCAGGCTGCTGTCAGCGCAGGTTTTGTGCGCAGTGTGTTCTTCTGTAGTTCCTTCAGTGGAAATTGAATCTGGTAAAAGTGTGGTATGGTATTCCTTTTGTATATCTCCTATTGCTGGGAGAGGAAATGGGGTAGAGGGGGTCAGTCTGGGCGTTTTCACTGCTTTCTGCACACTCCAGCCACATCTGAGGTTTTGTGTCCTGGCCGGTTCGCTTAATCTGCCTTTGGACATGGGCTAATCACTGTTATATCTTTACCTGCAGCTCTGTGCTGGTATATGGCGATGCACATAGCCTAAGCTCCTGTTGAAAGTGTAAGTGAGAAGAGGGTAGGGGTTGAAGTATGATTTGGTGGGCACCAGAACCCTCCTAAATTTCTGGACCCTCTTTGTGCACATCTGGGCCCTCTTCACCCACTCATTCCTGCTACTGCCCCCCCCATGCATGCCCCCCACCTCAGCTGCTGCCCCACAAACATCTGCCCCACCACCCCAGCTACTGCTACATGAAAGCCTGCCCCCACCTCAGCTACTGTCCTGTCCACCCTAGGTACTGCCCCCAAAACACCTAGCCCCCATCAGACCCCACTTTCCCCGTGCCTGCTTGTGCAAGTACACCCTCCAGATTGCAATGGAGCTATTTCGAAAGCCATCAAACAACATCTTGTGCAGGCATTACCAGGGCGGTAGGGTTGCAAACTGCAGGAAAGCTGTGTATATCAAAGCTAGCTTGAGGCATGACTTGTGGTCAAGCAGGGCTGTAACTACCCATCTGGGTGCCTGGGGCAAGCACCTGGAAAGGTGCCCTCTCCTGACCCCAGGCCCAATCCAGCCCCAGATGCATTTCAGCAATGTCTGGGGACAGAACCAGATCCCTGCCACCCCCCACCAGTGGGGAGTTATTGGGGGAAGTGAGGGAATGGCCCTCACCTTTATGCTGTGGTGTGCCAGTCCAGGGATTGGTGGGGCTGTGCAGCAAGGGGGACCTGGCTGGTTGCAGCTGCTGCACCTGGCTCAGCGTCCTTGCAGCTAATCCTGCCTCGTACCTCCAAGCCGCAGAGAGCAGTACCTCAGCACAGGACGAGCCCCGAGGGCTGTCGGCCACAGGTGCCAGGTTGCTGCACGGGCAATCAAAGGGGGCACTGCTCTGGCTCTGGGACCCCGCTGGGCCTCGGGGTGAGACACTGCTGCCGGCCAGCACCTTCCTCTTTGGAGTCACCGGGGTCGTGATGGTGAGCCAGGCACAGCTGCCAGCCATGCTCCCTTCACTGCACATGCCTGCCAGCCTCTGGCCAGATGCACTGAGCGCTGCTCTCGCCAGCCCGGGGCCTCCCCAGACCTGCCAACAGCTCCCAGCTCCCCACCTCCCTGGTGGCCTTGCCGCCACCCACTCGCCCCAGCAAAGCTCCAGGTGCTGAATTCTAGAGAGTGCCGTGCAGGGACTGGTCCAGCACCCATGGCAGCTGGGGACAGATCCTTCTTCTCGGAGCCCCAGCCACCACTGGTGCAGCGCCCTTTAGAATTCAGTTCCTGGGGCTTTGGCCTGCTGGCCCTGGCCCAGTTCCAGCCGTGTGGTCAAGTATTTATGTCAGTGACACTCAGCTTGGGCCTATAGAACATGGTCCTGCTTATGTCTCTCGTGAAATACCAAGACTGATCAGAGCCATTCATGTGCTGGCTGGCTGTTCTGAGAGCGGCTAACATGCTTCCCTTGCAGCAGTGCTCTCCTTGGTGTCTGGCACATTTAAACAGAATGTAGGCAATCATTAGGAAAGGGATAGATAACAAGACAGAAAATATTCTATTGCCTCCCTATAAATCCACAGTACATCCATATCTTCAATATTATGAGTAGATCTGGTTGCCAGATCTCAAAAAAGATGTATTGCTATTGGAAAAGGTACAGAAAAGGGCAATTAAAATTATTAAGGGACTGGGAAAGCTTCCATATGAAGAGAGATTAATAAGACTGGAACTTTTGTTTTCAGCTTGGAAAAGAGATGACGAAAGGGGAACTTGATAGAGGTCTACAAAATCATGGCAGATGTGGAGGAAGTAAAAAAGTCTTATTTACTCCTTTTCATAATTCAAAAACTAGGGGTCACCAAACAAATTAGTAAGAAGCAGATTTAAAATGAACAAAAGAAGCATTTTTTCATACAGTGCACAGTCAACCTGTGGAACTTTTTGCCAGAGGATTTTGTGAAGGCCAGGACACTAATGGGGTTCAAAAAAGCACTAGGTAAATTATGAAGGATCAGTTCATCAAAAAGCCCAATGTGATGAATCACTTGATAATTGCCTGTTCAATTCATTCCCTCTGGAGCACTTGGCATTAGTCATTGCTGAATGTGTACTGTGCTAGATGGAACATTGGTCCGACCCAATATGTCCGTTTGTAAGTGTGTAGGAAGTGCAGAAAAAAAAAAGGTAGCCAGAAGCAATATGTCACATGCTGTGGTGGAAGCAAAAGGTAACCATTGAGGGGTGTGGAACTCTGTTGCAGTATTTTAGTTGCTGTTTTGCATTACTGTAAATTTACCATGTTATTTTGGTGCGGTACCACAATCAGAAATTACAAATGGTGTTGGGATATCATCTGCTGTGGCTTTCTATAACAGGGATGATTGCTACTGATTTTGTTCTATTCAGATTTTATGAATCATTTAGGGCAAATCATAGGAGATTTGATACATAGGGAGATTCACTGCAGTTAATGCAGTTAAAAACCTCAGGATCTCTGCCTTACTTTTCCAGTGTCAGAAACACTAACTGAACCTTGGAACTGGTGTTGCAGCATGCATCCCTTTCCGCAGTTCTCATCCTGACCCTTGGTCCAGTGACTGCTTGGAGTGTATAGATGGGCGCACATGTCAGAGAGAGGACAAGGGAATGCTTAAAGCTAGGCTCAGATGGTAGGTGCAAGAGAAGATAGTACTGCATGGACCAAAGGGGGTAGGGTTGTGGTACTGCAGTGGGCAAAGTAAGTGCAGGTGGAAATCAGATATCAGCATGTGGGGAGCATCTCTTGTGTGGAAGAAGGACTGATTAAAAAAAAATCACTTTTCATCAGTTCTGTGAAGAGGTTAATCAGGTACATAATAAAAATACTGAAGGAGAACACCAGTTGCATTTTACTGAAGATGAATTTTTTTAAAATTGCAAGCTTTGGGTCCTGCCAGTTCATATTAATTGCATCATTTAGTTGCAGTAAAGGAAAGTTTTTCCTGGTGAACACAATATTATTCTTCCACTCACCATTGCTAGCTAACTTTGGCCAACTGTTTTTTGGAGGTTTTTTTGGTTTTTTTCCTCTCTCTCTCCTACTATTGTAGAAATGAGAATTTCCTGTTCACTCACATAAACAGGTTTATAAAAGCCTTTCAATAAAACACTTGTTAATTATCTCAGGATCATGATTTAGGATGGGTTTAATGTTGAGATCTACGTGGACAATCTTTTTCCTAGAGACTTTGTCCAGATGCCAATCTGAGACACATTAAATCCTTTCACTTGAGTTGCAGCAATGAGGTGTAAGAAAAAAAAAATAAAACAGCTTGTTGCGATCAGTGGATTAGAACAGCAGTTCTCAGCCATTGTGTTGGGACACATTACTGTGTTGCCACACAGCAGTAAATGTGTTGTGGAAAGCGGGGCAGATGGCTGGATGCATGAGGTAGGGGTGGGGTGGCGGGCCTGTTGTGTCCTGTAAGGTCACAACACACTGCCAAGTGTTTCAGGACCTGTAACAGGTTGAGAACCACTAGGTTAGATAAGGAGGGGAAAGGAGCAGTAGAATGTCGACTCAAATCCACTCGAGTCCCACAGTATTCCCAAAGGAAATAGAAAACTAAAAGACAGTTCATGTTACAGGAATGGTAGCAGTCAGTTACCTTACCCCACAAAGTGAGGAAATGGACATTTTAAAAGGACAAAATTGTTCTTAAAAGAAAACCGACACTAAATATAGGAGACTCTAATTTCATGTAATTACAAAAAAGATGAAATAACTTGCAGAAAAAAATAACCTTTGTCCCAAGGCTATACTTGTATGGCTGGCATCAGCTGGGTCAGTCTCCTTCTCTGACTTGCCATTCAGTCCCTTCCGACCTACTCCTGGAAAAGCCTGTATTTGCACTGTTTTTGCTCAGGGTCAGTCCTATACTGCCAGCAAATTTGGCATTAGTTGATGGCAGTTACAGTGTAGCTACAGAGCTGCAGAGTAGCTTGTGTAATTCCTGTCGGTTTCATAACTGTCCTTTAGTATGCTCTCTTCACTGTGCTGTGCCGATGGAAAATGTGTTTCTATTGACACAACGCTATGCCGTTTGAGGGGGTGGTTTTGTTAAGTTGACTTCTGGATCAGCTGAACATGTCTTAAATGACTGCTCAGTCGATCCGGAAAAATCAATCTAAAGGTGTCAACTTTGCTGCTGTCAGTATAAATACACCCTCAGTCTCTGAACACCTTATTTTTTCTCTGGAAGCTTAGTGCTTCTGTGGCTGATGACCCAGCCATCTTCCAAGGGCCAGATTTTCAAAGGAGCTCAACTTCTCCTTAAGCACCTAGGGCTTTATTGATGGACTCATAGACCCTAAGGGCAGAAGGGACCAGTCAGATCATCTAGTCTGACCTTCTGCACAATACAGGCCTCAAAACCTCATTCATCCACTCCAGCAATAAGCCTCTAACCTGTGACTGAGCTATTTAAGTCCTCAGATCATGATTTAAGGACTTATAAGATACAGAGAATTCAGCAGCAGGTGGTCTGTGCCCCATGCTACAGAGGAAGGCGAAAGGCCCCCCCCCCCGAGCGCTAACCAGACTCAGCCCTGTAGAAAAATTCCTTCACAGCCCCAACTATGGTGATCAGTAAAATCCTGAGCTTGTGGGCAAGTCTCACCAGCCAGTCACCCAAACAAGAATTCTCTGTACTAACTCAGAATCCACCCCATCTATCCTCCCTTCTTAGGCCATTGCATGTTCACCCCCAGTAGTCAAAGATCAGTCGATTTCCAAAGTACGCAGTCCCATCATACCATCTTCTCCATAGACTTATCAAGTTCAGTTTTGAAGGCAGTTATGTGTTTTGCCCCCACAGCACCGCTTGCAAGGCTGTTTCAGAATGTTAATCCTCTCATGGTTGGAAACCTGTGTCAGGAAAGGAGCAGTATTTCTGACAGCATTATAAGCAAGTGTTTAGAGTTACACTCGCGTCAAAGTGCTGTTCTGAATTGAAATGGACTTATCCATGTGCTAAAGTGCTCTTGTGAATTTGAGTTCTGAAAGACTGCTGAATATTCAAAAGAGCTCAGCACTTTTAATACACTTTGGAGAGCGGGGTGTTTATTTTGATGCCTATTGGGAGCTGAGCTATTTGAATATTTGGCCCTGAATTTCGGTTACTAGTTAAGTAATATCTGACGCTTGCTGGAAATCAAACTGGGGAACAAGCCTGAGTGGCAGGAAACTGGGCAGAGATGGCAGCTCTACTTCTCTTGTGAGTGTTGCTGTCTGGACTTTTATGGTTGCTGTGAATAATCGGTTACTGGTAGCACATCTGTCATGCCCATTTCCCCCTTGTTATTCTTCAGCTTGTCTATGTGGAAGTTTAGTGTATGGTTTTGACTATATTTATGGTCTGAGCATGCACATGAAAGTATCAACTCTGTTATTGGCTATAGCAGCAAAAAACGATGAGAATCTACAGTGCATTAGGTTGCTGCACACTAACTGGCTGTGGACTCTGGTACCACATGCTAGAAAATCTGTAGCGTACTTTGATGTGTGGTAGCCCAGTCCACTTGGCCAGTGCACAACAAGCAACTGTGCTGTACATTTTACACCCTGGTTTGCCAGGCACTCAGTCTCTGTCTAGACAAGCCATTAGTCTTTCTCTGTCCCTTTTGTCATCTCACCAATACCACAGGAGAGGACCACCCAGAAGGATTATGTTGTGCCATTTATGCTTTAGGGCAGGGGTTTCCAACCTTTTTAAGGCTGGGCTCCCCTTGTAATGAAAAATAAACTTTGCAGCTCCCTTGGGGGAGGTAGGTGCCACCATGCAGTGGTGGGACCTCTGTGAGCAGAATCTGGCCCACGCGGCCATGGCCCCCTTCCCCTCCTGGGGGGCCATCGAGGCCATGGCCCCCTCTCCCTGCCCCCCCAAGTGTTGCCTGCCCGCAGGCCTGGTCTCAGCCCCCCCCCTCCCGGTTCCCTGTCCCCACTCCCTCCACAGCCCCTTCCCCCCCTTTACCTGACCGCTGGAGCTGGGGGCACCTGGCCGACCCCCAGGCTAATCTCCATGGGCGTTTTCCCTGCCTGGGGGAAGCTCCCTGCTGGCCAGAAGCCTGGATCTCGGTGGCAACCGGAGACCCTGGTGGCGTCGGCCCCAGCTTGCAGCTGGTCTGTGGCACCGTGGAGCTGCTCTGAGGCCCACCAGGGGTCCACGGACCCCAGGTTGGGAACCACTGCTTTAGGGGAGAGGAAAGGGCAGGGCCGTAACTACAGCGGCCGAGGGCACACTGGAGCCACTCTTTTAAAGGGCGCATTTTGCGCTGCCGGCCCCCAAGCACTGCTAATTGCAAGGGGTGCATTCTGATTGGAATGTGCCCTATGTGCTCATGGAAGAAAATCCCTCTTCGTCAGACGCTTGGGAGATAGGGGGATTTACAGATGGGACAAAAATAAATGCAAGGGAGTGTAAGACATGAGGTCAGGTCATACAGTAACAGCAAATCAGAGCAGTTGTTAAGATTCAAATGTTTGAACAACTGCTCTGATTTGCTGTTACTGTATGACCTGATCCCATCTCTTACATTCCCTTGCGTTTATTTACATCGCATTCTGTAAGTTCCCCCATCTTCCATGCGTCTGATGAAGTGGGATTTTCTCCCATGAAAGTTCATGTGGTAAATAAATGTGGTAGTCTTTAAGTGCCACAGGACTGCTTGCTTCTCTTGCTGAACTAGACTAACACAGCTGCCCCTTTGGAACGTACATAAAAATGTACCAGCGGCTGAACAGAATATACTTGCTTTGTCTTTGCTGTGATTGAGGCTAATAGGAGGGGGAAAGATAACTTATTCGCCTGTTGAAAAATAGTAATTAATTCTCCCTGGGTGAATGGACACATTTTGGAGGGCTGAGTCAGTCGTACACTCTATTGGTGACAAAACTGTGATGTCAGTTGAACTGTTGAATATATCAAATGATAGATGCCACTGTAAATTTTTTCAGGAACATGTCCCATGTACGCAAAAATCTTAAGATTTTGCTCCTGTTCTATGCCATTCATGAATGGGTTCAGTTCATGGTTATTTTTAAATAGCTGCTACTTAATTGTTTTGTTACCAACATTTTAAAAGATATTAATGCACTGCCTTCCTTTAATTGAATGGAATTTGCCGTTTACTACATCAGGATAGATGAAGCACTTAAAATGGTGTAGAGGGAGTGACATATGCAATATTCATTCTGTAGAATGCATTTTGTTTTGACAAAATCAGCATTGCTTCAGAAAGTTGAAAGGCTTGTGTGGTGGTTAGTACCAGACTGTGGAGTCTTCTAGAAGCCATTTGTGTAGCCTGTCAGTATATCTGAGTTTTGTGACTGGATAGAAGAAAGAGAGAAGTCTGGGTACCACTGAATCAGGGACAGGGTTAGCAGTGTCAGCCTCTGCATGAGGTGAAATGGGTTGCTGTCAGTATGACCATACTCTGTGGTAGGATGCATCTTTCATAAATTTTTGGATTAAGGCTTTGGAGAAGACTGCCCTACTTGCATGCAAGAAATGCCTTGTAATTCATGAAAAGATGTTAAGGATTTAAGTACAAAGTCACATGACTCCTCCAGGCTGCCAATTAAAGACTCCCTGGAATCAGATTTCAACTGCGGGGGTTGATCCCAGCCACGTGTATTGAATCTAAGAAGCAAAAGCTAACTTTTCAGGATATTCGTGGAAGAAAACATTAAGAGTCCCGTAGCAGTTTTTGGTCTGGTTTTTGGCTATTTGTCTTTTTTTTCTAGAACTGAAAGGCTTCCCTGGCATGGAATCTTAATAGTCTTTCAGTATTCTGCTTAATGCTTTCATCCCATCTTCATCAGTTCGTCCAGACACTTCCTGAAAGAATGGGGGCAGGCGCATTAGCCATCTGTGTGAGTACAGACTGTCTGTTGTATGCTCTGATTACTCCTAGTATGCAGTGGGAGGCCTCTACCAGCTACTGGTTTTGTTAAACTATGTAAACTTGACAACGTATGCATCTCTGGGAAAGGGGATGGTATCAACATTTTGAAGATAGGCTTATTTACTTCTCTAACCGGTAAATATAAATTAACCAATTAGTGTGGATCTGTTGAGGATTTTTCTCTCCTTTTCCATCCAAAACACCCTTGCACTGTGAGCCATTGTTAATTTCATTGGGGGATAAGTGACTCTCTCATTTTTACTCTGAATTGAAATACAGTTGTTCTTATTCTTGTTGTACATTGGACACCTAGTCTGGGGGCTGTTATAGTGGCAACATGATACATATAGGAGAGCTGACATGTTTTTGGTTAATTCTTTAAATAAAGTGTGATTTGGGATTTCTCTTCTCTTGTTTTTGAACTAGCCTTTTCCTTCTGTTTCATGTTTACATGAGCTGTTGCCCCTCCAAAACAGTGTCTACTGATGGCAAAATTTAGATTGACAGGGTTTTTTTTAACCAGTGGCAGCACATAACTTCTAATTATCTTAATTATAAACTCTGAAAAGGGAAGAAGTGAAAAAATGAACGCAGGTGGAAAAAAATTCTGAAGTGTGTGATTAGTCAGTGAGCTAAAATTCATGTCTTCTGTTGCACTTCACAATGCTATTGAGCAAAAAATGGTTAAGTGGGCCAATTATTTTATCCAAAAAAGCAACTGATTACAAGAATTGGTGAATTTAAAAAAGGCAAGTATAACAATATTTTGAGGGTTTTTTTCCTCCCAGCCGAGACTACAGAGGATTCAGTTTGCTGCTTAAAGACTGCCATAGGGAATGGTTTCTTATTGATCGCTTAAGCAGGGTTTTTCTTTCTGCTAGAGGCAAGAGTTTTTTTGTGTTTTACATACATATATATAAGTCTTCGTTTAAGCCAACGAATCCAGTGTAAGTCCTGACATAGGTTTAGCAATTTCCTTTCCTAGTCTGTGTTGAAGGATAAGACTGGGAGATGTGGATTCTATTCTTGTCTCTCTTACAGACTTCTGTCTAAGGTTGAGCAATTCACTTATCCCTCTGGGCGTCAGTTTCCCCTTGTAAAATTGAGATAGGTTACCACTTACCAGCGTGCCAGTGATGATGTAAGGCTAAGAGCATATATGTAAGTGTTTATAAATGTGAGGCCTTAATTAGAAAAGAGTTTCAAGATCTTCTGATGAAAGGTGCTACAGAAAGGCACATTATTATGTATGTGTGTGTATGTTTGTTTGTCAGGTCCATACACCTAATCTTTGCCTTGGTGTATAAATTATTTAAATGAAAATAATTTATGGTAGTCACTAGCAAGTCGAATAAGAAATATTATTTTTAAAACGCCTCGTGACAACAGTAAATGGAAGCTGGAATTTGAACATTGACCTCACTGTACTTATTTATCATATGTATTGATAGGTTGATGATTACAACATAATTTTTAATTAATGGACTTATGCCCTTTTTCAAATAATATGGTTTATAACTTGTTCTATAGCCTTGACAAATAATGAGTTCTGTGGTACTTTTAAAGACTAACACGTAAATAAATAAATAAATTTGTTAGTCTTTATGTGTTAGTCTTTAAAAGTACCACAGAACTCCTTGTTTGTTTTGCTGAAACAGAATAACAGGGCTATCCCTCTGGAACTTGTCTCTGTAGCCTTAGATACACAAGCAACATCGTCTGTATATATCTGGCAAACATAGACCAAGAAAGTCCTTTACATATCGGATAGCATGATTTTGCCAATTCCTGGTATCAGACTGCTCTAGCTGTGCTTAGCAGAAAAGATGCAGCAGTCTTGGTAAGATTAATTGCAAATTCTCTCTCTTGTACCTGGAACGAGGACATCCTGGGTCAATAGCAAAATCTGGGCAAATATTCAAGTTAGTTAATGAGGTGGAATTGAAACATCATGTTGCATCCAAAGAAGCTTGAAAACAGTAAAATTTCTTTAAAAACAAAACAATAGAAGTGAGTATTATTAAATAGTTTTGTCCCTAACTGTTGTGATACACAAATCGAAGACAAGACTCTGAATGCTTCTGTTGAAAGAATATTACAAAGCTTTGTTGAGGTATCAGTGCATCTACTTATCTATTTTCTAGGATTCAGCAGTTTCTTATGCTCCACATTTTGAATTTCTTTGCTGCCAGTCTTGCATATTTGCTAATAAGCTTGATGCCAGAAGTATGTGGAAACACTTTTTTAAACATGCTGGCTGAGTGGGTGTAGATGATTTATATTCTGCTTACCTATAATAATTAAACCATGCTTATTAATTATGGACTTGTTCATGCAAAGATACATGACACATGGTGGGTAAAGCAACTGCTGTCTCTACTTTTGGGAACTCTTTTCATCTAGTCTTTCAACCCCCAAGCTGTTACGTTTCTACCTTTAGAAATCTAATTTACTCTATCGCCATTAAATTTTATTTGGACACTTTTATCTTGTGGATTCTTCATCTGTTTCAGTCTATTAAGTTAAGACTGACTGACTACTTTTCCAAAATATAATGCTGTATATGGTTCAAACAAAAGTTATGGGCTTGCTGCAGAAATTGAGTGAGGAAGGTTCTTTTTTTCTGTGTTATACAGGAGGATAGACTAGGTGATCATAGTGGTTTCTTCTGGCCTTAAAACTGTGAGTCTGTAATGATGATTCAGATTTTGCAGCTGTCATACAGTGGTCTCTTCTCAGTCCTGCCCATTTGGTTACTATAGCAGTGTAGCTTGGATACAGCTGTGTGCTATCCACCCTATCTCTTAGCTACGGAGAAGTTGTGGCTTTGCACTCCTACCCCATTGCTCCCCCCTCCCCCTTCTGTGTCCTACCTGTTTATAATGTGCTACTTCACAGAGATTTTTTGCTCTTGATTAAAGTAAAATAAAAAGCACTAGCCCTGCAAGGCTCTTCTGTTTCAAAACCCAAAAGACTAATTCTTAACTGAAGCTTGTGCTGTAACCATGCAGCCTCCTGTAGTAAATGTGACTGACTGCTGTCTTTTCCTGTGCTCCCTTAAGCAAAGTAAATCAGCAGTGAGGCTGAAGGAAGATATGAAAAAGATAGCAACGCTGCCACTGAACAAGCCAAGGAACGCTACCTGTCGGAAGGTGTTCGGCGTGAGTCTCCAGGTCCTCCAGCAGCAGGGATTTACAAAGAATGGCATCCCTGTGGTGGTATGGAATACAGTAGAGTATCTGACCCAGCACGGTAAATTTAATACAGTCTCTTTCATTTAATAGTGTTATCTGTGTACGAAGACTCTTCAAAGGAAGTGTTTTCCATTCATTTATTTATGGCATGTAAATTGAGCCAAGTTGTAGATCAAACCCTGGCTGAAAATATTACATTTGGTTCCCGCCCCTCCTTTTTTGGTGTTTTGGTTTTTATTCTGTTGCCTTTACACAGAAATACATTGAGAGGAACAGTTGCAAAATAATATTAACCAGATAAGGCCACCATTTCTGACTCTAGGTCCTACACATAAGCCTAGCTGGGAACATGTATGGTAGTGAATAGAAAGCTGTGTATAATTGTAAGGCACAAATGGGCTTTCTTTTTTTTTCTTTTATCAACTAGCATTGGAAGTTTTGGTGTAAACCTCCAAACTTGCAGGTGGTTCTTATATACATTTTAGTTGTAGAATAGACTGAACTTCTTTGTTGCTGGATGAAATGCACAGCTCTGTGAAGGCCCAGTGTAAGGCCATTGGTATACACGTGCACCACTTATGTGGCTTTTATATGACAGCTAGGTCTTGTACTAGCCTGCTACATGGGAGTGAATTTCACTCTGTGAGAATTTATGTCGTCCGTTCTCTCACTAGAGATCAGAACAATGTTCGTTTTAAGGATTCTCCTTGGTGACTGTAACAATGGTTAAACTGAAGTGTTTTAGGTTTCCACCCCGCATCTTGAGCTAAAAGAAACCCAACTTTTTAAAAACAAACTCAGAAAAGGACTTGTCTACATTTGCAAGCTAACAGATTAAGACAGGATGTGAATTCACAGCACAGTAGCTGTTTGTGATTAACTGTCAACACATAACTTTAATTGTGGATTAATGAGTGAGGGATATGGCATGGGCACAAATCTGACATCAGAAATCACAATATTCAAAAACCACTAGATGAACACTGCAATCTTCCTGATCACACACTTCATGATTTGCTAATAACTGTACTCAAGCAAGTGAATAACAAATCAATGCTTCAAAGAGAAACTGCAGAAGTGGAATTCATATGCAAATTTGCTGTATTCCCATTACAACGGGTAATTGGACCTCACCTTCCTCTATATGCTGTTCCCCAGTGTTTGAATCTTAACTGCTTTGATTTTCTGTTACAGTGTGACCTGATCCTATGACTTAGACTTTCCTGCATTTATTTTCCTCCCATTCTGTAAATTCCCCCATCTTCAAAGCATCTGATTAAGTGAGATTTTCTCCCACGAAAGCTCATGAGATATATAAATGTGTTTAGTCTTTAGAAGTGCCACAGGACTCCTTATATGTTGTTCTAGAATAAGTGTGTCCACACAGTTCTTCAGGAATAGCTGTTCCCAAGCAATTCCATAGTTAGACAAACCTTAAGATATTTCAGATGTGAAGGTGGAAGAAGAAAGCAGGGGCCTGATTCTCTGCTCGCTTAAACTGATATAGCTTCAATGCGGTCAATAGAAATATACAGTCAGAAGAGGTGTGGAGTCAGAGTCATCCCCCAGGATCTTTTCATAGCAGATGATGGAAGTGGTTGGGGGCATAGTTTGGAGCTCACATTCATTTACCTATTTGGGTAGCAGGGATGGAATTTGATCATTTTAGGTCTCAGTTTAGTTTCATTTTCATTTTCTGTCATAGCAATGAAGAGGCTAGTGTGGTAATGCCTTTATGTAGTATTTGTGGCATGTACTACCCTTTGGAATTGGTGGTACAGTACTAATCCACTGGGGGATATGCTGTACATTTGAGAATAGTTAGGGCTCTCAGAATATGTTTAATCTTCTCTAAATCCTTGAGAAGATTAGTAATAAGGATTCCTCTGTTATATGCATTGTGAAAGGCTAATAGTCTGCCCTTAAGAAGTAACATACAGTGCTTGGGTCTGATTCTTCCTACTTTGTCTGTCTGACTTCAGGGAAGGGTCGTTGACGTAAACTGGTATAGTGCATCGGCACTCAAACCATCTGTACTGTGTATTCATGCGCTGTTGCACTTTCACTACCCTATGGATGAAGTGTGGTCGGGGTGGGATGAGGATTGACTGGTGCATGCTGTGTCATCTTCCAGTGTTTCTCCTTAACTGACATGAGAGGTCATTGTTGCTTGTGACCATCTTTGCACTGAAAAATGATATTTGATGATCTCAAAGGTTCTCCTATCCAGGCAATACACCCATACAGCAGTGGCAGTTGGTTGGAACATGAAGTTGTTTTTTTAAAAAAACAAGTTCCATAGAGCAGATGTTCCTGTGGATTTTTCTCCTCTCAGTTAAGAACATTTCTGTGCAACTACAGTTTGTTCTTCAAATGTCTCAAAGTAAGAATCTGGGCTTTTTTTAGATGACTTCTTGACGTTGGGTCCTCAGGGGTAGAGGGGTGTGAATGGTCAAGCCTCCCACTGTGCTGTGACTGGGTTCTTAAATTTCCTTTGAATCATTCTATTTTGGCCTGTCAGAAAAATTATCCTTCCATAGGAAATATGTCTTCCTTACTCTAACTAGTGATCACCTTACTTTTTGAAACATGACTACTAGCCCTTACAATATTACCCCAGCAAGGGTTAAGCCAAGATAATTTTCTTATGTATATAATGATCCAATCCTCTTTTGAAATTCACTAAGTTGTTTGACTCACTGATATCTTAGATCAATGAGTTCCAAGATTATCTACATGTGTAAATAATATCCATTTTAGAACTAATTTTGTTTTAACTCCTAGTCCCTCTTAGTCTCGTATTGCAGGCAAAGGTGAAGAGAAGCAATCAACTAGCCTTTTTATACCATTCCTCATTATCTCGTATGCCTCTCTACCGTCACTTATTTATGAAGTTCCCTATTGAGAGGGAAATCCAACCCACTGTGCTTGAATCTGAGAATAAAGTTACATACAAAGATGTAATAAGTGGTGTTATAAAAAATGTTCAGTGATGGCCTAATACTGCGCTCTTGCATGAGAGTTTTGCAACTAATTCCAATGGGAGCAGTTCAGTCAATTCTAAGCATTTTTGACAATCCTATTGAAAATATACATCAAATGATAATGCAAGCCACAGATGTTTAGCAAGAAATCATGCTGTCAGTGAATGCCCTGTGCCACGCCAAGCTGCAGTATGTCGAGTTTAATTCTTGTGAGGACAACAGTATGTTTCACTGCAATGTGACTTAGCAATGTACACACACAGTGCACCTGTTAGAACAGTAAAAATCAGAAAGCAGGGTTTCAGTATGGCATGGATCGATTCTCCCCCCGCCCCTCAAAACTGAGAGGGAGGTGCACTGGTAGAGAAGGTAATGAAAGTCCCAGGCTGTCTGTACCTACACAAAATGAACTATCAAAAAAATTAAGAATGTATGTTATGTGCTTAAAGTTTGTATTCTCTTTTACCAGATCAAATTAGTCCCCATCTCAATAAAACAAACAAACCAGGAGTCCTGTGGCACTTAAAGACTAACAAATATATTTATTGCATGAGCTTTTTGGGAGAAAATCCCACTTTGTCAGATGCTTTGAAGATGGGGGATCATCCTCCTATTCTGTAAGATCCCCCATCTTCAAAGAGTCTGACAAAGTGGGATTTGCTCCCAAGAAAGCTCATGCAGTAAATATATTTGTTAGTCTTTAAGTGCCACAGGACTCCTGGTTTGTTTGTTTTACTGAACTAGACTAAAAGAGCTGCCCCTTTGGATCTTGGCGCATTGCCTCAGTGTGTTATCTGCTTCAAAACATTAGCAAATGGTGTCTGAAGCTATTAAAAACTGAGTGGCCCGAGAAGCAAAACTACAGTACATTGCAGAACAAACCCCTAGAGTTTGAACTGAGTAAACAGAGATTGGTACTGGTGAAAATACCACTGCAAATAGAAAAGGGCTTAAAACCATTCTACTTGGTTGTACAGAGAATTGCAAAGTGCAAAAAACCCTCACACTGTGTTGGAAAGGATTTGATTTTACCTTCCATGCAAGCTAAGTGTTGAGAAGTCCTAAGCAAAGAAGCGGCAAGGAACTAGAAAGCATTCCTTTCTCTAGTAACAGTGTCTTCTGCCAGCCTATCAGTGAAATTAGCATTATTAAAGAAAGATCAGCTCATGAAATGATATGGGATGCCAGTCATCTTGCACTGCAGTTTGATGAAACCACTGATATAGTAACTTTAGTGTGGTTCGTGATTTTTATTTGGTCTATGCACAAAACCAAACTGATAGGAAAAACTTTTTTTTGCTTCAAAGGGTCAGCAATGTGCTGAGAATGATTTCCTTACCTGGAACTCCCTGAGCTACAGCAAATGTGTTGGGATGCACAGCGGTGGAGTGGTGCCCTCTGCCCTGCAGCCGCCGCTGGCTCCTTCTGCTCCCACACTTGTTCCTGACCTTCCTGTCCTGCCACTGCTGGCATCCTCCGGTCCCCCAAGTATTCCTTTCCCTGCTGCCCCGCTGTCGCTGCTGGCTCCCTCCACTCCCCCCACATGTTCCAGACACTCCTGCCACCACTGCTGCCAGCATCCTCCAGTCCTCTGCAAGTTCCTGTAAACCCCAGCCCCTTGCTGCCAGTTTCCGTGTTGTGCGGTCCCCGCTTCAGCCTCTGCTTCTCGATGCCTGTAACACCCCTTCCAGCAGTTTCCCCGTGGTGCGATCCCCGGCTTCTGCCTTATCCAGCCCCTTCTTTCCTCCATAACCCCGCCCCCCCCCACCTGCCAGCCAGAGATACGTGATGGTAGGCAGCTCCTGCCCTGAGTGCATGCTCAGGGAGGGAGATTTTAAACTCTCCCAAACCCAGCCCCCAGGCGTGGCACTGGGAAGAATGTGTCCAGAGTCTGCGGCTGCCTGGCCTGCACGGAGGTCAGTGTTGCCTGTGTGGGTGAGTGGTGGCTGCTGCGCTGGCACCCACTCGTGCAGCCTACAGGGAACATTGGTGACCACCCAAATGTGCACACAAGATATTGCTGGATTTTGTGTAGCTTCAGTGCCTTTTCTTTCCTCCCAGGATCATTTTGGCCATCAGCTTGTCATCTTTCACTTGGGTTTCCTCAGGGGCTCTTCTTTTTTGATTTTGTTTTTATTCTTTGTTATCCAAACTTAACAGCTTCATACCTTTTCTTCTAGTTAATGAGAGAAACAAACTACTCTGAAGTTTGCAGGCTTAGAGTGGCTCCCCTTTCTGTACCTCTGAGCAGAGGCATCGCTGCCATGGGGCCACGGGGGCCTTAGCCCCCTTGAAACTCAGGGCCAGCCCCTGAGCAGCATGCTTCTAAAGTGCATGGGGGCACAGCCCCGCACAGGGAATGCTGCCAGCTGTGCACAGCTGGCAGCTGCAGCTTGTACCTGGCCAGATGCTGCATTTTCTGGCTGGTGAGGAACTGCCCCAGCCTGGACCTGGGAGTTTTTAAAACTCCAGCCCTGGCCTGAGCCAAAGCCATGATTGCTTCTGGCAGCCAGGTAACGGGGGGGGGCACAATGGCAGGGACAGGCACGCCAGCCCGGTGGGAAACGGGTGTGGAGGAGGGGGGCAGCAGGGGTTAGCAGTGGGATCGGGGGGTTAGGGAAGGGCTTGCGAGACCGCGGGGGTGGGTGGGTAGGGAACAGCTTGGGGAACCAGTGGGGGGGGGGTATGGAACAGATGGGGGCCTGGGCGGCCAGTGGGGGCCTGGGCCCCAGTTAATCTTTAGGTGTAACAGCACTCCTGCCTCTGCGTGTGGCTCCTGTGACAGATTTTCTTTTCTTTTCTTGTCCCAACACTTGCTGTTTGAGTTAAAGTTTGCCCTGACATAGTTTATTTTTCTATCATCACTCCCATAAGGACTGTAGGGGAACAGAGATGGAGGAATGGGAAGCAGTCAGTTTCTGCAGGATATTTAAGAAAAATGAACCCTGCCTGTATGGCTGGAAAGATAACTTTCCAAATGTGAATTAGTTGCCCCATTTTGTCACTCTGGGTCTTGTTCCTTCTGTGAGTACTTCTACAGAAATGGCATGGGTTGAGCCACGTTTGGAAGTACCCTCTTCTTTAGATATGTGACTCCTTCTTGGTTGCTCGGTGCATCTCTGATCTTTAGACTGTAGGCTTTCCACGGCACAGCCTGTTCAGGTATTGATGACCGATGCAGCACCAAGCATGTAATAACGCTGAACATATGATCATTTATCAGTGAGCCTAGCACAGCCCCACTTAGGTCAGAAGTGAGAATGATCAAAGACAAATCCTAGGACTTCAAATGATAGACTCCTGGCTTCAGAGAGTGAGGGAGGGTTATGTGAAGAATGGGTCGAGGAGGGGGGTAGAACGAGGAGTAGAAAGCAATCTTTGCTAGTCTACTGCTCGTTAATCTTCTGGCTGCATTTATTGAGAGAGAAGGGGGTGAGCCTGCTACTGTACTGCAGGAGCATTTCTGTCCTGGGGAAGGACACGGGGCACCAGCCCAGGCCACGCCCCTGGGCGGGGACACGACCGGGAGTGGCAGCCACGGCCGCAGGGCCGCCTGGACTTGGGGAAGTGACCTCCACTGCTGCAGGTGGCTGGGCCTCTGATCTCTGGCCAGGGATAGAGCCAGGAGCGGCAGCTGAGGCCACAGGTGGCTAGGCCCCGGATCCCTGGCTGGGGAAGAGGCCGCCGCTGCCATGGGCGGCTGGGCCCTGGATCTCTGGCTGGAGACCGGGAGAGGCGGGGCCCCATAGGATCCGGGGCACTAGTGCTGGGATTTGGGGCACAGGCCCCCCGTGCCCGGAGCCAGCGACGCCCCTGCTGTACTTTTTTCCAGCCTCCAGTTTTGAGCCCTGCACAGCAAAGAGGAGCACTGTTGTTTGACAAGCAAGAGCAGAACAGAATTAACTTGATTTTTTGTTTACTGATCTAGTCTGCATAATGAGAAGTACTCTTCTTTCCAAGTAGAGTCACTGTTCAAAAACCAGTAGGGAAACACTTCAGTCTTCCTGATCACTCCATTAATCCTTTGTTAATAGCTGTACTTAGGCAAATGGATAGCAAATCAAAGCTTCAAAGAGAATCTGAGGAATTGGAATTCATATGCAGATTTGACACCATCAATTTAGGTGTTAAACAGGGACTACCTCTCCCCCCATTGTAACAGGTAATTTTAGTTTCTTGTTTCCCTAACCTGTCTCTAATTTGCTCTTCCCCACTGTTTTGAATCTGAAGTCTAAACAACTGCATTGATTAGCTGCAACAGTCTGACCTGATCCTATGACTTACACTTCCCTGAATTTATTTTCCTCACTTTCATCTGTACTTGTCCCTCTTCAAGCAGCTGATGAAGTGGGATTTTCTCCCACAAAAGTTCAGGAGATAAATAATTTTGTTAGTCTTTAAAAGCACCACTAGACTCCTTGTTTTGCTGAATGAGATTAACACAACTACCCCTTTGGAACTTCCCTGGTGGAAGCTCAGGTGAGCCCTTGGCTCTAAGCTGAGAGGGTGATGGTTTGATAAAGTTATAATACTCATCCTTTCTCCGGTGTGAGAACAAGCTCTGAAAGATATCGACTTATGTGAGACGAGGCTGGGATAAACTTAGGGTTTTCAGGGCAGCCATGAGTTCCTGAGCTACCTTGGAAAAGCAGTTTTCTGCACAGATGTTGAAGTTTGCTAGGCAGAATAACACAGCCCTAGATATGAATTCAGTTTAGATGGGAAATAGGAGGTACACAGTGCATGAATGTCACTGTTAATAATTTAGTTCCACTCTTACTAGATTGAAGACACTCTGAATTGGTCACTGCTAATATCTGAAGTTAGATGTGAACAAGCCACTACAAAATCTCTGTTCAAGTACATGTAGAGCTGAATATGCACCTGGGATACCTGAACTGGTTGTAAGTTCTTTCTCTCATCTAATGGCGCTCTGTTATGCAGGCAGAATTGGCATTTTATGGGGGAAGCTAAGGTACCTCTGCAAATGTTAACAATAGCTCTTTTGCTGCAAAATAATTTAGCTTAGTCTTTTTCCAGAATAAGGGTCTTGCTGAAAGAAAAGGAAGATTCTTAAGTGTGTGGAGAATTTTTCCTTTGCCCAACTTCTCTCACAAAACTGCCATTCATTACTGTCCTGCGGTGCTTGCCATTGTCCAGAAGATGTCAGAATAGTGTTTCACTTAGCAATATTGGTTTCTCTGCCTACTGGTATATTCTGCAAGTTGGGCCTTGTGTTAAACAGGCCATGGGATGTTTTCAGCAATCATCAAAACATATTTACTATTAAGTTTCAGCATGAAAGAGTAATTCTGCAGAACTGGTTTACAAGAATGCTACAATTGACTGCTCACAAGGGTGAAATTTCTCACATAAATGTCTGCAGCATCAGGATCTGAATGGGTACCTGCTGAAGTATATGAAAATAATAGGTTCTGGCTGTCTGGGCCAAATCCAAACTAGTGCTGAGAATTCATAGGTTATTCTGAAGTCACTAGGCTTTAGGATACTCGGTAGGTGCTTGTAGACTCAGGATCTGGTCTTCAGCATTTATTATTACTTTATCCACACACCCCACTGTCCAGGGGGTTTGTGATATTTATGGTGTCTTGGTAACTTACAGCAGGGTATTGATTCCAATGGGGCATGTTAATTCAAAGCCAAGTGCATGTTGTTTGTTTTGCTCATGTTTCATATGTAATTACAGGACTGACACAAGAAGGTCTCTTCAGGGTGAATGGTAACATGAAAATGGTGGATCAGTTGCGTCTGAAGTATGAGCTTGGGGAGGAAGTGGAGCTGGCTAAAGATGCTGATGTGTGCTCAGTAGCCAGTCTGCTGAAGTTATTTCTGAGGGAGCTGCCAGATGGGGTGATCACTTCTGCATTGCATCCCAGATTCGTACAGCTTTACCAGGGTGAGTAAAAGTAAAATCCCTTGAAAATCTCCCATGTAGTTCCCTTTCCTGTCAACCAGAATTACAGACTTTGCTTGCCTTACTCTTCCTTTTCTGAATTTTCCTTAGTATTGTTTCCATTCCTTCTCAGTGCATATGCACACACACTTCTAACAATTTTAGTAGAAGACATCATTGTTGTTTGAGAGGGTGATTACGTGCTTAGATTAAAAAATGGTTTCTTCCATAAATGGTAGAACCTGCACTATTTGATGTGATTCTTGTATAATACGGTTAAAGCCCACTGATCTTAACTTACAGCATTTCTAAGGGTACGTTTTCACTGATGGCAGTAAAATTGCTGCTGTCAGCCCGATGTTCCGGGTGCAGTTAGCAGCAAGTATATATGCGCTGCTACACTCCCAGAAGTTGGCGCCGGAAGTCCTGGCCCCCAGAAGATATAGGGGAAAGCCGATTACACACCATTTGTGGTTAGCTTCCCTAAGTGTGTCCTGGCGGCTTAGAAAGTTGCTGGCAGTTATGCGAGGCATTTTATGTGCCTTGCGTAAATGCCAGTCAACTGCTGCTGAAAAGCCATGCAAGTGTAGACTAGAGCTAAAATAGATAGGTAAGTCTATTAACTGTTCTTGTAGATGTGAGCCCTACATAGTAAAGAGCAATCTTTTCAGGACAAAGTTTTGCTACTATTCTGTTAGGACACAGACTTATTTTTGTTAATACTTGCTGGTGGACTTTTGAAAGGAAAATTTATGTTTTGAACGTGACCTGCTTGCTTATTGAATTGAGTGCCACAAACTGAAGGGGGACATTGTTTATCTCATAAGTACGTTGTAAAGTGTGTTTATATCCAGGTTATTTAGCTCACAGATAAAAATATTATCCCCCACACACCCCCCCTTGTTGCCAGCCTCAGAGTCAATCGGGAGATGACAGTGAAGGTAGGCTCTTCTTCAAGCTCTGCTCATGTCATTCAGTTACAGATGTATACATGCCACAGTGCACAGTAGCTTTGAAAGTCTTTAGCCTTAGCCTGTCAGGTCAGGGCAAGCGGGCAACACCACCTCCATGCTGTGACCGCTGCTATGTAGATGGCCGTGACCCTGACCCTCCCAATTCCTTCTTTCTGCCCTCAGCGATGGTATTGAATAGCCTAGACTTGCAAAAGCAAGTACCTGTCCTCTTTCGTTCGTGATGACGATGCCAGGGTTTAAGCCATGCCACTCGCACTGCAAAGCCTTCCTGATCAACGACGTCCATGAGAAACGTTTCTTGTGCCTCAGTGAGTCACACCCTGCGGAAAATTGCTCCATCTGCAAGTCCTTCAAGCGGAGGACCCGGAAGGACAAGGAGTGGAGATTGCGCAACCTTGCTCAAGATCTGGCATCTCAGCCAGCGCCCGATAACACCTCGCGCACTGAATGCTCTGCTGGCTCTGTGCGCGAAGTCTGCAGTGGAACTTGTCCAGTGCTGCTGTCTGGCTTAGAATACGAAGCCATGATCGGCATCCAACTTGGCACTGACATGGTGCTGCTTAGCACCACCCCCGGACACCTCTCCTCAGGAGTTGGGACCGGGGCACCTTTCAGTATTGTTGACGCCGGAGGCCCTCACAGCAACTGGGGCCCTCCTCCAGGCACTGGCTCCAGTACCAACCAAGAAAGCCAAGTCCTAGGGCAAACCGGTGCTTTCGGCGAAGGAATGGACAACAAGAGGCTTGGTACTGCTCCCAGCCTGGCGGCATCGAGCCCTCCACTGTTACCACAGAATTGTACTGAAGACCATTCTTCAGAAAACCACTCCTCCTGGTGCTCATCCCGTGAGCCCTTGATACTGTGGTCCAAGGGCTCAAGACGGCAGAGGTCTAACTTGTCCTCGCTGACCTCTTCCTGCTCCACTCCTCGCTGCCCCACACACAACAGGAGCTGCCTTGTCGTGTGGCAGCAAACCTCAACCTAGATTTGGGGGTGGTTGATGCCGCCCCACCTGCAGAGGTCTCTTTCCCCTTCCATGAAGGGGTGTACAGTGTTGAGAGGGCATGATGGCAGACCCCATTGTCAATCCCTGCTGTGTCCCAGGTAGCAGATCAATGGTACCATGTTCCCTCCGATAAGTTTGTGTTCCCCTTCCATCATCCTACACCAGGGTCCCTGGTGGTGGACGCAGTGAACCAGAAGGAAAGGCAGGGCCAACCGGGTTCCAGCCCTAAGAACAAGGAGGCAAAGAAACTTGACCTATTTGGCAGGAAGGTTTATTCCACCTTGGCCACTGCCCATTGCCAATCACCAAGCCCTCATGGCGAGATATGTGTTTAACCTCTGCAGGGCTGTGGAGAGCTTCCATGATTGCCTGAGGGACTTTGAATCGATGGGGGGAAGGGGTCTTGACCTCTTGAGGTGCCCTTATGACCTCTTGGGATGCATCTGACACAGCCTTGTGTAACATGGCTTCCATTGTGACTATGAGGTGAGTGGCCTGGCTCTAATGCTTGGGCCTGTCCCAGCAGATTCAACTGGTCATACAGGACCTACCATTCAAAGGCCCTGCGCTCTTTGCTGAGTCCATGGACTCAAAGCTGCATGGGGTGAAGGACTCTAGGGCTACCCTTAAGTCCCTAGGCATGTACCTGGCACCCACCACCTGTTAGGCATTCCTTCCGGTCCCAACAGCTGCTGCAGCAACAACCACAGCAGCTGCAACAGCAGACCCAGATTCAGGGCTCCCGTTCCTGGTCCTGCCAGTATCCCCAGCACCAGTACGGGGGTCAGGATAGGGATAAGATCTGCCCAGGTGGGGGGCCAAAAATCCCAGGCTGGTCATCAGGGACAAGGTACCTCACGTTCAAAGGGACAGAAGCAGCGCTTTTGACGGTTGGGCCAAGGGCAGCAGGACCACAGCCTTGACCCTAACTTTTGCCAAATGTTTGGCCTGGTACTCTCATAACTGGGCCAACATCACAACCAATCAGTGGGTGCTGGACATGGCCTCGAAGGGGTATCTCATAATAATCTGGTCCATGCTTCGGGCAGGGGCGTCGCTGGCACTGGGCACCCTGGGGCACGTGCCCCGGGTCCCAACGCCAGTGCCCCAGATCTCCGGCCCAATTGGGCTGGGGATCCGGGCCCCGGCTGGCCGGCCAGCAGGCCCCGCCCCTGGCCAGGGATAGGGCCAGGGGGAGGCTGCACCGCCATGGGTGGCTAGGCCGCGGTGGGGCTGGGCCAGAAGCAGCTACTGGAGGCCGTGCCCATGCCCGTGGCCATGGGCAGCCAGGCCTTCGATCTCCAGCTGGGGACAGGGCCGCCGTGGCTGCTGGTAGCCAGGCCCAGGATCCCCGGCTGGGGATCCGGGGCTTGGCTGGCTGCACTTGGTGGCCCTGTCCCCGCCGGGGATCCGGGGCCTGGCTGCTGGCAGCCACGGCGGCCCTGTCCGTGGCTGGGGATTGGGGGCCTGGCCACCCGCAGCTGCGCGTGCGCGCCCGGGCCTGATCTCCAGTGGCCGCTTCTGGCCGGGCTGCACTGCGGCCTAGCTGCCTGCAGCGGCACAGCCCCCCCCCCCCCGCCAGCCCTATCCCTGGCCAGGGGGCGGGGCCTTCTGGCTGGGGGCAGGGCCTGCCTGCTGGGGGTGGGGGCTGGGTCCGTGCCCTGGATCCCTCCCCACCCCAGCACCCCTCTGGCCTCGGGACAGAAAACTGCCCCTTTGCATGAATCTTGGGAGCTGGGAACTAGACCTAATGCTCAAGAGAGAATGCAAAAAACTCCTCTCTCTCAGGGCCCTACAGAGTATCCCAAGATTGGAGCAGGAAAGGGGTTTTGCTCCCTCTACTTTCTAGTTCCTAACCCAAATGGAGATCTGAGACCCATCCTAGACCTCAGAGCTCTAAACAAGCATATAAGGCAAATAAAATTCTGTGTGACTTCCCTATCACAGATCATCCCATCTCTGGATTACAGGGATTGGTTTGCGGCCTTTGATCGAAGGGACACTTATTTTCACATAGCAATGCACCCACATCACAGATGGTTTCTAAGTTTCATGGGGTGGGGAGGGAGACATTTCCAGTTCACTTCACTCCTTTTCGGGCTCTCCTTGGCCCCCAGGGCATTCACAAAGTGCATGGTGGCAGTCGCTGTGCACCTGCGATGGCAGGGTATACAGATATACCCCTACTTAGATGACTGGCTAATAAAAGGGAGATCAAGAGCCCAGGTTGAACACAGTGTCAGAGTAGTGAGTCGGCTGTGCAAGTGCCTGGGGCTTTGCATAAATCGAGATAAGTCAAAACTCTCCCTGTTCCAAAAAGCGAGGGCTTCCCTGTGCCCCTCAAGATTTTGGTCCATTTGCACCATCATTGCAGAACTGCAGGACTCCCAGGTAACCACGGCCCAACACTGTCTCCAGCTCCTTGGGCACATGGTGGCCTCCACTTCAGTGATAAGGGTGGCCCACCTGAGAATGAGACCATTTCAGATCTGGCTGTCTGTAGTGTTCTACCTGGAGAGACACCCTCTGTGCAAGGTACTGTCGGTCCCCGCGACATCCTGGAGACACTAGAGATCTGAAGGGTTCCCCTCTTTGCCATGGGAGGAATCCGCTTCAAGGTGTGAGACCCTACGGTGACCCTGATCACTGATGCCTCAGACTTGGGGTGGGGAGCCCATATCAGGGGTACTTTCCACCCAAGGACACTGGTCTTCTGGAGACAGCCCCCTTCACATAGATGTGAAGGAGCAGCGGGCTATCAGATTGGCCTGCAGGACCTTTCTGGACAGGATAAAAGGCAGAATGGTCCAGCTCCTAACGGACAACACCACAGCCATGATCTACGTGAACCAGTAGGGGGTGTCAGTTTCCCCAGCTCTCTGCATGGAGGCAACCAGACTCTGGGAACTAGCCCTGATGTACAATTTCACCCTGCTGGCAGCTTGCCTGCCTCGGGTGGACAAGTGGCTAGCAGCATCGCTCAGCAGAACCCCTCTAACCCACCATGAGTGGTCCTCCACAACACAGTGGTATCCCACTTACTCAACAGGTGGGGAACACCCCAAGTGGACCTATTTGCGACATGACGGAACCACAGATGTCGCTTCTGCTCCCTTAGGGGTCAGGAGGAGGGTTCGCTCACGGACGCTTCCTGCTCCCTTGGTCCCTGTTTGATGCCTTCCCACCAATCCTGCTGTTGTACAGGATCCTCCTGAAGGTAAAGAGGGACAAAGCAAACATGATATTAATAGCTCTGGATTGTCCCAGACAACACTGGTACTCAATCCTACAGGATCTGTCCATAGATGCACCACTCCACATTCCTCTGTGGGTGGACCTCCTAAGAGAAGTTGCGGTGCCTGTGGCACCCAAACCCCAGTCTCCTGCACCTGATGGCCTGGAGATTCCATGGCTAAGTGAGCAGGAAAGATTGTGCTCAGATAGGGTCAAGAGGGTACTAATTGGTAGTAGGAGACCCTCCGCGAGAGCCACCTATACAGCCAAATGGAAATGTTTTTCCTGCTGGGCATTAGACAAACGGCCTATGCCTACATGAGCCCCATGCACTTAATCCTTGATTATCTGCTAAACCTCAGGGATAAGGGCCTCTCCCTTTCCCCCCTGAGAGTCCATCTGGCAGTGATTTCAGCAATCCATGATAAGGTGGAGGGTGTTCCTGTCTTCTCCCACCCTACCTCCATCAGATTCCTGAAGGGGCTCAAGAGAGTCTTCCCGTGAACCTGTTCCACAATGGGACCTTAATGTGGTGCTCCATATCCTAATGGAGCCTCCTTATGTACCCTTGGACTCATACATTCTGCTGGTCCTTGCATGGAAAGTGGACTTTTTGGTAGGGATTACCTCGGCCAGAAGGGTGTCAAACTGAAGGCCCTTTCTTCAGAACCTCCATACACAAGGTTCTTCCCTGATAAGGTGGTGCTCCTCCTGCATCCATCTTTCCTTCCTAAGGTGGTCTCTCCATTTCACCTTAATCAGGACATTTGCCTGCCAGTGTTCTTCCCAGACCCTCATGTTACTGAGAACCAGAGGAAGTGGTACACCCTGGACATAAAAAGGGCACTCTTAACGTATATTGAGCACACATGCCCATTCCGCAGAACCTCCCAATTGTTCGTAGTGGTCACAGAATGTAAAAGAGGACTTCCAGTGTTGTCACAGTGTGTTTCCAATGGAATAGTGAACTGAATTAAAGACTGCTACAGAAGGTTGAATACGCCCCTCCCAGGGAATGTCAGGGCTTATTCAACCAGGGCCCAGGTTTCATTAACTGCCTTCCTTGCCCAGGTCCCAATCCAGGAGGGGCAGGGCAGTTACATGGCCGTCGATGCATACCTTCATGATGCAGTACGCTATCGTCCAACAGGTTACAGAGGATGCCGTGTTGGGCAGAACTGTACTCAGTGTGGGTAAGCTGTAACTCCTTCCACCATCCTTGGGTATGGCTAGCAGTCACTTGTAACTGAATGATGTGAGCAGCGCTCGAAGAAGAACAACGAGTTACTGATGTAACTGTCCTTCTTTGAGATGGGCTGCTCACATACATTCAGATCGCTCCCACCGTCCCTGCTAACTGGAGCTGGCGAAAACAAGGGACTGAGAGGGTCAGGGTCATGGCCACCTATACAGCTGCAGTTGCAACATGCAGGGGGCGTTGGCCACTTGGCCTAACCTGACAGGCTAAGGCTAAAGACTTTCCGAGCTACAGTATGCTACAGCACATATACACCTGTAACTGAATGTATGTGGGCAGCCCATCTCTAAGAAGGACCAGTTACATTGTTAACCCACAGTTCTTCCCCTGGGTCATGCATCATCATCAGTAATAAAGATTGCACTGTTGGAACTTTAAATAACAGTTTTGTTGAATGATGTTGCATTGATCTGATCAGTCTGTTGTAAAGGGGCCTTGCTGTTATGAGCAAGAATGCACTTCAGTGGCCCTAGTGTCCTGCCAGAGGGTATGAGGGGATCCCACTGAACTTGGGACCAAGTTGCAGGAGGTCTGAGTCCTTTCTTGCTCCTTAAAACCCTGCAGTGAATAAAAGCAGTTGTGAAAGCACACATTCAAGATTAGAGTGTGCATTTTAAAGCATAGCCCTGAGTAAAGGACTGTGGAAAGATTACTCCCACCATGGTCTCAGCGCCTATCCCAAGATTTCTGGACAATGTGGGGGAACAGGATTAAGTTTGTCCAGTCCTCCCTGGAAGTTGATGAAGAGAGAGAACAAGGTCCCAGTCCCACTTCCTCCTGGCCCTTGTTGGGATGATAAGTTCTCTTCGGGATGCAGTGCAGGAGGGGAGAAACTGCTTTGGTAACTGGCCCTATTGAAGACTGCAAATGTAGGGGGAAAGCTCTTTGTGCCCTTCCTCACCCTCCATACACACACGCACAAGAACAGGCTGTCATACAGTGGGCAGATCAGTCGAGTAAGAAGGTGCTATTGTTTTGAAGGGCCCCTTTCTGATTATAGCCACAGTTACTCATTATTTATCAATATTTTAAGATTTCATCAGCTGTGATATACTATCTTTATCTAACTGTGTAGCCTTGTTTCATTACTGTTATGAAAAGGGAAATGGTTTAGTACTTTGTGCTCCAAAAGGTCATACCAGTGCGTTATTTTGGGAATTACCAACATGTCGTATGAACAATACAGAGCTTGCCTTTTGGAAAGCTCCAGTTGTGCGCAGGATCAGGAATCCATATCCTGTTTCCCCTAGGAATGAAGAATTCCTTTCAATATGTATCTCATTTCCATGATAAACACTTCTCTAAGGGAGAGAGTTGCCCACTGAATGTCACTGTTGCATTTAAAACTCAAGGGTGCAGTTATTTGTGTAACATACAGACTTTGCCTCTGAACAAAGCAGTTTGATTAGGACACTGTGAAAGCACCTCCATGGTTAAGGTTGTCACCTTATTCCACAGTAAATTCTAGTTTTAGTTCCACTATAACTTTGACAGGAAAGCTTGCCTCAGATCTGAAAAGTGCCAAATGGATGCTGAAAACTAAGAAGGGTTTTTCTCTGGAGTGTGAATGAACTTCTTCTGCGGTGCATACAGGTCATTGCAAATTATCCTTATCTGAAGTGTTTACTTTGCCAGGCATTTTACCTTTGCCCAGTTGGTAGATGTTTGTTGTTTTTGAAGCTGAAGGATCAGAGTTCTATTTTAGCTGTTAAGGTTTGTGTGAGCCATCCTGTTGTTATGTATGGGTATATGTGTACAATGGTCACCACCTTAGGATATGTTTTGTTTTTCCTCTTGCAAACTGTGAAGACAATAGGTCAAGCTATTTGTGAGTTCCAGGTTGTTAAAAATAATGTTGAATCTGAAGCAGCTCTGGAATGAAGGTTGCTACCAAGATTTTATTATAAATCTCTATTCACTCTCATTAAAGCTAAGTTCAGGGAAAGTATTTTTATGATTACTTCAGGGTACGCAGGAATTCCTTTTGAAAGTTTAAGGGGATTGATGTCAAAACATCTGAAAGCTATGTGAGCTGACAAGTCATTTTTAATTTTTTTTATTTAAAATGCCTGACTGTAGAGACAGAGGGGGATTCCCTGTAGCTAAAAATATAATTTGATTTAAAAACTACAAACTTTGCATATATTCATAAGCTGCTAAGACATAGGGCATAGTTTTAATTAAAAATAAAAAGTCTTTTATTGTAAAAAAATCAGCCACAATTATGTAATATAGCAACATATGTTTTATAGAGTCAGCATTGCTTGATATGCTTTCTCAAGCCCCTGGAATGCAAGGTGAAAAGGAGTCCAGGAGGAGGCTCCTAAATGCCAACGGGTATGCAAGATATGAGAAGGAAATAGATCTCTGCAGAGCTAAAGGAGGTGAAAGGATGTAGAGACTCAGCAGAGCTCCTGAGTTCCACAGTGCTGTGTATCTAGTCTGTAAAGGAAACAGAACTTTCTCAGAAGCTGTTCAGAAATAGTGCAATGAACCCTCCCAGTAACCAACGACCTGTCCTCACCACCTTCTGCTCCAAGTTCAAGGTGCATTTCTTCAGTCTGCCAGTGTGAAAGAGAGAGAGAGCTCCTAAATGCCATAATTTAGTTTAAAAAAACCTGTTCAATTGAAATTGGAAACGAAGTGTAACTTTAAGGTGGTTGTTTTGTATTTCCACTGTAAAGAGGTGTTTAGTTTGTAGAAATGCACACAAATCATGGAATACAGAGTTAGAAGGGCCTCATGAGGTCATCTAGTCCAACCCCCTGCCAGAAAAAGCAGGACCACTCTCACTAAATCATCCCAGCCAGGGTTTTGTATAACAGACCCTTAAATATCTCCAAAGATGGAGATTCCACCACTTCCCTAGGTAGCCTATTCCAATGCTTCACCACTTTCCTAGTAAGAAGGTTTTTTTCCCTAATATCCAACCTCGACCTTCCCAGCTGCAACTTGAAACCATTGTTCCTTATTCTGTCCTCTGTTACTATTGAGAACAGCTGAGCTCCATCTTCCTTGGAGCATCCCTTCAAGTAGTTGAAGGTTGCTATCAAATCCCCCCACAGTCTTCTCTTCTGCAGGCTAAATAAGCCCAGTTCCTTCAGTGTCTCTTTGTAAGTCTTGGGCTCCATCCCCTTGATCATTTTTGTTGCCCTCTGCTGGACTCTTTCTAATTTGCCCAAGTCCTTTCTGTAGTGGGGAGCCCAAAACTGGACACAGTATTCCAGATGCAGCCTTACCAGTGCCGAATAGAGGGGAATGATCACATCTCTTGATCTGCTGGTGACACGTCTACTGATGCAGCCCAGTATGCCATTGACCTTTTTGGCAGCAAGAGCACACTATTGACTCATATCCACCTTCCCATCCACCATGACCCCCAGGTCCTTTTCTACAGTGCTGCTACTTAGCTGGTCGCTCCCCAGCCTGCAGCAGTGTATGGGGTTTTTCCATCCAAAGTGCAGGACTTTGCACTTGTCTTTGTTGAACCTCATAAGATTTCTGTGGGCGTACTGCTCCAATTTGTCTAGGTCCCCCTGAATCCTGTCCCTGCCCTCCAGTATGTCTACCATTCCTCCCAGCTTGGTGTTATCCACAAACTTACTGAGTGTGCAGTCTATCCCATCATCCAGATCATTAATGAAAATGTTGAATGGAACCGGCCCCAGGGCCGACCCCTGGGGCATACCACTCATTACTGGTTGCCAACTAGACATGGAGCCATTGATTCCTACTCACTAGAACTATTGATCTAGCCAGTTTTTTATCCACCTTACTCCAGTGCCTCTCAGTTCATACCTCTGATGATCAAATATCATGACACATACTAATGGTACCCTTGGTTCTGCTCCACAGTCTCACCTAGGCCCTGGAAGAACTCTACCAGGAGAGAGTTTGCAGCAAAGCAAGTTGCTGCCGTGTCTTTTGCAAGCACGGTTGTACCAGGCCACTGTTGCCCCAATGAGTAAGTGGCATTGGCCAGAGAAGGTGCATGAAAGGCACTGGTTCTAACATTTTATTATGGGATCATTTGGTGCACCTGACAGAAATTAATGCTTCCTGCCACAGTAAAGGAAATGACCCTCCTTCCTTCTTCCTGTACAAAGGATCTCACTGGTTCAGGGAAGTCTGATCTGGTACTTTCCTGCTCAAACAGTCTGACTCAGATCTATAGACCAACAGGAAACATCATTGCCTAGAGGCTTTCTTGCTGTGGTGGAAACCCCCTTGAAAGTCCTCAGATCACAGTCCCCTGCATGAGCTTGTTGGTTTGTTCATGTCTTTGTTTGTTTTCTTGATTTCTGCCCTCTAAAGAGTCCTGTGCATACTAGGATCCAATCAAGCACAAGCTCTGTACATACAGCCCTTATCCCCTTTTACAGATCACTTCTTTTTAGCAAACAAACTTGTTATTGTAACTTGCCTTCCAGAACACAGGAAGCTGTCCTGTATAATAATCCTTTTGCTGCTTTCTTCCCCTCGGTAGTTATTTATTGAAAAGTTGGTCCCACTGTGTAATGTATTTATTTTAGCAGCCTAATTATAATGCTTGCTGAAAATAGTTCATGTACGGTCATGGCTCCATCTTAGAGTATTACATTCTTCTGTTGTGTCTAGAGTGAGATCATGTTTTCCCATTTGCTTCAGCAGCTTTGTCTGGTAAGGTAAGGCTAATTTTTGCTTTTCTGTAGTACCTTTGGAGAGGTTTCTTAGTTTGAGAGAAGGGAACCCCTATTTTAGTTCTGTCTTTAAGCAGTTATTTGGGACTGCTTGGCAACAAAGCATTGTATAAATGAAGGGATGCACCTGAATGAATTCTTGATGCAGAACAGATCTTGTCAACTTCTGTCAAGGCCAAGTTTCAGCCTGAGAAATGGGCCCAAGAGTGGAAATGGGAGCCGACCCTTTCATCAACACATTTCAGATCTGGCATTGTAATAAATCTGGACTGACTGCTCTCTGATGCTTCGTTAATGGCTATCACTGTTTGCTTTTCCAGCTTCCTTTGGCTTGTATTTTCATTTCAATTATATCAAGGCAAGGTTAGCTAAGAACCAGAAGAACAACTTGTTTGTTGTCTAAATGTGCAAGAGACTTATCAGCCAGGAGTAACATTTGAAGATGCCTTTTGTGTGTAGATAGCAGTTAATGCAATAGTAATAACAGTAAGAGGGCAAAGTTGTAAAGTGGGAGAATGAATGCTGTTTTATGAAGTGGATTATGAGATCGATCTCCGAGTTATGTTCCTGGTTTGAGTGGTTTACACCTGAGCTACTGTTTACATTGTTATAGAAGGTGGCTTTTTTGGTATTTCTTTTATTGACTTAAACAAGGTGTGATCTATTGCCCAAAGGCAGGGCCACATCTTGAACAAGTCACTGCATCTGACAAATGAGCTGATGTAGGTGTATTTTCAGGTTGTTATGTGTGAATAAAGCAGGGTTACAAAGTTCTCAGGTGCCACAGTGGCAGCTGTAGAGCTTTACTCACTCCATGGCTCTTTGTTATGCTCAGTCATCCTGTTTTCAAATGGGAGGGAAATGAATAGGATGGCAGAAAAGATTGAATTAGGTAATAGCTATTGTTTACTGTGTGTTCAAAGAAACATGGTCCGTATAGCAATATGGCGACCCATTACAAACCTGTCTTCTTTGTTAAACTATGTGACTGGGTAGTGACATTGTATGAGACTAAGCTTTAGTCTGTACTTGGAGCTTTTCCAGTGGCAGTTGACCGCCATTTACCCAAGGTAAGTAAAAATTCCTTGTGTAAATGGTGGTGACTTTCTAAGCCGCCATTACACATTAGGGGAAAGCCAACCACAAATCACTTGCCGTTGGCTTTCCCTTATGCCCGCAGGTCCCTAGAACTTCTGGCGTCAGCTTCCAGGAGCAGTGCAGCAAGTTCATGCTTGCCGCAATCCACTCCTGGAAGGGTGAACTGGCGGCAGTGAATTTGCTGCCATCAGTATAGACATACCCTAAAAATGACCACACACCTATATCCAGTGCAAACTCATCTCCTTCTGTGTTTACCCATCTGTCTTTAAAGCCCCATGCTCAGTTCTCTGCATTTCTCGATGCTGTGTATTATGCCTGGAGGAAGCTCCATTTTCTTCCAGCTTCTCTTATCTGTCTTCAAGTTCTCCATTAAAGGTCACTCATTCTGGCTTTTCTTGCTCATCTCTGCTTCACCTTATTCCTGAAAAGTTTGGGTTTTTAAATAATAATAATAATAATTAATAAAGTACATGTGCTCACATACAAGCTATGCAAACCTTGCTGTTGTTATAGTCACCAGAACATCTTTCACTTTCCCCTTGTTCCCTCATACCCTTCCTCTTCCTTTCTACCTTTTAGGGCCAGTTCTCCAAAAGAGGTCAGCATGGTGCATGCTGTACATTTTTTGAGAATCTGGTCATATATATCACGTGTGTCGTGTGCTGCTGGGTGCTGAACACTTCTGGAGATCTGGCCCTGATTCAGGTGTCTAAACTGGAGCTGTTGTGATGTTCACCATGTAAATCAGAACAAAATGCTGCAGAGACTTAAGAACTGCTAGACATCATGCATTGTATGTAGTCTTGCTGAAGTCAGTAGGACTATGCAAAATTCAAAAGTTACTGTCTTCAATAAGATTGCTCACAGTGCATAAAATTGAGCATGTTCATAAGATTTAGAGCGTTAGATTGTATAGCTCTGTGCTGGGACTTCGCCTATTTACTACTGATCTGTATAATTCTGTGAATAGCAGTAGTAATCAATAATTGTGTTTTCTGTGTTCACAACTATTCAACGGGTAGCAGACAATGCTTGATTTAAAGGTGAATAGAAAACTTCACTCCTTGCTTATTTGATCATCTGCTATTAGTCTCTGTACTTGCTTGTCACGGCACAAAAACGTCTGTGTTCTCAGATAAACTGCAAAGAGATTGCTCCATTTAGACAAAGACTGTCAAGTATGCTTGAGACTGATTTTACACTAAAACATTTACAGTGCCCTGGAAACAGGGGGTGTATGCAGGGGTTAAAGTATAATTTGGTAGGCCGCGAAACCTTCCTAAACTTCCATGCCCTCTTTATCCACATCTGGGCCCCAGCCCATGTAGGCATTTGCAACCACATCTCATACCACATACATTGGTTATAGCTCCTCTGCACCCTCAGCTATACCCACCCATCCACACCCTGCCCCATGCCACCCCCCCCAGCGGCATTCCCTCCCTGTCCCCCATCAGCTCCGTGCCCCTGTGTACCCAGAGGCCAGCGCTCCTCTCCCCTCCTGAAAGCCCAGTGGTGAGGACCAGGACCATCCCAATCCCCAGAGGAACACTTTGAGGTGCAGCAGTTGCATGTGCAGCGTGGGGCCCCCAGCATGCTGTTTCCCCAAACCACCCCCAGCTGGCTTCTCTTGCTCCCTAGACACCCCAGGTCTCTCCTTAACCCCTGAGTCCTGCCACTGGCCCCTGTGGTCCCCTGAGCCCTTTCCCTAACTCCCTCACCAGCTTCCTCTCCCCTACACCCTTTCCCCACCAGGCTGGCTTGCGTGTCCCCAAACCCAGCCCCTCCCCCAGGGTCCCCTTACCTGCCCGCCATGTGGAATGACCCTGGCACAGGCTGATGCTCTGGCCCTGAGCCTGCTCAGTCAGAGCAGGCTCAGGATGGGAGTTTTTAAAACTCCCAGGCCAGCCTGAGGCAGTTCCCTGCTGGCTGGAAGACTCTGTCTGCTGGCCATGGCTTCGGGCTATGTGCGCACCTTAAGTCAGCCCTTGAGGAATGCACAGAAATGCTGTGTTCTGGTGGGTTTTAGGGGGAATGGAATGCTGCCCTCCTAAAAACAAGTGGCCCCCGGAACACTGTTCCGGGATGTTCCAGCTCACTTTAACCCCTAGGTGTATGTGTGTATTTCTGAACTCGTCAGAATTCATATTTATTTTATGTGTTAAGATCACTGAATAAAATGGAGTGTCACTAGTGGCGCAACCTGTGAATTTGTGCCTCTATTAAAATTGTGTTGGAGAAGGACTTGACTGACAATCCCTCTCAGGTGCTTTCTCCCGACTCCCTTGGAGGGATTGTCAAGACATTAGCCAGCTTTGCTTATTCCTGCTTCACACTGTTGAGTTGAAACCCATTCAATAAAAAAGAGGAGGAAGCTGTGCTTCACAGTGTTCAGTAGAAGGATGCTTGCATTCTTGGGCCTTGTAACTTGCATATTTGCTGTCAACTTCCCAGAAACTTGCATATCTCCTGTCAGCTTCCTAACATCTGCTCACCATGGTGGCACCACTCCGATGCACTGATGGGAAATAGTCTCCCATCAACACAGCTCTAAATTAATTGTTGGGGTGGATTAACAGAGTCAGTTTCTGGGTTCAATTGAGTGAGTCTTCTCTGCTGCTGAATTGAGTCTGCAAAATCAATCCTGCAGTGCTGGCAGTGCCAACCTACACCCGCACAGTTCCTCTCTGAAGATCTACTAGTCTGAGCCTCTCCTTCTCCTCCCGAAATTCCTGCATGGAAGAACAAGGCACTCCTAATATCAAAATAATGCTGGGCAAGAGCCATGGGTTTGATCCTGCACAGGGCTAAGTACTTATTATGTTCCTGATCATCACTTTGCAGGAAAGTACACTCATGAACAGGGAAACCAAACCCTTGGAATTAAGTTTGCTGCCATGAGGTTGTCGACTTTCTTTACAGCTTATGTTTTCTGGCTTCAAAATAGAGTGTAGAGGAGATTAGCATCCTGCCAGTTTTTCCAGGGGTGAAAGAGCTTTCACTAAGTGGAAAAGTACCTGTCAGTCTTGATTGTCAGTGGGAAGGTGAAAGAGACAATTAGTTCTCAAAGGCATTTCTAAATCAGGCGTTTCAGTGTGGGGAGACATGTTTTCCTTGACTATTAGGTTGGGCTTTACTGATCATCACTTTAAGCTTTTTAGGGTAACAGATATTTGCATCGTAAAAAAACAACAAGCAGTTGTTTGGCACTTTAAGACTAACAGATTTATTTTTTGTATGAGCTTTTGTGGGAGAAGATCCCACTTCCTCAGATGCTTGGAAGATGTGTGAACTTACAGAGAGGAATGAAACTAAATGCAAGGGGGTGTAAAACAGAGGATAAGGTCATAAAGTAACAGCAAACCAGGGCAGTTTACAGGCTCAACCCATGGGAAGCCTGGAAACTTGAGCCTGTAAACTGCTCTGGTTTGCTGTTACTTTATGACCTGATCCTCTGTTTTACACCCCCTTGCATTTAGTTTCATTCCTTTCTGTAAGTTCATGCATCTTCCAAGCATCTGAGGAAGTGGGATCTTCTCCCACGAAAGCTCACGCAAAAAATAAATCTGTTAGTCTTAAAGTGCCACACAACTGCTTGTTGTTTTTTTTTTTTTTTACTGGACTAGACTAACACGGCTATCCCTTTTGAAATTTGCATAATAGACAATGTTTGCTGCCTAATCGGAAGTATTTGTGGAGGTTTAATTCTAGTATTCTGGCAATGTCACTGTGGTCCTGACCTGCCTTTTTTTTTTTTTTTTTTTTTTTTTTAACCAGTTGTTAATACAAGAGTTAGTTAGTAATCAAATCAAAAGGACTATCTAGTTATCTGTACAAATTGAGGTAATACTAACTTCCTTATTATCATCCCTTATTATACAAACTTTTCACAATTGTTATGAAGTCTTACCAACCTAATAAAAAGAAGGAAGGAGTAGGGGTGGGTGGGTAAGAAAAAAATAATCCCACTGATTTACTGTATGCTGGTGGATGATACTGAGGGATGTAAGTGTATTTTAGCATATTGCTTTAAAAAAAAAATATTACTTGTCCTATTTAAGTGAGTGAGCAGAATTTTGTAGGTCAACTTGAAGTTTTCCGTTTTGAAGGAGGAGCTAGCTTTAGGCTGCTGAAGGAAAAAACACAATTAAAGTTAATTTGTGTCCTGGAATTGTCAGGTATGGTTACACATACATATGAAAACATAAATCATGAAAGAATTCTGATTTAAATTTGTAGTCTTAAAAAAAATAGAAATATGCTTAATTCATAACAAGCATTAATATATATTTTTAAAATGGCTTCTGGTATCAGTATATCATATAAGCACTAAATCAAAGCCTGAGAAACAGTTGTATCTGGTATTTCAACATGCTGTAATTCCATTTAATTTAATTTATGAGAAACTACATTGAGTGACAGATGTGAGAACACTTATTGCTTGGCCTTCCTAAATTACATGCAAGATAAGTCTTGTTTAATTTTTAACTGTAAGAATGCCTGACTGTGCAAAATATAAAGCACATCCCCACCCAATGATCATGCCTTCAGTCTCCAGTCTGTCAGTTTTAACTGTGCTGATAATTCATGTTTTTATATTTAATGTGCTTTTTCCCCAGGACACTATAATTCATCCCCAAAACAGTTACTAGACCCAAAAGGCATTGATAAAGATGATAATCCTAAAGTTTGTTTTAAAAGCACACACTACTTGGGGGCTTTTTGTTTTTTGGATTTTTTTTGTTGTTGTTGTTTTTAATTCATTATCTCTATTAAAGAGGTTTGGGGAAATTTAAGCCAAAATGTGATTTCCTTGGAAGTCTTTGTACCTGAGATTTCGCATATGGAATTTGAAATTGTCCGCTGCTGGTATATAAAACTGAGGATGCTATATCACAAGCATCAGTTCAGGCATTAGAACTAAAGTAGAATCTTCATCTCTTCTGTCAATAGAAGCAACAGCATTTTATGCATCCAGTCTATCCTAGCCTCCAGCCATGAGAAGGCAAACCCACAATACCAAGTCTTTTACCTTCTTTTACAAAGCACTCTGCACAAAGCATAGAGCTGTTCCAAAACAGCATGTATTTGGTATGTGCTCCAGTAGACGCTTGCTGAAATGCTTCAGATGTAACATGCATGGTTTAGACTGTTTACTAGTCACAGGTCTCAGAGCCTGACCTAGTTGGGACTTAACCAGAGGATGTTCTGTTCCAAAACCAGAAGGCTTTACCTCTTCGATGAAAGAATCTCTGTTGACTCATAGAATTATATAGTCTCTCTTCAAACCACCAACTGCTTGAGGACATGCCCGTCTAATTCTAGGAACACATAATACAGGGATGGGCAACTTTAGGGTGTTAGATGGCCACAAAATCCACTAAGATTCTTGGGGCATGATGTGGGGCAGACAAAGTCTGGTCGTAGGCAGTTCCTGAGAGGAGTTGTGGAGAGTGAATTCAACCCTGTATGCACTTTGTAGAGCTGCTCCTGTTCTGAGGGACTGGACTGGCTTCCTGTTGTGGCCTGTTAGCTCTTGTCACAGCATTTTGTGATATCCGTGGCTGTGCACAGGTGTCACCTCCCCAAGGGATTCCATTCCCTTCTTCCTCCTCAGCCCTGGTGCTGTTAGATCACTTGCTGTGAGCTGGGCTGTGGCAGACCAAGTAAAATTATCTGGCCGAATGGATGTGATCCCTAGGTTGCCAGTCGCCTGTCCCTGACAAAGTGGGTCAGTACTAGTGAGACAGAAGATGCAAGTGGGGATACATGGAGCTAGGACATCTCTCCAATAGCAAGAGAGAAACATTAGGAGCTTATAGGAGTTACTGAATATATCGTAAACCAGTCCCAGAAAAGAACCTTAATTACTTGACAGCTTTACTTGCAGCATCAAAACTAGATTGAAATGAAACATTTTTGAACAGAAAGACGATTGATTCAAAATGACTTTAAAATTCAGAATTTTTTTTATATGTCTGCATTTTTTTCCAATTTGGAATACGTAAAAATCTCAAAATCCTCCATGAAATGCAATTTCCATTCCCTTCCCAGCTCTGCTTATAAATATAAATACCTCACAATTAATGCAGTTTCTTCTAAAAATGCACAGGTGTGAAAATTCATATTACAGACACCAACAACACACTGTATTTTCACTCTCAAAATGTAGCTGTCAGTAAGCAGCACCCCTTTTCCATTTGTACACGGGGGGAAAAAAAAACCCTCATTTTGTTAGACTACGCCAATACAGCTACATTTACTGTTTTCATCAAACTTTGGTTCCAGTTCTTCACTCTTTATAAACAGTAGCACATTTTCCTGTGACTGAGCCCTTTGATTTTATCAAGACTGGTCATCTAAGTGTTACTGATTATGAGCAAAGGTTACAGAATGGGACTCTATGTAAAAGTACATGTTAAGGAGCATTTGCTGAAACATGTTCCAGTAACAGAATATTAAACTTGTAGTTCAGCACCTATATGACACCTGAAACATAATACAATTGTCACATTATTCGAATACAACTGAGCTTTTTGGGTTATACTAAAATAAGTGACCAAAAAAATGGGGGATTACAGTTAAAATGTTTTGAAAAATCTCAGTTAAATTTTTCACAAATATGGTATATATCAAGTTTCTGGCATTTGTGCACTTCACAAGCACTAATCAAATATACCTGGAGATAAGCATGAGAAAGAGAGCTGTAAACTAGAGCAGTGGTTCCCAGCCTGTGGTCCATGGACCTCCAGGGGTCCGTGAACATGTTGCAGGGGGTCTGTGGAGCCTCTCCCTACTGGGGCCGGAATCCAGCTACAGCCCTGATGCTCCCCGCCAGGCCTGCCTTTCCCCTCCCATGGCCAGATCCTGGCAGGGGGATGGGGCCATGGCAGCTCCCTGGCAGGGGGCCATAGCTGCCACAGCTTGGCTCCCTACTGGCATGGGCAATGGTGGTGGCAGTGCTGCTCACTAGCTGTCCTAGTGTTGCTACCAGAGTGGTATGGGCCATATTACATAATCAGCTGGGGGGGCTGCAACATTTTTTTTTCTTAAAAAGGGGTCCCTAGCCTGAAAAAGGTTGGGAACCGCTGGACGAGAGGTTGAGAGAAGAATGGAGCAGCAGAGGGCCTTTCTTCATAGGTACACAAAGCAAAGGTAATAGTAGAGCTGCAGGGAGACACAATATCCAGGAACTGTTGTCTGGGATGAAATAAAGTGGATGTGAGGGAGAAACTGATGGGGTATGTTAGAAAAGGGAAATACAGTACAAAGAGAGAGATTTTTGTGACTAGTGGAAGAAGAAAGGAGCAAAAGAAGATAAATAAGGGAGAGAAGATAGGTAAAGTATAGGGGTGGAAGGGGAATCTGATCTCCTCACAGAAAAAGCCCTTAAGAAAAGATGCAGAGGTATACGAGAGGGGAAAAAGTGTAGTGAAGCCAAGAAAAAAGGCCCCAAAGTATAACACAAAGGTACTGACATTTACAAAAATACAATAACAAACAATCAGCACAGAATAAACTATAGGGACGGAAGTGTGTTTCTAGGTGTCATGCTGGCACAGCAAGTTTCATCCTGTTTAGTCATTAGGCTAAGAGGTTTCAGACAAGTGTTGCAAGCCCTGATTATTTATTTGAGTGAATGGAAAGCAATTAGTGCTATAAAGGAAAAGACAAGTTTCCTGCCCAAAGAAATTTTGGTCTAATAAGATGAACAAGAAGTTACCATACACGAGTGAGTGGGTGCACTGTTTGGAGTGGTAAATTTAAAAAAAAGATAGGTTGTTAAAAGTGTGTTTTGAGGCAGGATTTGAGAGCAGAGGTTTATCACAATGGTATAACTCCAAAGATTTCAATTTAATTCATCTGGATTTACTGGTACATAAGTAAAGGCTAGTCTACACACAGTCTTGCATCAGTTTAAGATTTTGTTACTTTAGTGCAAGTTTGTGTAGACTAGCCCTTCCAGCAAAATCTAATTCTGTTCATTTAATTAATATAGTTAACATCCATGAATAAATTGGAGGTGATGTAGAATCAAGCTCAGAAACCATGTTTTTCCTCCCCCTCTTCTTCCCAGACGCTAGAAATGATGCTGAGAAGGAGAACAACTTAAAAGAGCTAATAAAAGAGCTGCCTGATTCCCATTACTGCCTATTGAAGTACCTGTGCCGGTTCTTGACACGAGTTGCTGAGCATCACATGGAGAACCGAATGAATGTTTACAACCTGGCCACCATATTTGGACCAAGTTGTTTTCAGTAAGTCCGTGGGTTTTTCCCACTTTCTCTTACTTCAGCGGAACATGTTTTCAAGCAGATGGCAGGAGACTCAAGACAGAATTTTCACTTTGTCATTTGTAGCTATAAATTCCCTAAACAATGGATTCAGGATTATGGGCTTTGATGGGCTTTACAAGGTATAAGATAGATTGTGGGAGTGCTGGGCCCCCTTCACTTTCCGGCCTGGGCTGTTTCTCACAATGCTTTGCTAATAATGAGCAATAGATCCCTCCAGGTGCTGTTATCATTCAGCTGCTTGCACAAACAGGTAGCTAAATTGCATGAATGGTCTTTAAGATACTCATGAACCATACCAGCAAATCCCCCCAGCAACAGATCATCTTACACTGCTTAAGGTCTTCTCTCAAACAATGCAGACTCATTAATTAGTTCAACAGTTCATCAAAGAACAGTGAATTTGCACCAGCCTTTACATTCTGAGCAGATTCCCCAAGCACTTTAGACAAACTCCTTGGTTAAGATTAAACATTAAAATACATTTACTAATGAGAGGGAGATTTTAAGTGATAGGCATATAGGACAAAGATGGTTACTATAGAAATAAAAATCAGAAGCTAAATTCTAAACTATCAGACTAAGCAGTATTTGAATCAAACAGCTTTTCTCAACCTAATAGATGTTACAGATAGCTCTCAGTTCTTAACACACAGGCTGAATTCCCTTCTCAGTGAAACCAATCTCTTCAGTTGGAAGTCTGGCTTCTCAGCATTCTTGTTGCCTTCAGCATAAGTGAAGGAGAAGAGAGGTGGTCTCATGATATCACTGTCCCTTATTTTATACCCTCAATTCATGTCCCAGGGAAAATAGTGATCCAGACGTGTCCTGGTGGACCTTGGTGAGTTACAAAGTTGATTAATCTCTGTTGTATGGTGCTTGGACAATTGTCAAATCTCTTGTTTACAATTCATCTGCTGGTTAATGGCTCATAATAATCACATATTGCCCTGTTGGGTGTGGGTCACCTGTGTGTTGTCACTGGAGAGCTACCAGTGGACGTCTCCCAAACTCAACCTACTTCAAATAGCATAGAGCAAAATCTCACAACATCATACACAATAACAATATACTTATACTGACAGAACAATAACTTCCAGCAGATTATGACCTTCCATCTGACACCTTGCAAGGGCTACCTTGTAAGAAATATCACAGCCATCTACCAGTGATGAATATGAGGGTTACCGGGTGCTGCTTTGAGACATGATGCATCACAATTTTGGATTAGAAGGGATGTTCTTTTTGGGGAATGGGGAGGGGGAGTTTGCTGGCATTTTGAAATACTTTTTAAAGGCAGTTTATGTGGTGTACATGGGAGTGAAATGGAGCAGAAAATCCCTCAAATTTGTGAAAAGAGAAAACTTGCATCAACACAACATTCATCCTTTGTTATCAAGAACCTTAGAAGCTTCTGTGCCCAACATATAGAGAGGGGCATTTAAGGAAGAAAGCATCACAGGGCAACTACTAGATGCTCCATGCTTCCAGGAGTGAAGCAGGCAGACCCTCTTGAATCAATGAGCTATGTCTCGTTCAGAGCAGAGAAGTTAAATTCTTTAAGAAACATAACAAAAAGCTTCACAAGAAGAAAGTGAAGCTTTACATTATAGCCTCCAGCTCCTCAAGACGAAGCATTCATCCAACAGAACTAGGTGGAATGATCTGTATTTTGGTGATCAGGGAAGGAGGGCATGGCATGACCCACAGGTGGAGTTGGAAAACTTCTAAAGAAATCAGGTAGGTTTAATCCACTGAAGTATTTTGGTAAGCTACAGCAGAAGGATCTGCCTGGACACCATGAAGGTGAGGATGCCTTTGGCTTTGTGTAGATTAGACTTAATTGCCTAAAATTCTCCACCATTTCTGCCATCAGTAGAGCTGCACCATGATCACATTGGGGGATGCTAGCATAGACAGTGCCCTAGTGGCCGCTGGCATGCCAGATCTACTCTGACAGGATTGAAGGACAAGGTGGTGATGCTCCCTACGGTACCAAGGAAAGTGAACTACCTTGACTCTGTGTGTTTCTGCCTTTCTCTTCACTATTTTGCCAGTGAACAAAAACGAAGGGTCGAATACCAGATCAGTGTAGTTCTCCTTGCAAAAAAGATAAAGCCTCTGTACTTAGTTACCATTTGTTGGAGGTTGAAGTGACTGAGAAGGACATAGGGCAGATCAATATGAATTTAGTACTACTGCATGTGATCCAGTTATAGAAATAGTAAGAGCATGACTATACTGGATTTTTGAAATGTGTGTATGTAAGTTGCTTTAGTTTAATAGCAAGGCTGATAGGAAACTAGTAGAAATACAACAGAATGGCCTCAAATAAACAACCTTTTGCTGAGCTGGTAGTTGGGGATATGTTACTTCCAAGTGCTAGCAAAGTTGTAAGACTTATTTTGCCAAACTTGAAAGCTCATTAGAAAACCAAACAATTCAGTAATCACTTTCTTGGGCGGAAGAACTATTGTCAGTTTGTTTCCTAAGAACGGTTCCCTGACATAGAGACAGGATACCTTGGAGGGTTGTAAGAATCAAAACTTGACTGGCCTTCTGCCACAAGCTAGTGGGGCTGTGGTAGAACAGACATGCTTGTAAACTTCTCTTTGTTAGGCTTTATTCCAGCAGCTAAGATTAAACAATATTCTATATTAAGAAGAATGTGTGATATTCACTTCCAAAGGGAAGGCATGCAGGTGCCCAACTCAATTAACTTATTTTTCTCCTTTGCCCTTAACAAATCTTATTTATATCTTTGCAAGATCAACATGTTAGAAAGCCTGAAGTAGATTCTTATTATAACAAGTTCACATTTGTTTTCAACCCAAGAAAATTCTTTTTAAGTATTTCATTACACTGATTCTTCTAGTAGCAGGGTATTATTGAGGGAATGGTTCTGGGCCATTCAGGGATCTGCTGGTGGTAATTGTTATACAATGAAGATCGACAACGCAGGCTCAATGAGCCAACTGTGGTTCCTTGAGTGTCCCCTTCTGGCTCCCTGGTAATCTCCTCCAGGGAGCCAGGTGTGCTCTGGGGATTCCTGGCTGGCCCAGCATCAGGACCAAAGAAGGGGGCTCCTGGCTGGTGCAGGCCTCCCACTTTTGGGGCGCCAGGGTCACCCCCACCCTTCCACCACAACTGCATGAGCCAGAAGCGGCCCAGCGCCTGTGCTGTGGCCCCTAGCACTGGCGGGGGGTGTGCAAGCAGTGTGCACACCCTCCATCCCTCCCTCCGGTGGCAGCGCAGAGCAGTGCTGCCCTGCCTATCCCCAGCTGACTGCCCCGCCCAAGAACAGCCAATGGAGAAATGCAGCTTGTGGAGGCGGGGCCCTGGATTGCCTCCTCCACAGCGTTCAGGCTGCTTCGACCCAGCCATCACAGGGCTGAACATGCCTGATCCAGGGCTTGGGGTGAGGTTTCTTCTGTTCAGCCCTGGGGTGGCCGGACTGAAACGTCGTGAACTCTGTGGTGGGGCCATTCAAGGACCCTGCCGCTGCAAGCTGCAGCTCTCCTCCAGCTGCTCTTGGGAGGGACGGCTGGCTGGGGTTGGCGGAGCAGCGCTGCTCTTCCCTGCCAGCAGAGGGAGGGATGGAGGGAGCACGCATCACCCGCCCACCTCCTGCCAGTGCGACAGGCTGCGATGCAGCCACTGGGCTGGCTCCAGCTCATGCAGTTGTGGTGGGGGGAGGCTCTTCTCCCCTGTTAGGTTGTTGACCCCTGTTATACACAGTAGAAAGTGGTAGAAGCTCTAAACCATGAACAGTAGTTCAGGTTCCCTCTGTCTAGTTCTTTGGTTGTGTAAGTGCAGGAATAGTCAATAGTACTGCGTCCTGTTCAGCTTTAATGGTTAGGGTGAAAACAGGAGAGTAGGACCAAAGCCCTATTCTCATGCTGCTTTCTTTGCATTTAATACCATAGGTGCCTCAGATGTGTCTTTTTCTTGAGCTCAGGAAGCACAAAGTATTGGATCGTAGATGAGCATTTGCAAGGGGTGCAGTGAGGAAGGAGGTTCCTTATCCTGTCTCTTCTTCTAGTCCCCCTCTCAGGGTTATCTGGCTAATACTACACCATGTGTCACACCCGTTTCTGTCCTGGCCAAATCTTATTCTGAAAGTAAATGGCGAGCATTGTTGGTTCTTTTCCCCGCCACACAGAGAGGTTTGTTTCGGGAGAGGGAAGCTCACACTTGCAATTGGGGTGCTGGCACATGTGGTCCAATGGTATAGTTACACTGCTTAGAAATGGTACCGATGAATTTCATAGTCTGATCTTCAGAGTGGAGCATAGTTAGTAATAGGACATTTTCCTCTGAGACTCCCTTTCTTTAGCTTAGTATGCCCAGTCATCTTCTTCCCGACTCCCTATTCCTTCTCAGGCAGATTAAGCCTATTCTGCTTGTTCATGGAAGATGGAGGGGCTGTCATGTGGAGCTGGCCTTGGGGATGCTGCTGCGCACTGTGACATTCTTCCCCGGAAAGCCTGCTGACAACAGAGTTGATGTTTACAGCTGAGTGAATGCTGCTGGAAGGCTCTATGTCTGTATGCCAGTTGGAAAAGGGAATTTGTGTAAGAACAGGGTGGGTGGGTGAAAGAGAGCATACTTCTGTGGGTGCGAAGGGAGAGGAGAGGAGGAGCAGGAAGGAGCTGACTGTGCATAGGGATAGAGCATCTTGCCAATGTGGGGATGAGAAAATTCTTCCTTTCATGGGGTGGTGCATTAGATGTGGGTGGACTTCTTTGAATCACTTGTCCTAGGTTCTCTGTACATCTCCTAGGGTTATTTCCACAGGAGGGCATGGTGTGATCCTTCCTGTGTATGCATGTTTTTATTTGGATATGGTCATCGTGGAGCCAAACAGAATATACTTTAAAAAGAAGTAGGTTTCCTGCTCCTCCCCAAGGCCTTGTCTGCAGTAAGGAATTGTTCTGATTAGGCAGTTGATATAGCTATGTTGGGGCTGACCTGCGGGAATAGACAAGGGCAAACCAAGTTTTGAAGTGATTGAGTTAATCTTGTTTACCCTGGTTATGAGAAGGGATAAACCTCCATGTGCCCAGTCCATGCAAACCCTTGTATTCCGTTGTCTATGCTTAGGAGTCAGAATTGATGCAGCTATATCTATTAATGAATAAGGCTATTCTTGAGTGTAGGCAAAAGCTCAGTGTTGCAAGCATATAGTTTTATTTACTAAGGAGCGGAACAGAAAGATGTGTTCAGTAAATCCTAATAAGTAATTCCAGTTCCATAGTCCTGAGTGAAATAATAGGATATATTTGAATTTCTGTAACTCTGCTGCTATTGTAATTCTCTTGTAGATCCTCAACCATCTCTTCCTTTTTTGTCAATCCTATTTAATAATCCGTTTGTTTTTCCTCACTGGAGTTTAGTCATCTACAGGGTTGAAATGTGACTTCTTTTATGACAGTGCCCCATAGTCAACATAATGGTTTAGGACAGGAAATGAAGAAAAATAGTTCAGCTATTTGACAGTGACAGGGAATTTGTAGGCAAATTGTATGTGATCCGATACCCATTGAAGTTGATGGGTGTCTTCCATTTGTTTCAAGACCATTATATTTCTCTAATTGAAATAAGACTGAAATGTTTGAACTAATACACCTGCTCTTGCAGGAGTTGCTATAGGATACCAAAGAGCACGTGTGGTCTTGACTGTAGTTTGCTGTCTTATCTAAAAGACAGCACAGTACCCCTAACACTAGGTTGGGACATTTCATGCTCAAGACTGAGCATCTCCCTTAAAAAATCATTAAATGAAACATAACTTTTTAATAAACCCAAGTGGCTTTTAAATGGATCAGAATGATGACAACAACAAAAATAACGTTTCAAAGTGAATTAAGTTGGCACAGTATGAGGGTTCCTTATTTTAGAAGCTATTTTATTTGGGGTGTTGTTTACAGTTTCTCTTCAGCTGCAAACTGACAGCCACACAGAATGTACTGTCTGAAAGGTGCACTTAGCATATAATCTCCAGAAACATGTATAAATATTTGTAAACTGTTTGGAATTAATAAACTGTGTAAAACATAGCCGTATTCAAGGAGTTTAGAAGCATCACAGACTGCGGAGCGACATTTGCAAGCTCTGCAAACCAAATAACTTCTACTCTGGAAAGGTGTAGTTTATGCTTTCATCTGCTAGTGCGGGGGGGGGGGGGGGATTTGGGGTACTCTTTTTTTTTGAAAGCACTTCTTTCTTTTATATGTTGTTACTTCACTCTGCATTTGTATTATTTAACCCTGTAAATTGGTGCATGAAGGTCTGTGTGAAGTTCCTTTATGGGATGATGATACTATGTATAATCATGAAAGACAAAAGTAACCATATTAATGAAATTTAAAATAATGCAAATTATGAGTGCCTTTAAAAGCAAGTAGATGCTCTGTTGAAGTGTGGTATTAGATGACATTCACCTGTTGTATTTTCTGCTTGCAGGATTTTTGCTGTTTTGTGATGACATAACTTTAATTGTTTTGAGTGGAGGCTTATTACTGTGATGAACACGAATATTTTTCTTTCTGATGTCGTTGTACATCTGGTTTCTGTAACTAGGCATTATGCTGCTTTTTTGTCCCTTGTGTATTTCTTTGTTGATGTTAGTGTGGTAACTGGAGAACACTTTCCAGTGGTCAGTGACAAGTGTTCAGAAGAATTTTGTTTGTACAATATGTTGTTGTTGACTTGTATGGATTTAAAATACTTTACACATTTTATAACATGGAGAGAAGGAAATTTACAGAGATTAAGAGGAGGACAAATGCTGCCTACTTAATGCTATAGCTATTGGTTCACTTTGACAAAAGTATGCATACATAGGTTTCAGGAGATTTCTTGTGCTGAGTAATTTTTTTAGGATCTAGTCTGAAGAGTATATGGAATGTTCATGTGGAGAATTGCTGTGGATTGTGAATAAGGGTATCCTCTCCTCCATCATATCAAACCTGTATGGCCTAGTTCTTTGTGCAACTCTGAGTTTGTGCATCTGCAGCTAGTAAGATGCAGCCTACCTGAAACCCACTCAGAGATGATAATATGGGGTTGCAGGTATATAGTTTCCTGTTGGATAGGAAAACACCCTCTCTTGGGGGTTCTTTTCTTTTCATTTTTAGTTGAGACCGGTTCCTTTGCTTGGATAGATAAGATTGGACTTTCACAGATGGCCTGCTGGGAAGAAGGTTGAAATCATGGCCAAACAGCAGTTTGACTTGTGTTGTCTTTGAACCAGGCTTTGCCCATTTATGTCAGAAGGCAAGGTATTTACACAAACAGTGCTAAATACCACCTTAAAATAGAAAGTACACTGGGATCATTCTCCTTTTTCTGACCTCATGGGGTTGGTGTGATATCTGGATGGAAAAATTGTACTAGTCCAGTGAGATTTACATACCTGTATGTTCTGTGAGGTTTACATATGTGCATGTTGCACAGGTAGATTTAAATTTTTGGTCCGTGATTTCTCTATTGTATTAAGCAGGAACACCGATCAGTGAAGCAGTATCCTATCCAGGTGCAGATAACAAGGAGTCTGTGTGATTAAAACTATGTTGTATTGGACTAGTATTGAAACACAGGGAGATGGTTCAAATTTAAATCTTCCTCTCCCTGGTTGGCTGGGAGTACTGTGGAGATAGAAGGAACAAACAACTCTTTGTATAATTTTTGTCTCTTTCCCTCTATTGGAACATCACTGATGGGATCTGAAGAGAGCAAACATCACAGGACATTTGGAGTGTGCACAGTGGGTAGAAAAATGGAATATGTTTCAGAAATGAAATGAGCTCTAAGGACCACCTGAATCATGGGGAGGAGAAAACTCAAAGAAGATTACAGGGCCCACTTCAGATCCTGTCATGTGTAAAACTTCTCTGTAGTGAGCAAGGCCTTGTCTATCTGCACAGGTTGAAGTGGCTTCAGTCCTGTTGGTAGGAAGGTGCTTTATGCCAGCAGTTCTCAACCTCTTGCAGGTCATGCACACTTGGTGGCATATTGTAACCCTACAGGACACACCAGCTTACCCCTTAGCCAAATCTAGCAATTTCCTCAGCTCTCCTGTGTGCCAGCACAGTAATGTGTCCTGACAGTGGTTGAGAACCACTGCTTTACACTACTTTTTTTACCAAAAGGGGGATAAACAATATCAGTATAATTGTATCTACACCAGAAGTTGTACCTGTACTAGTACACCAATAAAAAAAAATCACCACATACCTGAACTGTTATAGTTGTGTAAGAACAAGAGAGATGTGTAGACCAGGGCTGAGACGAGAGTGCAAATGTTAGCGCCATTCTCTGGTATCTGTTTAACCAAAAAAAAAAAAAAAGGCAGTCCTGTGGCACTTAAAGACTAACAGATTTATTTAGTCTTTAAGTGCCACAGGATTCCTTGTTTCTTTTTGCTGAACTAGACTAACACAGCTGCCTCTTCGGAATCATGTATCTGTGTAAATTAGAAGTATTGTAAGTGCATAGCTACCTCCTGGATTACTTCTTTATAGTAAGCCAATCACTGTAATGTAAAAGATAGGGTCCCTTGGCAAGGTAATCAAGGCCAAAAAAAAAAAAAAGAGGGCTATGAAGGACACATGATGGATCTTCTGCTTGCCAAGTGGAATCACAGTTGTTCCTGTTGTACAGGTCTTTGGACCTCTTAAACCTTGCTTTTAGAGACGATTTTTATTACACTCTTCATGCTTCTGTGAGGGTGGTTGAAAGATCAGCATAACCTACTTCACATCTGGACGTCTGAAGTAGTGGAGATACTGCATGGTCCCTTTAAGGGAGTGACACTTAAGTCTTACGTTAGGGATGTTGGTTACTTCAATATGGACACCTGAAGTTACAATGAAGAGGAGGAAAATACAGTAAATATTTTAATTGTCCACTGTGAAGTTTTTTTTGCACCTTCCTTTGGTATTGTCCACTGCTAGATATAGGATAAGATGAACTGCTGGGCTGATCGGCCAATCCAATTCCTGCATAGTAAGGTTAGTCATTTTTACTACTCTTTGAAACTTGAGTGAAACTTCCAGAAAGGAGCACATACTCTTGTGTGCATGTCCCTTTTTTCCCTACTACCACCAATTCTTATGCACTCCAACCTTGGTGATGGGGTTTTAGGTCAACAGTGAGTTGCACCATTGTACATACTGCATTCCTCCTTCATTTGCCCTGAATAACTATTTTACCTATGTCTACATCATTATATCCCTTTGCAGTATACCACTGGGTAAATTTCAGTGTGTGTGTTTTAACTAAATTGTCTCTGTTTCAGTCTTGCATCACTGTGTATGAGCAACTCAAGAAAGAAGAAGAAAATGTGTAGAGATATACCACAGTGTAATTCTAATTGTACACTATGAACCAACTTACCTTTTCAACTTCTGTTTACTGCTTGGAAGAATAAAATCTCTGTATAAAATCAAAAGGTGATTTTAACATTTTAATGGATGAGTTGGATTTGTTTTCCCTCCCTGCAATGTATCAAACATTTCTTGGGATACCAGAGTGGAATGTATTGATTATTGTGAAAGGACTATTTGCTAAGCATATTTGATGCATGAAAGCCAAGGATCCAAACCGTGCTTTTGGTTAATTGCTCTTTAATTTTCAAAAATTAAAATGTGCTCTAAATTTCAGTAGCGGTTATTCATTTGAATTGTACTTATTTTGGATACTAGTGACACAGTTGTATATACAGACATAGCACATAAAATATTAGAATGAAAATAGAGGGACTGAGTATTTAAAACTAGAATTCTTGTTTAACTTTTATCATTGGCCTGAGGTGCCTTTTGAGCTATGTTTGATTGCATTTTGTCTACAACCTTCCACTGACCCTGCAATGAGCTTCGTATATATGGCCTATAAGATTGGGGACAGAGTATTCATTTAAAAAGATGCCTCAGAACATGCATACATCATTGCTGTAATATTTACTGTTGCAAATTAAGCATGGGCTGTAACTCCTGTTGTTTACAGTGCTGTTGATGCTAGTTGATACCTTTTCTGAAGAAGCTTTTCTTTGGGGTAAACTTGATGCAGACTCACTCCAGATGTAGATATAGGTATTTAATTTTGTGCTTGAAAAAGGGAATATGGGCCATTTTTGAGCTATTAAAGAAAGAAGGAACGAAGTTTAACTAAAATATATAAACTTGTTTTTTACTGACTAGTAGCTCAGAATTACTTAGGGCTTCTCTACACGGAAATTGCTGCTTCAGACTCCATGGATCAATGCAGTGCGATCGATTGAGCAGCCAATGGAGTCTTGATCAGTTGATCCCGGAAGTACTCTCTATTTGCCTCAGTGACTCCATCCCCCAAAAAAGAGTAATGCTGCATTGAATGGAGAGCATTTCCTATAGGCGCAGCCAAGTGAAGATACTGTAGTAAAAGGGGGTAAGTAATTTGAGGGAAGATGATCATTCTGCAGTAGGTTGACCCAGCGTGACTGTGTAGACTAAAAATTATTAGACAGAAAATTCAGATGAGGAAATACCTAGTCCTCAATGAGGAATAGTTTTTTCAGTGATGAAGGAAGAAATTCTAAGTTTAAAAAAATTTGCTAGTGAGCATAATGAGTAGGGAATTTCTCAGACTTTAGCAGAGCCTAAGGAAGTCTTTGCATAATGTAATGCATATACTACAGAGATTGTTACCAGATAAAATCACCCAGTCAGTGCTAAAACTCTGATCTTGCAGCTCGAAAACACAAGCGCTTACTACTTGAACTAAAAAGAGAATCTGTAATACTAGGCTATTAATTCTGTGGAGGGGCCAGTGCTATCAAATACTCGCATGCGGGCTTATACAAACAAACATCAACATAACATAGCCAGGCATGAGGATATTTCTGAATATTTCCTTTACCTTGCCTTGCTAGGGGCAGGACTGAAATTAATCCGCAGAGCAGCTTGAAAAGAAGTGGTGCTGATTTTTCCGTTGTTCTTCTCCAGAAAAATGTGTCCAAAGAGCTATGACATATCTTCTCATATAGACTTATCAGCACTAATGACTCAATGGTTTTGTACCGCTTATAGCTACAGCAGCTCTCTCCTCTGCTCCTAGTGATCATGCTCAGCAGAGTAAGTGTAGGCATTTCTGCTCCCCAGTTCATCAGTGAGTTGTGAGAGGAGTCTTTGGAGGCACTCCTTCTCTGTGATGATGCTGGAGCCTCTATCCAGATGGGCAGGACTCAGGGATTTTCTCACAAGGCTGGGTGAAAAGTAGTGTGTTTCTGAACTGGTTGTGGGTGAATGTAAGAAAGAGAAGAGAAGTACAAATAATGAAAGAGACTGGGAGGAGTTTTAGGGCATTCTTTTTGTTTCTTTCCCACTTTCACAGAAATACTGAGTTTTTTACATTTAATGACCCTGTATCAGTGCAATATTAAGGTAGTAAACTTGCAACATTGACAATATCAGAAAATACAAAATCTATGGTTCTCCAGAGGAGTGTAAAATACTTCGCATTTCATATATCTATGTACTGGCTCTTTATTGCTAATTAGGCAGTTACATTTCTGCTTTAATGCATAGTTGGAGGAAAGTACATGAGAGTTACCCTAATGGCCTTAAGAGTGAGTGAG
>ML681966.1:72808794-73022462 GCA_007922195.1 Podocnemis expansa
GTGTGTGTGTGTAAATAAAATGTTTGGCATGAACTTAGTGGAAATTGGAAGTCCTGTGTTAACCAGTGGGCAAGAAGATAATTGAGTCAATAGAAATCTAGCACACTACTGTTTGTAGTTCAAATTATTAAAGTTTGACGTAGGATAACAATATCAATTGCAACTAGTCATGTTCCTAAATAACATGAAAATATTTTCAGGCATGCTGTTCCTCTGGCCCGTTTTGCAGGCTATTACACAAAGTAGTTTACCTAGATATGTGATAGTTTATCTACTTGTTGAGTTTCTGTTGCACAGTTGGGGTTTCAGCAATAATTATCTGATGTCAGTTGGGTCATCTGACCTCTTTATGAAATAAATTGGTGACTACTAAAAAATCTATAGCATTTTTCACAAGAGTAATGTTAACCTTGGTGTCCTGGTCAAATTCCTAAGTACAGTAATGTTCCTCTTCCCTAAAATTCTCCTTGTGTTTTCAATTGAATAAGTTACTGTTTTATCATCTGTCCTATACCAGTGTGTAGTGTTGTAATAGTTTTCAGATTTCAACCAAAATTGGTTTAATTCATTGGCAGGTGACGTGATTCCAGTACTATTTATAGATTGATTTGTACAGTTTTAAAGCACATAAGGGTCCTTCTGGGTGCAAAGTGCAGTGAAAACAAGTTACTGTTTTGCTTCAGGTCCCATTTTAGCAAAGTACTAAAGCATGTGCCTAACTTAAGGCACATGAGCAGCTTCAGTGGAGTCAGTGAGATTGCTCACATGCTTAAATATTTTACTAAGCTGGGTCCTCAGTTCATAGTCATAATAAGGGTGAAACAAGCAAGCAGTCTGGTGGCACTTTTAAAGACTAACAAAGTTATTTATTGCATGAGCTTTAGTGGGAGAAAATCCCACTTCACCAGATGCTTGAAGATGGGGAACTTATAGATAATAATAAGGGTGAACTGTTCTTTTTAAGGTTACTTTCTAAAATGTGAGGTTATGTTTGAAATTTTGCACACAAGTTAGGAAAGGTAAAAGTATGATTTCCTCTCTCCGGCAACTAGATCTTAATCTGGCACTCATTAAGAGTGAGAATGTCCTCTTGCTTCAGACAGACAGCCTAACAGTTATCAGTTAGCAGCTTGCTCTATTTAAAAAATTTTTTTTTGGTCTTTAAAAGTAGCACTAGACTCATTGTTTGTTTGTTTTTGCTGGGCTAGATTAACACAGCTACCCTTTTGGAACTTTTATTCATTTGTTACCAAACCCACCTTTTATTTGAAGTTAAATGGCAGCTTGGGCCTTGAAATGCACACAGCTCTAAGTATAAAGTGATTTTTTGAAAACATAAATAGGAGTTAAGTACACAACACCCCTTGATCTTTCAGTGAGAGCTGGGTACCTACCTGCCCCTTGTGGCTTTGGGAAAATATCTCCCCACAGTGATACAGTTGTTTGTGCAACCCCTTGATGTACAGCATGGGTTACTCCAGCATGACTAAATCTTGGGATTTACTGGAGCAAGCCTGTGTAAGGATTGATGACACCACTGTAACTACACTGGATTATGTATACGTAGACCAATGCAAATTTGTCTGTTGCAGACAGGGTGAAATTTTAGAGTGCCTGACTTGGAAGCCTAAATCCCTTTAAAAGGCACTTGGACACTTCAGGATACAGATATAGGTATCTGTGCCTAGATCTTCAAAGTATTTAGGTGCCAGGCTCCCATTGTCTCAATGGCTGTTAGGCATCTAATTATCTTTGAAGATCTGGGACCTTCTGGGATTTTCAGAAGCAGTTAAAGAAGCTAGGTGTTTCTGAAAATCTCATTGGATTCATGTCACCAACTTAGGCAACTAAATAACTAGGCACTTCAGTGCAAGTCAGTGAGGTTTAGAGTTCTGAGTACCTAATTCAGTTTTGGAAATGGAGCTTAAACTTCCAGGTCATTTAGGCCAGCTTGAAAATTTTACCTGGGTCCTGAAAGGTGAAAGGTTATCTGTGCCATTGAACCATCTAATTTCCTGAATAAACCCTTCTATGTTCTGTAAATAGTTTAGGGATCCTTCTGTATGAAAAATGCTGTATATCCTAAAAACTGCTTTGATTTGCTGTTACAGTCTGACCAGATCCTATAACATAATCTTCCCTGCATTAATTTTGCCCCCATTTTTGTAAGTTGCCCATCTTCAAGCATCTCAAAGTAGGATTTTCTCCCATGAAGGCTCATACAATGAATAAATTTGTTAGTCTTTAAAAGTGCCACTGATCTCCTTGTTTGTTTTGCTGGACGAGGTTAACATGGCTACCCCTTTTGAAATGTGAAGTTAAGAAATTTTTAAAGGCTTTTGAAAAAACATATGACTAGAAACAGCAATCTCTGTGCACTGAAGAGGCTTATAGCCTGTGCAGTTACCATGAACTTGAACGTCAGGATTGCAGTACTGTCATAATTCCACACAAACTAATTCTGCAAAACCACTTAATGATATACTGACCTACATTATGCACAGCAGATTGGCTGGGGCTGAGTAGCTGAGGGGCTTGGTCATGAGATATAGAGCATTTTCACGTGTAGGTCACTAGTTCAAATTCAGCCAACTTAAGTAGTGGCTAAAAGTTGTGTGTTCACTTGAAAGTGTGCTGTTCGGCTTGACTTTCAATGCTCCCATAGTCTGTGGCCTGACAGACTTTCTTTGTTAATATATCTCTGTTACCAAAATTGCTTGGCCAAGTTAAAAAACAATTTATTACAATGACACCATTAGAAAAAGAAAATTTTAAAAGCAACTTAATGGAGCAGCTTCAGACATAATAAACCGCTATGATCATCCATCTAAGAGAAGCAGGTGGCCTATGACTCTGGGCTGGAACCCACATGATCTTGGATTTATCCCTGCCACTGCAGGACCTTGTGGGCAAGTCACTTTACCTTTCTGAACTTTTGCTTTCCCAAGCTTCCAAGGAAGAGACTGTCTTTCATTCTGCATTTGTACAATACCTAACACAACAGGCCCAGATCTTAGTTGCAGCCTTGTAGGTGCTACTGAAATACAAACGAATATTTTTTTTAAAGAACGTAAGTACAAAACCGTGTAATCATTGATCACTATTGTAAGATACCCCTAAAGCCAGCAAAAGCATGTCCTTCTTCCAAAATAATTCCACTGAATGACCAGAGACAACATCATTCAGAAAGCTTTACCTCACTGCCCAGAACACTCAGAGGGTAGTTGAAGATAAAGTAATTCAGCAGTTGCATAAGTATAAAATGATGGTGGTGGTGTATCATTGTAATGGGCCACTTACATTAGTGAGAGACAAATTTAAGTGTAGACACATGCACAGCTACGGTGCTGTGAGGCAGCCCATGTCAACATAACTTTGTAATGTAGACCACCGGGTCTAAAACAAATTAGAGAGACTGTGATGCTGAAGGCTTAGGTCGAGTCAGCCTGTGTGTTGACTTAAAGTCATCTGGGCTCTATGTTGGTGTAAGAGTATTACAAGTAAGTTGTTAAAATTTCAGTAAATTATGTAACATTTGGACTTGTCTAAATATTGGTGAACAGATCTCGTATGCTAATCTCTACTTCTCAAGTTAGTAATATCTATACATGTGTGTTATATAGCTCTTGTATGTGTGGGCAGACTCCATGATAATAAAAAGAGCCCCTAATCATTGCAGAGCTTTGGCTATGCCCTTTAGAGCAGGGGTCTCAAGCTTAAATCGCCACAAGGGCCACAGGAGGACTAGTACAGGGCTACATGAGGACTAGTACATTAGCCCAAGGGCTGCAACCCTGAAATCTTTTCATACAACGATATTGCAAATGTCAGTAACAATAGTGTTGTTGCGGGCTGCAGGAAATAGCTTTAGGGGCTGCATGAGGCCTGCAGGCGATGTTTTTTTGAGACCCCTGCTTTAGAGAGACAGTGGTCACGTGACAACGATCAAAAAGCAAGGTGTCCAGAGGAGACTTTTTGTTGCTCAGTACAGGAAGTAGAGATCAGTTTACAGGATAATGGAGAAAAGGAACTTCCACCCAGGAATGAGTCACACAAGACGACTTCACCAAAGAATTACATCATGGATCTCTCTCCATCACCTTTTGCATCTGCGAGCCATGGGCTCAGAACAGTCATGAGGCATGGTTTTGGGGTAAAAGCTGACTAGTGGAAGGAAACAGGGTCTTTTTACCAAACTGGATCCTCAGAAGCAAGGACTTTGTTTGCCAGGTAATGGATCCCTCATTTCCACAGTTACGATATTCAGATACTGAACCTATAAGACTTCATTTATTTGAACAGAAAGTTCTTAGGATAAAAGCCTAAGTTTGTCTGTCTTTGTCTATCTTTAATCTTCTTGTGCAAATGCCTCTTGCTACATTTTCATTTAAACTAATAAAGCCAAAATAAGTTTATTACAGGATTGGACTCAGTGTTGCCTTATTAGGTATAGGAGGGAGATCTGAGGCGGAACAGAGTTGGTGTTGGGTGTCTGGTCCTTTGGGAACAGAAGAACATTGATGTTCAATGATATTGCAGTGAAAGGGGCTGATATTGCAGGAATCCATTGACTTGGTGTCAGGAAGGACTGGGATTTTCAGGGGGGCTGTTTCAATTCTTTGTTAAGGCTGGTAAAAGCTTGGGGGTTAGTTAGTGTGGTGGGCTAGAGTGTCACAGCTGACATGGTTTTAACTTCCCTGTTATTGAACAATCTGCTCTGAAGTGGAACCACACAGTACTGAGATAAGGAGAGTGACAGAAACCGTATGTTAATAGGCTGATATTTCAGTGTATTTACATTGCACGTTTAATGGCACTTCTGTATATAGTTTCACTGTTTCACCAGTATAGTCTGTGAAGTAATTATTTCCCCTTTGTATGGGTTTGTCACATGGCAACAGGAGAAAGAGAACAACTTTTTAAAAATAAGAAAACAATGATTATAAAACCACTGCAATTGTCAGAGGGACACAAGGGCAGGTATAATACGTTAAGTGACTCTTTAATAGTGTTTGTTCTTTAAATGTTTTGCATTTTTCATTGCACTTTAAACCAGGGGTTCTCAACTCCTGCTTTGTTAGCCAAAAGTGGGCTGTGGGGCTTTTTCAAGTGGCCCATGTTCCCCTGTTGCTTTCTGGAAGCCAGGTTGCAACTGTCTGCCAGCCAGTGCTGTTGCGCAACCAGGAGCTAGGCTGCCTGGTCCTGGGGGATGAGAGTGGGCAGCCACAGCCAGAAGCTACAAAAAATAGCAAACTACAAAATGCAGATTTTTCATCAGTTGGATCTTTCTTCCAATATCATTCTATTTCTACTGTAAAAGGAGATGTTATGCTTCTATATACAGAGAAACAAAGTATGTATTTTTCAACCTCAAATGAGTTTATTTTTGACTAAAGAAAACAACAAAAAAAGAACAAAAAGGCAATCTCTATGAGAGAACAAAGTCTGTATATGTCTTCTAACTTGTAGGCACTGTACAACCTTGAGAACAAAACAAGCAACAAGCTCTGCGTATGTGAAAAGTTACTAAAAATGGAAAGATACAATGCACAAAAACTAGAACATCACATCTACCACAAGGATACTGAAAAGGGAAGGAGCAGAGAAAGAAATAAGTGAATGAATTTTTCACTGAATAAATGTTTTTAAATTTTAAAGAAATATTTTATTTAATTTGATTTAAATTACATAATTTTAATTGAAATTTAGTGGAAATTTAATTAATTTAATTTGATTTTAATTTAATTATACATAAATAGACTTTTACAGCCTTTCAGGGCCGTAAAAATTGTATTTGTGGCTCTTGTGGCAAAAAGATTGGGAACCGCTGTTTTAAACTGTCCACTTGTAAATAATTTAAGGAATTATAAATGATTAATGTATGACTCATCAGTTGTTAGAGTCCAGCATGTCAACAGATTATAAGCATCTATAACAATATTTCTCAATGACTGACCCCTCTGATTTCCCTGACTGTATAGGAAGCCTGAGATCTCCCTAATATAGCATAGGAAGCTGGTCCCTCATATAAAAAAAGGTTTAGAAATCTGATTTATCACATACTAGACATGTCTGTAATATGCTTATAACTTCTATTAGTAATTGCTAAACCATTTATAAATAATTTATAAATGTACCACATTACATAAGGTGTGACCACATTTTTAATAGCTTGTCAAAGTAACTAGGAATAAATTGTAATAATTGTAACCATGGTGAAGATTGAACATTTAGAATTTCTTTAGTTGAAAGTCCATTCATAGATAAAGGAAGTTTTTGTTATGTACCAGCAAGGTTGTATCTATTACAATACAACGAACAAGGAGTTCTGTGGCGCTTGAAGTCTAACAAATTTATCTATTGCATGGGCTTTCGGGGGGAGAAAATCCTGCTTCATTAGATGCTTTGAAGATGGGGGAACTTATAGAATGGGAGGAAAATAAATGCAGGGAAGTGTAAGTCATGAAATCAGGTCACACTGTAACAGCAAATCAAAGCGGTTGGTAAGATTCAAACACTGGGGAACAGCATATAGAGGAACATGAGGTCAAATCACCTATTGTAATGAGAGAAGAATCCAAAGTCTCTATTAAGCCCTGAAGCAATGAATTCAAATCTGCAAATAACTTCGAGCTCCGCAGCGTCTGATTTTTTTTTTTTTTTTTGTAAATTTGACTGCATTGCTTTAGGCCTACGGATTTTTCTCTCATTACAACAGGTGATTTGACCTCATCTTCCTCCATATGCTGTTCCCCAGTGTTTGAATCTTAACAACCGCTGTGATTTGCTGTTACAGTGTGTGACCTGATCCCATGACTTACACTTCCCTGCATTTATGTCATCCCATTCTGTAAGTTCCCCCATCTTCAAAGTGCCTGATGAAGTGGAATTTTCTCCACTGAAAGCTCATGCAATAAATAAATTTGTTAGTCTATAAGTGCCAGAAGACTCGTTCATTTTACTGAACTAGACTAACACAGCTACTCCTTTGGAATGGTTACAAAATAATTACTATGTCCAGGGACATTGGATTTTGTATCTTTCTAATGCTCTGCTTGATGTTAATTTTGCAGTGTGCCTTCTGGATTCGAAGGTATGAAGGAACAGGAAATCTGCAACAAAATAATGGCCAAAATGCTGGAAAACTATAATACATTGTTTGAGCTGGAGCACACAAAGAAAGATGATGAAAATCATGCCTGTGAAGAGCTAGCAAGAATTATTTTAGTAAAAGTGAGTATCTGTAATATTGCCCTTTCAGTTTTGATGCAATATTGTAATATGGGTGAGACCATGCAGATTGTGCCCTAGAATTTTGCAAGTTGGACAGGAGATGATGTTCATGCAATACATGTCTTGGGTATTAACATTCATATGCTTTTACCACCATTTCACTCTTCTTATGACTCTGTTCTTTAGTAAGTCAGTTTTCTAATGCCATTTTCCATTTGATTTCGTCTATTTAACAAGTCTATACCCTATTAAATTAATATAGCGACTGCTTATAATTGAACAGGAAACATCTCTCTAATCATTTCATTCAATTAAAATAAATAGAGTTCAGACTTCTATGACACAAACCAGGGAAAAAGGGGCTAGTAAAGTTGTAACTCACAGAGGACCCTACCCCCAAAGCTCCTGATGAGGGGAGCTATCCACCTCCACCGATTGGTTTGGACTATTACTGAAGCCAGAAAGAGGCACAGCAAATGATCTGAGCTTAAATGCCTGGCTGGCTGTCCTTTGGACTCTACTTACTTGCCTCACTCCTGAGCCCTGCCTTCCTAGTTTCAGCCCTCCTTATCCTAAACCCCTGTCTGTTCCTAGTTCCTGCCTTTCTGCTTCACGTCAGGTCTCTGTCCCTATCCCTTACTTCTCACATTGATTCTGACCTTTGGCTCGGCCTCAAATTCTGACCCTAGCTCTAGCAATATGTGTGGGTGATGTTGACACCTTCTTTCCCTCGACAAGGTGTTGACAGAACCCATAAATAGAATTATCATGAGTGGATAAAAATGCTTGCAGGGGGGTGGGAAACAGTGTTTTAAATAAATAAATAAATAAAATATATAAAAGCTTTGAACTTGATTGAGTGGGTTGGAGGGAGGGTGGGGAAGGTTCACGTGAACCTGAGATTTTCCCAAATGAGTAACACCATGTGACCAGCTGAGAACCGTTCATTGTCTTTGCAAAGAACATAAAATCATGAGCTGTCAAGCAAAGAAACTATTGAATTGGTCAACCCAGTTTGCATGACGTGGACTAAGCTCTTGGTTGAAGAGTTCCGCTATATGTTTCCTTGCTTTGCTTATGGTTCAGGGCAAATAAAGCCTCTTCATTTTGGTCAGAGTTATTCTCTACACCCGTAGAAAGTCCTTACAGAGAAGGGATTTAGAACTTCTTGTGACTCACCTGCCATCTCCTTGCTAATATTCAGTACTGCTGCGTCAACACCCAGGACTCCCTCCAGTGGTTAAATGATCAGGACACAGTTATCAGCCTAGGAGTCTAGATGGTTGGTTAGAAGCTGAAAATAATTGACTCAGCTGAACTTCCAGTAGAAGGGAATTCTGCATCAAGGAGGAGTCATCAGAAAGCTATGCCATTGATTAGCCCCGATCATTGAATAGAAATGGCATTTGTTGCTGATGCAGGGCAGTGAATAGTTCCTCTGCTGAAATGCAAAAAAGTGATTAGCAAAACACCCTGACCAGAGCACCCACAGGCCAGAGCCAGTGGAGAGGCTTCAGTTGTGACCTCCTTCCCCAGTGGGAAGATTGGTGACTCATGAGCTACCCAGGTAGAATCAGCATGGTCAAAACTGGAGGGTTGACATGGTCATTAGGGCTTTGTGATACCTGCTGAATCCCAGTGACAGTCTGTTGTAGGCCTTTAGAGAATGTTGGAGTGTGATTCACAGTCAATCTGGTATGACCTAATCAAACACTTAGGCAAAAGGAATATGAGTAACCTGTTTACTCATTCATTCATTGTCACCTAGGCAGCAAAGGTCCATTGCGATAATCCCCTGTGGTCTCTGCTAACTGCCATTGAGCTGTTTACAGAAGCTACATACATACTTAATGGACCCTATGACAGAGTGTTTTCTGCTGTTCCTGAAAGTCTCCTTTGTGTTCTGGCCAGTGTCCCTAAACCTGCTGAATGTGCAGTAATTCTAGAATGAGCAGTGGAACTGAAAAAGCAACAATGATAAATTAGTTCAATAGGTAGGAAAAAGTAAGTGGGGTTCCAGGTTACAAAAGCTCGTGCATCATCAGATGGTAGCAGCCGTCACAAAAAAGAACAATTGCTTCACAGATTTATTGGCTTGCCTTGGGTCACGTAGTCCAGAAATTTGCTCTGTGTGCGTGCGTGCGCGCAAAGTCTATTCTTCTTGCAAAGCTACTGTATTGGGTAATTGCCATCTCCTGCTGGCTAGAAGGAGACTCACAGTAAGTGCCGTGTTTGCACAGTTGAAGAGTTTGGTATGGATTCTCCTCTGATGTACACTCTCATGCAATCCCGTTGACCTGTGTGGTGTTGCATAGGTGTGAACCAGGGCAGAATCTGGCTACAGTTCAAAAATGCAGGTATGCCTTAGGCTTCCAGCTACTCTTTGCCGGGTCCAGTTGGTTCACCCCAAGGCATCAGTCTCCCAGACCTCCCTATTCTCATTCCACAAGAGGAGCAGCTGGGAGGAGTCTTTGCAGCCACCTGAAATCATAATTCACCGAACTCTGAAATTTGGATGTGGTCTAGTCTCCTCCCTCCCCCACTATTATCTCTGTTGCCACTGGCTGGGGGTGCCCTTTCATTCAACCTCTTCTCCCATTGCACTCTTTCAGATACCCAACCTCACCCTCCCAGTCCCTTATGTTCACCATGTGCTCCTTCTCCCTTCCTCTTTGCTTCTCCCTTTCTTCCTCCTTCTTCTCACAATTCCTGTCTTCATACCCCAACTTGTCCTCCTGCCCTAGTATCCAAAATTAAATTTATATGTTAAAAATAATCAGGTGCTATCAAGAGATCACTTTTCCCCCTGCTCACTGGTGCTGTGTCTGTAGGTTGTATCCCTTCTTCCACCATTCTTGATCTGTTTTTTCTTTTAAGTCTTGTCCCCTCCTAGGTGTGTGCTGGAGCACTAGGGTATTGGGACACAATTCTGTAGGAATCCTTTATTTTGAAATGCTAAATGAAGAGCCCAGAAGATGGCAATGGAGCTGTAGAGGAGGAAATAAATGAAAAAAATGTATTTGAGCAGCACCAGTTTAGACTTTCAAACACATTAATATTGACACAGATAACTTCCTGATGCAGAGCTGTGGGCAAGCAGCAGTGGTCATGAATGCTTTTTGTGTCTTTGCATGGTTCTGTGCTCCTAATTTAGTGCTGAAAAGTGACATGAAGGTCAGGAACCTGCTCTTGGACAGAGCCTTGGTATAGATTTCCCCCCCCCCATCTTTTCTGCCTTTTACAAGTGGATTTCAGGCATGTGATGCCAGCTGTCCTCACATCCTGCATACATAATACTCTACTTTTAGAATGGGCACCAAGCCTATTTTAGGTACAGCTAGTCCTCACTTAGTGACCTACTCGTTTAGTGACCCCTCGGAGTTATGACCAGCTCTCTGACGAGTTGGTATTATGGCGATGTACGAGAACTCGCATCAACTCTCTCAGATTCATCTCGTTCCCGCAGTCAGAACTAGCATTTTTCGTCTATGTATTTTTACTTTATTGTGCACCCCAAAGTACAAGATGTCGGCGAAAAGGAAGAGCATGACTTCACCCGGAGAAAGCGCCAAGAAACAAAGGAAGGCTATCGATCTTGAGACAAAAATGAAGATAATAAACGAATATGAAGCTGGTAAGAAAGTTAAAGCGATAGCACATGACTTGGAGCTGGCGCATTCAACTGTATCAACGATCTTGAAGGATAAAGATCGAGTGAAAGCAGCAGTGAAATCATCAAAAGGATATAAAGCCATAATAACTAGGCAGCAGAAAGGCCTCATTCACGAAATGGAAAAATTACTGGCGATATGGTTTGACGACCAGATACAAAAAAGAATGCCAATGAGCCTTTTAATAATTCAAGCAAAGGCACGCAGTATCTTTGAAACGTTGAAAGCGCGCAAAAATGAAGAGTCAACGGAAACATTTACGGCAAGTCATGGATGGTTTCAATGTTTTCGTCGGAGATTCAGCCTTCATAATCAAAGTATCAGTGGTGAGGCGGCAAGTGTGGACATAGAAGCATCAGAAAGATTTGTGGATGAATTTGACGAAATGATCGAGAAAGGCGGGTATCGTCCGGAACAGATCTTTAATGCAGTCGAAACCGGACTATTTTGGAAAAAATACCCGAAAGATCCTACATACACAAAGAGGCTAAAGCAATGCCCGGTTTCAAGGCTTTTAAGGACAGGGTCACGTTGTTGTTGGGAGGAAATGTCGCTGGATTTCAGTTAAAACCTTTTCTCATCTATCGTTCTGCAAACCCACGTGCACTGAAGCAGGTTAGTAAGCACACGCTGCCCGTTTACTATCGTTCAAATAACAAAGCATGGATGACGCAATCTTTATTTGAGGACTGGTTCATGAACTGCTTCATACCCTCGGTCAAGCATTACTGTCTGGAAAACGGTGTTCCCTTTAAAATTATCCTCCTACTTGATAACGCCCCAGGCCACCCCCAGCATCTTGATGATCTACACCCTGATGTAAAGGTCGTGTATCTGCCTAAAAACACAACTGCTGTGTTACAACCAATGGACCAGGGGGCTATCTCTACGTTTAAAGCGCTATATTTGTGCGCAACGTTTTCCAAAGCGGTAGCAGCAACAGAAAATGGTGAAGTAACCCTGCGTGATTTTTGGAAATCATATAATATTTTATACTGCATAAAGAACATTGAATGAGCTTGGGCGGGAGTGACAGAAAAGTGCATGCAAGGCATATGGAAAAAATGCCTGAAACGTTTTGTAAATAATTTCGAAGGGTTTGAGAAAGACGAACATATTGATGTCATAAATAAAAAAATTGTGGAACTTGCTAATGTGCTTAATTTAGATGTTGAAGTGGAAGATATTGAAGAATTAGTGGAATATGTCGAGGGAGAGCTAACTAACGAAGATTTAATAGAGTTGGAAGCGCAGCAGCACTTGAAAGAAGAGGAAGAAGAAGAAGAGGAAAGAGTGGAAGAAGTACAAAAGAAGTTCACTGTAAAGGGGTTAGCTGATGTCTTCTCCAAAGTGAATACAGCGATGTTAGAACTAGAGAGTATGGACCCGAATGTTGAATGGTTCACGAAAGTGGAACAACAAATGAATGAAATTTTACGATGCTATCGTGAAATTTATGAAGAAAAAAAGAAAATTACAACGCACACCACACTAACGAGATACTTCTCTAAAGTTCCATCCAGGACCCCTACCCTTACAAGTCCTTCCATTTCCTTGCCATCATCTCCCTTACCAGGGCCTTCTACAGCTCCTGATAACCCTGCTGATCTCTCCGACGATGACATTGATGACCCTCCTGCTGCTGAACCACACTTTGAAGGATTTGATGAGTAAAAATGTCAATGTAATCTGAATGTTTATTTTCATATTTCTTTGGTACATCATTTTTATAATTTTTGCTGATTGCATTTTTATGTTCTAAAGACTAACAAATTTATTTATTGCATGAGCTTTTGTGGGAGAAAATTCCACTTCGTCAGACACATGAGGATGGAGAACCAAAGATCCAAAAAGGTGAGAACCAGGGCATTGGTGCCACCCCTGTACATGCTCAGCTTCTGTGGACATGAAGCTGTCCCAAGGAGAGGGCTGGCTTTTCCCATGGCTCTGTAGGGAAGCAGGGGCTAAATGAAGATTTTTTGAAGTTTACAGTTCACTCTTGTTTTGCTCCTGGGACAGTGGAGCTCTACACTGCCTGTTATTTTGCTCATGTTGTAATATAATCTCAAAGCAATGAAAAGCTTACTGAGGCTGTTATTCCTTAATTTTAGGAAGCATTCAATGACTTTGAGGAAGTTTCTGGATCATTATCATATAGTGACATGGTTATCAAATTGGGAGTGGTTCCTTTCTATGGTATTTGCTAGCTTAACAATAATTAAAGGTAAGCAAGTGGAGTAGGCACTCATTAACAAGAGGGTCATGTGTACAGATTAGATATCTATCATGTGTTGCATACCTCTGATTTATAAGGATTATGAAATAAAATCCTAGGTGCACCCTCCTAATTTCCTGTATTTATAAAGTATTGTCATGCCAGAACTAGTTATCCCTTGACGATTTTTCTGGGAAAGAAGTTGATATAATTGGACTGCTGTGTATGAATTGTACTTTAGATATGTGTGCGCTAAAAGAAAATGTTACTCCTATTATGCTTTAGAGCAGAATTTCTCAGGGTGTTTAGATATGGTCTTGACTGAGGCTTGGTCTGCTCTACAGAGTTGGCTGATGTACGCTGCTTTATGCTGACCTAATTGTGTCAATGTCTACACTACAGCCTTGCCGCAGCTGATGTGAGTACCCTAGTGCACTGACATAACTCTACATCCATGAGCAGTGTAGAGCTCATTGTGGTTGTCAATAGGCAATGCAGTGTCTGCCTAGATACTGCTCTATCTATATTGGCTGTTAGCTGTCTTTCTTGTCAATTTCACAACTGTTGGAGGTATGAAAGTGACAAGAAAGACTGGTGAGTCCCTTGCTGTGACTCCCACTCCCAGCTCGCAGTGGGGGGGCTGTCACATCAGCATAGGTGGGGGGCTCCAGCTGTGAGCACAGCTACAAGCTGGGTTCTTTGCTCACAGCATGGAGCCTAGATGCATCTAGGTTCCCCACTCCCTCCAGGAGTCTGGCTATCTCCCAGGCTTTCGGCTCCCTGCTGGGAGTTGGTTGGTTGCCCGAGCCTCAGGGTACCCAGAGTCTTGGGTTGTGGGGGGCAGCAGGGAGCTGAGAGTTTGGTGGGGCAGCCCAGCTCCCAATGGGGAGCTGAGAGCTGGGGCTGGGTTCCCAGTGGTGAGTGGAGGTGAGAGGCAGGGAGCAGTCAGGCTCCCAGCAGGGAATGCCATGTGGAGCTGAGATCCTCAGTTCTCAGGCCTGCACACTGCCTTTTGTAATTCACTGGAAGTGCTCCAGATGAGCATGTGCACCATTAACAGAAGGAGGGCAGTGTGGAAATGAAACACCACTGTAGTAATTGTAGTGGGCTGTATGTCCACCTAACGTAGGTCAACTTAATTTTGTAGCATAGATGTGCACTGTATTTTGTGACGTGTAACTGAAAAATAATGTATTTAATTAAAATATAAATCAATTCCCTATTTCACTGTTGCCATTTTCTTCATTGACCTGTGTATGAATGGCTTTAAAAATCCTACCTGATAACAATGCTTCCTTCCTTTCTTATCTAATGCCTTTCAGTCTAGTGGGTCTCCAAATGCTGTTCAAACTGTAGTTCTAGACAGTCTGATAATACACAATTATTCACTGGTACGCAGCTGTGTCTGTGATGAAACGTGGCTACTGATTTTTAGTGGTAAACAATACTACCAGATGGCTGCAGATTGGAAGTAAAATGTGCTTTCATTCAGTTTGAATTGCTGGGGGAGTCTAGGCAGGCAGAATATAATTATTTCAGTGGAAGTCTGTCCAGATTCGGGGTTGTTGCTCCTACCAAAAAATACACTAGAATTTTTTAGTGACCAAAAATGGTGGGTTACTTACCAGTAACTGTCGTCCTGCGAGATGGGCTGCTCGGATTCATTCAGTAATAGATGTCTCCGTGCCAGAGTGCCTGATTGGCTGGAACTTTTTGCCCTAGCCTGTCAGAAGAGGGCAAGCAGCCACCCCACCCCACCCCCCGCGCCACCCTGTGGTTGTAGATGTGGCCGCCGCCTGACCCCTCCCCAGTTCCTAAGAGTCGCCAGCTCCAAAAGCGGAGATGAGGGGAGGGTTCTGAATGAATCTGAACAGCCCATCTCGAAGAAGGACAGTTACTGGTAAGTAACCCACCGTTCTTCTTTGAGTGCTGCTCGGATACATTCAGTAATAGGTGACTGCTAGCCACGCTGATAGATGGCGGGTGGAGTTGGCTCTTCCGTCTTCAGTGGAGCATAACTCCGACCTGGGTAGTTGCCCAACAAACAAGACCCGCGAGGGGTCTAAGTAATTGAAACAAGGACCTTCATCCAGGCAATGGTAGCCTGGGATTGTAGGGCCTAACCCAGTGGAAAAAAACAGGGTCCGTTTGTTGCGTGTGGGCAGGAGGGCCTGAGGTCACCTTATGCATAATCATGGTACCAACTCATCGTGGCTATAGTCGAGGAATACGACTCTAACTGCTCTGTCTGAAAGGGTATTGGGAGAGGCATGAGAAAGCCAGAGGATTTAGCAGTCTGGCAGCAACACATATTGGCATAATTTCTACGAGGGAATTCAGAGGGCCCTAGGGTTGCTGGGCTGGTAGTGGTGGTTACCGACATTGCAAGAAGCGGTGGAAGAGAGGTATACTGTGTTCCCTCAGTCCAGCAGTGTAAGTGCCTGATAGCCATGAGCCTGATGTATACATGAATCTGGCGCACTCGGTGTCCTGTAGGAGGGGTGAGCTACGAGGGGCGGGTGGGGAGAGTCTAGGAGAATTTACTTTGTCCTAGATTAGAGGGGAAATGCGAAAGACGGAAGGCGGCAGCTGACGATCTCACGCAGCATACTTACAAGTGATGTTACCTGATCATAGGAAGTTATCAAGTGATGCACCCAGATGGACATGGGGAAAGCCAGGTGCCTGACCCACCCAATGGCACTATACAAGACAGGTCCAGGAGGAAACATTCCATGAGCCTGATGAATGTCTCCCAGGCCTCTGTGGGCATACCGATAACGCCGTGGCGGTCTCTTTTTAAGGAGGACTGTCAGTATCGACAAGGTTGTGAAGACACAGGGAAGTGGTATTATTGCTATTCCCCCCCCCCCCTTTTTTTTTTTAATTCAGCGGCTGGCAATTGGCTGAAGGGGTATAGATGAGGAGCTGATTGCAATAAGGCGACACCCAAGGGTAGACTCATGGGTGCAATAGTCCCAGGTGCCAGTTCCCATGGCCTACCGAACTAAACTCACGTTTACAAGACTTCATACCACTGGGAAGAGCCCAACACGGTATGGCACTGACCTTAAGCCTGGCAATACGTAGAGGTGTGTGTCAGGATTGAGGCTCCACGAGAGAAGGGCACATAGAGAGAATCGGGATGTATGGAAGGAGGAAATAGCCTCCACTGAGGAAGCGGAGCAAGAGCACGCCACCCCGATGGCGCACATCCAGCCATCTCCTTTAAGACACTTTCGATTATCTGAATTGTCCTCTGCGAACATGCTATCATTGTTGTTATATCTTGCCTCGAAGAGTGGATTCTATCAAGGGACGTCTAGCTCCCGAATTCCCAGTCGTTGGTTGGAATTTTGGGGTGAGTCTAATGTGAGCTCTATCGAGTGAGAAGACTCCTAGTAGTTACTTAGGATGAAAGCATAATATGCCAAGTCACAAGTGCAAGGGCTAGGAGACCTTTGGAACATGATCAGGGAGAAGGAATTGAACCCATGGAACACCGAGTGAGGGTGTCCTGGAGCTAAGCTGGGATAACCATGGCCCTATGGCCATCCCCAGAGAATGGGCCACGTGAGGGGCATGGCTGGATAAGACTATAGGAGGTGATGACTGGGCCCAGATTAGAACCCCAGCTGCAGGCCATACCAGCAGAACCTAGAAGAAAGTGCCATTTTTCAGGTCTTGAACCCCAGACTCCAAGGTTAAAGACACCTTGCCTGCCCACTGAACTATCCAGGCAGCTTCTGACTGCGAGTTTAATGAGGAAGGCAGAGGGGCAAGTTTCTCCACCTTTGACTGAATGGCAAAGGGGTGGAATCAGAGAGACATCAGTATTATTATGTCATCTCCTCTGGTTGTCCATGACCTGAGGGTCTTCTCATTTGAGTAGAAGGGAGTGACCACGTTAGAGGTCGGGAGAGAGAGAATGGGAAAGTGATACCGGTCTATTTCATCAGGGGGAAAAACCCCACATACAGGGGTCCAGGCTTTATGGCATATCCCGGGCAGCTGTGATCGACAGCCCCAGGGAAGGGGGAAAAGATCTGTTGTTCATTAGGGTAGCCCCTTTCCTGTATGGGGAGGGGTAGGCAGAAAACGAGGCGGGGGCCTAGTTAGTGCAACCCTTCACCAAGGTGTTCACCAGACTGTGAACCAGCTGGTGGTAGCAAGTGCTGGGGTTCCATGGTCACATGGAAGTCATGAGTGATTGGCCAAACGCCTGTGTCTAGGGGCCAGGCTCTGGCCTTTGTGCCTAGTACTTGGCCAGCGGAAGCAATTTGCCTGCTCTATGGGTTCAGGAGGGGTTGAAGTATCCTGAGCTGGAAGTATATACCTTAGGACTCTGGATGGGGTGAATCAGACACAGGCTACATTTAAGCACCGGCTAATTCTGTTGGTGACATTGGAAAAGGGTTGGTTAGGGCGGAGCATAAGAAAGGGTGGGAAGGCTCCCCCCCAACTTTTGGGTGTGGGGGAGCGGACGCCCTGTGCGGGAAGGGAAACGAGAGTCAACAAAGGAGTTTCTGACCATCTGGTTGGAGGGTAGAGTGGTAGGGCTTTGTCCACGGGGAAGCGTGCATGAGTGAAGCTCCCTGGTATGGAAATGGCAGCGCTAAACGGCAAGGCCCCATTTACTTCTGAGAGGCGATCAAAGGGATGATACACACTTTGATGTTTGGAGCGTGTTCCATGAACCCCTATGTGTCCCAGAAAGGGTGGGGTCGCTGCCCACAGAGGTGGGGGGGCTTCCCCCTGCTGGGGAAGTGTTTTGTATGAGGCGCGATGGCCCCTTGGGAGTCAAACCGTTCACTGAGGCTTGCCTGTGGGGTTTCAGACTGCAGATTTCCGTTGTGACCGCGACAGTGGTCAAGGAGGCTTGGAAAGAGAGGGTCAAGCCCTCTCAGGTGTTGGAAGCATTCGGGTCACTAGAGGGAGCATGGCTATGGGTTAAACCTTGATCCTACCTGAAGGAGGAGAGGCTACTTAACCTCTGAGCCATTCACTCTCACGGAGAGGGAGAGGGAGAGGGAGGAGAGGGCTGTCTGTCAGCTCAGAGGAGTGGTCCCCAGGCGGTGGGCACTCCAGGGCAGGGTTTGGATGATTGATAGAGAGACCAATGATTATAATCAACTGCTGATTAATCAGACAGGATCCCTCCCCGGAGTTGTGGAGGGGAGGGGCCTTGCTGGGAGGGTCCCCCAGGTGGGTTTTGAACTGAAGTTGTAGTGGTGAAGATTAAGTTCTCACCAGTAACTATTGAAGGGGGGGGTCAGTTTATAATGGGCCTTATAGGGCTGGAGGATGTGGAAGGGGCCCCATTGGGAGAAGGCCGAGGTATTTCAACTCCTCCCAAAGGTCACAGGTGGTACCCAAGACGGCCGAGGTCTCCGGTGGGAAGAGGGCGTCGCCCCTGAAGGATAGATCAAGGGCGACCTGTTGAGAGGCCGGGGCACTCTGGCTTCCCGTAGCCAAGCTGCATGGTGCAGGGTTCCTGCCAAGGCCTTAGTGCAGGCCGCAGTGTCCACTGCGTCCCAGGCTGACAGGAGGAGGTCCTGGGAGGGTATTTTACTCTCCTCCAGGAAGGCATCATACTCTTCCTTGGCCTCTGGTGGGAGTAGATGTTTAAATTTGTTTGACTCCCACACATCCAACATGTATCTGCTGGTTAGGGTCTGATTGTTCGTGACCTGCAACTGGAAGGCCACGGAGGGATTATACCTTTCAGTCCTGTAACTCTAACTCCCTTGAGTCCCTCGATGTCACGAGGGGATCGCGGGGAGTCTGACCCAGCCCTAAGGCCGCCTCCACCACAGCACGAGGTGGGACTGGGTGGTGGGTGAGAGAGGGAAACTCTAACCCCGGGACTCTGTACTTGAGGCCTGCCGTATCTAAGACTGGGAGATGGAACCCGGGTTTTGCCAGGTGGAGGAGGCCAGGTCCCAAATGCTAGGGTGGAGGGGAACCATGACTGCTTCCACCGAAGGGAACACCAGCCCGAATAAGGTGTTGGAGGGCGCCTCAGAGGATTGGACCTCCATCCCCATGTGGGCTGAGACACGGTGCAGGAGATCAAAATGCGCCGACAAATCGCCCGTGTAAGAGGACGGCACTGGATATAAGGCTCTCCCTGGTGCCGGGGGTGGTACTGACATGGTTACAGGGGCCTCCTGTGGGGACCATTCGTGGAGGCAGTACCAGCAGGGTGATGGTGCCGAAACCCGGTGCCGAGGCCGCTTGGAACCCCTTGAAGCCCCTTCCCTAGGGCTGGAACAGGGGAAAGCATCTCGGGACCCTCGGGGCAGTACCGAGGACGGCAGGGTGACGTGTTGCAGAGGGGACGACTCCGCGGTACTGGGACCCAAGGGGGTGATGGGCTCTGGATCTTGGGAGCCAGGGGCCGGTGGCGGGGAGGGGGAGCGCTGCTGCTTGTGCTGTGCCCAGACCTTCGAAATGAAGGCTGGTTTCCCCTTTCTAGCCAGTGCTGGAGAGGTAGGTGTAGGCAGCAGGAGGAGTGCCCTCGCAGCCTCCACTGCCTCCAGGGTTGTCGGGATCAGCACTGACCGTCACCGGTCCCGGGGGAAGCCCCGTTTCCAAGACGCGGGGCCGTGTCAGTGCCATGATACCGAGGTCAGTACTGAGCTGGTCCTGCGGCCCCTGTTGGCACAGCGCCGGGCGGGTTCTGGTGCCGGACTGGCACGTGGTACCACAGGAGATCCCGAAGCCTCAGGGCAAGAGTGCTGAGGCTGCTTGGAGGCCAGGGCAAGGCACCTTTGCTCCCTGTCCTTGATTGTCCTTAGTTTGAAGGACAGGCAGATGGAGCAAGCGGTAACCATGTGACTTTCATCCAGGCACCAGAGGCACTTCTTGTGGGGATCATCCCGCAGGAAGGCCTTGCTGCATTCGGCACAGCGTTTAAACCCCAGCATGGCGGACAACATAGGAACACGATGTTCTGGCCCCAGAGGGGAGACCTTCTTTGGTGGAACTAGGTCCACAAATAGTTGCTCCCAGTCGGGTGAAAGGCTCATAAAGCAATCGAAGGACAGGCTGCTTGCGAAGCGCAAGGAGCAGGCAGCTCCACAACTGACACTAAGGCAGAAGAAATGAAACTGGGGAGAGGTCGGGCAGTGGCCACATATATAGCCACAGGATGTCACGGGGGGCGGTGGCCACCTGCCTTCTGCTGACAGGCTGGGGCAAAAAGTTCCAACCCATCAGGCACTCAGGCATGGAGACTCCTATTACTGAATGTATCCGAGCAGTGCTTGAAGAAGAGCTATCAAGGCCTCTGTCTTACAGTATGTTTCAGGTGAAAGATGAGACCTCCAGCAGCCATCCTGCCTCTCAACAACATACGGCCTTATGTTGAGTGCTGACCTGGATGAAAAAATACAACCTGGCTCCTGGCCCCACATAGCTTTTTCTCTTTGGAGGTCTCCCATCCAAATATTTTCTTAGCAAAATATTTATGATGTGTAACAACTGAGCAGCTGACAGCACAGAGGGGCATCATTACATGCAAATACCAGCACTAACATGCAACAGAATCTGCTTAAGCAATGGGTTGGAGAGGGGCTAGATCAGAGGTTTCCAGCCTTTTTAAGGCTGGGGACCCCTTTCTAGGGAGAAAAAAAAAATTGTGCCCAACCCCCTAAGTGGTGGCACTGCCATGCAGGCAGAATCAGGCCCACACAGCTCTCCTGGGGAGCCAGGGCTGCTGCAGCCCTGGCCCCCTGCCCTGGCCGGGGAGCTGCCATGGCCATAGATCTTTCCCCTGGCTGGGGAGCCGCCTGTGCCCGGGAGCCACCATGGCCATGGCCCCCTCCCGCCTCCCCGTGTTTCCCACCCACCTGGTTCCCCGTCCCCAACACCTCCAGGCCCTTCTCCCCCTTTACCTGGCCACCCCCCAGGCTGCTCTCTCTGAGCATGTTCTGCATGCTCAGGCATGGCAGGAGTTTTCAAAACTCCCCGGGGGAACCAGAAGCCTGGGTCTCTGTGAGAATCGGTGTTGTCTGGCCCCAGCTTGACCATGGACCACCTGGAGCTTCTCTGCAGCCCACCAGGGGTGCACAGACCACAGGTTGGGAACCACTGGGCTAGATGATGATGCTCATTTTAAGTACAGGAGATGTGGCAAAGCTGTCCCTTTCTACCTCTGTTAATGACGGAGCAGACAGCCCTAGTTTGCCTAGATGCAAAATACCCACTAAACTGTTACAAAATTACAAGTACTTTAATCTCTAGGTACATTCCAATGAGTAGCCAGGAAGCGGAGGTTAGTTAGGGGATTTAAAACCATAGAGTGATATGAAAATTGGTGGTCTGCCAGCTTTTTTTTTTTTTTTTTTTTTTTAAGGTGACATATTTTTTTCTCCATGAATTTCTACTGTTCAGCTAAATGATTCTAAGTCACATAGGGGGTTAAATGAAAAAAAAATCAGATTTCTGCACTTCGGACTTTAAATCACAGCAATGTTTTAGTGGAAATGCATGCACTGATCACACAGTGTCATGTCTGCAGCTGATCTGTGAGTGCTTGGTTCTTTTTAGTGCAGCAGGAGAAAGAACTATACAGTGCAATTGTGTTTGGAAGTGAAATCATTTGGGGACTGTTCCTGAACACCCTGGGTCCAGTCTAGCGAAGCAACACTTTTAAACTTGTGCCTTTCTTTAACATCATTGACTTCACTCTTAACCACATGCTTAGTTACTTAATTGGATCAGGCCAAATGGCTCAGCCCATTGCAGGATCAAGCATGTTATCTCTAGATAGAACAAGGAAGGTGGATATTCAGAAGCAGTGAGCATTGATCTAACTTTTCTTGCCACTGAAGTGGTGTTAGCACTCCATTTCCACTTGGTGCTTTTGCAGACTCCACATTGGAATTACTGGAAACAAAACACCCTATGCACAGCAATTTTTAAAATAAGAGTCTTATTGCCTTTCCTCAGCTCTCTCACAAGTATCTAAAACAGCAGAAGCGCGTCTATGAAGTTGGCCATTCTCTCTCACCCTCCTCCCCAATTTTAATCAATTGATCTCCCCTCTCACACATCTTTGCTGAGATTCTGGATCTTGTATGTGTAATAAACACAAGAGAGTTGTCCCTCCACTGGTCAGGAAAAGAAGAACCTAGGATCTAGTGCCAAATGTGTCCCTTGCCTCTGGGAAGCTTTTGAAGTTCTGAACACGTTCCTTCTACTGTGGTCTGATTTAATATTTTTCGGTGCCATTCTAGTGTGGTGCTAAGACAAGGCTTTTCTAAAAGGCTCAGCATCGGCTTTTCATTCACTGAAGTCACTTGGAAGTGATCCTTCCTGTTTGAAAATCCCACCTTACGGCTATAGTGATGTTGACAGATGGTACAGACTTCTTTTCTTTCTGTGTTACCATATTTGGACAAGATGACGACAACAGTTCTCTCCCAGTCTGGGCCAAAGGGCAGTCAGAGTTTGATAGGTGATTTAAATAAGAGAGCGATGTAGGGAAAAGCACCTGTGCATATGTTTGGTTTTCTGTGTCATGTTTCCTGGCCTAGTGAATATTTTACTTTGCAGTTGTCCACAGAGGAGCAGATGGGCATATTTTTATAGGAGCAAAAAGTGATTCAGCCAGGATGACATTTTAAGATGAGAGCTGACAGGAAATGAGCACTATGAGACGTGTAAGGCAAAGTTTACAAGCCTCCAAACCTTTCACCTACAGTAGCTTGTTGAATGCCAGGGGGAGGACATGCTGTTATGTTTAGTCTATGTGTAAGTCAAGCAGGAATGGGAATGATCAGACAATCCTCAAACAGTCATAAGTATAATTTTGGCATTTCTAATGCTCTTGATTCAGCAGCTTTAAGTATTACTGTTATTACTTATTCATTCTTTGTATTACTACATTACCTGGGAGCCATTTTAATCTACCAAGATCCCACTGTGCTACACGCTGTACTTACATAAAACAGAATTGTTTGTGTTGTTGATATATAATAGATCTCTTACTTGAAGGACTTGCTAAATGATAAAACAGTAGATAGATAGTAAGGTTACTCACCCTGTGCAGTAACTGGAGTTCTTCGAAATGGGCATCTCTATGGGTGCCCCACATTACGTGCAGGCACGTGGGCACGCACACACCTATTGTGGGGCACCCATAGGGACATCCTTGATGAAGAAAGTGGTGTTACAAAAGCCAGATCTGCACAGTGGAATTTTTCTGGCATAGCTGTGTTGATTAAGAGAGTACAAATCACATCCCTAGCTGTCATAGTTATGCTGGAATACCCCCTTCTCTGTGTGCAGATATAGCTTTTACCAAGTATAAGGTGTGGGTATGGTTTATGTCACAGGGGGAACTAATTTAACTAGCCCATAATATAGTCCTGAATGATATAATCCAGAATAAAATACACAGCTCTGTGTATGCACAGATAATTTAAAAAATACAGTTTGGCTGAACAGTATCTATTTATGTCGAAGGCCATTATAAAGTGATACAGTAGTTAAATGAAGTACCTTGTGTGTATAAAATAGTGTAAGATGCAGCACATCTCAGCTGTGATTCAATCAGACAGCAAATATTTTTCATCCTGCCTCTTACTATCTCTATTTCTAGAGTATTGTGGCTTCATTTGAGATACCCAGCAGGTTTTTCTCACTGAAATCATTAGGAGGCTTTGCCTTTGCTTGGTTCCCTTGTGTGTATATTTAAGCAGCCAACTGCTTGTCAGTTATGCTGAGTAATCTGAGTAAATAGAACTATTTTTTTGTGTATGCATGTTTAGTTTTAAATATTTTTACTGTCTCTGTTTATTTTTTGGGGTCGTCTTATGTGAGCAGTCCCTGCCTGACGGTCTGACAAGAGCTTCAGAAAAAGAAGTACCAAAGCCCGTGCCTCGAGGCAAGGTATAGTAAAATGAGCATATTCGCAGACACATCATTCTGTTGTTGTTGAGTTTCTCTATCGTATGGGCAACTAGAATATGGGAGTGGGCTTGGGGAAAATGAGAGTTTTCATATTACCAAGATCCCCTTGGTCCCTTTGCTTAAGATTCCTGCTGTTTCTCATTAATTAGTCACACAGTTGATCAAACAGTTTTCTCAGGAACTAGGTAAGCATTATAACCATTTTAAAGATTCCTAGGCTTGAAGCCATGTTTAGAAGAAACGTCACAAGCAGACAGATGTACTCCAGACTGGTGATGTGTAGACATTTTTCACAACGGGGAGTTCATCGTATTCTGGATTGTGGTGTTCTGATCAGGACTACTTTTAGGATGGGATTTTCAAAAGCTGCTTAGCATTGATGCAACACTGCTTTCGTTGTAGTCAGTGGCAGAGTTTGGCCAGCAATGTGCACTTCATTAAATAGAATTTAGGACAAATAATATCCAGTGGCACATGGGCCTATATTGAGGTTGGGATTGAGTCACATCACCTACAAGCAATGCAGGTTAGCAGAATGCTTCCCAGGCTTGGTGCACTGCACAGGCTAAGCATAGCTGCTACACTGTGCCTTAAGAAAGGGCCACATTACCTCCTCTGCATGCCTGGCCATTTTTGCTGGTCTTTGTACAGCAGGACGGTATGAGGCCTTTAGGGCCCACCTCTGTAGTACTTCTTTCAGTTGTGGCATCCTCCCCAGGGTCTTCTAGAAGTAAGCACTCCTTGTTTGGAGAACAGTCCAGAAACTGTAATTGTGAATGGTTCATGTTCAGGTAGCACAGTGGTCTCAAACATGCATCCCGTGGGCCACCTGTGGCCCCTAAAGCTATTTCCTGCAGCCTGCAATGACACTATTGTTACTGATATTTGCAATATCATTGTATGAAAAGTTTTCAGTGGTACAGCCCTTGGGCTGACATAGTCCTGGTGACCCTTTACTAGTTCTCATGCAGCCTTTGTGGTGATTTGAGTTTGGGACCCCTGAGGTAGCACAAGAGGGAACCAAAGCTCTAGCTATCTGTTATGCACATTTTTGTGTCTTTTCTGCCAGCTTCAAGAACAGTTAGGTTCCATTTGTCCATGCTCAGAGAGAACTAGCGAGGGTCTAATTAACATCATGTTTCTAATACTAATTAGTAATAATTCACTAGAATGCCAAATGCCTCCTTTCAAATTCAAATTGATGAATTCTCCTCTGGTTGAACCTCTGTGTGACGAATTTCTGCTACTGTAAGTGCTTGACTTCTAGATCAGTACACATCTGTTTTTCCATGGCTGGTTCAAAGCAAGAGTAACATTAGATGCTAGTTTGGAGAGCTCCACCTCTCACCCCTCCCCTGGGCCAGCTGTTCTGCCCTAGGGTTGGGGCCGGCCAGCCCGGAGGAAGGGCTAGAGAGCAGAGCCCAGCCCCCCTGGACCAGCCTGCTCCACCCCCAGCTCAGGGAAAGGGTGGGAGTGCAGAGCCAGCTTCTGGGTCAGTCTGTCCCTCTCCAGTGCGGGAAGGGGGGCAGCCAGGGGAGCTCCCACAGACCAGCGGCCCCAGGCCCCACACACCCTGGCCCTGAAAGGAAGTAGGGGGACACCATCTGGCCCGTGTGGCCCAGGCCACCACTGAGGGGTGCCAAAATCACATATGCCTAGGGCGCCAAAAAATCTTGGACCAGCCCTGGGCATGGCAGTGCAAGGTTGTTATTTCTAAGAAGCAGGAATGCCCTTGCAGAAATATATGCCTTTCCAGTGAAAATTCACTTTCAAGGCATTTTTACTGTTCACATTCCCCAATCACCATTTTACCTCCAGCTGAGGTGGGGGTGCCAAGCTGCTCATGACATGTGGTCTGCCATTAGTTTGTGCATGCTGCTAGATGTGACTTCCAATAACTTTTACATTGGTTCACAGAATGGAAATTCTTCCCGCACCTGTATTAATAAATTATCCTGCTATACTATACCACAGGGAACTGCTTCCACTTCCCTGGAGTTGATTGGAGGTGCCTCAGCTAGAGAGGACAAAGGAAGTTAACCCATGGGATTGGGGGATATTTTTGGCAGACTCTGTGCCTGATTTGGGGGCAGGTGGGCTGTGTCTACCCTGCAAAGCAGTAGGGCCTAAATCCTGGATCCCAGCTTTATTGGTTCAAGCCCTCCACTCCTGCAGGGTCCCAGGTGTGAGCCCTAGCCTGAGGGATTTGGGCTTAAGCCTGAGTCTGGGCCAACATTGCAACATAATTATAGCCTGTCAGTCCTGGGACTGTGTCATTCTCACTGACTTCTCTTATAACGCCTTAGCTCTTAAGCTGCAAGGTATGACAGATGTTGCATGGACATGCTATATGGAAGGGCGGACATACTACATGGAAACACATGTGAAACTTTGTTTCCTGAACCACTTGCAGAACTCCTTTTTCATAACTGAGGGTTTCGGTCATAGAAAGGTGAGGGCATTCCTACGATGTTATTGAGAGCCCCTTTCAAACTCAGGAGTTACAAGCCTAGCCTGTGCTTGCAGTATTGTCTGTTTAACCCTTCATAGCACGTGTTACTGAATGCTATTTGGTTACCAAAATGCATGTTCTACTATATAGACACAGAAAACTTTCTTTCTACCTCATCCAAGGAATTAAATAAAAACCCTATCTGCCTACTGTGAAGAGAACTCTTTTTAGGAATAGAGGAAAATGACATTTTTAAAAGGTGACCAATTACAGTAAGGACACTTGGCAACAGAGGAAGATTTATTCATTTTTATGTGTAGCAAACTTTTTTCAAGATGCTTTACATTTTCTTATAAAAATATTGCCATATTCTCCAGCAACAGAATCCACCATTCCAGCTTATTAGTGTTACTGCTGTGTGCGGGCCATTATGTTTTTGTGCAGAAGTATTTTCTAAAAATGGGTCTCCCCGTCTCTCTTTCACTTACCACAGACTTTTGTATGTGTTTTATTGCAATACATATAACAAATTAAATAGATGAAGGCTGTGTGAGAGCATGGCAAAGCACATTTTTTTAATAAAAGATAAGATCTCAGATAAAAGGTCTCATATAAATAATTTTGGGGGAACAAAAAGTAATAAAAGGAGAGTTGAATGTGGTATTAGGTACTCAGTGAAACAGTGGTTATATATTGCCAAGTGCCAAAGGGGGTAGCCATGTTAGTCTGGTTCAGCAAAACAAGCAAGGAGTCCTCTGATACTTGTAAAGACTAACACATTTATCACAACAAATTTATTTATTGCACTTAAAGACTGATAAATAAATTTGTTAGTCTTTAGTGCCACACGACCCATTGCTTGTTTTAGTGGTTATATAATATATATTTGAAAGCTGTTTAGTTTTGCTTTTTCATAACAAAACATAGAGGCATGAAATCAGCATGGTCAAAACAGACATTTTCATGCCTCATTATATGTTTTGTTAATCATTCTTTTATCTGAAGAACTTTGCATACATCATTTCTTCTTTAACAAGGAAAATTTTCTGTGGAGCCATTTGGAGGCAAATAGGATTATGTAATGTGCGGTGGAAAGGGAGCACTAGTGGCAGCAAAGATGTTTTTATTGTTTATGTTAAATCAGTGTACAGGTTTGTTTTTTACCCAGAAGACTGTACCACTAGGTTTGTTTCATGAATTGATGACTGAGTTAAGGACATAACAATGGCTATACATAAACTAATGGTCCACCTAGCCCAGCATCCCATCTTCCTGCAGCAGTCAGTGCCAGGTACTTCAGAGGGAATGAACAGAACAGGGCAGTTTATCATGAGCCATCCCTTATCATCCATTCCCAGCTTCTGACTATCCAAGACTTAAGGACATCCAGAGCATGGGATGGTGTTCATGACCCTCTGAGCCAATAGTTATTGATGGACCTGTTGGTGCACTTGTTCCTTCAGACTAGCTTTCTTGAATTCTGACAGACCTTTGTTTTGAGAGAGCTCCACTGTGATAGAACAGTATCTCTCTCTTTATTTATGTCATTTTTTAACTTAAGGACATACTGCTGTAAGCATAAAGGAAGTTGTGTCACTTTTAATGTGGTTTTTGTGCTGAGAAGGGAGTGTTAAATCTTGGAGAGAGAAGTTGAGGCTCTTGGGTTCTATTCCAAATGCTGTTTGACCTTAGCCAATCTAATCAGGTTCAGTTTTTTCCAAAGGAGTCAGGTACCCAAATCCCACTGAAATTTAATGGGTTTTTGCACTTGATTCCCTCTGGCTGCTTTGAAAATCCCAGGCTTAGCCTCTTTGTACTGTAGCTGAACTAGCTATATAATAGATAATCACCATCTCACAGGGCTGCTGTGAGGTGTAATACATTAGGGCTGCACTACTTAACAAAACCATGAGGGGAGGGAGGTTGGGTAAAGTTGAACAACCAGCAGTGCAGGGGTGGAGGGAACAGCTTTCATGAAGTAACCACTCCCCTTTCCTCCTCCACATTGCCACTGGCTGGCACAAATAAACCAGGGCAGTTGAGATAGATATAGATCTGACACAGATTTTACTCTCTTCTCTTCCCTCCCGTCCTCCCCCACATCCCACACTCATAGACAAGTTTTGTTGGAACAGCATGCCATATTCTCTGCTGATATAGTGCAGTGCACTCCATTGGCTTGAGTGCAGAAACACCCCATTTATACCAGCAGGGAATTTGGCTCTGTGTCTTGAAGTGAAAGTATTAAAGGTTTATATGCTTACTGACTGATTCTGTGTGAGCAGCTCCGAGTGGAAAAACCAGTTATTAACAATTGGGAGATTAAGTCTGCAAATGTCAGTGCTAATCTAAGTTTTTATTAAAAGCAAAAGAGTCATCATGCATGGTCAAATAAGGGGCAGAGAATAATTGCTCAGTGCATTTGTGGTTATTTAAAAATATCACCACAGCTCTGTATTGTGGTATCATAAATGCATTGGTTGTGATTAGATGGATGGCAATAGGGAGCAAGAGTTGATAAACACGGATATAAGTCTTGTTTTGTTTTTATTGGAGCAGATTTAACATTCTTTGTTAAATACTATGGAGGTAATAAGATACAGGTTATGGTCAGCTTTTTCAGGGTCCCATTTCCAGACCTTTTCCTCCTCTATGTTTATTTCAGTAAATTACCTCCTTTTGGCCTCTCAGGCTGCCATGCTACCCCTAAGCTGAAGGAGATGTATTTATTTATTTTTGTCAAGTTCCGAGGAAACTGATCCTTCTGTTTTGGGCTCGGGCGCAAGTAACATTTGAAATGTTGAGAAAAGGATCCAACATATTTTGCTGTCTATTAGTACCTAATGAGCTTAATTTTAAAACCTCAGACTTAATATAAACTTAATGCATCCCAGTTATTGAAGTACAAAGCAATGGTGTACTACAAATACGAAAGGTCAGTCAACTTTTCTTTTATAATGGCTCTGTTATGGAGAAGTGTTATAACACTGAGGTTACATTATATTAAAGGTTGATGCCCAGCAACCTGTTTATAATTGGTCAGCCTTTTGTTTAAAAGGGCAACATAACTGTAATATCTTGTCCAGCTTGAGCTTCAATGCAAGATACAAATATGTAATGTGAACTATTCCTGCTGAGTGATGGCAGCCTTAAAGAAAAAAAGCAAGATAAACACAGCATGGCTGTGGGTCTGCATGACCCTTAAGTCTCTCTTTTTTTTTTGTTGTTGTCATTTGCTCCTTACAGTTATTGTGCAGAACTAACATAAATATTAACAACACGCCTTTGATCTGTGGACATCTCAGACCCATCACCAGGCCATTGGGAACAATTTTTTCCCAGCTGTCTTGGCTTTGTTTCAGTCTTTGCTGATACGTGTGGCAGAGAACCTTACTGTGTGCATGATCCCTGCAGAGAGCTCAGTCCCATGAGGCTTCCTTGTGCATTACGACATAATGGGCAGGCCATCAGAGGACCAGTGGAACTAGAGAATCTATTCTGGCACAGCTTTAGGATGTCAGTGTAAATGGCTGGGCAGCTGCAAAACTCCTAGTCTGGCAGCTGGGGGCTTGTGAGAAAAGATTTGCTCCAGAATTTTTTAAAGCACTTGCTGAAGATGAAGTCATTGATAGATGATGCTGAGCACCATCCTGCTTTGTGAGCATTGTCAGCTTTGGGCAGTGTCCACATTAATTATTTTGATGGCTCTCCCCTCAATCACTTTAAGAGGCCCTTCTGGCCACATGCAAAAAGGTCACACTCAACTTGCAGGAAAGACAGCAATCTATGTCCCATATTCCAAAACTGTATGGGTGAGAACTGAGCTAGCCTGAACTGATGCAGACTCAGTTGATTCTGAGCTCTTGTCAGTTTGATTCTTGTAGCTCTTGACAGCTGTCATCTTTGGCAGTGATCAGAAGTGACAAGGAACCTCAGTTTGCTAACTGAGGGTCTCTACTCTGCCTGCCTCCCTAGCATTCCCCCTTCACAAATGGCATCCTCTCCAGATTTGCTTTATTGCTGTGTTAATCTCTCATCTCCCTGTATGACATCATGAATTGCTCTCACACACTGGCTTGTGCTTTGGAACTCCAGGTGGGGAATTATTGGATAAGACTTCATAGTCAGAACAATATTCTTCTTTCTTCTTGTCCGTGCTTCTCCATGTATGCTACTCCATTATCACCTCCAGAAACGCCCCTACTCCTCCTTCCTAACTACCTTTAACAGAGTTCGACTTGATTTCATATTAAGGGATTAGAATAAGTACAGAATAAGTAGGACAAAAAGTATTCTAGAACTAGTGTAATCTTTTCTTACCAGGAAGGTCTTGGTAGTTAATTGGTTTAAAAGAATATCCAGGTGAGCTCTCTGATACACGGAAAAAACAGAAATTGCATTGAGTCACTTATGGATCTCATGAGAAACTTCAGAACGTGAGAAAGATATTCTTGGCCAGCAAGATATTTTTCATGGTGGGGGGAAATAACTGATTGCTTGAGAAAATATACAGTCAGCAAGGTGTAGGGCACTGAAGAACCAGATTCTCTTCTTGGCTTTGCCATTGACCTGCTGAATGACCTGGGGTAAATCTCTTCTTTGTTTCTATTCCCACTCTTCTGTCTGCTTCTCTGTTTATACCACGAGCTCTTCAGAGCACTGACTGTCTTTCATTGTTGTTATTGTTTATTATTCGTATTGCCATAGTGCCTTACAACCTTAGCCATGGCCAGGGCAGCAAGTCTATGCATCACTGCTCTCTGGACTTTATTCTACTTGAACATGATCAATGGGATCCAACACTTGTATCTGAGCTACCATTAAATTTTAGTTCCTTGATCAGTTCCTCTTTATCTGTTTAGAATAAGGTTTAATATAGAATTCCCCTATGTTGACAGCAACACTTGTTGAGTTAGAAAATTATCTATAATATTTAGAAATTCCAAGGATGTTTTAGTACTGGTAGCATGAGCCCTCTAACATATGTCACTAAGATTGAAGTCCCCCCATGATCACACAGGTTTTCCCCCCTGTGCATTGTAGATAGGTGTGCAGTGAAGCTGTCATCCTGTTCTCCAGTGTGATTTAGTAGTCTGTAGCAGATACCAATTAGTATGATATCTTACTCTTTCTCTTCAGGACCTTGATTAAAGATAATTTTCGTCTGAAGTATTTTCTTTGGATATAGGTAATGCTATTTTTGACAAAGTGCCACACCCCCTTGCCTTTTCCCACTCGAGGCTTCCTTAATAAGTTACAGTCACAGCTTTTAGCCTTCCAGTGGGATGAATCATCCCACCAGGTTTCAGTAACACCAGCTAGATTGAATTCATGCTCCTAAAGGAGAAATTCTAGTTTTTGTTTGTTACCCAAGCTCATAGCATCAGTTTATAGGAAAGTCAAAAATTTCTTCTCTTGATGTCCTTTGGTGCCTTACTTGTTTTTTTTCCCCTCAACATCTCAGTTTTGTGCTAGCTGAGTACTAATATCTTTCTGGTTTTTTAAGCTCTTCTCTTTTGCTGTTAAATTAATCCTTTCTCTGGTTAGCCTGTTTACCTCCTTTTAAGCCCTGAGTTTCCAGTAGGACTGAAAAACAAAAGAAACCATTAACAAAAGAACAGTGAGGGATATAAAGAATAACATCAGACAGATTAACTGTAATATTGGTTAGTTAATATGTAAAAAATATTGGCTAGTTAATATGTAAAAGCAAAATTGGCAGTGGCAAAATATCCAGTAGACCTTTTCTTTGAGTCAATATATAAACACAAATATCTTGAAAATTTGTCAGCCTTCAGGTATCACATTCTGATTTTTGTACCCTTATTTCTGATCTTAAGATGGACTTGTTAACAGTCATGAAAACCAATAAAATTTTACTGCTGACTTCAACAAATAAATAATGGGGCCATATTAAAAATAGGAACAGCCATCCCCCATTACTCATTTATTTGGTTCTTTCAGCTCTCATGGATTTGAGTGAGTGTTTCACATGGATAAGAAGCTCACAGCATGGCAAAAATGGCATGGACAGGAGGACTTTAGGAAAAATTAGACAGTTCAATAAGTGATGTCGGATAGCTCTTTATCCTGTTGTTGAGAAGCTTTTCTGCAAGCATTTTGTCCTAATGAGTTGCCTTTGCTACCTGTGTGACCTACATTAACAACCTGCATACCAGCAGAAGTAATAATAATCTGAAATAGTCATAATGGGTGCTAATTGTTAGCTATTTTGAGTTATTCTGAAAACAAATGTACAAATTACAGTAAAGGAGTCTTCAAGCAGAGTCTCTGTCTGAAAATATCAGCCTCGCTGTTAGAAAACAAATAGTTATATGACCAGTGAAGGGTAAGCTTGAGGGGTAAGTAAGCACCATATCAATTATTTTCTTCCATGCTTTGTCTTAGCAGTGTGCTTTTGCTATAAATATGGAAATGTTTGCCATGCGCTTTCTGCACTTGTAAAAGAAGCAGATGTGCAGCAGACCAGAGCTGCTCCATTGAAGTCCATGTATGTAGGTCTGAAAGGCTAGAATACATTGCTAGGAAGCTTGTCTTTTTCCATTTATGGTCTTGCTTAACTTAGCATTGCCACAAAGATTTACAGGCTATTCAAAGTATTAGTGGCGCCTAACTGACATCATTGGTCTTGTCCTATGTTACACAATAAATCAAAAGACATAGGCAGGTCTTTCAAGGAAAGCGTATGGTTTATAACAACACCCTATTTTATTCCCATTCCATACCCTACATTAACAGCTCATTTAAAAGGGTGAAGAATCCAAAGCACTGACTTTCAAATATGCTGCTGTTACTTACACTGTGTACTATCTTTTCCTTCTCAGCCCAAGCAGTAAAACAGCACCAGAAACGCATTTGCTGTGTCACAGATGTTACTGTTTGTTATAGTCCTCTGAATCAAGAGCCAGGTAATCAAATACAGATTTTTGTTCCCTACCATCAATAAACCACAGTAGAATAAAAGTGATCTGCTTTAAGACATTCCTTTTGCAACCTCCCTCTTGTTTCTCATTTGGAGAGATTTTATTTAAAGTTGTACACACACAATTATGGAGTTAAGTTAATGAATTTAGGGAGATCATTAGGAAAATCTCCCTAATAGTGTAACTGTATAAAAATGTGCCAGCAGGCAGGGCTGAGGCTTCTAATTTTTGGAACATTTAGAATGCTGCTGGACAGAGCGCTGGAAGATAGATGGTGGAGAGCAATCTTGTACTGATACAGGGTGAGTGGGGTGATCTTATCAATCTTCTCCATGTCCTATTTTTATAACCTTATACTTTTAGTATTAGTAAACCTTTCATTTAGTTCTCATAAGAGACGTGACTCATTTAGTCACATTGGACTGGATTTTCTTTTTTTCCTATGAGCACTGGTGAAAGCTAAAAGTAATATCGCTGAAGAGAATTTAAAACTTGGAGTTAAGTCAGAGGAGAATCAGACTAATAGACTAGAACACTGCAAATGTGAATATGTAACCCTCTGTTATTGCAGGAATGAAGTAGTACAATAATTGCTTTGAATAGGCTGAACTGAGATGAAAAACAGAAAGTGCCTGAAAACAAGCTACCTTTTGATAGTACACTAGTTAGTGATTTATTATGCTTACTGAACAGCACATTGTAGACATGCATTTTAATATAAAATTGAATTTAATTTATATAGGATAATACTTCAGAATTAGCAAGGGGAACAGCTAACTCCACTCAGGAATTCTCTCAACATTAACCTCTATGTGTTTGTCTTAATATTGACTATGGCAAGGGACCATATTTGTACTGGCCAGCTGTACAGCAAATACATTTCTGAAGTTCTGCAAAAACAGAGTACAGACTCATAGTTCATTCCAAAGTTTGCAAGTCCCCACCCCCACCCCCTTCTTCCCTGTCTGCCTCCCATCCCTGCTCATTTTTTAGGGTGATGATTAGTCAGGTTTATATTTTATTTGCATAAATCTTGATGTGCTTCTCTACTAGTTTTGCTTTATGTTTAAAATGAATAGAATCATCGAAGAGCCTGATGAGAGAGCTTAATTTAGTAAATGAGATTCTGAATCATTGAGATCTATACTGTGTGCACTGACTTCTAAAAATCTGCATCTAAAAGGTAGCCAGTATGCAATCAGGTACCATTCCAAACATCAGTTACCAAAAATGTCACCCTGCAAAATTCATACAAACACAGGAAATTTTGCATATTTTTTTACCCATCCCTGCATGCAAAACAGAAACGTTGGAGAGACAAAAGAAGGTTTTATAGCTAAAGTATTATTGACATATAAGGTCTGATTCAATTCTTTGCATTTGGTGGTTCTGTTTACAGCATGTATGAACTAAACACATCTGATGTAAGTGCTCTGCACAGCTGTGAAAATCATGGTATGTGCAAAATCACATGAGCATCTGGGGTGGAAGCATTAATGATTAGGGCTTCTTATTTTAGATGAAATATAACAAAACTCTCCAGTGCAGTTATCTGAGAATAAGTCTTCAGAAAACAAACATAGCCCATTGGTATCTCTCATGCATCTTATCTGCAGTTCATAGTTTGTGCATTGTTGAAAATTGCATGAAGTGAGCACTTAAAAGTCCCCTATGCTTGCAGAGATCTCCTCCATTTGAACATAGGGGCCAATCCTTTACTAAAATCCAAGAAAAATCATTGTTTGTACAGAAAAATTTAAACAAGTCAGCTCTACTCATTAAACTAAACACATCTCACCTTTCCTGAAAAAATAAATAGAGGAAATTGGGCAGAAAAGATGAATTAGCAAGCTAGAATCCCTATTACTGGTAGATACAGAATATTTTTGGCTCCATGTGGAAATACATGCCTAGAGGACAGGATGGTTAATGCAGTTCCCTTTGTAGAGTACATTCCTCCTCTTCAAAAGGAACAAGCATCCAGTCAATGAGATTTAGGCAGGACAGAGGACTATGCATGAAGAAACTGGATAACCTGTGTCCTTTTTGTTTGCCTCCCACAAAAAAAAACCCGCCCCCCCCCCCCCCCGCTCCCTGAGTATTCACATTCCTCTTCTATTGCATTGAACCTAGTGGGCACCATATATGTGTATGTTCTTATGCTGCAGGCCACCCCATCTGTCCATTCAAAGTTCATGGACTCAGAGAGAGCTCTGTAGATTGAGTCCCCTGTTCTGTGGGCAGAAGAGGACACTGTTGCACAGAAAATCACCTCAGGGCAAGGTCTGGTCCACATGCCGTTTGACAAGGACCAGATCCTATATCTGCTACAGGCTGCAGGCACAACTCGTGGCAATCAGTGATCATCCTGAGCGAATAACATCTTCTGGACTGAGTTCCAAATATATTGGATATTGTTGGCATTTTGACAAAACTACTCATTGACCGATTTTTTTTTCCCAAGGCCAGAAGAGACAATTAGATGATCTAGTGTTAGCTGGGTAGCTGCTGAGCAAGTCTACTGCCTTCTCATGGCACCCACTAGTGAAGCTAAAGCAGATAAAATGCAAATTCAGAGCTCCAGTTCTGCTTCATAACAAAACAGGGAACTTCACAAGCTTAAAAAAAAAAAAATCTTACCATCAGTTTGGCATCCTTCTCACTTTCTTTCTCCTTCTCTTGACCTCCTAAAAAAAAAACAAAAAAAAACAAAAAAAACCCAGAAGACTTTATCAAAGAGGAAAAGTCACTCTCAAAGGAAAAAGAAAAAGGAGGGAGACACACAACGAGAAAGTTCATTATTCTCGTCTCCATTATCTAGTATGCCAGATTCTCTTGGATTCAAACATTGTTCTGGCTGCAGTGACACCAAGCCCGCTTCTGATGGTCATTCCTTATGTGTGTGGTGCCTCAGGGAATATCACAATCCCCTTAAATGTCTGCATTGTAAGAATCTAAGTTTGAGAGTTCGCAGGGATCAGGAGCTCTGCTTAAAACTGTTTTTACTGGAAAAACTTTGAGACCTACATCGGACCCTGGTCCCAGTAATCAACTGCCCAAGCGTACTTCTAGGAAATGTTCAAGATCTCCAGCTTCCTGTTACTCTATCAGAAAAAGAAGGTCACCAAAATCTGTTGTTGTCTTCTTTTTGTGCCAAGCAGGCTAAAGGTTCCTCTGCCACTAAGACACCTATGAAAGTGAAGGATGATAAGCGTCTTCCTAAAGACACAAGAGACCTTGATAAAGGCTCTTCTAAATGGGCTAAGTAGACACTGGAGTCGGCAAGCCGCTCTTCAAAGTCAAAGTCTTTACCAATGCCAGTGAACACTTTGGCACTGTTCAGCTCGGTGCCATCTGCGGTTCTGCCCACAGTACCACTCATGGTTCCGCCTCCGTCCACAATCTCTAACCTGATGCCACTTCCTGCCTTGGTGCTACCTTCCTCAGCTCTGGCACTGTGCAGTTCTGACGACCCTCAGTTATCAGTGCCACTGCCTACTCTCTCAGCACCAACCACAGAACTGCAGCGTGAACCTAGATCTGATACCACTCATGAAACCTCTCATTCTGGAAGAAGAAAGACTAAAAAGAAGCATTTGGATCACGTAGCCAGATCACCTTTATCAAGATCTTCTCAGGACCACAGTAAACATCCCTCTCCATCGTTATCATCCCATTTGGGTCACAGTTCCTGTGATGATGCCTGCTTCTCCTCAGAACACTCATCTCCTCTAAGACCCAATTTCTCTGCATCCCCATATATCTCAAGTGGAAAGACCTCAGTCACCTCCTTATTTTACACCTGCATGGTACCCTCCCCCTCCCCATTATCAGATGCATTGGAATCCATATCAACCTTATTATGGCCATTATCAGCCTTCAGTACCAACATCAGCTCCTGTTCCATCTTCTCCTTCAATGAAACTATCAACATCTGGTATTTATTCTTGTGTATCTGTGCATTCTCATACTGACACTGCCTCTAACTTCCCTGAAGCCTCACCGGATTTTCATGAGGCCTCTTCCTCCCCTGATGATGTAGTAATTCTTTCTGCAATTCTCTCTACCAGTGACCCGAGGATGTTTAATGACTTGTTCAGATGCATTCCTCGTGATCTGGAAATTCCTCTAGAAGAGATTACTGAATCTCAGGAAAAGTTATTGAAGATCCTTCATGCCTCTAGCTCATCCAAAATCGCTGTTCCAATGAATTCGACTCTTATTGAACCTTCCAAAGTCATATGGTCTATTCGTGATTCAGTGTCACCAACTAATAAAAGAAATGATGAAAAGTACTTTATTTCCCCTAAAGACATGGAACTTTTATTCACTCATCCCAACCCAAATTCAGTGGTTGTCAACAACGCAACACACACAGCAATATGGTCAACTCACAGATCTTCTTATGACAAGAACGGGAAAAAATTAGATTTATTGGGTAGAATGATTTATTCTTCAGCCACCCTAATGCTCAGAATCATGAATTATGAGACTTTTCTCACTAGTTACAATCATGGCATCCACAAAAAGATGTCTTTCTTTGCTGACAGTCTCTCTGAGGACAAGAAAGACCAGTACAATAGATTAATTTCTGAGGGTCAATTGGTTGGAAGAGCTTCTTTACAGGTGGCTATGGATACCACTGACACTACTGTGAGAGCTATTGCTATGGCAGTAGTAATGCACAGGTCTTCCTGGGTAACCAGTGCTTTGTCTTCCCAGACTGTTGCGCTCAAAGATTGAGGACCTCCCATTTGATAGATCACATGTCTTTGCCAAAAAGACTAATGAAGTGCTTCATTAAGTGAAGGATTCTAGAACAACCTTACAATCATTGGGAATGTATACACCATCATCTAGGTGTTCACAATATAGATTCCAACCATACAGCCTCAGATACTCTTCTCAATACCATTTGAGGAACTATGATAATCAGTGACCCAGACAATGACCACAATGCTGCAGAAATAGGCAACAGCAACAACAACAATCTACCTCCTCTCAACCGTCCCAGGCCAAGCTTCAATTTTGAGACTCTCGTCAAGGATTCGAGTTGCCCCAATACATGCAGTAATGCCAACTATACAACTAGAGTTCCATCTCAGGCTGTTCCTCAACATCTGGTCTTCAGTAACAACAGACAGATAGGCTTTACAGATAATCAGATCTGGCTACACCATCTGGTTTTTATCCATTCCTCCTACCCCTTATCCTACCCCATCACTCTTCAGGGACTGAACTCATTAACAATTCCTGTTACAAGAGGTCCAACATCTTCTCCAAACAGGAGCAATAGAGCATGTTCCAAAGCAATACAGGAGGAGCTGATTTTATTCCTGGCATTTTCTAGTACAGAAAAAGTCTGGGGGGACAGAGGCCTATTCTAGGTCTAAGACCTCTAAACAGGTATCTAAGAAAATAAAAGTTCAGGATGGTAACTCTAAATATGATAATACCGACACTGCAAGCAGGGGATTGGTACTTGTTCCTTGACCTTCAGGACGCCTACTTTCAAGTGACAATTCATCCAGCTTACTGATGATTTCTACAGTTTACAGTGGCCAATCACCATTCCCAATACAGGGTCCTACCTTTTGGACTCTCTATAGCACCACAGTTTTTACCAAACTTTTGTTGGTGGCCACAGTGTATCTACACAGACAGGGAGGAGATCATCTACCCATATTTGGACGATTGCCTTAAAAGACCACCTACATTTACCCAAGCAAGACTCATGACTCTCTTCACTGTCAAAAACCTTTCAATTGCTAGGCCTCAGAATAAACATAGAAAAGTCCATTTTGGAACAATCTCAATGTACGTAGTTCATAGGGACTCAGACTCCATTTGAGCCAAGGCGGTCCTGCCTCTAGACACATTCACAACTATCCAGAACTTAATCACATGTGCTGCTTCTCAACCATTAGTCCCAGTTTGCAGCATCCTACAACTCTTGGGACACATGGCAGCCTCAGCCTTCATCATGCCCCATACTTGCTTGCATATGTGTGCTCTTCAAATGTGGCTTACCACTGTGTACAGACCAAACAGGCACTCTCTGCAGAGACTTCTATCAATACCCTCAAAAGTATAAGATTTTCTACAATGGTGGACATCAGGTCAGAATCTCCTAAAGGGTGTAGATTTCAACCAGAACCCTCCAGTGACCGTGACCACCAATGGTTCCCTACGAGGATGGAGGGCACACATGAATCATCTTACTGTGGAAGAATTCCATAGCTGAGGCCTGACAGTGTTAAGACACAGATGGCTCAGTAGGCCTGAGGAGGAAAATTGTAAAAGAATGCACTCAAAATGCCATTAGAGAGAATGTGAAAAAACTGCTGGCCTTCAGGACTTGACTTAGTGTTTCTCTATGCCTGCCTGCTCCAGACACTGTTTTTCTTCAACAGTTTTGCTGACATCCTTGACTTATACTAAACATTCTCTTATCAAACCTGCTTAGATGGCTTTAACTCTGACACTCTTAAGTTGTTATGTGAGATTCTTTTCCCTTTGACCTTGGTTCCTTTTAAGGAAATAATATCAGTTTGCACCAATTAGAGAATGTTAGATCTTATTACATTTACCTATGTATATACATGTATGTTAATATTGCTGTTAAGCTATAAAAGTTTCTGTAATACATCACAGGGGCAGAGACCAGCACCTAACTGCTCTCTCCCCCACTGCAGTGTGTATTCTTTGTTTTGTTTTTTGTTTTGTTTTCCTGTAATAAAGCTAATTAGCTGGTTGGTTTTGCACTCAAGTTGGGTTCAGCTGTTTTTCTTTGACATTACCACCCGGTGAATGGATGGATTACAAAACTTTACTTCACATAAACATTCTAGAGCTTCGTGCAGTACGCAATGCGTGCAGATTTTTCCTGCCCAACATAAGAAACAAATCTGTAAGAATCTTCATGGACAGTGTCGCCTACATGTTCTATATAAACCATCAGGGCAGTGCCAGGTCGTGTTCCCTGTGCATGGAGGCAATCTAGTTGTGGAACTGCTGCATGAGTCACAACATAATGATTTCAGCATTTGACCTTCCAGCTGTACAGAATACTTTAGCGGACAGTCTGAGCAGGACATTTTCCACCACTCACAAGTGGGAATTGAACAATCTAAATATTCCAAATTTGGGGCAACCCAAAGATAGATCTGTTTGCCCCAGAATGCAACAGGAAGTGCCACTTAAACTATTCCAGCGCAGGAATAGGCAACCCCTCATTGGCAATGCATTCCAGATAATATGGATCAAGTATCTGTACTATGCATTTCCACCCATTCCTCTCCTCCACAGAGTAACCCGCAAGATAATAACAGAGGCTGTGTTCAGACGACAGTTTTATTTTGAAACAACACCCATTGTTTTGAAATAAAAATTCTTATGTCCACACGACGTACTGTTATTTTGAAAGAATGGGTCCCATTGTTTCAAAATAACGACCATTATTCCGAAACAGTAAAACCTAGCAGGAAATCGAAATAGCCGTTGTTTTGAAACAGTTGTTTTGAAACAATGGTGTTCAGGCACGTTGTTTTGAAACAACATGTCCAAACGGCCTTATTTCAAAATAACCATTTCGAAATAACAGCCATTTCGATAGCAGGCTTTCCCTTAATTCGAATTAACATTTTCTTAATTCAAATTAACTTATTTCGAAATAAGGACTTTATTTTGAAATAACTCATTTCAAAATAACTTTTATTTCAAAATAACAGTTTACATGTGAACATAGCCCGAGAGATCTCTGGTAATCCTCATTGCTCCAGCTTGGCCAAGACAAACCTGATTTTCAGATCTGCTGTATCTATCAATTACATTCCCTGATCAAATTTCCGAACCAATTCAACCGTCTCCATCAACACTACAAAACTTTTTACCAGGATGTTCAAAAACTGCATCTGATAGCCTGAATGATAGCTGGCTCTTGAGGGACAAATTCAGTGCTCTAAAGAGGTTAAACGTATACTGATTAATAGTAGGAAAAAGTTCTGCAACAGAAACGTACTGTCAAAAATGCAGAAGATTCCTCCCCTGGTACGACTGAATGTCCGTGAACTATCGCTCTTGCTGCATCCTAGCAATCCTGGAATACTTATTAAGTTTAAAGAAATCATATCTACCCATCAGCTCGATTAAGATGCACTTAGCAGCAATCTCTACATTCCATGATAAACAAGAAAATAAGAACATTTTCTCTCATCCTATAACTAAACGTTTTCTCATCAGTTTCAATAAGACTGCCTTCCCAATATCCTGTCCCACAATGGGACCTCACTGTAGTTTTGAAAGAACTCACAAGGCAGCCTTTTGAACCTCTTTTAATATGCTTGTTTTCATTTGTCTATGAAAGTGGCCTTTTTAATAGCCATCACTTCAGCCAGAAGAGTTAGCGAGATCAGTGCTTTAATGTCGGACCCACCTTACACAATTTTCCATCATGATAAGGTGACTCTTCAACCTCACCCGAAGTTTTTGCCTAAGATCGTCTTTGCCTTCCACATCAATGAAGCCATTCATCTACCTGTTTTCTATCCGAAGCCACACACTTCGCAAGAACACAGACTTCTAAACACTGTCAGTGTTGGATGTGTGCTTGCCTTCTACCTGAAACAAACAAAACCTTTCAGAAAATCTAGTAAATTATTTGTTTCCTTACCATTTCATTTTAAAGGAAAAGGAGCATCATTTCAGAGAATTTCTAAGTGGATTTCCTCATGCATAGAACTCTGTTACCAACAAAGAGGTTTTGAACAACATACAAACATCTCAACCGACTCAAACAGATCAGTTTCTGCTTTAGTAGCATTTACAGCCAGTGTTCCTCTTATTGACATTTGTAAAGCTGCAACATGGTTTTTGCTGGACATATTCATTAAACACTACACAGCAGATCGTTTTTCCCTGAGGGATTCTTCCCTATGCTCTACAGTGTTATCTTCAATAAATCAGGCATAGGACTTAGAGTCCTTCCTCCTTGTTTCTAGAACTTGCCACTAAATCTCCACAAGTGGAGCACCCACAGGGACCACTCGAAGAAGAAGGTTACTCACCTTATGCAGTAACTTGGCTTCTTCGAGGTGTGGTCACTACAGGTGCTTCACAACCCATCCTCCTCCCCTGTACTTGGAAGTTGTCTGTAACAGGATACCTTGGTGGAGAAGGAATGGAGGGCTGTGGCCGGGCAAGTGCCCAATGAAGCGCACCGACATTCTACTGCCAATAGGGTGTGTGTGTGGCCTCCACTAGCATTACAGCTATGAAAAAGTCTCCAACTCTGGGCATCCGACACCACGAGTGGGGCACCCCAGGGACCACATCTCAAAGAAGCCAAGTTACTGCACAGGTTGAGTAAACTCCTCTTCTCATGTCTTACAATACTGCTGTTAATACATCCAAGAATGGTGTTTGCTTTTTTGGTTGGGTGGGTGGGTGGGTGGGTGGTTGGTTGGTTGGGGGTTTATTTGGTTGCAACACCGTTACACTGTTGTCATATTTAGCTTGTGGTCCACTATGACACCCAGATCCCTTTACTCAGTACTCCTTCCTAGGCAGTCATTGCCCATTTTGTATGTTTGCAGTGGATTGTTCTTTCCTAGGTGGAGTACTTGGCACTTGTCTTTATTGTATTTCATTCTGTTTACCGCTGATCATTTTACCAGTTTGTCCAAATCATTTTGAATTGTGATTCTATCCTCCAAAGCACTGGCAACCCTTCCCAACTTGGTACCATCAGCAAACTTTTTAAGTATAGTCTCTATGCCATCATCTAAATCTTAGATGAAAATATTGAACAGATCCGATCCCTTCAGTATCCCACTCTTTATGCCCTTTCAGCATGACTGTGAACCATTGATAAGTACTCTCTGGGAGTGGTTAGCCAAACAGTTTTTCATCCATCTTATAGTAGCTCCATCCACCTTGTACTTCCCAAGTTTGTTAATAAAAAGGTGGTGCAAGACCATATCAAAAGCCTTGCTAAAGTCTAGATACACCACATCTAACACTTTCAGTCTATCCACAAGGCTTGTTATCCCATCACAGAAAGCTATCAGGTTGGTTTGACAGGATTTGTTCCTGACAAATCCATGCTTTGTAGCTCATGCTAACCTTTGTTTTACTGGACTAGACTAATATGGCTACCCCTTTGGATCTTTTTGATAGCGTGCATAAATCTTGGTGAGAAGTATCATACTGCTAAACTTTGTCTCACTTTCTTCAGCTGCTCTTGGCATTGCATTTCCCATTTGAAAATTTGATTTGTGTTAAATCTCTTCAAACATGTTTTATGTGTATGCTTTTAATATAATATCTACTTCAGAGGTCAGCAACCTGTGGCATGCAAGCACCCTGGCCAGAGCCACACTACTTCCAGCTCCAAACACCACATGTCCCTCTCTCTGCCTATCAACGCTTTACCAGTTCCCACTTTACCAGTTCCCTCTCCCATGTGGGACCAGCCAGCAGTAAACAGGACTTCTGGGAACCCTGCCAGTACAATGGGCCCAGAAACCCCTGCAGAGCCCTGTCTTTCCTTTGCCATTGACACTGCTGGTGGCAGTGGGAAAAGAGCCAGATTGGTGGGGGTCAGATTTAGTGCATGCCTTGCTAAAGATTGCCAGTCCCAATCTATGGTATTTTAAATGATTTGTCAAGTTAATGTCTTAAATATTCTCAAGATTTAGACCACAGTTTAAGCACATGTCTAACTTGAAGCATATGTGTAATCCCACTGAAGTCAGGAGGACTGTGCATGTGCTTAAAGGTAGTCATGTGCTTAGGGACCTTGCTGAATTGATGCTGTAGCTAGTTTGAAGGGAAAAGGGCATTACAGTTCTTATTGTTTGGTCGATAAAGTACAGTGGGGAATTAGTGACACTTGTAACAGCTTATATTGAGAGAGATGGAGGTGAAGCCTGGTAGACGTGTAAAATTGAGATTGACACTTGCTTCTGCATTCTGGGAAGTTCCATAATGTCATCTGCTGTGTGGTGAAACAGGCCTTGAGTTGGTGGATACATATAGTATTTGAAAGGGGTTGACAACAAGTTGGGGGTATTCATTTTTTTATTTATTTTTAAATTAACTCCAGATTTAAAATCCCAAATTTATTTCTTCTGTCCTGGGATGGCAAAAGTGGGGCTCTCCAGACACAGTCTGCTCATGACTTTGCTCAAGTCTCAAGTGAAGTCTAAAGGTATCATGAGTGCTGGTAGAAGGGTTGCTACGCTGCGCAGGCTTTAGATTGTAATGCAAGAAGAAATTGCGATATTGCTGGGAGTTTGATAAGGGACTTAGAGCTTATTGCTACCCCCAGAATGTGCCCCTGCTCTACCATCTAGGACTAAACAAATAGGAACAACATGAAGCCTCTTGCAAAAAATCCATCTCTCAACGCAGTGCCTAAAGTAGTTTGTTACTTTGAGTGACCCTTGTGGAAAACTTCCAGTATATGTATGATTTGAAACCTCACCAAAATTATTGATTGTTCAAATGGAGTGAATGTATGCTTTAAGAGACACTCATGGTCAGATACAGAATGTAGGTAACTAATCAGGTGGCTTATTTCCCGGTTATTTTATTTGACGAACTGGGTAACTCATGTTCAGTCAGAGCGAGTTAGCTGTCACAGAAGTGAGACACACATGTGGCTAAGGCCTCCACTTCCTTATGTGTTGTTCATGAAGCAGTAATGTTGATAGCACATTAAAACATACAAATTAAACTGATAGCTAGTTGAAGTCTTTAGGCAAAAACTTCAACTTGTTGTTAAATTAAAATAGCATTCTGCATGTTCTAAATCAATTCCTCTGTCTCAGTGTTAGCAAAGTCAAGAGCATATTCCTATTTAATATAGTGGTAGGCAATCATATGTCTACCAGTGATGAGGAGAGTCTTTGCAACAGATTAGATTGGTACAATATAGAGCCTTTCAAATAATGTGTGCGTCTATGTAGGTACTTATATACCATATACAGACACACACACATACGTACGTATGTACGTACGTATCTGGTTACTTGTGTGATTCCTATCATCATAGCATCACGTTACTTTTATATTTTTTTAGACTGCAATTTCACATATACAAATTGTGTTTTAAATGTAGTTGGTTTTGCAGCCAGGACAGTACTGTTTTTAATGAAGTTATATTTTTGTATGCTATTTTAAATTATAAGCGGTTAATGCTATTTCTGCATTATTCTGATTGCCTTATTGTGACAACTTCTTTGTTTAAATGTATGTAAGTAAGTTGTCATAACTATATATGTACATGTATGTGTAACATGAGGTGCTGGAGAGTACCTTTCTTCCTGTCTCAGAGGATGATGAGTGAAGGTCTTCAGTGAAAAAGAGTGATCTGTGTTAGGATCTGTATCTTCACTGCATGCCAATTCAGGCAGAACTAGCTATCTTCACTGTTTCACTCATGGAATACTTGTAATCCCTAGTGACTCAGGAAACTCTTCATGCCAACCGGCAAGGAGCACAGAGAGAGTGCCTAAGAGCCACAAGGCCTGCTGGTTCTGGTGTGTACATTCTGGATCATCAAAGAGTGTCTCATAAAGTATCTATGGAAGCTAGGTCTCACTGGTCATCGGTATCATAAAATGCGTGTACTGATGGTATTTAAGGTCACATATATGTATGGAAACTTATGTTTTTGAAGTCTGTGTCTAGGGAATGGTCTCAGGGAGAGATGAGAAATTTTTATTTATCTATCTCCTTACATGTGAGTTAAGTGTTATAAAGCTCATGCTGGGTCTGCTGTCCCCAGTCTGAACTAAATGCTAATGAAGGATTATGAAAACTTCTTCAAGAAGATAAAATTAGCAGGAGGAAGTCAACAGTGGGCATGGAAAGGACCTTGTGGTGCACATCAGAAACTTGATCTTGTATATTTGGAGAACAAAGAGGGCACCCTATCATCGTTCACCAAGAGAGCAAACATGCAGTAAGTTAGGTTCATGAAAGAGGGGTCACAGCCAGGCTTGGCTGAAAATTCTGGGGGGAACTTTGGGTAAGAAGTTTCTTTAGACACAAGGTAACTTGTCAGGTAAGTTTAATCTCTAGAAAGTGTGTTCTGATTTTTGTTTTATATGTAACCATTCATTTCCCATATTTTTACTTATGGTCACTTACAACTCTGTTCTTTGATAGTACACTTACCTTTGTTTTTGCTATAAATACAGTTCAGTAATTTCAGCTATACCATCTTAAGTAAAGTGATAATCCTGAGCTGAACCATGCTAACTGCTGTGTTTTGTTCCTTTGGAAACAGTTGGCCTGGTAATTCTGTGGGTGTCCAGCAGGTAAGGGTTTGGATGTTACAGGGAATGCCCTGAGGACTTGGAAGTTGCAGTGTGCTTGTTGCTGACTGGCACAGAGCAGTTGGGTTATGTGGCCAGGGGGCTGGTGGTTACACGGAGTTGATTCCCTGAAAGATTTTGTCATGCTAAGGGCAAGTGGTGGGATGAGGTGCTGCTTAATCATGGGCACCTCTGAGCAGCATCAAGCAAAGCTAGGATTTGCGCACTGCACCAAATTTTCAGTCTGTGAGGTCTGTTACCTTACCTCTGGACTTGGCCAATATTTGGCTTGAACTTATCTGATGCTTCATAAGAAGATGGGGAGAAAAAAATCAAAACCATAATGTGTGTGGTCATTTGTGAGGGATGGGAATGGATGCCTTCCTGAATAGTCTTTTTATGCCCGAAGGGGAGAGATTTAATTATCTTTTTAGCATACATCAATACAATTTTTTATCAGATATAAAAGTACTTGGTCCTTTTTAAAGTCCGGATTCAGTTATGGACTTCAATGACTTTATTGAGGCAGTGACCCCCTCAGGCTGAGTCCAATCAGTCTGCAGTAGTATTTTTTTATATTAACTCTAAATGGTCCTGACGTTAATTTTGCTGTGAGACCTTTTGTTTTGCTGTTGTTGGATAGCCCCTCATGCCTGAACCAAAGTAGCATTCCACTTTCTTTTTGTATATTCACTACAAAATCTGTTGCATTTTAAGTCATGAAGCAGCTATCTGTGGATTTAAAATATATAGTTTCTTGTCTTAAATCAGTGGTTTTCATCCATTTTCTCCTTTGTAGACTGCTAAAAAATTTTGAATGCAGGTGTGAACCCCTTAGGAAATCCTAGATTTAGTCTGAAGACCCCTATGAGTCTGTGAATCACAGTTGAAAGCTACTGTTCTGTGGTGGTAACCTTTTGCAGACCTCTTTAGACATCTGCAGACCAGAGGTTGAAAACTACCGTTTTGAATAATAATTACTCCTTCCCTCGTGTTTCTGTGAGAGACAGCCATTGCTCACCTTTTTGCTGTCTCTTCGGGATAGCTAGTGTAGCACAATCTTTTACACATATGGTCAGGCACATTGTGATCTTTGCCATGTGTCACTTGAGGTTGCGTTTCATCAATGAAAAGGTTATCAACAGACAGATGTTAGATGTTTCACTTTTCGCTAAACAAACCGAGCTGTTGGGTTGTCCTTGGTTTGATCTATATCTCTACATCAAACAACGTTAAGTTGTTTACTCATTCAGAAAGATTTCAGTTCTGTGGCTCAGCTTGGAGTGAGGCTTACGCACCAGTGATCATTCTAGCAAGGAGACGTTCCCCATTTGATACAGTTAATGTCATTCCAGAAAAAAAAAATACTTTTCTCCATAGCAACTCCTAATTTTAACAGGATTGCTGGGTACTGGTGGTTGGTAATGTGGGAGGCTGGTAACAAGGTGTGTGTGTGGGGGGGGGGATTTAACACCTTTGTGGATGTGCTCCTGAACTTAGAAAATTTTTGTTTCAAGGCTCTCCAAAAGCAAATGGTCTTAAGCAAAAATCAGAAAAACGCTGCTGCTGCCAGACATCGGCTTGAAGGAGGCAAAGCTACTGCCTGCATGAGAATTTATTTGTAATTTAATGAGAATACAGTTAACTGCTTACCTTCGCCATATAGTGCTGGTGTTGTCCTCTTTGTGAGAAATCAAAGAGACATTTAGGATTGCAGCACATCTTACCTCCGACAGAGACTGAGTGCTGATGAGCTGGAAGCAAGGGCTCCTTACAGAGAGAGAAGGGATGGGATGGAGGCAGCCATTGATAGGGCCTGAAATGGCAGACCAATTAACCTCACCAAGAGGGGCAAAGGTTGCTAGTGCTGACACCACAAGGGTTGCCATGGGAGGGCTCTGCTGCCAATACAGAACTTGACATAGGTGGATTCTGTCCTACAGTCACAAGACTGTCTGTGCAAACTGTACCTGCATCAGATACAGGGTGCAGAACAGCCTTGGTGAATGTAGAGAGAATCAAGGTTGAGGGATTGGGGAAGGGAAACCCATCTTCATCCTTAACCTTTCAGAGCCATGACCCCCATCCCAATTAGCTTGTGCTTTATAGACCCCCATCCCAGTTCCTAAGCAGCCCTAGCCAACCCAGCATGAAGTAAGACATGAGGCAGCAGTGTGGTGTTCTCATAGGGTGGAGTGGGTCTGACAGTGGAAGTGGGGAATTGTTGTCCAAGACAAAGTAGTGAAGGCTGGAACAAATACTGATTCGACAAACATTACTGGTTTTTACACAAAGTGCTCCTATTAGCACTTGCTCGTCACAGGCTCACATAGTTTTCAGGGAGGAGTTGATCTTAAATTAAGGTTCGACATTCTCTGGGGTATCATGGCTGTTGATCAACATGATGAAAGTGAAGGTTAGACATTTACTTCTTGATTTCTGATCTGCCATGTGACAGGGCCTCCTGATACTGAACAGGGAGTTTTCCATTGCATGGGTACCTTCCTGTATTGATCCCCCAAAGGAGAAGTGAGAGTGACACGAACTGATTTTTCCAGTTCATGCAGGCAGTGCTGGGTTTGCTGTGCCAATGTAAAAATAAAGTGGCACTGAGCCTCTGGCTATGTAGCAGATCCATGTGTTTGTGCAGAAAAATTCTCACTAAGCTGCAGGTGGGTAAACAACAAACCCACAAATCCTCACTGAAAACAGGTGTATGGAGGGAGGAGGAGTTCACTGAACCATTATCTATTGGTCTCCTGCAGCTGTGGCAAGGTGAGGACATTCTGGGCCATGCCGTCCTTGTGGTGGGCTGATGGCAGAGCACTATGTCACTTTGTGTTTCCTCCACTTGGACACAGCATTGCCTTGGAACACAACTAAGATATGTTCAAATGGCTGGAGCTTCAAGTGCTCCTCCCTGTTGCCAGCACTCACTCATATGCTCACCTCCATGGTTCATTCTGGCCATCCTGAGAGAAGTTTAGCTGTTCATTTCTTTGATGCAGTATCCTGTGTTCTTGTTGTTGTTGTGATACGTCTTTCACAGACTTGCTAATAACTGTGGTACTGGATAATCAGCATTGTGTCTTCCAGGCATTCATCTGGATGAAAGACATTCTAAATCCAAAAGGGATAGCTGTGTTAGTTTAGTCCAGTAAAAAAACAAGGCGTTGTGTGGCACTTTAAGACTAACAGATTTATTTTTTGCATGAGCTTTCGTGGGAGAAGATCCCACTTCCTCAGGTGCTTCAAAGATACAAGCATCTGAGGAAGTGGGATCTTCTCCCCCGAAAGCTCATGCAAAAAATAAATCAGTTAGTCTTAAAGTGCCACACAACGCCTTGTTGTTTTTTTATTCTAAATCCAGAGTAACCTCACTGAATTAAAGATCATTACTCTAGTTTTACACTGGTTTAAGTGAATGCAGGGTTTTGGCCAGAAGAGTATTGTGATGTCAGATTTAACTAGGGTAGTGTTAAGTTGCAGGACAAATAAAGGAAATACTAGGATACTGTGTTACGACGTCATGTTGCTAGGTTACAAATGGTATGGAACAGAGAACAAAGTGTTCCTTTTTTCTTCCTTTATGTATTAAGTTTGGTGTGATGTAATTGTACAGTGAAAATTCTAGCCTAAGGGCTAATCTACACTTAAAATTTACAGCACTCAGCTGTATCAGTGCAGCTGTGCCATGGAAAGAACACTTGTGTAGCTATGTTATATTGGTGGGAGAGCATGCTGTCAACCAGCAAAGTTTTGTCACTTGGGGGAGTGGTGGGATGTTGTCCCTAAGTGACAAAAGTGTTGCCAGCAAAACTGCTAGGATATATGTAGCCTAGAACCTGATCTTTCAAGCATAATGGTCCCCAGAGTTACTGTGCGTTACACACATCAGCTTGAAACAGTAGGATTACCTAAGTGATCCGAGTACTATCACTGAAAAGAGAATAGAAAGAAGAGCCTTTCAAAACGAATAAAAGGATTGACCAAGATTTTTTTTTTCCTCTTGTGGACACCTGAACAATAGTTGATTATTTTATCTGGAAAGTTTCAAGATATCAAAGCATATACAAGTCACAGTGTTACAGACCGAGTGGCGTGAACAGCTCTAAAGAATTCAGTCTGACGCACTGTGTTCTGTTTGTTTTGCAGACTTGCCAAATGGGCCTCTTTCCACTGCTTTTCTAGCACTGGGTGAGGCAGGTTCTACAGATGAAATGTCTGGCAGAAATAGTGCATGCGTTGATCATGATCATAATAACAGTTATGTTGGGTCAGACCAAGGGTCCATTTAGCCCAGTATCATCTGACAGTGGCCAATGCCAGGTGCTTCGGAGGGAATGAACAGAACAGGCCATCACTGAGTGATCCATCTCATTGTTCACTCCCAACTTCTGCCAATCAGAGGCTAGGGACGCTCGGGGCATGTGATTGCATCCCTGGTGATCTTGGGTGATACCCATTAATGCTCATTGAGTTAGCTCAGTGGTTCCCAACCTGTGGCCCAGGGGTCCGCGAATATGTTGCAGGGGGTCCGTGGAGTCTCTCCCTACCAGGGCTGGAATCCAGCTACAGCCCTGATGCTCACCGCCAGGGCCGCCTTTCCCCTGCCATGGCCAGATCCTGGCGGGGGATGAGGCTGTGGCAGCTCCCCAGCAGGGGCAAGGGCAGGGGGCCGTAGCTGCCGTGGCTTGGCTCCCCAGTGGCATGGGCAATGATGGTGGCAGCGCTGATTGCTGGCAGTCCCAGTGGTGCTGCCAGAGTGGTGCAGGCCAGATTACATAATCAGCCAGGGGGGCCGCAAAGTTTTTTTTGGTTAAAAATGGGTCCCCAGCCCGAAAAATGTTGGGAACCACTGATTAGCTAATTCTTTTTTTTAAACTTAATCATAGCTTGGACCTTCACAACAAGAGTGTCACAGGCAGAGCCGTAACTAGGGCGGGGCAAACAGGGCAAAGACTCAGGCAGGGAATTTTAAAGGGCGGCCGCCAGACCCTGCCTGACCCGGCAGAGGAATGTGCCTCAGGCACATTCCTCCTGGAGCCAGGCAGGGGCTGGGGGAGTTTCTCCCACCTGGCCCTGAATGTCCCTGGCTGCTCTGGCCCAGTGGCAGGGGAAGCCCCCCCCCACCGGGTCTCCGCCACTCTCCCTGGCAGCAGGGGAGGCCCCTCCCCCTGTCAGGACAGATCAGGCCTCAGGCTGTATTGGGGCCAGAGGTGGAGCGCCTTTCCGGCTTCTTGGCCCGGGCACCAGAAGTCGTAATTACAGTTCAGGCCACAGTTTAGCTGTGCATTGTGTCAACAAGTGTTAACTTCCTTGTGTTTGTTTTAAACCTGCTGCCTGTTAGTTTCATTGAGTGACCCCTGGTTCTTGTGCTATGTGAAGGAGTAAATAACACTTCCTTATTCTTTTCTCTACACCATTCATGATTTTATGAACCTCTATCTTATCCCCTCTTAGTTGTCTCTTTTCCAAGCTGAAAAGTTCCAGCCTTTTAAATGTCTGGTCCATACCCCGAATCATTATTGTTGCCCTTCTCTTGTACCTCTTCCGATTCTCATAATCTTTTTTTGAGGGGGAGCAACCAGAACTACACACAGTATTCAAAGTGTGGGCATACCCTAGGTTTATTTTTGGCATTATTATATTTTCTGTCTTATTAGCTATCCTTTTTCTAATAGTTCATAAATTCTTTTAGCTTTTTTGGCTGCCACTTTGCATTGGGCATATGATTTCAGAGAACTATACTTGACTCAAGAATCTCTTTCTTGAGTGGTAACAGCTGATTTATATCCCATCATTTTGTATGTATAGTTAGGATTATGTTTTCCAATATATGTTAAATTGCATTTATGAACACTGAGTTTCACCTGCCATTTTGTTTCCTAGTGAGATCCCTGTATAACTCTTTAGAGTCTGTTTTGGACTTAACCATCTTGAGTAACTTTGTGTTTCCAGCAAATTTTGTCACCTCGCTATTTACCCTTTGTTCCAGATAATTTATAAATATGCTGAACAGCTCTCGTCTCAGTACATGTTCCTGATAGACCATTATTTACCTCTTTGACTGAAAACTGACCATTTAGTCCTACTCCTGTCTTTTAACTTAGTGGTTCTCAATTTTCTGCGAGTCATGACATGCTTGGCAGCATACCGTGACCCTACGGGACACACTAGTCCGGCCCTTCCAAGCCAAATGCAGCCATCTCTCAGGCTCTTCATGACACACTTACTGCTGTGTGGCAGCCCAGTAATGTGTCCCGACACAACAGTTGAGAACAGCTATCTTAACCAGTTACTGATCCATGAGAGAGCTTTCCTTCTTATCCCAAGACTGCTCGCTTTGCTTGAGAACATTTGGTGAGGGGCTGTGTCAAAGTTTTTCTTTAAGTCCAGGTACACCATATCTGTTATATCCTAGTGTGTCCACAACTTGTTAAGAACATAAGGGGAACTTTCTGCTACTTGTCCTTGGATAATTACTCCCATATGTAGCACAGTATGTGAGCCTGCTCTTTCTACGCACTTGTTTGTTTGCTTATTACAGTGTTCTAGTAGAACTGTTTTTCATCTTCAAGAATTTACTTCCAGCTGCCCCCAGCATGGAAATCTACCTTAAAAATCAACTCTGTGTGTGTGTGCATGTGTGTGCGCGCGCCCGTGCACGCATGTGTGTACATAAAAGTCGAATAACAACAACTCCATTCAAGTCACAGCAGCAGGAAAGCTCCTTATTCAAATACTAAAGTAATAGGTAATATTCATTTATTGCTATTTTAGTAATTACATGGAGTTTGTTTGCTGCCGCGACTTGAATAGAATTGTTATATAACATTTATATTGTGGTAGCACCTCAAGGCCATAATCTGGTTGGTCCCCATGGTGCCAAGCCCCCCACAACATATAACAGATGATAGCCCCCCCCCCCCAACTTGAAGAAATAAAGCTTAGGAGTGCCAGGTTTCAAGAGAAATATACTTGCCACATAAACAAAAAAAATATTGCCACTGAGAGGTGATTTCTTCTTCCTCGATAGATTCAGTGGACACCTACGTGTGTTTATTTTACAGTGCTATGATTCTAGCTTGCACTCTGATTTTCAGTTGTTTTATTCTCACATGTTCATTAAAAACCAGTCCTGAGCCTGATTTTGCAGTCCATAAAATGTCTGTGGAGCTCCATTGAAGCCCACTGGCTGTCTGGATAAGTAGAACAAGGGTTGCCGCATCAGGCCCATGTCCTTTTGTTCTTTGAAGTATAGCAGAGCAAATCTTTTAGATTTCATTCAGTCACCAAAGTTTATAGCTTTCAGAGCAGCCCAACCAAATGATACCTGTATCAGCTAACATATACAGCTCATCATGCTGCATAAGTTATGGTAGCACCAGGAGTAACTCAGTAAATAAGGCACTCCACATTCTCAAAAACAAAAACAAAAACAAAAAATAGTAGTATCCAACAGGCTTAATAAATAAGAGCCTTCACACTTTAGCATCCCTCATGCTGACTTCAGACAGTGCCATGTCTCCCAAGAGAAGACACAGCTCTTCGAGTGCTTGCTCATGCCTTTTCCAAATAGGTGTTCGCATGCCACGTACATGGTCATTGTAAGACTTTTTCTGTATCTGTACCTGTCAAGTCAGTACAGATACCCACTGTAATGGTGCCTCCATTGCACTGTATATAGGGCCCTACTGATCTACCACTTATTCAGTTCTTTCTTATGTCTGTGATTGGACATTGGAGCTTCTTGCCTTCTTTAACCTGTAAATAGTAGATTAGTTAGTTAGTTTGCATTATTAGTTAAGTTTATTTTGCCTCCCCCCCACCACAGTCCCCCAGTATGTCCTGGGAACCAGGTCATGCCTTGGTCTCAAGGATTCAAAGCTTGTGGAACCTGCCAAACCTATGCCAAAGAGTGATCTCTAGAGCCCTGCGCAGATACAAAAATGTGGAACCGCATCCACTCAGTGATAACATTAATCCGATCCGAAATCTGCATGCCAGGATTTAGCTGCATCTGTAACCGCAGCTGCAACTGAACTTGGGCTCACATACAACTATTCAGACTTTGATTGGATCATTCCCCATATGGGTCCCACCCACTTTTTCCTTTCTTGTTTGTGGTTTGCATGCTGTGCTATCAATCAGATTTCTTTGCCCACCTATGAAATCTCTGATTGACAGCAATGGCTTGCCAACTGGAAGCAAGAAAAGGAAGAAGCGGGCAGGGGAATGAGCCAATCAAAGGCCAGCAGTGAGTCTCCAAGTCCCACCTTGAGACTCTGATTGGCTGGCAGATCACAATCTAGGACTGGCCAAAGCGCTTCCTGCTTTCCCTGCACGCTGCTGGTAGTTTCAGCAATGGATCACAGTATGATAATGTAACAATAGAAGCTGCATCCGTGAGTTGATCCGCAGCAATGAGTCTGTGGTTATCCATACCCAAGGATGCGGATACCCGCGGATTTGCAGGGCTCTAGTGATCTCCTGTCTGAAGTACCTGGGGGAAGCCCATCAGGTTGACTAGTGCAAGATCTGCAGAGGAATCCATCCAAAGACCAGAAAGGACAGGAAAGTCAGATTAAAGTGCTTCCTCATGGAGGCACCTCTGTCCCCAACCGAGCCACTCGGGTTTGGCATGCGGTACCGTGGCTTGGAGTGTGCCGGCATGTCTTGGAGAGACTCCGGCACTGAAGAAGGACTTGGCGTTCTGCTGTTGAATTCAAATCTGCAGCGGGTGCTGTTGAATCTGATGCTGATGGACTCACCCATAGAGAAGAGCCACACAGAAGAACTGTGTTCATTTCCACCCTGGAGACATTTGAGGCAACTAGGGGCCTAATAGCCATGATGGTACAGCAGTCCCCCTTTAGGATGAAGGTGCAGGAGCTGATATCTTCAGCACCAAAGCACAGTACTGTGATCAAGCCTTCTGTAATGCAGCACCAGTTGCCATCCCCTTGGCACCATCCATCTCGGCACTGCTGTGGTTTCTACATTTGGACTCTGTCTTCTGGCTCAGAAGCAGAATCCTACACCTCCATATATATATTTGGCACCCATCACAGGGATGCCACTACAGGCTGGAGAAGAGGCAAGTCCCCTTCATAGGATCTTGGCCAACATGGTGGTAGATGGCTGCACAATGACCCTTTTGGACTCCATGGGCATACCTCTAAGCCCAGGGGTCCTCTTCTAAGTGCTTCTATTTGATCATACAAGCATGGGCTCCCCTGCCTTGTGATGTCTGCTTATTACCTCGTGGCCCTGGAGGGATGACAGCATTGGTAGAGAAGTGAACACAGAATATCTTCTGGAGACTAGCACTGGGAGAGGACCCTGGCACCACATTTGACAGCCCAGTGCAAGGGGAATCCCGTGAACCAGTCAGCTAGGAAGGCCCAGTTCATCCATGGTGTCACTCTCCTCCCCTGTGAATAATTTCAACTCCTGGAAGACTAAGATGAGAGAATCACACAGAACTCGTCTTTAGGTCATGAAATGATCTTCAGGACCTGAAGAAGAGCTCTGTGTAAGCTCAAAAGTTTGTCTCTTTTACCAACTGAAGTTGATCCAATAAAAGATTTTACCTCACTTTCTCTCTCAGGGGTATCTTTCTATTATTCAGAACAGACAGGAGTGGCTATAACAATCAGAGTTCAGGCACTCCAAGGGCAAAGTAGGTTTTAACCTCCCACCACCCAATAAGCAGTTAAATCAACTGATTGTTGTATTCAGTGTTGTACTCTAAAAATATATTGAAGTAAGGTCTTTTATGAAGTATTGAGAATTTGACTGTCACTATCAGATACACATAGACGAACAGACTATGGTTATAAATATATGTGTGTGTATATGTAGAAAACTGCTTATAATCTGTGGGGCAACTCCAGCTCCATCTCACAGCAGGTCACTGAAGTAGTGAAAAAGGGAGGAGCGTGTCCCGAGTCAGTGATTTACACCAAACTAACTTCAAATACCCATCTGTTGTTCAGCCCAGGAAATGGACAGCAAGAGACCATTAGAATTAATATAAACACATTAAAAATCCTGGGAATTTCCTCACTTTTCATATCTGTGGTGACTAGAGAAGAAAACTACAACTCCTTTAACATATAGAAGGGGTTTGACATGAAATCCATCCAGAAACTGAGGGACAATGTCTAGCAAGGAGGCTGCTTGTAGATGCTGTATTTCCCCCATTGATGAGGGTGTACAGGGAAACTATTCAAAGGCAATACTTAACTTTTACTACTGAAAGGATTTTATCTACTACTGAAGTGTGAAACCTGAGATTGCAACTTTATATTTACTTTCTGTGTAATATGTACATTGTTTACTTCCCCTTATTTCATCTTTGAATCTGTGGTTTTTCTATTAAGCAAACTTGATTTTTTTTTTTTTTTTTTTTTTTTTTAAATTTCAAGCAGGTCTCTTGTGTGTAAACTGTGTGGAGTGGTGGTTGGGGGATGGGGGGGCAAAAGGGAACTGTTAACTGGGTGGCTGGTTTCATGCCTTCAGGAGTGAGGAACCAGAGGCACTGTCCAAGTATCTGGTAGTTAAGCACTCGAGGAGCTCAGATGCAGGGAGACTTGGGATTGAAAGGGCTGTTGGTGTCTCCATGCAAGAAGTAACTATGTTGGTGGAAGCCAGGGTGAGACTGTGTGTTTATGGATCAGCTACTAGTGTCAGATCTGAGCCATAGCGCAACACAGTATTAAATGACCCCAAGATTACAAGGCAGCTGCTGATAGAACTTCTTTTAGGTCTGGTGCTTTGAAAAGCATCACAGTAGTTTCATAGCACAAATTTTGGCAACAGAAAAAAAAAAAAAAAAAAGAATCCTTTTCCTCTCCCAGTAACTGGAGTTCTGTGTAACTATTTCAAAAAAATCCATCCTGTCCCTCCTTTTATGCCTAATTCCTGCATATCTTCTATCAGTTGATGTCCCCAAGAGCTAATATTTTCCCTATGTTGTAAAAATATTTTTCTTTCAGCTCCTGTTTATACTTTCTCTCCTTTCAGGGCCAAATACTTGGTGTGGGTGTGTGTCCATGTAACCTGTCCAAGTCAGTGGGCGTCCCAAAAAAAAAAAAAAAAAGTATGAGCAGTATTAACAATCTTTAATTTCATTGCTAGCAATTCCTCTTTTACAGGTTCTTTTTCCTACTTCTCTCAAGGAAAAACAATCATTTGTCTTTTAGTCATCTGTGGTATCCTACCATCATGCAGAAAATAACTTTCATGTGATTGCAGTTATCTTTCTCTGGTTAATTTCACTGATGCTGACACTTTGTCAACTGACACATCTTTTCAGTCTTTTTTTTTTTAATTGTCTTTATCTAGTAAAATATTTGGTTTATTTTATACAACTATTGGTAGCCTGTCATACTACTTTATTATTTATGCACTATTCTAACATGTCTTTCTGCTATTACTTAGCTAAAGAGGTTGCTGTGTCCTTCTTTCATTTTCATTTTGTGCCTTTCCTCTTCTCTAGGTCACAAAGTCCATGAGGGAAGGATCTGTTGAGGAATGCTTTTTGCCACAACCAGAGTTGTCGGATGGAATTCCTCAGGTCAGCCTCCGATTAACTGACAGTAGTGCATGTTTGGAGATGGATTTAGCAGATGAAATCTCCTTCATTAACAGTGCTGCATTCTTCTCCAGGTTAGTGCTCCTTTCTTTTGTAAAATACATTTGTGGATGTTGTTGTATTCAGAATATTACTATATGACCAGGACATAGAGCAGGTCTGTACCTTTGTATCAGTACTGTAAATGCTGCTGCTGCTGCTCCTCAGATTTTAATCTTAAAGCAGGTAGTTCCTTTTACTTGAAATAAGGCCTGTGTCATACTACCGCTTGCATGGACTAGAACATTATACTACATGCTTAACATCCAGACTCCAAAAATGCCCTAACAAGCTTGAAAATGTGGTTTTAGGCATCCACAATTTAAGATAAATGTATTTCTAAGATACCATCTGTAAACTGTGGAAGATATTCAACTATACTTTTAAGAAAAGGATATGCCCCTAAGCCGTTTTTATGATGTCTTCAATTTTATGTTCCTTGGACATACCGGCAATTTTTAAGCACTCCTGTTGTGAGCCAGTGAAGAGGGAAGAAATATGGGTTAAAAAAATACTTAAAAAAAGAATCTCACCCATACTATAATAGAAAGGCATTAATTCATTTTCGCATTTTTCACAGTTTATTACATTAAGTTTAATATCGCATGGAAACAGATTTCACTAATTAGTAGAACTTAATTCTATGGGGTTTTTTTCTTTATATACCATTACCTGGCAGTCCACTTTTTCCTGTATTTATACACGTTTATGCAAACGTGTACCTACTCTCATGGGAAACTAATGCATAAAGCTCAGTTATTAGAAACGTGCCTGCTCCAAATGGAGTAGTGTCTGCAAACAGATATTTTATATGTATGTGTATATGTTTGTTTCCCATATGAATTTTCATGCATATAAATCTGGCCTGTTTTGTAAAGGATCATAATTCAGCAGGCTGTTACACATTTGAAACTATGTTGAGAACATAGAAAAGGTAATACCAAAATTCTGATGTGTTTCCAGAATACCTGAACACACAAAGTGAAGGAAGGTTGGTGTTACCTCAGGTTTCCTGTTTGACTTTAGGCTTGTGATTTACTCTTTCGGTGCCTGAGATTCTCTGTTAGTAAAATGGGAATAATAATACTTATTCTGTTCTTTTCCATATCTCCTATCCTCTAGTGGCTGCCACTATTAACAAAGAGACAAGGTGGACTGAATGAGTGGGAAAAGTTGATGGATTTGGCTGTGGGTCAGTAAGAGGGGAGGAGATGGAATGTAAGAGAATGGAGAGAAACATTTTTTGGTGGTAGTAGCGGTGTTCCAGGTTATTTTCTGTTCTAATATTCATCAGACAGGCTGCCCAGTACTAGTTTGTAGAAGCATTCACCTAGGCTATGTCTATACCATGTTTCCCAACCAGTGTGCCACAGCACACAGGTGTGCTGTCAGGTCTGACCAGGTGTGCCACAAATTTTTTTGAAAAACTACCCAAAGAGCTCTGGATTGGCTCATTGGCTTATGAATATTCATGAGGTCATTTGGCAACTATATGCTGGTGTGCCTCAAGTTAGTTAAATGTAGCACGGTGTGCCATGCCAGAGAAAATGTTGTGAACCACTGGTCTACACTTAAGAAGTTAGTTCAAATTAACTTTGTTTGAATTAATTAATTTGTACTAATGATGGTTAATTTGAACTAAATTAATTCAAAGTAACATGGCCCCACTAGAAACCCAAATCGAACTAGCATGTCCATGGACAGGACGTGCTAGTAAAATTTAGGAAGATGGCACCATGGGAAATGTCACAACATGGCACCCAAGAAGGGCCATGCCTCCACTCAATACATAGAAAGAGGAAGGTCAAACTGTGTTAATTCGAACTAATGGTTAGTTCGAATAAATGCGGCTTCATTGGGCTAATTTGAACTAATAAGTTCAAGTTAACCTTTGCTTCGAAGTTAAGTAAGGTTTTACAACTTCAAAGTAAGTGCTCATTACTTCAAACTAAGGAATTCTGGGGTTTGAAGTAATGAAAGCCAGCGTAGCCATGCATTAATTTAGTTTGAATTAATCCTCATTTATTTGAACTAAATTGTAAGTGTAGATATACCCCTAGTGAATAAATTCACAAAGTGAATGCATTTGTGCGTGCTCACACGTACATTCCTAGGACTTCCCCCTATTTCTGTAAACGGTGGGTCTAACCAGCTGGCAGTACCCTACCGGCTAGAAAACAACCACATAAGGCTCTGATCCACCAAAATATGTGCATTCCTTTAAGTATTGGTCACATTGACTTCATTGGGACTAATTGTGCACTTAAAGTTAAGCATGGCTTAAATGCTTTAGAAGATCATAGAAGTATAGAAGATTAGGGTCGGAAGAAGTGTCCTCACAAGCTCATTTAGTTCAGTCCCATGCTCAACTAAACCATTCCATCCAGGGCTTTGTCAAGCTGCATCTTAGAAGCCTCTAAGGATGGAGAACCCCCCCGCCTTAATGAGTAAACCATTCCAGTGCTTTACTACCCCCGATGGAAAAGATTTTTCTTGTATCCAACATAGACCTTCTACACTGCAACCCAAGACCATTGCTCTTAGTTCTGTCATCTACTACCACTGAGAACAGCCTAACTCCACCCTCCCCGGAACCCCCTTTCAGGTAGTTAAAGCCTGCTATCAAATCCCTCCTTCACTCTTCTCTTCCATGGACTAAAAAAGCCTAGTTCCCTCAGCCTCTCTTCATAAGTCATGTGCTCCTGCCCCCTCATTTTTGTTGCCCTTTTTGTTTGCCTCTCTGCAATTTGTCCACATCCTCTCAGTAGTGGGGAGCCTAAAACTGGACACAGTAAACCAGATGTGACCCCCCCAATGCTGTATAGAGGGGAATAATTACTTCCCTCAATCTGCTAGCAGTGCTCCTACTAGTGCAGCTCAATATGCCATTAACCTTCTTGGCAACAAGGGCATATTATTGACTCACTCTGCTTCTGGTGCTCTATAACCCCAGGTCTTATTTGCCGAACTTCTGCCTAGTCAGCTGGTTCCCAGTCTCTAGCACTACATGGAGTTCTTTTGCAGGACCCTGCACTAGTCCTGGTTGAATCTCATTAGATTTCTTTTGGCCCAGTCCTCCAATTTGTCTAAGTCATTCTATATCATCTTCCTGCCCTCCATATTATCTACAGCTTCTCCCCAATTTAGTGTCACCTGCAAACTTGCTGATGTTGAAATCCACTCCATCCTCCAGATCATTAAGGAGGATGTTGAACAAAACCAGACCTAGAACCAACCCCTGGGGCACTCCAGGTGTTATACATCAATCATTGCCCATTGTGCCCAGATGATCTAGCTAGCTTTCTATCTATCTTATAGTCCGTTCATCCAACCCATACTTCTTTAACTTGCTGATAAGAATACAGTGGGAGACCATATAGGGGGAAAAACAATCTCCAGGGGAATGTAAAGCAAAATGGCATGCAGATTCCAGGACCTGAAATCTCAGAGCAGCCAGTGTGAAGTTAGTTGAGGACATGGCAATCATTGTAAACCAGCTTTTTGATTGCTCTTCATCCATTTTCTCCTTGTGTCATAAATCATAAACTCTTGTTTATGGCTACAGTTTCAGCTGTCATGGGATTTGCCAGCACAACTGCCTGTGGTAACTTTCCCACATTTGAATGTTTTCAAAGGGAAGCTTTGTTTACGCCAAGGTTTTTTTTCCACAAAGTTACATTGCCTCTTGTCCTAATTCCTACCTGCATAATGGTCACATGCTCATATGTCCTGAAGACAAGGTGTGGACCTGTGTACATTGCTGCAATGTTCTGAAAGGCAGTGTTTGTTTTGGAACCATAAACTGCTTGATATGTCGATATGTATATCCGTACTCTTTAAAATATGTACATAATATAAACTTTTCTTTTCCTCATTTGTAGCTTCCTTTTAAGAAACTATTCTTTAAAAATAGCATAAACAAAATCTTGCCATTGTTCTATGGTATGCAAGAAGATAAGAACTTGATTATAAATAGCTGACAGAACAAATCAAGTAGACCTAATTTTTTAAGTTTATCTGAGCATTACATTTGGTGTATATTTATTACCCAAACAAACAACTTCCCTTATCACTCAGGAGTCTCTATATCAAGTTTACATATGGAATCAGAGCCAAACAACAGTCTCTGCTCTCTGAGATCTCTTGAATCTTGGAGCAAACTGCTGATTTATTAACAATAGAACAAACATTTAGTGTGAGGTTGATTATAGACTGGTAAATTCTTTGGGACAAGACAGGTCGTCTTATATGTCTGTATAGTGTCTAGCACCTTTGTGGGGCTGTGGTAATACCTTTAATAAATAATGACTCAGTGAAGCATTATTTTTCATTTAACCGAGATTTGTTTTCTCTGTGTCTGCCTCTCTCTATGCTTTAGGCTCTGTTGAGTTAGTTTTTCCAAACCAACTCAATGCTGAGAGTACATTTGTCTCCACCCTCATATGCAATCAAATTCCCTTCTTTCTTGCATTGTGAGATGCTGGCAGTATAAATGGTTACATAACAAGTTGTCAGGAAATACCTTCTCCTAAGGCAAGGCAACAGACTGAAGCTCAGAAGACTGCACTGCAGTGAAACAGCCTGGGATCTTGAGTCAGCTGGCGCAGGCCAACTGCAGGTTGTTATTTGCAGTCTAGACATAGCCTAAGAGGCCACAAGAAGTACGTGTCATTCTAAGAATGAGCCTTTATCCCACTTGAGGCATAAAGACAATTGGAAATGAAACTTTTTCCTGAGCTCAGTCAGGCTTTTCCTCACTGAATAGAAGGATGGTTTTTACTTTCTGATTTTCCATTATCATAGAATCATAGAATCATAGGGTTGGAAGGGACCCCACGAGGTCATCTAGTCCAACCCCCTGCCAAAAAAAGCAGGACCACTCCCATTAGATCATCCCAGTCAGGGTTTTGTCCAGCTGGGACTTGAACACCTCCAGAGATGGAGATTCCACCACCTCCCTAGGCAACTTATTCCAATGCTTCACCACTCGCCTAGTAAGGAAGTTTTTCCTAATATCCAGCCTGGACCGCCCCAGCTGTAACTTGAAGCCATTGCTTCTCGTTCTGCCCTCTGTTACTACCGAGAACAGTCGAGCTCCCTCCTCCTTGGAGCAACCCTTCAAGTAGTTGAAGGTTGCTATCAAATCCCCCCTCAGTCTTCTCTTCTGCAGGCTAAATAAGCCTAGTTCCTTCAGTCTTTCTTCATAGGGCTTGTGCTCCAGCCCTTTGATCATTTTGGTTGCCCTCCTCTGGACTCTCTCTAATTTGTCCATGTCCTTTTTGTAGTGGGGAGCCCAAAACTGGACACAGTATTCCAGATGTGGCCTCACTAGTGCAGAATAGAGGGGAATGATCACATCCCTCGATCTGCTGGTAACACTTCTTCTGATGCAGCCCAGTATGCCATTGGCCTTTTTGGCAGCAAGAGCACACTGCTGACTCATATCCAGCTTCCCATCCACCATGACTCCCAGGTCCTTTTCTCCAGTGCTGCTATTTAGCTGATCACTCCCCAGCCTGTAGCAGTACATGGGGTTTTTTCGTCCCAAGTGCAGGATTTTACACTTATCCTTGTTGAACCTCATGAGATTCCTCTTGGCCCACTGCTCCAGTTTGTCTAGGTCTCCCTGAATCCTGTCCCTGCCCTCTAGGGTGTCTACCGTTCCCCCCAGTTTGGTATCATCTGCAAACTTACTAAGTGTGCAATCTATCCCATCATCCAGATCATTAATGAAAACATTGAACAGAACTGGCCCCAGGACCGACCCCTGGGGCACACCACTTGTTACTGCCTGCCAACTTGACATGGAGCCATTGATTCCTACACGCTGAAACCGTTGTTCTAGCCAGTTTTCTATCCACCTTACAGTCCATGCATCTAATCCATACTTCCTTAATTTGCCAATGAGAATGCTGTGGGAAACCGTATCAAAAGCCTTGCTAAAGTCAAGGTATATCACATCAACGGCTCTTCCCGCATCCACAAATCCAGTCATCTCATCATAGAAGGCGATGAGGTTGGTCAGGCATGATTTACCCTTGGTAAATCCATGCTGACTGTTCCTGATTACTCTACGTTCCTCCAAGTGTTTCAGGATGGATTCTTTGAGAAGCTGCTCCATGATTTTTCCAGGGATTGAGGTGAGGCTGACAGGTCTGTAATTCCCTGGATCCTCCTTTTTGCCTTCTTGAAGATAGGTACTATATTTGCTTTTTTCCAGTCCTCTGGCACCTCCCCCGTTCGCTTGATTATCAAGAAAGACGTTTCATCTTATGTGGCCAGTGTGTCCTCCTTACTTTGGTATTGGATTAAAGATGCAGTAATCATGCTATATTTCGTTTTACGCAAGTTGGACTACGTTCCTCCTTGAAGAGTTTGGAGGCTTTCTCAAGCAGGTTATGGTAATGGGCTCTTTCATAGAAGAGTTCCAAACGGGCAGCTGCATTAGTCTAGTAAAGCAAAACAAGCAAGAAGTCTTGTGGCACTTGCAGACTAACAGATTTATTTATCGCATGAACTTTTGTGGGAGAATATCCCACTTTGTCAGATGCTTTGAAGAGCTCTTTGAAGCATCTGGCGAAGTGGGATATTCTCCCACGAAAGCTCATGCGATAGCTAAATCTGTTAGTCTGTAAGTGCCACAAGACTCCATGCTTTTTTTTTTTTTCATAGAAGAGCAGGCAGTACTCAAATGGCTGTTGACATTTCAATCTATCCTCAAGATCTCAATTGATTTTCAACCCTGTCACCTAGCTATCCATATCTGCACTTCCCTGAATTCATTTTTAATTCTTGAGAATCAGTGGATCCTTTTCTCTTTTATTCCTGGTGTTTTTCCTTATGAGCTTGCTGAATTGTTCTGCAATGAAGATCCGTGTAGCAAGATTGCTTTTCAGGCATGAATACAACTGCTATTTTTCATATTCAGGAATTCTTGTTGTTGAAGTTGTGATTTTTTTTCTTAACATTGTGTTTTCCAGGGAGAATCTGTTATACCATCTCCAGTAAAGACAGGCATAAAAGGGCACCACTTTTGATTCACAATCATTTACTTGTGCACTTTCCCCAGTTCAGTCACAAGAAATGTGTTGTCGAAAGTTGTGGTCAATACAGCACAGAGTTTGCTGGAGTTCAGCTGTAATTTCTTAGCTATTTGTAACAGATATTTGTAATCAAGGTCATCAACTGGAACTCTAGTGAAGAGAGGGATTAGAAGAGTAAGCTTGTCACTCAGTGGTCCTGTCGTTTTGTTTGAATCTCTAATCTCAGCAGTTTCAACCCTGTAAAAATCCTTCTTCATGGCCAACAGTAATCCAGATTTATTTTTTTTTAATTTTTCACACATTATATGGACGAGTCTGGTTACTGCTGGAATCTCCACTTCACTGAAAGATTTGGAAGGACCACTTATTTAGAGGTCAGAAAGTAGTTTTGTCTCCAGATCTGTTTGGTCCCTGTGTGTTCTGTCAGTGGTGATAGCATTAGCGGAGTGCTGCAGATGACTGGGAAACTCCCAAATGTCCATCTGCAGCTAATGACTTCTAGTCATTAATGACTTGGCAAGACTCTGACTAGTGACCTGCTGTTGAAAGGCCCTAGGGATTTTTCTCCTTCTGCAGCATGGGGCACTGGTCACTTGCTGGTGGATTCTCAATACCTTGAAGTCTTCAAATCATTATTTGAGGCCTTCAGTAACTCAGTTTTAGGTTACTGTTTACTACAGAAGAGGGTGGGTGAAGTTCTGTGGCCTGCATTGTGCAGGAGGTCAGACTAGATGAGCATCTTCTGACCTTACAGTTTGAGTCTAAAAGGCTCTTTTATCTCCCTCTCAATTTGCTGAATCACCTGGGCTGCTCAGGATTTCTGTACTTACTTTGTTCTACTACAGTCAGAATTTTAGGACCAGCTGGGGATAGATTCATGAAGCTGTGATCTGTCAATGAGTTATGTTATTGATAGAAGTTATCCAAACACCATTTGATGATTATTGCTCTGCAGAGCGCATCAGTATTTTATGTAGCATTTTACAAACACATGCCAAGACGAGTTCCCGGCTCTAAAATGCTTAAAATTTAGTACACTTACTCCAAATCTTCTTACTGCAGATTGCTTACTTTGTATTATTGGTATCATGAAATTCTGTGAAGTGATTGCAGAATATTTTTAGAGATGTAGCTGGCCCTCTGGGCAGCTATGGCTTTTTAAAATTATAATCATGATTTACAAAATGAGTGGCTCAAGTGTTCATATCATCACCTGTGTCTAAACATTATTACTTCACAGGCTAGGGAGGCTGTTTGGTCATTTGAGGAATTCATCATTGCAGTGGCCCAGTCCCAGATGCTTAAGAGGAAGGTGGAAGAAAAGATTGCATAAGCAGTTCTATAAAGCTACCCTTTGCTGTAGGGGGAGTTTTCTCTTTTCTCTCATTTGTTAATGATCATCTTGTGCCTTGAAGCATCAGGGTTTGTACTCTGTCCAAACCCCTTGGGGTTCATTTTTGTTGTATTAATCTTTTCTGTTGTAATACTGGATGTTGTTAGTCTGTACAAATGGCCAGTTCTTTTCTGAATCCTGCTTAGCTCTTATGATATCTCTTATGGCACCACCACTCAGAAATTTTTCAGAATGGCCACTTTAGGACCACCTGAGCTGCTACTGCCTCAGATTTCAGAAGCAAGCTGTTCTGTTTTTCCAGTGCTTGCAACCTGTACCAGCTGAAGAGCAGAATCTTAAACTACCATAGCAGTGAATTTCACAGATTATTGGACTGTTGAGCTGGTGCTGTTGTATTCAGCTGTGCAAGAAATGGTGGGTTACTCGGATCCATTCAGTAATAGGTGTCTCCGTGCCAGAGTGCCGAATTGGTCGGAAAAAACTTGTCCTAGCCTGTCAGGAGAGGGGAGGCGGCCTCTGCTCCTTGCGCGAGTAGGCAGGTAGTCATAAGGGGGTGACCATACCCCTTGTCCAGGTTGTGACCAAACATAGCCGTTTGGTCAAAGCAAGTGAGGATGAGGATACAGGGTTGTAAGAAGGGCTTGAGAACAACTGAGAAGACCACAGGACACTAAACAGCAGCATATGGGGGCCAAGCCGAGCAGAACGGAGGCCTACAGTATGCTGGCTATAAACTGGGGAGTGCAGGAGCGCATGTTGTCAGCCGAACAGGCACCCAGGACTGGGTTCTCACAGGAGGGAGGCTCCGGGGCGTAAGAGTCACCAACAGCAAGGTGGCCTGAGGCAGTGTTAATGAGTTGGTCCTTCTGGGGCCCGCAGGAGCAGGACAATTCGCAGGAAAAAGCCCGCTGGGCCTATAAGCTTGCAAGGTTTTGCATTGCGAGAGCCCTCACTAGTGCATGAGGGAGGGAGAAGGAGGGTCGAGGATAACGCCTGCTACCCATTTAGGACCGAAAGATTCGTAGAAGTGCTGCGTAAGGTCGCGGTCTCAGCATCTACAGTACTTCCCCGAGGGATAGCGCTACCGCTCTGCCATGCCAGGGGTGCCAAGGACAAAACTCCTCGATACATGGATATCTGATGGACCCCCGACCCTGAGGGAAGTTCCTTCTTATGAGCTAGAAAGTGAATGCATTATAGGGTGGCAACTACAGCATCTCAAGGACACTCCGGAGTTAGAGAACCGAACGAAGTATTCCCCCAGGTGAGAAGCCAGAGGGCGAATAAAGGGAGTACCACCCCCAAATTCTTGGATATTGTAGGAAAAATGGGCTCTCTGTCTATCACACCAATGGGCGGACAGTGGGTGTGAACGGATCCTCAAGAATTGAAGAGGAGCTGCAGTACTGATGGGTGCCACCAGTGCACATGGGGGTAACCCGCAGTAGCACTATAAGTCTGCAATCCTATGTAGTGAGACGGTCCCAAGAGAGCCACAGGCTGAAGGTGGGTGGGGGGACGTGTCCTGTCAGGGTACAGGAACGAGAAGCAGAAGAGGTAGCTATAAGTGCCCTGGGAAGAAGAAACCCCTCTGTCTGCGCATGGATGCCCGCCCAGAAAGGCGGCAGGTGACGTGGGGAGGTGTGTTGGTGAGAGAAATGCCCGAAGGGGTGGACCCTTTGCAGTTTCCCTACATGGAGATGTGAGTAGGTGTTCTCTCCTGGGCTCCCTATCTGGGGTTCGAAGGAGGTACACCCGGCCCGTGTTTACGGGCAAGGGCATAAGAGAATTGGCCACCTCGATGGGGAGGCAGACTGAGGATGAGGGTTCCTAGGATGGGGCCTCTGGTCCTCACTAGATGACCACAGGGTGAGGGAGTGGAACCGTAGTTCACATAAGGAAGGGAAAATGGTAGGGGTGGGCCGTTCACCTTGGCCACCTACAGATGTAAAGATCCACTCTGGCTACGTGGATGTGTCCCCTTCAGTGAGCAGGAGATATTCCTGTTGAATTGGGGTTGGGGTTGCAGCGGCTGGTGCCTGCTGAACCAATGGTGTGCGACTGGAGATATCCCCTACCCTTCCCCTGACCTGGATACGAGAAGGCCTACCTGAGGAAGGCATCAGGGCCACAGGCACAGTTCTGTTGTGGGTAGGCTTCGAATACGTGCATCTTGGAGCCTCCACAGCAGGGCTGGGGCTATCATGAGACACGCCTCTTGTCCCCAGTGAGGTGCTGGTGTGGGGAACGCACGGTAGGGGAAATATCCGGGAAGGGTGGGGTGTGAGGAGGGGAAAGACGGACGGTTTTCCATCTTCGGGGGAGTTGCTGCTAAAGAGGTGTGGGGAGGGGTAAACCACGGTACTCAGGTACCATCGGTGTAGGCGGGGTATAATTATATTTTCAGGGCCTTGGCACCCCTGATCCAAGGTCTGCTCGCACAGTAGCGGAGAAAAAGGAAAGAAACAGAAGAGAGGTTGGGGATAGTTCCCACCGAATCTCCCTTCCCCTAGAGGGGAGGGGGGTGTTGTGGCTGTCTGCGGCCCTGACGCCTCTGTGCCTGAGGATCAAAGTGGGGTGGCGGTGAACAGGGGGCCCCTCCCTGTGAGAGGGAGGGCAAAGACCCAACCCTCGCAGTGGATAAACTGGGACGAAAAAACTGCCCTGCGGTCCCCTGAGAGAGGATGGGGAATTCGAGGGAAACTAAGTGGGGGGGGGGGTTCCAGGAGGGAGGAGGCCAAAGTACTTGGCCTTTCCCTGATAATCCCGGGCTGTGCCCACCACCGAGAGGGTTTCAGGGGGAAACAAGACATCCCCCTCAAAGGGCAGGTCGAGGACTGCCTGCTGTGCATTGGGAGGCACTCTAGCCTCCCTGAGCCATGCCACCCTGCGGATGGTAACCGCCGAGGCCATGGTGCAAGCGGCAGTGTCCACTACATCGCGTGCCGAAAGGAGGAGGTCTTGTGAAATTATGTTGCCTTCCTCCAGGAAGGCATCATACTCCTCCCTAGCCTCAGGTGGAAGCAGGCTTCTAAATATTTTGAGTGACTCCCAGACATCCAGCAAATATCTGCTGATTATAGCCTGGCTGTTTTGCCACTCATAGTTGGAAGGCCGATGAGGGGTAAACCTTACGGCCTAGCAGATCCAGTTCCCTGGTTTCCTTGGAAGGTGGGAGGGGGTCCCTGGGGGGCTCCCCAGGCCCCATAGCCATTTGGACTATGTCCCTCGTGGGAACTGGATGGCCAACAAGGGAGGGGTAGCCTGACTTGGATACCTGATACCTCATGCCCACCGTATCCGAAACTGGGGAGAAGGAACTTGGCCTCTGCCACTGGGAGCGTGTGAGGTCCCATACGCTCAGGTGGGACAGGACTGCTAAGGGCGCCGTTGAGATGAAGGCTGGCCCGAAGAGGGTATCAGGAGGGAGGCTCAAGGGCTCCACCTCCATGCCTAAATGGACCGTAGCCCAGCGCAACAACTCAAAATGTGCTGATAGGTTCCCCGTGTAACACCCTGATGCTGGGGAGAGAGCAGTACCAGGAGCTCACCGTGGTGGAGAGGCGGTTCCCTGGGGGGACCATTCTTGTGGCCTAAAGCAGAAAGGTGATGGGGCCAATGTGTGGTGCCAAGGCTGTTTGGAACCTCTGGAAGGTCCCTCCTTCCCTGCTTCCAGCCCGGAGGGGGACCGAGATTCTGGGCCTGGTACCAGTGATGGCAGGGTGGTGCCAGCCCCCACTGGAGTGAAAGACGGGGGGCTGTGCAGTGAGGGCAAGCGTCCCGGGTGGACCCAGGCCTTCGGGATGAAGGCCGGTTTTCCCCTTCTCGTTGGGAGTGGGGCAGGGGGTGTCGGGAGAAGCAGGAGGGCTCATGCTGCCTCCACTGCTTCTGGGGTGGATGGGAGGAGGAGCGACTCTATTTGAGTCAGAGGCAAGTCCTTGCCAGGGGAGGGAGGACTGCCTGGGCGGGAGGATTCCCGCTCCTGCGGCACCGGGTCTGCGGTGCCGAGGATGGAATTGGCCTGTGCCGGGGTGTGCTCAGCACTGGCGAGGCTGGACTGTACTGTGCCGTCGGCACCGGAGATCATATGGTGCAGCACCGAGGAGAGCCCAGCACTGATGGTGCTGGGGTAACTGAGGGCAACCTCGAGCAGCGTCGAGGTGCCGAAGTCGGCACCGAGGTGGTGCAGTGTGCAAGTGCTGCATAGGCTCTGGTGCCGAGCTGGGTCTTGTTGCCGAGTGTGAACCCAAAACCTCGGGTGAAGGGTGCTGGGCCTCCTCCGAGGCTAGGGCGCAGAGTCGCTGTTCCCTCTCCTTGATAGTTCGGGGTTTGAAGGAGAGACAGATGGAACAAGCTGAGACCATGTGATCTTTGCCCAGGCACCTAAGGCACTTCCCGTGAGGGTCATCCTGGGGGAAGGCCTTGCTGCACTTGGCGCAGGGTTTAAACCCCAGCATTGTCAATGCGATGTTCCGGTCTGGAAGTGGGAACTCTTGTAGTGGAGTTAAATCCACAAAGAGATGCTCCCAGCTGGACAGTGAGTTGGAGAAAAAGGGACAGGCTGCTTGCAGTTCACAAGGAGCAGATGTTCCAATTCCGACGCGCAGAGCGGAAGAAATGAAACTGAGGAGGGGTTGGGAGGCAGCCATATATATAGCCATGGGGTGGCGCAAGGGGCGGAGGCCGCCTTCCCTCTCCTGACAGGCTAGGACAAGTTTCTTCCGACCAATGCGGCGCTTGCATGGAGACACCTATTACTGAATGCCTCCAAGCAGCGCTCGAAGAAGAAGCAAAATTCATGTTTTTTAATGTAGAAGCATTAGAAGAAATTGATAATTTTGTGTTCAGAGAGCTAGTCTAAAGGCAAACAGGATTCTTGCAGTCAAGGGTTAATGTGTGTAAGTCAGAGGGTTTCTCGCTGCCTCCATTTCCTCCTCTCCCCTTGGTCTGACCCACAAGTTCTGTCCAAATGCGAAGATCAAGTTACTTTCAACAGCTCATTCTTTTCATAGTGCCCTCCAGCTGAGCTTGAGCCGGAACCCAGTCATTCCTTCCCAGCACCCGTCTCCTGAGCCACTTGACTGCCTGGTAATTGCTGCAAGAAGAGCATTCCTCTGTGGTATATCATTTGCTCAGGAAGAGGAGCTAACTCTGGAGAATATTATGCCACCTGTCACACAACCCATCTTAGTCAGAGCTGGCTTCCATGGTTCTGCAACTTGCATTGGAAAATGATTGAGAAAACGTGGGGTTTTGTGCATCTTCCAAAACTTCCTGTAAACAGTTGCAGCTCATCTCTTTTCATGCTGTCTATTCGAGAGTAAACAATGTGGTGTAAATACAGAGAGACTTATTAACTTTTTAATTAATAACAAAGACATTTTTTGTAGGATGATCTCTCTTAATTCTAGATAGAAATGAAATTTGGACTTTTCAAAGCAGCATGTAATTGTCAGTATGGTTTGTCACCTCAATTTAAAAAAATAAAATAAAATAAAAGCCTGTAATTTTAACTGTGAGAGTTTAATTTTTAACAGTGGGAGTTGCTGGGTAAAAAAAATCTGGCCCTTAGAGTACACTTCTCTGAAGTGTTCAGTGTTGGTCAAATTCTGCTCCCACAGAAGTCAGTGGGAATTTCATGGCTGTCTTTTCTAGAATTAGGTCAGTGAAGAGCACTTTCAAAAATCCCACCTGTTGCATTTAATATTAAAAGTGTTTATCATAGCAAAAGCAGGTGAAATCAAATCATCTTAGTTAATGAATGTGAACGTAACATTGCACTCAAGAACGGCATCCTGGTGGCTGGCTGAGGCAGAATAACCCTGTAGTGATATGCTTGTAGAAGGTTGTGAATTTAGAGACACTCCCTAGCATGGGCCAGTGTTGTGTAAATTGGGAGCCGTGCCCCAGAGAAGATCTAACATGGCTGCTCCCAGGTACACACCTGGATACCTGTCCGTATGATTAAAGTTCTATTCCTTACTCATTCTGTAGTATCATCTTTAATGAACCCTCAAGATCATTACAGACACCACTAGCTCTGAGGGCGGAGTGCACATTGAAGTGGCTGAATGGATTTGTTTGCCCTTGCATCCTGCCAGCTCTTATAACCACTGGGAGTGGCCTTTCTCTGTCATGGTCTCACCTTGTCTTTCTTCATCATCTTTGGGAAAACAGCTTTGTGGTCTTATCTTCTGAAGCAGATACCTAAATGCATAATTGGCACCTGCTTGGATATTTGCATGTATGATAGTCGGAAGTGCTGCTACACATACCTTTAAAGTTTCCTGTCTTCCCTGGCAGGCTTCTGACTTCAGGAATGGTTTCCTTAGCTCCTGATGAGGAGTTTGAATCTGTCAGGAAAACAAGGAGACTTGAACCGAAAGTTGGGGGCAAGATGCTGCAGCGTTAGGTGCTCGTGCGTTCTGTAGTCTGTTAGGTTGCTTTAATCTAGGGCTGACACAGCCTAGTTGTGCCCGGAGAGACTAAAAGCATGTGGGCAGAGCATCTCACCCTCACTACTTTTCACTGCACTGAGATTATGCATTGTACTAACTAAAGAGAGGCTGGGTATATATCTCCCCAGTGTAGCAGGTAGGAGCTGCCTCAGTAAGAGCTGGTGAGAGGAGCAGTGGCTAGAATCGATCTCGAGGCTCCCATCTCTCACTGAGCTAGGCAGGTGAATCTGAGCCAGCCCTCAAGGGGAGACAGTTTCCCCTGAATGAACCAGGATCCTTTGGGTGTATGGAGTATCAGTGGAATAAGCATATTTCCCTTGGCTTAGCTGAGACAGTATCCCCTGCCATGGTGTCAGAGTTATTTGCTTGCCCTCTTTTGGTGGCTGCTGAAGTTTCTGATGTGAGGCCAGCATCAGGTGTCAGTGAATAATCATTTTAAAATAAGATTTCCAAGTGTTTAACTTCAGTTTGTATTTATGCTTCATTGGCCCCAGGACTCCTAAACGGCCAGTAAAATTGTCTATTTTAACTGACTGCCGTGGTGTTCCTATTACGGTACCAAAGCCACACATACTACGGAGGGAGAGCAGGAGTAGAAAATAAAAACAAGCCCAAACCAAACCAACCCAGAATGTGCCAGTGGGGTAATGTTTTCCTCAGATGGTTCAGCTTAACCATGGCTTCATTTGCATCAGTTCTCCAGGTTTCACCCTCAGCAGGTATACACATACCAAATCTTCTCAGCCATGTACTCACTGCCAGAAGCAGCTCAGTGCAGTGAGAAGAAAGGAAGATCCAGAGCTAAGTGGCTGTGGCTTCACTAAATCCTGCAGCCACACCCCTTCCACCACTGTTGCCTTCTTGCGGAGCTCCAGCCTGGAGGGTTATGAGCTGATCCTGGGAGCAATACTGGAGCCTCACTCTTTCTCCAGAATGAGCTAACAACTGCTCACACTCATACCTCTCATTAATCATCTGGAGAGAGACCCTGTTGTCGGGCCTGGGAGACTACAGTAGTTAGGTGAGAGCTGCCGATTTCTGGCGCCAAAAGGGACCCAGTTCTGGCAGGCCACTCAGCCACTCATCATCCAGCCTGCTAGCAGAGGAGATGCCCAAGTCCTTCTCCCTCACTCCCCCACAAGCAGTCATCACATGGCCAGTTTCCAGAGGATGATGATCATCTTTCACCACCATTGCTGCTACAGTGAGAACCAGTCACCTGATGGGATGACTCCTCAAGAATTTCTGTGAAGTGTTTTAAGAAGCCTAGTGGGTGGAGAGAGATGGACTTAGGAGTCGGGAGGGAAAGAGTGAAGGTTTTGTGAATGACCTGTGTGTCATGATTGTTGGATTTATTTGGTGAATGGCAAAGTGTCAAATGGATGAAGATTTTTGGTGAGTAGAGAGTTTTATTCAGAGAATGTGTCTGGATCCTCTCTAAAATGGGAAATTTTAAAATATGACACCGACTGATATTTCCTTTTATTTAGGTATAGGATAGTCTTTGTTCTCTTGGACAGTGCAGAGAGAGAGAGAGAGAGAGAATAGTTTTATAAAACTATAATCATTTTTAGAAGAGCATGAGAAATTTCAATAGACATGGAAATACAGGGTTCATCAGCTTGGGGAATGAAAGAAAGAGCCCACTTTTGAAAAGATGTGCAAAACCAGATTTTTTATTTGTTTGATGTCTTGTATGCTGGAATATAAACTGAGTGGTAAAGATGAAGAACCCAGTCAAATTTTGTACCATATGTCTTACCCTGATCCCACTGGACATTGGCTGTCACAGTCATTCATTGTGTGATACATTCCTAGAAAGTGCTTTAGAAACCAGTCCCTAGTCGTCGTCCTCTATGTCAAGCAAGAAAGCCAAAAAGGAATTTCTGTGCCATCTTGTGAATTGTGACCTTGGAATAAATTGAAGCAGCTGATTGTGTGTGTAAGCATCTCCTGTAAAGGACATTGCTGCTTTTTCGAGACCAGCAGTGATATCTACCCTTAATCCACAGGATAGATTGTAAAAACTGTGGGTGCCCTGTTCGAAGGGAAACGTAGTTGAAAGCATATTCACTGACCATGACTGGTAACTGAGTGGCTCAGAGTGGATGCTTCCCTTCTGTCCCAGTGAATAAAAAAACAATTAGGTAAATGTTACAATTTTTTTTCAGCTATGTGTTAAAAAGGAATTTCAGCTCCTATATTTCAACAAGGACCAGCTGAATTACAGGAAAAAAGCACTACATAGTCGTTCCCCAACCCCCTTTTTTTTAAATCCAGATATTATCATTTTATATTCTTTACTTATCAATGGAGAAAATAAAACCTGACAAAATTTAGCTGACATTGGCTTATTTTTCTTTTGGACAAGAAGGGATCAGTTAGTGACACTGGGGAAATCCATAAGATGATTAAATAAATCCCATCTGCACAGCTTCTCTAAAGCTCAGTCTTCTCCCACATGGGCAGCTGCACTGAATTTCCAGCGTATGGGCAATCTGCCAGTTAGAATACCCATACATTGCTAAAAGCTACAAAGGTCACAATGTGGATGTAGATAGTCCGTATTATGCAAAAGAACTAGCCCCTCCTTAGTTGAGGGTACAGCTATCTTTTTGTTAAAACCTTTAAACAGCTTCCCAAACAAGGCCTTTTTATGACACAGTGTATATTTTATGTCTGTGAAATCTTTGGTACATGCACTATAGGCTCTTTAGGCTAACTTTTTTTTGTTAATTTCCTACTTACACCAATATGTCTATAAATCTTTCTTAGTTTAGTAATTTACTGATTGTACACTTATTTTCATAATCCTTTTTAAAACAGGCTTTAAATAATTGGACTGTGTTTTGTTTCCACAACCACTATATGAATTTATTATAACTAGAGTTTGTTAAGAGAGGAAGGAAATGTCTTAGTGATCTACTGTAAGCATCGGATTGGAAATACCTACTATTCTGGAACCACAGGGTCAGTTCATTCATAGACTCGAGGATTTTGAAGGCCCATTGTGATCATCTAGTCTGACTTCCTGCGCAAAATGGGTGTTAGGACGACTGTGAATTAATTCCTACTTCAAGTTGAGTATCTATGATTGAACAAGAGGTTATCTTTTAGAAAGACATGTGATTCTGATTTTAAAATTTCCAGTGATGGAGAATTCAGCACAATCCATGGGAAATTGTTTCAGTGGTTAATTATACTCACTGATAATATTTACAGTAATATTTCTAGTTTGAATTTACCTAGCTATAACTTCCCGGTCATTAGATTTTCTTATACTTTTGCCTGCTTGATTGAAGAACTCTCTATTATCGCATTTCTGTGACTGTGATCAGATCACTCCTTAAACTTCTCTTAGTTAAGCACAGTAGATTGAGCTCTTTAGGTCTTTCACTATTAGGCATGTTTTCCAATCCTTTTATCCTTTTCTGTTGCTCTCCTTATCAAGTTCACCCATCTTCGAAGCATCTGAGGAAGTGGGATTTTCTCCCACAAAAGCTCATGAGAAAAATAAATCTGTTGGTCTTAAAGCGCCACACAACTCCTTGTTTTTTTTTCTCCTTATCAATATCTATCTTGATTTGTGGATGCCAGAATGCCACAGAGCTTGCTGGCAGCAGTTGTATTGTACCAGATACAGAGGTAATATAACCTTCCAATTGATGCTTGATATTCCCGGTTTTTACCCCCAAAGATCACATTAACTCATTTAGCCAACGTTGCACTGGGAGTGCATATTCAGCTCATTAGCCACCATGATTCAACATCTTTGTCAGAGTCGCTGCTTCCCATGATAGCCCCCTGTCCCGTAAATGAGGCATTCTTTGTTCTTAGCTGTATGACTTAGTATGGCTGTATTGAAATGAGGTGATGGAATCTTTTTCTTTGCCCGTTAGACAAATATCTTTGAGGGATGGTGTCGGTTATTTAATTTTGTCACAGCGCAGGGGAATGTACTAGCTAACCTCTTTAGGTCTCTTCCAGCCTGTACATTTCTATTGCTTGCTTCCAGTTTACCAAATGATCCAGATTGCTTTGTATCATGGACCCATCCTCTTCATTATTTACCACTGTCGCAATCTTCGTGTCATCTGCTGATTTGATCAGTAATGTTTTCTTCCAGGTCACTGATAAAAATGTAAAGAATAGCGTACGGCCAAGACCTAAACCTTGCAGGGCCTCACTATAAACACACTTGGTGGCGATTCCCTGTTTACTGTTAAATTTTGAGAGGTAACACTTATTCTTGCATCCTTTGATATAAATTGAATCCCACTCAGTGTGTATGGATCTTTTGAACAGGACTGTTATGTGATATTCAGGCTGCTTGATGTGGACAGTTAAGGTGACATTTTGAAAATGCAGCTTCTAATTATATGCAGAGACAATATTTTGCTTATGTACATTAAACCATCTTACATACACAAAACTCTTTCCAATGGATTTTTCATTTGGAAATGGTATTATTTACATCCACAAATTATGTTAACCAAAAATTACATCTATCCAGCATGTTCACAAATAGTTTTGGTTTTCGGGTTTTTTTTAATTACTTAGATAATTATCTTTTCCCTGTAACATACATCAGACTTCCATCAGACATCTGATTAGAAGATGCTTATGTCTCTGCTTTGCCGCGACCCAGTGCTTGAGGGTCTGCAACCCAGTATTGGGTCCCATCCCTAAGTTTGACAACCACTGGTCTAGTTCAGTAAAACAAACGCAGGACCCCTTGTTTGTTTGTTTCAACATTTTATGGAACCGCAACTTTTGTTAGAACAGTTTGGGTCGTCTTTTTTCAGTGGCAGCTTACAGTACAATACAAGCGTATCACAGTGAAAGGAGGAACTGGATAACTGCTGTGAAGTTTTCCAAGTGGCAGAAATTGCTGTATCATTATAAAAATAAATTAAACAGAACACTTATTTCCTCAGCCCCCTAGTGCTGTGCTGTTCACAGTTCCTGATCTCTTTTCACACTCTGGGAAAAATACTTCCTGTGCAATAAAGTGTGCCAAGTAAAGAAAGGGGAGGAAGCAACAGTATCATGATTGCCATGATGCTTCTTGTCCAAATCCTCATGCTCTGTCTCTAAACACTGATTTTTGGGGAACTGAGATTATGTATGCATTGTCTCAGGTAGTATCTCTGAACGCAAGTTGTTCAAATTTAGGTGCCAATATGTAGATGGCTAGTCTTAAGCAACCCACTTGCAATATTTTGGCTTCAGTCACCTTTACTTTTTTCACTTATTTTTGTTTATTTCTGCACGCTCTTACAACTTGCTGGAACAATATAGGTACAAAAGAAGGCCTGGTCTTTGCTCATAACAAGCTTCTTCCTAAAGTGCCTATAAGCTTTCTGTAAAAGCACACCTTCCTGTATGACAGCCAGGGTTGTATAATAAAAAGGCCTAGCTCTTTTGTCTTTTCACCAGTCACTCTCTAAGCAGTTATGAAAGAGAATATTGTCCCCATTTCACAGATGGAGATCCGAGGTTGATGTGATGCCGTGACTCACCCAAGTTTATCAGAAGAAGAGTCAGCAATAGAACCCAGGTTGTCCTATGCCAAAGCGCTGTCCAGTAGGCAATTTCATTACGCTCTGAGCCCATCCTGATACATGACTGGGCTAATGTTCTCTTGAGGTGATGATGCCATTTATCCCATGATAAGCACAGAGGTGCTGAAATGTAATCCTGCTGTGGACAAATGAGTTTTTCCAGACTGAGCAATAGATATTGGCTAAAGCTATAAAAGGGTGACAAGAGAATTTCTTTTGTTTAATCTTAGAAACAGATTTAACAAGTACAGACAACAGCCAACAACAAAAATTGTACAATGCGGAAGTTTTACATTTAATAACTACCTTCAGTTATGTAAGAGCATAAGTTAAAAGTATGATTGACAGGATAGAAAAAAATCTGTGCTACTTTTACGATAGCAAAATGACTCCTAAGTAAAGCATTGTCTGTCTGCTATTACTGTTACAGCTGAGAGAAATATATATATATATCCTCAACAAGCAGAGGTTTTGGGTTTATGATATAAAGTGTTGATAGTCTGCATAATATATATTGAGAAATTGTTCATGTATTGAGAGGTCAAGGATAAAAGAATTTTGCACTGATGTAGCTATACAAATGTACTGATGGGTTTAAATCCCACTGATACACTGTACTAGTGCAGTGGTTTTCAAACTTTTTTCCTTGGGAGTCCAGTTGAAAAAAAATCATTGATGCCTGCAGACTGACAATTACATTTCAGTCTTTTGGTGGCAGCAGCAGAGGGCGCCACGACCCAGTACTTGAGGGTCTGTGACCCTGTTCTGTGTCGCAACCCTAAGTTTGAAAACCACTGCACTAGCGTACATGCAAGTTTGCACTGATGTGACTTGCCCCAATTTGAATAGCAGAGAGAGCCCTGGCAATAGAGATGACTGACCTCTGTGCCATACCGTATGTTTTTACTCCTCTGTACAATTTTCAGTGTTTAAAGCATTAATTCATAGTGCTGCCATTACTCTAGAAATAATTAAAGGCTTGAGAAAACAGGTCTTCTAGCTAAAGGCCAGAACTGTGTTTTTCTGTCTTTGATCTCCCTGTACTTAATGGGTATTAAAGTTTCATGCCAGTGAACATGTGGGAAACAGGAGCCATACCTTCAGATTTGACATTTTAAAAATATTAAAGATGAAGCTGAGGGTGGAAGTATATGAAGTGAAGACAGACCCCTTAAGGGAAACACCATAGGAAAAGACCACAAAAAGGGTGAAGCTGAGTTTGAAAGCAGTGGCTTCCTAAGGAGCATTAAGAAATAATAACTAAAATCCCCAAGCTATACAACTTATTTTAGAATAATGCCTTGAATGGTCCTTCTCTTCTGATGCAAATTTCCAAGTTAATCTTTAATTATGCCCTCCCGTTTCATCTGAAAATTCTCTGCAGTGGACTTCAGTAGACCTTCGGTTAAATGTTGTGGGAGCTGACTTTTTTTTTTTTTTTTAGATGATTTAGGATCCTAGTGGCAATACCCGGATTTACAGAAACATAATATGTCAGTAATAATTGTTGTTGTTTTATGTGAAAAATAAAGCACTGTCTGGTAATGATCGGGTACATTTATATAAACTATACAAGGAGACTATACATGGAGTTTTTCTTAGCTCAAAGAGCATTTTTATATGTGAAATTATCTAAATTTTCCTCTTTTATGTTAAATTTAGATAACAGAACATTTAATTTAACACAAAACCATAGAGCTTTATATGCTGCAAATAGTTAACTTCATTGAGAGAAAGGTCAAATGATACCCAGAATCTCAGATTGTAAGAAGCGTTGATCAGTACTGCTGGTCTTTTTAAAAATAGCACCATCGTATATAGGCCCTAGGGATAGCCGTGTTAGTCTATTTTGCCAAAATAAGCAAGGAGTTTTGTGGCACTTAAAGACTAACACATTTATTTATTGGACAAAATCTCATGTGCTAAATAAATGTGTTAGTTTTTAAGTGCCACAGGACTCCCTGCTTATTTCACGATTTTATAGTGCCATTGTTAGGCAACAGAGCACTACATCTAAAACAATTTACAGAAGCACTGCTAATTGACCTTCTTTCAGTGAGCCTGTCAGCAGTAGCAAGCATTAAACAAACAGCTTAAGACACTAAAGCAGAACCACTTCACAGTTTATCAGCCTCCTTTACGATTTTCTACACTCTACCCCTGCTCCTGTGTGTCTGCATGACTGTCCATTGTTTTCCTTTTGGTTTGTTTTTTTTTTTTTAATGGAAACTCTTCCTTCTCCTGCTGTGAGAGACCATGAGGTGCAGATTTTAGGCATCCTTGTCTGATGTCTGGCAAACCTGTGCTAATCCATGGGAGTCTTTTGGTTCTCAAAGGAGCTGTCTTTGCTAATGACTAATTCATATGACCTACATCCGCATGGATGCTTTAAATGTGTGGTTAACAAACTCTGGCCACTGCTTCCTCTGGTCAGTGCTTGGCTCCTCTGGGTAATCCTCTGGCCTTCAATATTAGGAGTCGTGTGGCACTTTAAGACTAACATTTATTTTTCACATGAGCTTTTGTGGGAGAAAATCCCACTTCGTCAGATGCTTTGAAGATGGGTGAACTCACGGCTATCCCTTTGGAAATCCTCAATATTAGATCAGGGTTACAAGATACAGTTGGACTCAGTGTTAGCCAGGTCACTAGAAATTTTATTTCCTAAATGGAGATGACCAAGGGCATTACCCAGAATGTTATTTATGCCTTCCTTCAGTCTGAGACCCTTCCCAGTTTCAGTGAGGAAGCTGGCAGAAAGCATGGCAGCTTTCCTATCCAGCTAGCAAAATTGTTCATGTCCAAGAAGTAACTTTTGCTGCACGGTGTGCGGTTGTTTATTTTTGGTGTGGCAGCAGAGTTACTTCGCATTTCATGGGAATTCTTGGCCAGTGGGTAATGAGGGGATGCCAGAAATCCTAAAGACAAACACTCTGCATATTTGCCTCAGTGTCCCTGGGAAGTTTCAATGCAGGATCATGATCCAGGTTTTGGAAGGTGTGTTTTCCAAGGCGTATCATAGAATAACTAGTTAGTGACCCCACCCCTCCCCACATTGGTGGTCCCATCACATGCCCCCCTAGCTTTCTTCATACCGAAGATTGAGGGCAGGGTAGGACGTGTCATTTTAGTAGACCATCATTGGCAACACCTTCAGAGGATGTGGAGGCATCAGCTTTTGAAGGCCACAGAGGGGGCATGTTGGGAACATTGGTAAAACTAATTTGTGTTGTTACTGCAGTGCTCTTTTGCTATTAGAAATGTTCCTCTCTCTTCTGCCCCACCGTATGGAGCCTGCATCTGTATTGCTAAATATCATGTGACCTATTTATTGTTTATTTGCATTATGGTAAGACCTAGAGGCACCAACTGAGGTTGAAGCTCTGTTGTTTTGAACCTGTACATAAGAGAGTAAGATATGGTCACTGGCTTGAAAAGCCTACAGTTTAAATGAAACAAAATCCATATGAAGTATTATTATTAATAGGGCCTCCTTGTTAAAAGAGATTTACCCAGCTCCTCTGAGTGATTGGGATGGAGATCCGAAACTTCATACTCTGGGTGCCTCTAGGCTTATCTGACTGCCAGATGCTGGGACTGGATGACATGGGATGTACGACTTGATTGCCTGGTCTTCTGTTTATTCCTGTTGAAGCTTTCTGGCACTGTCCATTGTCAGAAGACAGGGTACTGGCCTTGGTAGACCATTGGTCTAACCCAGAATGACCAGCTGTTCTTGTATTTCTAATGTGCAGTCCAGTGCAAATGCTGAATGCAAGTTTTGGAACTGTGTGCGCATGCATGCGTGTTTGTGTGTCCGTTCAGTATAGCTATCCTGATGGATTTAAGTACGCAAGTAAGGTTACAGAGATACTACTTAAATGAAGGTTCTTTTTCTTTTTGTGACTATGAAAGATCTTGTGGTATTTTTCAGAAGAGTAGGTTGTATGTGTTGTGGACTTCGAGACTTTCTCCTCCTTGTACTATTGTGTAGTGCGATGTGTCTCTTTTGCCTTCCGGTATGCTTCGTCAGTGAGAGGTGACTACATGTCAGCTATCTGTCTCGATACTAAAGCACTTTAAGATTTTTTTTAATAGCAGTGGCAGTGACTGTATGTACTGTAAAATATTAGAAAAAATGTGAAAATAATTAGAATATTTATCTGCTGAATTTTACTGCAAAGATTATTATTTTGATGCATTTTCAATACAGCTGTTGAACACTGAAGTGTTTACATTAGAGAGCCACATATTAAACCTGATCCAATTCCATTGAAGTTACTGGAGCCAAGCTTGCTCACAGGAGGTCTCAGTTTGGCTCTTAGTTATTAAGAGACTGATTTCTACAATTAAAACGTATGCTTTTTGGGACAGGGACAATCTTTTCATTTTGTTTGCTCAGTGGATCACACAGTGGTGCCCTGATACATGATTATGACTCCTCAGCATAACCACAATATGAATAATAAATAGTTATTACTGAGGTCCAAAGAGATCACTGGGGCTGGTGAAGCATTATAGATCTCTATAGAAATATTGGTTCAACTTGATGAGGATGGCAGTGATTCTTTGAAAAACAAACAAGGAGTCCTGGGACACTTAAAGACTAACAAATTTATTTATTGTATGAGCTTTTGTGGGAGAAAATCCCACTTCGTCAGACACTTTGAAGATGGGGGAATTTATAGAATGGGAGGAAATAAATGCAGGGAAGTTTTAAGTCATGGGAACAGGTCAGACTGTAACAGCAAATCAAAAGAGTTGTAAAGATTCAAACATGGGGAGCAGCATACAGAGGAAGACGAGGTCAAATCACCTGTTGTAATGAGAGAAAAACCCGAAGTCCCTCTTAAGTCCTGAAGCAATGCAATTGAATTTGCAAATAAATTCCATCTCAGCAACTTCTCTTTGAGTCCTTGATCATGTATTCATCTGTCTGAGCACTGCAATTAGCAAATCATTAATGGAGTGATCAGGAAGATTGAAATGCTGACCCACTGGTTTTAGAATGTTGTGACTTTTTTTATGTCAGATTTGTGCCCATTTATTCTTTTCCGCAGAGACTGCCCTCTTTGTCCAATATATGTCTGACGAAGTGGGATTTTCTCTCATGAAGGCTCATGCAATAAATAAATTTGTTAGTCTTCAAGTGCCACAGGATTCTTCCTTTGTTTTAATGAACTAGACTAACACAGCTCCCCTTTGGAAAATGATTCCTTGAGAATCTTTATCTATAATCCTAATCCATATCTACCAAATACAGTGTGGTCATAACCTCAGTCTATCCCATTAGTCCAGTTCACTGAGAGGCAGCTGCACCACAGAGCTGTGTGTATGGATGGAATGGGTCATTGTATTGTCAGTGGTTCTTAGTCACTCATTAAAAACTCAGGATGGCATTTTTTAAAAAGAAATAAGCTTTTAATTAAGTTATGGTAAATTAGGCAAGAGGCTTTGCTCAATATTTCATTAAATTGCATCTGTGGTATAAATGCAAAGGATTTAAATTTGGCATCTTGCTTTGATAGGTGGCATTACCAGTAGCCTCTGAAGTCAGGTCTGTGCTGGGAATTTAAGCCAGCATAGTAGGATCAGTTTAGAAGTGATTTTTTTTTTTAAATGTTATTGCTATTCTGGCAAAAGCTTTAGTGTAGATGAAATTATACCACTATAAGAGCACTGCTGCTAGTATACCTTCTTTTGGGAAACTGGTATAATCTATACCAGTTAACAGTACCCATTTGCAGGTATAAGCTACATTTTAGAACTAGGAGGGCTTGCAGAAAAAGCATCCTTTCTACTGTGGACTAGGCCTGAATCCAGCTGGTGGACAGTAATCAGCATAACAAAACCATCCTCACTGGTAGCATTAAATAGCAGGCTGGGCATAGAGTATGAGTCCCCTTTTTAATCCAAGGATTGGTTTCTCCAGTGCATGTGAGATACAGCGCTGGTGAGACAGCATGGGTGCGTCTACACTGGAGCCTTAGGTCAACTTACGGAAGGTTAAGTCGACCTACAGACCTCCATCTTAAGTTGACTTAATAACACCACTTCTTAAGGTTGACTTAATGCTTAAATTGACTTAAGCCAGGGAAAAGCCCTTAAGTTGACCTAACTGGCCTCCAGGCCCTCTTCCAGAGTTCCTGGGCACCAGGAAAGGTTGACCTAGCACCTGCTAGTGTGGATGCAGGCAGTCAAGAGGAGTTTTCAATTTGGACTCTCTAAGTTGACTGAACAAGGTCGCCTTTAAGTTGACTTAAAGTTGACCTTGTTACGTTGACTCAGCAGAGCCTCCAGTAGACATACCCCATAAGATGACACTTTTAGACTCAATGAGGGCCTAACCTGCTTGGCCTCTATGGACTACATTAACATTATTGTTCGTATTTGCTCTCTGTGTTAGGTGCTGTATATAATTAATAAATAACTGAAGTGCTGCTGCTTCCCATGTTGTTCCTGTTTTGGGAACAAGTAGATTTCAGCCACCAAGGCTTTCAAGCCGGCACTTTTCGACTTCCACAGAATTCACTTGAAAGAAAAAGATCTCTTTCTGTTAAGGGATCTACCACTGTAATTTGTGTTTCCAGGACATCTGGGTTCTTATCTGTGCCTGACTTTAAGCGTATTTAACCCCCCCCCCTCCAGCTACACTTTTTTGTTTTATCCCCCTGTGACTCAGGACTCATCCAATCCTTAGTCATCAGAATCTGGTTGCTTTTCCTGCTTGCTTGGTTTAATATTCATTGATTGCCTGGCTGTGTATGTGGATTCCAGTGGTTGGTGACTCCTCTTTGTTTATTAAGAGCAAGAGGCACTGGGTTGCATCAAAAGATGTTCTGTTCTGCCCTTCGCCCCCTAAGGAAGGAGAGCTACGTGTCTGACGTGATGTCACAGCAGGTCTGGAGTAAGTACTGCAGTCTGCTGCAGACACGCCTGCAGCAGCGTGAAAACAAGTATCTTCAGGAAATAGAGGCAGGCATGGTATGCACAAGGATCACGTACAACGTATTCCCTAGAGCAACCTGTTGTGCCCTTTCACGTAGGCACATCAGTTAAAAAAAATCCTGCTGGGGATGGCCTGTTCTGTTTCGTTTTGGGTTTTTTGGGTTTTGTTTTGTTTTTTCAAATCCTGCTGCTGATTCCAAAAATCTGCTTGATGGTTGCAATTACCTCTTCTTGTCAATGCAGTTTCTTGCAGGAACCTTTTAGTTCCTGAGAGGCTTTTCTCAGCAGCAGCAGCAGCCATTGGTTGCGTGTCCTCTGACTGTCAGCGAGTGAAACTGTTGTTGGGGAAAGTTTCAGGTTACCAGGATGGCAAGCCCACAGAAGAGGAGGAGGTAGGCAGAGAGGACTGTTGCAGCTGCTGTTTCTGATTGGCTAGATGCTTCAGCTGCTTCCCTGGAACAAAAGGTCAAAGAGTACTGCAGCCGCCTCTTGTAGACTGGAGCCGCAGAGAGCCCAGCATTACTTTGCCTTGCAGAAGTTTGGAGAGGGGGGTTAAGCGCCAGCTTCCTAGGGTGAAAGTAGCTTTGCTGCATTCTCCAGTGAGTTTCCTCTGTGTAGCCTATAGCACTCTTTATCCTCCGCCTCTCTCTGTGGGTAGGAAATAGGAATACACTGCTGGTAGTCTGGGAAGATCTTCACTGCAGAGAAAAACCTGGTGTGGAAGAAACAGTTGCATGTCACCAGTATAAACTTTTGTTTCAGGAATGGCTTGTGAAATCATGCCTCTGCAAAGGTACATTGCGGTGTGTTGTTTTTTTTTTTAAATAGCTTTTATTTGGGTTCATACATAGACCTTGTTCATACAAGATTTGAAATGATGCTATGGCTAATGACACTGTTATTTATGAATGACTTTGTGTAACAAGTTTACAGGATGTGAATGTTTTCGTTGCTGGGTGAGACATTTGCAGTTATTAAAATTTCCTCTTATTTCTGTTTAGCTCAATATAAGACTTGACTTGCCTCCTTACTCTCCTGCACCTCAAGCATAGATGCTTATGGGGATACTTAATAGCAAATAGCTGGATTTCTAGGGTTCCTGAGAAGAGTGTGAGCACAGAAACACCATGGGTGGTTTTTTAGGATGTGTCTGACCAACTCTTTAGCAATCTTTGGAACATGAGAACCACATTTTCGTTTTGGTTTTTTGTGTGAAGGTTTCAGTGCTTAGTTAAAAAAAAAAAAATTTCTTTGCAGGAAGCCTACCAAGATGACACAGGTCTTTTCAAAAGACTCTTAAGGGATTTGGATGCCCAAATCCCATTGACTTAGATGCCCTCTGTGCCTTTGTAAATTTCTCCCATTCTGATTGAGGTAGGGTTTTCCCATGTAGTACAATAATGAAGAATTTACAGTTGAACTGACAGAACACATCTAGAGATGCCCTATCCCCAGAATATTTTAATCCAGGTGCATGTCAGGTGTGATCCTCCTTGCAGCCACCTTTGAAACAGAAAGGCTGGGGTTTCACGGGACTGTTCTCTTTGCATAGCACCCAGACATACAGCTCCTTAGCAGTGGCTGTTGCTGTGTGTGTGTTAAAATAGTATTGGGGTGAACAGCAACTTAGCTGTTAAAATGAAAATTTGATCAATTCTTTTGATTGTGGTACTTATTAATATTTTTGATGTTTCTGTTTTCTGAATGGTGCTTTTGCACCCACACACACCCCCTTAGGTAAAATACTCACCTTAATGCAAATTAAAATAAATACAGTAAGTGGTTGATCATGCTTTTTCAGCATTGTTCTTTAAGCATTTAGCATTGTAATTTTAACAGCATCTCTGAGCTGTCTTTTCCTTTGCACTAATAAATGGCAATTGAATTTGGTGTCCAAATCATACTGCCCTGTGCAGGTAGATGTGGAAGAGCTCCTGTTATGCAGTAATGCAGTCAAGAGACCTCCATGTTGATGACTGCAGGGAAACAGAAATACTGCCCCTTCCTTACAGTATGAAGAATTCACTGTACTGATTTCAGTTCTCAGATGCTCACTCTCTGCTGTCAAAACCTGTGCCTGTTACTGTGCTTTCTATAGCCACCTCTTGTCTTCAAAGATGTTGGTGTCTCTGCTCTCAGTTCTTATTCACAGGGCTGCCTGATTATACGCTTTGTTTTTATTAGTTGTAATGTTTAACTTGAGAGCTGTTAGTAATGCAATATATTTGAACAACAAGACAGCTGATTTTTTAAAAGAGCTTTTTAAAAATTCTGATTCAGCAATGAAACTATGCATATGATGTAGAATCATTTGGGTTTTGTATTTAAAAGTAACAATTTAGAACAGATACATGAAGATCAATTTGGCTTCTCAGTCTCCTCATTTCCCTTGATATGTAGATAGATGCATATGAATTCCTGCAAGCCCCCTACCACCACATCATTCTATTCACCACCCAATTCTTTCATTTCAGATCTCCCTAACCTAGAATCTCCTTTCCTTCTAGGCTAAATTTTCACTGCAGAATAAGGTGTGTTTTTACGCTCAGATAGAACTATGCCTAATCTGCCCTGCTGCAAAATCCTGTCCTTAAGGTGGCTGTGTGATTGGTGTTGACCTTGCTTAGTTTACTTCATGGTAAAACTGCAGTGCTTTTGCACCATTAATATTTTACAGCTGGAGAGCTGATGTGTGTTGAGGTAAAATATAATTTTTTTCGACGATGAAGACAGAACCTTAGATTCCTGGTTGCGCTGTTCTCTGTGGCTTTACTTGGCAGGCCAGTGGTGACCTCCAAGTGTTGTTCCACAGACTAGCAGATACAAGCACTTGTACAATGAGCTTCATTCTCTTCTCCTTTTTCAGAAGATCAGTCTCTTCCCAGTAATAACCAAGTTATGGCCTGAACCTTACAGTCAAATCTATGCAGATGGAACTCTGCCCCACAGATCAGCCACCTGAGATGTTTTTGTGCTGTGCTTACAACTGTGGGGCCCTGATCTACTCCTGAATCTAACCCAAAAATACAAAGATTTCATTCTGTAAATGACAAAATGAACCATTTTAATATTTTGATATTTTTTTTAATTTTGAGCTTAAATGTTTGAGCAAAATAGATACACACTGGGAAGATGTTCCTATTGACCCAAATCTGCATTTTTTGGCAAAGGAAGTTTCAGCTGGAAAATTTGCTCAGTTCTAATCAAGATATTCATGTAGGGGAAGAACTAGCCTAAGATACTATGTAATATATATGTATTCATGGAACTGTGTGTACTGTGCATACATTTCATACTATATATAGATGTTTATCTAAGAAATGGTATGCCATCTGAGTAAGAGAGAAACACAGGATGCATGTACTGTCTTTTGTAGTACATAATGTGAAATGTCCAGTGGTACTCTGCTACTGTTTATAATCCTGTTCCCAAAACACTGTATTCCTGTTTTTCAAAATTGGCATCAGTAAATCTTGATTAATATTTTATCAAATTTATTCTAGGTGAGTGTATATGTCCTATTACAAACTTCAAGAAACTGGAACATGTGGCTGGCCGCTTTCACAAAATGTACCTGCCACATTTGCTATTTAAGTGACTGATAAGCGAGCCATGTATGTGATTTATTCCAAAGCTCTGACAAAGTGGGATTTTCTCCCATGAAAGCTCATGCAATAAACAAATTTGTTAGTCTTGAAAAGTGCCACAGAGCTTGTTGTTTGTTATGTACTGGTATGTGATTTAGGATCTGTATGCAATCCAGTGGCCTCATGTTTTTACACTCTGCCAACCAGAAACAAACGACAGGAGGAAGGAGTAAGAAAACCACATCAGATATTTTAAGCCCTTTTATGAATAGTAATAATGGGGCTAATGATTTCCAGTCAGGCTGCCTGGAGTTCACAGTCACTAATAAGATTATTTCATTGATTTTTCTCTATTTTTATGAATACAACTATATTTTTGCTAATATAAGTTATTTCTATTCTAGCGCATTGTCTTCTTGCTGGAACTGCAGACAGGTTGTTTATTGTAGTTTCTCTTATTCAGAGCATTGAGCAGCTGACCAGAAAATCATATTAGAAGATAAGCCTGATGAAATCATAGTGAGCCATGCGTCTTCTGTGTCACCTTCCCTCCAAGGAACACAAAGTGTTTTACAAACATTAATGAAATAAACTTCACAGTTAAATTCTGAGGGTGGTTGTAGGTCGGAATTACCAAACCCATTTTGCAGGTGGGGAAAGTGAGACACAGAATGTAAATAACCAGTGTAAGGTCACACACAAAGCCTCTGATAGAGCCAGAAATAAAATCCATATCACTAGACTTCAAGTCTCTGGCCTGATCTGCTATGTGTGTGTCTCAGTGCCCAGTGAAACAAATGGGAGTCTTTCCATTGACTTCAAAGGGCATTAGCTTTCAGTTTCTAAAATGCAAGCTGCTTATGTAAATCTTACAGTTTATTAAGCTTTGGCTCCAATTCTTTTCTTTGATAAATATTTCTGGATGTGACAAATATTGTAAATGTAATATCGTATGGTAGCTTGAGCTGTCTATAGCCAAGGTCAATTACTTTCTCTTGCCAGTCCCAGCAGATCAGAGAAGGAAATCTACATTTTTTAAAAATATATATCCTGAAATATTGGTCCTTTCAACATATTTACTTGACAGCCATCAAGTATTTAGAAGGAGCCCTGAAGCAAAAAACGTTAGTTATTTAATTACAGTTTTGTTTCATTATTGTGCAACACGTGTATAAACTATGTACACCTTGGCACTGATAAATTCTAGGAAAGGGTACAATTTTGGCTGGAGTATTCTTGGAGTCCTTCCTTCTATCCTTTCTGACCTATTTTCTGGTTTTATCCGATTGAAGAACTTCGCCAAATCATAGAAAAAGGAGACAAGACTCTGCCCTATGCTTTTTTTAAAATCATAAACATGAAGTAATATTAATTTTAAAAAGAGAGAGAGAAAATCAAAGGAGGTTGAATAGCATTTACAGCTGCTTACAAAGAAAAACATATCAGTAACAAGATACTGAGCAAAAACCAGTTGCACAAAATTTATACAATTGATTTGAAGAGATACAACTATACAAAGTTAAGTTAAATGTGGACTGTAAAACAAACAAACAAACAAGAGTCCTGTGGCACTTAAAGACTAACCAGTATATTTATGTAGAAATATATTGGTTAGTCTTTAAGAGCCACAGGATTCCTCTTTTGTTTTTTAAACTGACTAAAAAAAACAAATGAGTCCTGTAGCACTTCGACTAACCAGTATGTTTCTATATGTTGGTTAGTCTTCAAGTGCCACAGGACTCCTTGTTTGTTTTACTGAACTAGACTAACACGGCCATCCCCTTTTGGAATATGGACTGTAGTTTGCAATGGGAAGAGGAGGTTCAATTCTGCTTATCTTGCTATATTATTATTAGTGTTGCACTTTTGTCACAGAGATTTTTAATAAATTGCATAGCAGAAGTGTGAGGGGAAAAAGATAAGTCAGTGACAGTGGGGAGCTCATAGGGAGGTGTTGGAGAGCAAACCCATCCACTTTCTAACCCCTCTGCAGCAGCAGCGCTTTTCTCATATGGCTGAGGCTGACTTTTTGCTCCACGTTTGTGATGTGGTCCATGCAGTAATGGAACCACTCATGTTTGGTACATCCACTCCTCCACAGATGTACCTGTACAGCTACAAATATGTGGATTTGCATCAATCTTCATCTGCAAGAAGTGGTCCACAGATATCCACTGATTTTCAGGGCTCTATGGAAGGAACAAAACTGAGTGGCATTGTGAACCCATGTGCTAGGTCATAATGCTGATCAAATTAGTCCACTACCTCTCTCTGCATCTAAGTAGGGGTGGACACACCAAACCCGAGCCACTCTACAGTCACATGTGCCAGGTCGCAATCCTCAGAATGAGGAGCCAGGTCTAGCTCCACAGGGGAAGAGATGCTGCTGATGGTCATGGACTTACTTGAAAACTGTGATTTCTGCACCAGAATCATAGCCATAATATCTTTTTCCGCACTGCTGCTGGTTTGTAATGTGAAAACATAGTCAAAATGTACATCAGAACTGCCCAAACTGAAAGAAATATTGCTTTTGTTATGGAACCTGCAGTCCTCATGTCCTTGGCCTCATGAATCAGTATATGTTATTGAGGCAATGCACAGAGCTGTGTAAGTGGATATTTAGTAGTTTAATACATGCATTTATGTTATAGTGGCTTTCTCTAGGGTTAAAAAGAGAATGGCTTCCCATTATAAATTGGGTACTGATGCCTATTTTAGGTCTTGTTATAGGTTAGCAAATAATAAGTCTTTCCTCAGTGGTCTGAGATGCGGATTCTGCACATTTATCTCAGCTTATTACAAAATTGACTGTTTGTTGTTTTTTTTTAAGAAGGCCAGATCCATGTTTATATCTTATGTGGAGCTCTGGTACTAAGAGGTCGTCCAGCCTTTCTTGCAACTTGGTCTTACCCTCACAAGCTAAGGCAGGCTCCATATGGATCAGTGCTTGGATGAGAGACTGTGAGAGGAAATACTCAAGTTTTGCAGAAAATGGGGTAGGAAACTCTTCTGAAGCTTCTGAGTCAATACCAAAACGGTTTCCAAAATATTAAGGTCCTTTCAGATTATACCTATGGCATAAGTTTGTAACAAAGAGAACTTTTGCTGAATCTGGGTCCAGCATTTTGCTGTGTAGTCCTCAATCAGCAAAAGTACCTGTTGACTTAAGCTGATAATAGATGGACTGCTAACATAGTTAAAATCATACCTTTGCTTAAAGTGCTTTTCTGAATTGATGCCATTGGAAAGAGAAGAGCTTTAGACATAATATTTTTCTGAAGCTTGCTGGATATGAAAGTTTGATCTTTTTTTTAGGTCATCCTCAGAACTAAGCAAGAGCACAGGTCTCTCTTTTTATTTTAAAATAAATAAAAGTCAGCATGCGCCAACAGTTGCTACACAGTGGTTTTTGGGATGCCACAGTCCCCCTCTGTAATTAGAATAGGAAACCATAATATCCCTTAATAACTGAATGTTAATGTTGATTTTTAATGGTGATCACAGTGTGCTAAAACAGCTGTGTTACAACATTAAGTTAAATTTGTATTCCTTCTTACTTGCATAAAGGCAAATGGGTTTTATTTCTATTAATTATGTCTTCCTTTTTTCTCCATCAGCCACCTCAGTACTACTGCTAAATTTTTGATCTGCAGCTTTTTTCCCTTCAAAGAACCTAAAGTACCCTGATAATGTTTCTCATTACCAACTCCTTCCCTTTTGCCCAGTATGTGGAGGAGCACAAGGGAACAATTGCAATACAATGCAATAAAGATTAATCAGATATTTAAGTCTTTCACATTTCACTCAAACCACACTGGCCTTAAAAAAAAAAAAAAAGGAACTCTGAAGGATTTTTGAGGAAAGCTGTACATATATTCATGCAAACTACTACCATGCCATCATATATTGTTTTCTGCTGAAGACGGTTTTCAATAATTTCATTTAAAAAAAAATCAAAATAGGAAAATGTAAAGGACCACTAAAATCTTTTGCAGAAGTCAAGTTTTGCTATCTCTGACATACATGCTTTAACCTGCCATGCTCATTGTGAATGGTAGGAAGAAAACTAGACTGCCTTTTTAGTCTCAGAATAGCAGATCTCGCAGTTGAGCCCAAAATAACAAAACCCAACACAACCACCCCTTTAGAACCTGTTTTAGAATAGATACCAGTGGTAAAATGATACCGTTAGCTCTTCCATGGCTCCTCAATTTGTCTGTAAAAGTAGCAAGTCAGACCCCATAAATAAAGTGCTGAAACAAAAGGAAAAAAAAAAAAAGAAAGAAAGAAAATTTAAAGTCCCTCATAGTTTTTCTTTTTTTATTTGTTTTTAAACAGTGATGGAGGGGAAGGGAGAGCCTTTCTTTTTATCTAACTTTTTGGGACAGAACAAACATGCAGTCCGTGGCAAGGCAGTAGGAAAACATGACCTTGGCTGAGCGTCATAACCATGTTAATGTCTAGGTCCTTTGTCACCATTGCCAAAACGTTGACATTTCAGTCAAAGTACATTTGGAACCATTCTATTTTAGAGCATACCAAGAATTAAAATAAAGATTTTTGCCAAGCCCTGCACTGTCACTGAGCGGCCTTTTCCGACAAGGGTGTTTTTGTGGAGATGACTCTAGCCAAGGACATGGAGATCTGATACTCTGGGTCAGGGGTTCCCAACCTTTTGTACCAAAAAAAAACAAAAAACCCAACCCACTCTGTGACCCCCAGCGGTTTGGTATGTCACTGCCGCAGGCAGAATCCAGCCCGTGCCCGCCAGAATCTGGCCCACATCACAGAGCAGCAGAGCAGCGGTGGGGGGGTGCAGGAAAAATCTGGTATGGCAGGGCTTCAGTGGGGGAGGCGCCAGTGAGGTCCAGCCCAAGTCACCCCAGTCCCCTCCCTAACCCCACATCCTGTCACTGGCTTCCCCCACTGCCCTAGGCCGACCCCCCCACCTCCACACCCATTCCCCAGGTGTCCACCCCTGAGCCCAGCTCCCCCCCACCCAGGACCCGCTTACCTCGCTGCTGGAGCTGGGAGTGGCCATGCTGCAGGCTGCCCCTTCCACCCTGAGCATGATCTGAACATGCTCAGGGTGGTGGGACAGTTTTCAAAACTCACAGCCTGGGGCAGAGCAACTCTTGCCATTGTCTGGCATCTGGCTCCCCCAGCTCCAGCCACGGCACCACTGGCATCATCTGACCCCAGCTCCCAGCCTGTCCGCGGACCCCTTCAAGTAGCTCTGCAGCCCCCCAGAGGTCCGTGGACTCCAGGTTGGGAACCGCATCTGTAGGTCACCAGGATTCTGGGATATCTTGGGATGGAAAGTTTATCAGTCCTCGATATTAGTTGTCTGCATTAGAAACTCAGTCCAAATGGATGTGAATTAGCTCAAGCTGTGGGAGGGGCATGCCTGTTCTCTTATTTTATCTAAGGTGAAATGAAGAATTTAAATAAAAATAATAATAATGCTCCTCACTGGGAGCATGAACACAGGCCAGCAGTAGGTGCAGTCTACTTGTAAAGTCCATGTTGTAAAAGGATGGGAAATAGCTTCCAGGACAGACACTCACAGATGGGCTGACTATGAATATTTGCAGTATTGTCTGCCCACCCTAACCTTTAAAGGTAATTCTTCAGGTGTTCACATTTTTGAAATTAGAGCAGAACATATGCTATGTAATTTCAGTAATGTGAACACCTGAAGAATTACCTTTCAGAGTTAGGGTGGGCAGACAATACTGAAAATGTGGTTTCAAGCATTTGGGCTCTGAATGTGGGAAAATGGGGCAAAATTAAAGCTATGAATATTTGGCCTTCAACCAGAGGCACAGCAGAACCTGGAGCACTTGCCGTATGATGGTGGGAACAGCCTTGAGGAGCCAATGCAGTCCATCCTTGCAAAGGCTCATGAGAGCAGTAGCTCAGCTCAGTATTTTAGAAGCATTCAAAAGTTGATGTTCAGAAGATTTCCTCATTAAGAAAAATAGAGAGGGTGCGTGTTGGGGGGAGGGCATTTTCAAGGGGGAATGTGTGTGTATGCGAGAGGTTTCACAGAGGAAATGACCACACTCTTGACTTGACTTGATTGACAGTTCAAGACTGCTTCCCTTACAACAGGGGTCTCAAACATGCAGCCCGTGGGCCGCATGCGGCCTCTAAAGCTATTTCCTGCAGCCTGCAATGACACTGTTGTTACCGATATTTGGAATGTCATTGTATGAAAAGGTTTCAGTGGTGCGGCCCTTGGGCTAATGTACTAGTGCTCAGATGGCCCTGTAACTCATCCTTATGTGGCCCTCGTGGGTCTTAGAGTTCAAGACCCCTGCCTTACAATGTGTTTCAAACTGGTTTGTCTGTCTGCTGTGTTACCTGCATGGCACAATTCCTGCCTGGCTATTTGGCACCGGAGCGTTTTTGTTTGTTTGGATTCTGAAAGTGTGTCAATGAATAGGGCAGACTTCATAGACATTGTCCATAAAGAACAAAACAAGAAACAATATGTTTTGTGAGTTGGCTATAAGAAGAGGATTTGCTTGAAGATCAGTAGCCTAATACATGTTACAGCAGCTAGGGAACGTTAGTGGCATTCTCTCAGCCTGACAAATTTTTCATCTGCACAGTAGGAGACCGGAATGCAACAATACCATGTCTTTAACAGGAAGGACAACTAAATATATATTGAGATGATTATTTTTAGAAGTGAGGACATGGTCAGGATTCAGAGTTTGTCAGGGGCTGAGTGAGAAATTACCTCCTTTTGGATGATTGTCTGAAAACCATGTATTCTGTTCAAAATCCCAACTGTGGGGAGCTGTATATAGACACTTGCATCATAGTTAGTTCAATCTACTACCCAGTCAACTGCTTAACCATCGCCAGTGAATGACAGCTGAACAGATGACTGGTTAAATCAGTTCTCCCCTCCACAGATATATTCAGTGCTCTGTGGCCATAAATAACATGTAAAATCCCAATTTACAGCCAAAGAAACCTACTTATTTGCTACATGTGTTCTGTGGATTGCAGAAAGGACTAGCAGGTGAATATGGTGAATATTCTGCTAAGGACGAGCATATATAGAGCTGCTCACTCATTCTACCCTTGTGTGAGCAGTTGACATTCCTGTTACACAGTGTAGTCTACATAAATCACAGAATCCTAGGGTTGGAAGGGACCTCATAGGTCATCTAGTCCAACCCCCTGCCAGAGGCAGGACCACTCCCACTAAACCATCCCAGTCATGGTTTTGTCCAGCCGGGCCTTAAACACCTCCAAAGATGGAGACTCCACCACCTCCCTCGGCAGCTCATTCCAAGACTTCACCACTCGCCTAGTAAAAAAGTTTTTTCTAATATCCAGCCTCGACCTCCCCAACTGCAACTTGAGACCATTGCTCCTTGTTCTGTCCTCTGTTACCACCGAGAACAGTCGAGCTCCATCTTCCTTAGAGCATCCCTTCAAGTAGTTGAAGGTTGCTATCAAATCCCCCCTCAGTCTTCTCTTCTGTAGACTAAATAAGCCTAATGCTTTCAGTCTATCCTCATAGGGCTTGTGCTCCAACCCTTTAATCATTTTGGTTGCCCTCCTCTGAACTCTCTCTAGCACGTCCCTGTCCTTTTTGTAGTGGGGAGCCCAAAACTGAACACAGTATTCTAGATGTGGCCTCACCAGTGCAGAATAGAGGGGAAGGATCACATCCCTTGATCTGCTGGTAATACTTCTTTTGATGCAGCCCAGTATGCCATTGGCCTTTTTGGCAGCAAGAGCACACTGCTGACTCATATCTAGCTTCCCATCCACCATGACCCCCAGGTCCTTTTCTACACTGCTGCTACTTAACTGAATGTTTCCCAGTCTATAGCAGTGCATGGGGTTTTTCCATCCCACATGCAGGATTTTACACTTGTCCTTATTGAACTTCATAAGATTTTTATTGGCCCACTGTTCCAATTTATCTAGGTCTCCCTGAATCCTGTCCTTGCCCTCCAACGTGTCTACTGTTCCCCCCAGCTTGGTGTCATCCGCAAACTTACTGAGAATGCAGTCTATTCCATCATCCAGATCACTGATGAACATGTTGAACAGAACTGGCCCCAGGACCGACCCCTGGGGCACACCACTCGTGACTGGTTGCCAGCTAGATATGGAACCATTGATTCCTACACGCTGAAACCGTTGATCTAGCCAGTTTTCTATCCACCTTATAGTCCACCTATCCAACCCATACTTCCTTAATTTGCCAATGAGAATGCTGTGGGAAACTGTATCAAAAACCTTGCTAAAATCAAGGTATATCACATCAACGGTTCTTCCTGCATCCAGAAAACCAGTCATCTGCTCATAGAAGGAAATGAGATTGGTCAGACGTGATTTACCCTTGGTAAATCCATGCTGACTGTTCCTGATCACTTTATTTTCTTCTAAATGTTTGAGGATGGATTCTTTAAGAATCTGCTCCATAATTTTGCCAGGGATTGAGGTGAGGCTGACTGGTCTATAATTCCCTGGATCCTCCTTTTTCCCTTTCTTGAAAATAGGCACTACATTTGCTTTTTTCCAATCCTCTGACACCTCCCCCGTTCTCCATGAGTTTTGAAAGATAACGGCCAGCGGTGCTGCTATCTCATCGGCCAATTCCCTCAGCACCCTTGGATGCAGTTCGTCCGGCCCCATGGACTTGTGCACATCCAGCTTCTTTAAGCAGTCCCTAACCTGACCTTCCGTCACCAAGGGCCTGTCTTCTTCTCTCCCATCTGCCACACCCATGGTAGTGGGCTGGGAGCTGACCTTGCCTGTGAAAACTGAAGCAAAAAAAGCATTGAGCACTTCAGCTTTTTCTTCATCCTCTGTCACGAGGATGCCTGCCCCATTCAGCAAGGGACCTACACCATCCCTGATCCTCTTCTTGTTATTAACATACTTGTAGAACCCCTTCTTGTTATCCTTTACATCCCTCGCTAGCCGCAGCTCCATTTGTCCTTTGGCCTTTCTGATTTTATCCCTGCAGTCCCTAGCAATATCTTTATATGCCTCCTTGGTCATCTGACCATGCTTCCGCTTCCTGTAAGCTTCCTTTTTATGTTTAAGCTCAGAGCAGAGTTCTCTGCTAAGCCATTCTGGCTGTCTCACATGTTTGTTCTTTCTCCTAATTGGAATGGCAACTTCCTGTGCCCTTAGCAGGGTTTCTTTAAAATATAACCAGCTTTCTTGGACTCCTTTCCCCTTCAGATTAGCTTCCCAAGGGATCCTGCCCATCAGTTCCCTGAGGGACCCAAAATCTGCTCTTTTGAAGTCCAGGGTTTTTGTTTTGCTTCTTTCCTTCCTTCCTTCCTTTAATGAGCATCCTGAACTCAACCATGTCATGGTCACTACTGCCTAGCTTGCCATTTACCTCTACCTCCCTGATCAATTCTTCCCTGTTTGTGAGCAGCAGGTCGAGAGGTGCAAGGTCCCTAGTTGGTTCCTCTAGCATTTGTACTAGAAAGTTGTCCCCAACACACTCTAAAAACTTCCTGGATTGGCCATGCACTGCTGTATTGGCCTCCCAGCAGATTTCAGGGTATGTTTAAGATTTTTTTTTTTTTTTTTAAAGACTTAAAGCATTTTGCTCAGGGCTGTGTTCTGAATGGGTACATGGTGGGAAGACTTTCTGCTGTGTGTCAGCAGTAATAGATCCTTCAGAACAAAATGTTTCATTATGCCAGTCAGTCATCTTCTTTTAAGGAAACATCCTTATTGTTGGGCGGCATAGGAGTCCTGTGCATAAAGCTTTTAAATCCATTTCCATCCTACTTTTATGGCATAACAATTGGAAGATAGCACTTTATGGTTTAAATATTATTGCTTTTTTGTTTTTTTTTTAGTTTGCATCTGGTTTTTCAAAGTGTTAAAGTAGATAGAAATTGTTCTCAAATCTCTTCATGACGCTCCCAAATCTGCTGGTACTACAATGTGTGTGTTTTTGTGTAAACATGTTGTTATCTTACAGCAGCAGGCTTAGAAATGTAGTTTATATCTTCTGTTATCATTTAACATTTTTAATTATCAGTTACAAATGAAAAATTTATTTGGATTTCAAGGGGCCCGATGGTCTAATATCCACTTTTGGGAATGCTTAACTTACAGGGGTCAAATCTTTTCATGGTTAACACAAATAGTCAACCTTCCAGTGCACGGTACATAAGGTAACTAACATACCCTCCTCTGGAAGAGGATGTACTTTTTGAAATGGATCTAAAAACCTGAGATAACCTGCTCTGCATGAATATCAAAGACATCATAGAAAGAATACTTATCTACTTTATAAGGTTAGGGTTTTCATCCCAGAGATGGCTGCATGTTAGTGCTACTGCAGATACACAGTTACAGAACACGTAAAACTATTACTTAGCCTGTGAAATTTCATAATTCTGGAAGTTAAAGGAAATAGGTTTTTTTTCTTCTAATGCTTTTAATTTTTCTTCTGGTTCAGTAGTTGTGACTATATATTTGTGTGTTTAAAACTTGTTTAATGCCATTCATAATGTAAACTAAGGAAAACACGATAGCTGAAACAAACAGCAACTTCTTCTATTGCTATCACTCCAAGAAACCCATCCCAAAAATCTAGAGTGGTTATGCCGATATAAAAAAATGTTATTTTGACCTTTGAATGTCATTGTAATATTTTCTGGGATCTGGGAACTAACTGGTACACCGAAGATAGGGCAAGAAACTGTGTATGGTTTCAGTGAAGTTGATTTCTTATGCTGTCATTGTAAATTACCCTGATGTTTAGAAGTTGTGACAGCATTGTGGATTGTTCGACACTTGGGCTTTATTATTTTTGTTCTGTGTATACCATTGGGACTGTTCTTGCATTCAGGCTATAAGTAAAGCTGTTGTATAATTGCAGTGTAATGAGTAAATGATAGAACCTCTGCCTATGGCCTCACGAATCATAAGATAATTTTTCCTTCATTTAATAAAGAATCTGCCACAAATTAAAAAGAGGCAAATACGCATTCATAAAGACTACCATATCCTGTTTTGATTACCTTCTTTCTCTTATAAATTGACTATGTAGAATGTGTTATGTACACATGCTGTAGTTTGTCTTCTACAAAGCAATAATAATAATAATTGGCACTTAGGTGGCTCTTTCTAATTCTTCAGAGTACTCTCCAAATGCTAACTATTCCTCTCAGCACTCTCTGGGAGGTGGGTGCTATTCCCAGCATACAGACACGGAGAGATGCTAAGTGACTTGCTGGAGCAAGCACAGGAGAGCCATTACATAGCACCTTTGAAAAGTTCACTGTCTGCTCCAAACTCCTAACCAGCCAGTGCAAAAGGTAGGGGAACCATTGTATGTACCCATTTGTGCCCCTCTGTGAGTCTTGTGCATCCATGTAACGGCAGAGTATAATCTTGCCCAAGCAATTTTTGAACTAATCTGTGAAAATGAACAGCAGAATTTCCAAGGATAGTTGAATGATTGGATCACTTAGAGAAGTAGGAAATCTGCAGTCACTGTTGGTGCAGTGCAGAGCAGTTGTCCGGCCTTATAACCTCAGCATTAGCTTCTGTTCTGTTCTCTGTGGTATTTTGTGTTGCTGCAGAGAAGAGGGCTGTCATTCCATCGTGAAGATTACCTATGACACAGGTATGCGTCAACTTGCCTAGACACTTCCCTTGCACACAAATGTGGGATGAAGGACAATAATGCAGAAACGTGCTTGTAATAATCTCTGTAAGCTGGCTTGATCTCGTTCTGTTTTTTAAGAAAATGTTCAGGGATATATTGGATGTACATTTTGGGGAGCTGTAACAGTATTGGCTGGAGAGTCAGTAATTACAGAGAGAGGCAGATTTTGGTTAAGAAAGTTGTATGTGGCTGGCTCTGGGCCAAGTTCTGGGCTTGGATGCTTGGACAGTTTCCTTTTGACTCCGTTGGGAGTTGCTGATGTATGTCTGAATACAGTATTTGGCCCTATATCAACAAAATCGACAGAGGCTTTCTTCTCACTTTTTTGGTTTTTTTGTTCTGTTTTGTTAAGTTAAACTATTTAACATCTCAAACCAGTAGCAGAGTTAGGGGTAGTTTTTCACTACTGCTTAGCTTTGGTCTAGTTCTGCTCCCAATGAGGGTTTACACTGATTTCAACGAAATCAAATTTAATCAATTTCAGTGTAAGCAGAGTTAGACCAACCTTGAGGACTTTTGACAAAGTCATCCAACACAAACATTAAAATCACTAGTTATTTTCATATACCAAAATCAGTTTCTAGCCCTAAGGACCTGTAATCAAGGTGCCAACCTACCCAACACACCTAACTGTAGAAGTTATTTTTGTATGGCTTGATTGGGGAAGTTTGTGTTCTAACATTGGGTAAGGTGAATAGGACATGATTATATAACTGTGTTGGGGAATGGTGGTACAGGCTATGAATAGAAGATGATAATACCAAAAACAGCATTTTCTTACTCCATTCAGTCTGCTTTTGACCTGGAGATTTCACTCTGGAAGGGGGAACATTGAATTGTTGTCCAGTGTCTTGCCTAGTTATGACCTAAAGTGCAACACAGTTCTTCTATGAGTTCCTAACCATTTTTTCTACACTACAAATAGCAAACGTACAGATACTTCTGTTTATCGACGAGGTTAGACTTTTAGGCCTGAACCTGTAAACTCTTACATACTTAACTGTTGCGAGTAGTCGTAGTGGCTGGAAGGAAACTGTCTGCAGCAGGAAAATTAAACGGGTGAAAGTGCTAGTAGGATTAGGACTGTAGTACAGGTGAGTCTTCAGACAATGCAAAGGCAACACACTGTACAACACTTCAGAGAGGAGAATCATATAAAGCTAAATTCATTCTGATTCTCAACATAGCCCTGCAATCCATGGCATGGAACCTGGGCTGAATTTGGCCAGTAATCCCAATCAAGGCCCCAGTGGACTCAAGTCAAGGAGGAACATTCCTCTCCCCCCTGGCCCCCTTTACTTATTTATTCAGATCTTACTAAGCACTATGTAACTCCAGTTTTACACTAGTACAACTTAGTTCCATTTCAGTGGAGTAAAACCAACATAAAATTGGAGTAATGCCGTGGTTAACTCTGTGTGTATCTACTTACTAATTGGCATCTTAAAATCTTTTTAAAATAATCTTGTTTAACAGAAGCTTTTCTGTTTACCTTTAACTAGCAGGTTATTCAATTCTGAAGCTGCACAGAGCAAAAGGCCCTGGTTATTATTGTAGGCAGATTTCTTTATAGTTGCTATGGGAATGATCCCTCAAGTGCTGTGAATTGCAGTGACTCTTGACGGTTCTGCAGCAGACCACTCCACATTAATGATCGCTGGCAAATTAGTTGGGATTTCATTACTTAGGGGACTATAATTTTAAAGTTCCTTTCTATAAATTACTGTAGAATAGAATGTGCACACACAAATATAGTCTTTGGAACAGACACATGATGTTTCATTTTTATCTTGTTTTTGAAAGAACAAATGTTTTGCCACAAATTTACTTGCAAATAAAGAACAGAACTACATGCTAACTTTAAAAATGTCTTTTATTTTTAGTTCCCAAGACGATGAGCGGCCTATGTCACCCTTCTATTTGAGGTATTTACTCCTCCTTTTTATTTGTTTCTCTGTGTGGGAAAGATATGATATTTGAAGGTAATGTTGGGGGATGGTGCTGGAAATAATGCAAATGGGCTCTAATCAAGTCTAATTTTATTGTTTACTGTCATGATCACCTCATTAGCCAGTGGGGTGGGAGAATCCACTGAGATGTAAAAAGATTCAAAGCTTATGGGTTTAGGGTTTCATTTAAAGTCAGGCTTGCAGACTTTTCAGTTAGGAGCTGAACTTGTTTTTCAAGTAGATTGCATAATTTCTTTACATAATTTAGCTGATTAGATAATATTCATTATAAGCTCACTGGGTGACTTTGCCACAAGCCTGGACTATGGGGCAACACATAGCTACACTGTCCCAGAAGTTGGGTTGGATACAACAACTGCTCTCCTGCTATGCAGGAAGCCAATGTAGAGAAATAAAAGAATAAAAAAAAAAGCCTTCCCCCACAGGAGCGTCGCTGTCCTGGGGAAGGACCCGGGGCACCAGCCTGGCCGGGGACAGGGCCAGGAGCAGCCACGGGTGGCTGGGCCCCGGATACCAGGCCGGGGACGGGACTGGGAGTGGCACCATGGCGCAGGGCCACCCGGCCTTGGGGAAGCAGCTGTGGGTGGCTGAGCCTCGGATCCCCAGCTGGGGACAGGGCTGGAGTTGCTGACGCGGGTGGCTCAGCCCCGAATCTCTGGCCCAGTTGGGCCGGAGACCAGGAGAGGTCCTGCAGGACCTGGGGACTGGCGCCGAGATTTGGGGCACGGGTCCCGTGTGCCCAGTGCCAGCGACACCCCTGTTCCCCCCCAGACATGCCTGCTCAGGGAGGAATTACAGTCTGGCTGTATGAGAGAGACCTGCATATAGGGCCTGTGGATCTTGAAAGGTGTGTTTGGGTGTAATTGATTGTCACAGCAGTGGAGATACATCTACAGGTTTTGCGTTTTTGTTCTGGCAGGGTCTAGTCTTGCTTTGAATTCATGGGTCCTGGTCTGTGGGAGCTTGTTTCTGGTGATGAGCTTGGCAAGGTTGAGTGTTTGTTCAAAAGCCAGGAGAGGGGGGTTGGAAAAAATTTCTTCCAGGATGTGATCCCCTTCAGCTCATTACAACACACTATCTATGTACTAAACACCAACCCTGCTTTGGCCTATAACTGCGGAGGTGTTAACTGTTCACGTCGTCTTAAATGGTCTCTTACTGCATGTTAGCTTCTTTTAAACTATCTGTTCCAGTTTGTGTGTAGCTGTGACACCGAGTGCCTTTCCCAGATCTGAAGAAGAACTCCATGTAAGATCAAAAGGTTGTTTCTCTTACCAACAGAAGCTGGTCCTATAAAAGGTATTACCTCAGCCACCTTGTCTCTAATATCCTGGACCAACACAGCTACAACTGCACTGCCGTCAGTCACTCCAGAGCCAGAGTCTCAAACTCAAATCACCATGAGGGCCACACGAGGACCAGTCCAGGGCCACAAGTGGACTAGTACATTAGCCCAAGGGCCACATCAAGGAAACCTTTCCATACAATGCTATTGCAAATTATCAGTAATAAAGGTGTCATTGTGGGCCACAGGAAATAGCTTTAGGGGCCTCATGTAGGCCATGGGCCATTGTTTGAGACCCCAGCTCTAGAGATGAAGACATTAATTTCTTTTGCCTGTAAAATGATGTTGCCAACTAGGAGCCAAATTCTCTGTTGATACAAATCAGCACAGTTCTATTGACTTCAATGGTGCCATGTACTGAATTAATACCAGAAGAGACTGGTCTCCAAACCTCCAAATGATAATTGAAAAAAGGATCTGGCCAGAGAAACTGTTGTATTAATGAGGGAACTGAGAAAGGAAAGAGACAGATTCAATTTTAATTGAATTGACCATATTAAAATATACTGATTTTTATTTTAAAAGAAATATTCTTTTACTAAGATGGTTTTTGTGGTGTTTGTAATTTTGTTTAGTTTATTTTTAAAATTGTGTATGAATTAATTCTCACATACATTCCTGTCCTCCTTTGTGGACTTGCTTTACTCTTTGTTTTATTAGCAGAAAGTACAGGAGGATTCATGTTACACAGATTGTTAGTATGCTGGTATCTGTTAAATCTACATGAAGACATTCAGATGTGTGTGAAAGAGAGAGCTGTTAATAATCTGTTTATCAGATGGGAAGGAATTACAGATAGCAATAGGGCAGGCTGTCTGGATAATCTAAACTACTATCCTGCCAAGGCAAGATCATTCTCTAAAGTGTATTCTCTGGGGTGTTATGTAATCTAGTTTTAAAAAGCCCAGTCAGTTTGGTTTCCACTTCATGCTGCTAGGCCATGCAAGCACACTAGGCCACGTAGACATAGAGGGTGCCCCCAGATAGACAACATGCTGACTGTCTGTTGTCACGTACCTTCCTGACTGTCCATTGCCACATTCCCTTTCCCCCTCTGTTGTGGTAAGATCCTTCTCCTGATTGTCTCTTGTGACGGACCTTCCCAGCTGTCCATTGCCACATACCCTTTCCCCCTGTATAAGACCCTTGGGTGTCACCACACTGGGGCCAGCAGGGTACGGGCGCTGGATCTCTGACCGGCAGCACAGCCAGAAGGGGCTCAATCCGGCTCTGGGCCACTTCTGGCAAGTGGCAGAGGCTCAGAGATGGCTCCTGCTGCTTGTGAGAAACCACAGGAACCGTCTCCCTCTTCAAGCCTCCGGCAAGTGGCAGCAGTTGTATTGGTCCCTGGAGCAGAATCAGGGCTGGGGGGACAGGAGCAGGTCCTGACCCCCCTCCAGTAATGCCCCTGCTCCTGACTGTCTATTGTCACGTTCCTTCCCAACTGTCCATTGCCACATACCCTTTCTCCCTCTGTTGCCATGAGATCTGTTACCACCCATCCCTTGTCACATACCCTTCTCTTCTCCTGTACTCCTCCCTGGCTGATGTCACGTATTCATCCAACCCCCCTTATACAGCATCCCCACTACTGTCTTTAAAGTGCTAACTCAAGCACCAAGGCTGGTTAGCACATCCTAAACTATATGCTGTCTCTACAAATGATTCCTCTCCCTCTTCAGTGTTTACATTTTTCAGATGCTGGTGGATTCTCAGTATGTTTCTCCCTTTCATTTTTAGTTGTTGCTTAGGAACTGTCATTCCTAGCTCTCTATCAGAATTACTGATGCCTACATTCTTCTCTCCCACTGAGTGTATGTGTCTGATTTTTCCCTGAAAGTCGTATCTTACATTTCTCTTGCAGAATCTTTTTTAAATTTCTGCCTACATTTCCAACTTATTTTATTTCTGATCTTGCTAAGGCCTTGTTTCAACTGAGACAAATGAAGTTGACCTAGAATTGGTCATCTTACAGCCATCACAGAGCTTACTGCTGTGGCTGATGCCCGCACTACCCTTCTTGGGTCAGTGGTGCACATCCTGATGAGGAGCACTTCCACTGACGTACAAGGGGCAGCATGGGCAGCTGTGAACCCAGCTCCTCAGCTACTTTCTGGGAGCCCCACAGCCTGGCAACCAGTAAGGCTACACCATCCTCACTCCCCACTTGTAGGTAGCCCTGTGCATCTCCCCTCCCTATTTCTAACATGATCCAGAAGAAACCGCCTAGAGTTCTCCCTCCCCATTCCCAGGGGAAAATCTCCCTCTACCACAACCATCAGGGTTAGATAGAAGGAAGTAATTCTGTTTCAGTTTTTATACACTGTATGACCTTTTTTTTAAGCTGTTTGTTGAACCAAAATCTGCAAGGAACTGTCCATGTTAGGGTAAAAATAAAATACAGCATTAAGGCATTATAGATAAAGCAGTGAGATGTGGGGGGAAGCTACCTCATATGGATACTAGAGGTATCTATGACAGTCTGATTCTACATTAGTTGCTGTAGTGGTTCCCAGACTTTTCTCTGCCATGGCACGTTGATGCCTTTAATTATTTTGAGGCACACCACCATATAGTCTCCAAATGAACTCATGGATATTTATGAGCCAATATAGAACAGTTCGAGCACTTTTTAAAAAATTCTGTGGCACACCTGCCGAGGCCTGACGGCACAACTAGGTGGTGTGACATACTGGCTGGGAAACACTCAGTTACTGGGATCTGATTCATGAAAGCTATATTCAGGAAAGCTCATAAACCTGTGCTTTTCTGAATAGATATGGATTTAAGCACAGGCCTAAGTGCCTTCCTACTCCCCCCTGCCCCAGAAGAAAAATCTGGGGCTGCATCAAATTGGAAAGCAGAACAAGAAAAATGTCAGTTGAGCAGATTACAGTGCATGGTAGAGTTTTGGAGAGGGAAGGATGGCCTATGTGGGACTTCAGTTAGGAGGAGGAAATTTGAAATATGTGAGGGGTCTCTTAAGTATAGTGTTTGGCTTTAATGGGAATAGAAAAGGGAGGATCACTTATGCAGAAATGGGAGGATTTACTTTGCAAGTTTGAGAAGGAATAAGTGATAATAAGTAAATAGCTTGAAACAAAAGAAATGGCTAACAAGAACAAAGAGGGAGTAGCAAACCAAGCCTAACATGTGTCTTTTGGATTATCATTTAGAAGCCATTACTGGTAAATAAAACCAACAGCTTGTAACTGTTGCTGTTATTTATCACACATGAGAAGTGTGCAATGCTGAGATTGGTTGCCAGGTGGAGCCAATTTGGCAGGAGGGCCAGCTCAGGCTGGGCACTGGACTGGTGCTTTATCAGTTCAGAGCTCCTGTTCAAGACTCATGTGGTGTGAGGCAGCTAAGACTTTTAAAATGTTTGGTGCTGCTCTTGGGAAGCAAATCACATGTGTTATAATCAACTTGGCTCCATGCAGGATGAGTGGGGAAGCCTTTGAATCATTGCATAAATCTGCCTGCTGGTCCGTTTTATTTGTCCTGCTTCGCTGTTAGCCAAGTTTACGTAACCTGTAGTCTATTCAGGTACTGTAACAACTGAATAATTAGTGTAAATATATAGGGAGATGGGTTGGTAAGTGTGTAGAGGTTTCTGGGTTTGTGCTGTACTATAGTAATTTCATGCAGACTGTTATATAACAGGCGGGTTGGATGTGAACAACAGTTCAGATTCCAAATGCTATGTAATGCTTTGCGTCTGCCAACTAGCAGAACATTCTGTCACTTTTTTTGCAAATGTCATGATTTTTTTTTTTATTAAACTCACTACCTTGATTCTGCATTTTAACTTCCATGACCAGTGAGAAATAACTTCCTTTTCCTCGATCTTATGGAAAGAAAAAGAAAGAAGACAACCCAAAGGCAAAAATTAGTATTCAGTGAATGACCCACATGTTACTTTGGATGAAAAATGTTTTGAACTCAGTTATTAAAATATATGAATTTTAAAAAACATCATTTTTTAGATTTTATTAGAAATTATGGCAGATTCCAGCCAAGTAAACCTAATCAGAAAGGTCCAGGTCATTTGTTCAGCAATACTGTTTTGAATCCTTGCAGTGTAAATATTGTAGTAGTAAAAGAAAAGGAAAGCCATACTGCTGATTTCTTTTCCTAGAGGTTTGTGCTTGAAGGGCATATATGTTCTACATTTCTGATAACAAAAGCCACATGAATATTAAAACTGAAATTATTATATAAGATGGAATGCTCTGGACTACTTAATTTTATGCAACAGGAAAGGGAGTGTCAGCTGTGTTAGATAACCCAGTTTCAGGTACAAGTAGGAACTGGCAAAGTGAATTCCAAACAAAGGCAGCTATGTCTAGCTTGGGAAGATGAACTATTAGGATAATAGTGATCTGTGCTGGAGTGTATGTACTAGAAATTGTTGTCATATACTCTGTTGTTAAAGAAATTTCTCAGTGGGTGTATTCTGATGTAAACCAGAGCAATGGAAAAAGAAGAGCATGGTACGTGAGTTGTTAATGGCAACTTTGAGTTTCAGGACAAACTCACAAATGAGTAATGTATTAAAACAATTCCATGGCCAGCCCAACTCTAGTTGAAGTCTGTAGCAAAATTTGCATTGACTTCAGCGTGTGACCAGTCCTGGATTTGTACATCAGGTGCTTTTCCTTCAATGCTATCCTTGTGGATTCTTCCTTGACTCCTACCGTTCTGTTTCTTTATGGTGTTTCACCTCACTCTCTTTCACTTATTAACATAAATCCCCTGGTACGCAAGGAGAATAATTTCATCGGTACTGCATTACTGACAAGATTCTTAGTTTGTGGGATGTGTATGGGCAGGGGTGGACAAAATTGGCTCACAGCTGGGTGCCAGCAGTTTTATTTTCGGTCACCAGAGAGTGTTCCTCCATTACATTTCTGCAGTGGAGCTAGGCAACAGGCTATTAAAACTGGACAACACAGTGACCAGAAACATTGATTTGTCGAGGCCTGTGTACAGGCAAGGCCCATGGTGACTTCACTATGTCTTCTGATATCAGCCTCAGTAGAAAATTGAACATCTCTTTGTAGAATTATAGGCTGTTTATTAAGGGGCTGATCCAGCAATGTTTTGAGAGCCTCCTGTGATGATCGAATCCTTTGAGTGGTCAGTGAATCTAAGTGGTTTGGTCGGTAGTTCTGTGCTTCACTTCTGTGCATTAGATGAAAGTGGAAGAGGCAAAAGAAACATAGAATATAGATCTCTGCATACTTTTTTCTACTCTGAGAGTTCATGCCATAGCAAGGGTACTTGTATCACTCAGATATCTCTACTTTGAACAGTAGGTACCAGTGTGTACCAGTCATAGGGGATTATACCAGAACAAGGGATAAATAAAGACATATATAAAACAGGCAAAGGAGAATTACTATTCTTCATAGGATTCATTTTTCCAGACAAAGAGGTAATCATGCAAACACGCAACACCATCTAAAGGTAAGGTTGAATCTGTTACACTTGAAGTTTCAAAAATATGAAAATATTAAGCAAAGGTTGAAATCAAGTCCTCACTGTCGCTGGACAAAGCTAATCATTTGCAGCACATCATCTTTTAAACTTTTTTTTTTTAATTTTTATATACAAAACCAGTCTTGTCCTGGTGTAAAGATTGTTACATCAAATTTCAGTATGAAACAAATTTCTGCAATGGAGTAATAAATTCTAAACTAATCAAGGTATATTGTAGACCTTAAACTATAAAGGAGAAAGCATTGAATGTGATGGTGAATAATAAATAGGTTTTTGGTTTGTTTTTTTTTTTTTTTTTTTTTTTTGAAAGATTCCAACCTCTGCATTCTTCTAATACATTTCAACATTGGAAAGTCCAGTGGTTAAATAAAAGAAATTATATTTGTAGTAACTAGGTGTTTGGAAATGTTCTGTTTTGAAAACAGTTTCTATAGCTTTTTATTGGCATTTTTTGTCAAGCAGCTTTCCTAGAAGAGTGAGCTTGTATGCCTCTGCTGAAATTTTCCTGTGGCTATCATTTACTTTATGCAGAGAAGCAAAGTGTTCAAAAGGAAAAAGTGTATGCCTTGTAAATGTGCATATGATGGCATTAGTAAAAGCCCTTAACTCTCCATAGCCTGGGACCATAATAATTGTAGGTTATTATTGATGACCAGGAAGTAACACTGTATGCTTTTGAAAATATTTTTAATCTTTTAGATTAAATTTATAGAGGTTTTCCAGGTTGCTTTAACACCCCTTCTCTGGGGCAGAAGGGAAAAGCTAGTGCTTGTAGGGTTATAATATGACCTGTCCTGCCTAATTCTAATAATAATCCTTAATATTTGACAGTAATACGTTTTGATCTGTGGTGTTTCTGTTATTGGGGGAGGTAGGGAATGTTTTTCAGTTCCCGATTAACATCCGTCCTGTAACTATGTACAGTAATAGGTAAATGATACATGCTGCACAATGTGCAGAGACTAGAAAGTCTCATTCAGAATCATCATAGGGTACATTCAGTTTAAACTAAAAGATTAGGATTCATTAAAGAAGTAAACAGATAGGGTACCCAAACCTTTCCAGTTGTGGCCTCTGAGGGAGCCATGACAAATGTGTGGGACCAAGTGCAAGACGAAATCACCCTTGTTTGCATATTTTTGGTAATCTTACCATAATTAAGAACAACAGGTGAAAGTTTGGACTATACTTTTAAAAGCACATCTACACTGCAAACAAAAACTGTTTAACTGAGGTTAAAATAGCAGTGGAACAAGGTGACTTGGCTTTTAACTCAGGTTAACTGTGAATTAAAGCCTACAGGGCACCTATGGGTTGCTCATAAGTTGCTCACCTGAATTAAAAGCTGAGTTGCTAGGTCTTTTCTACTTTTGAACCCAAGTTACTTAATCCAGGTTAAGAACCCCCCCCCCTTTTTTTTAAACAGTTTAGACTCTCCAAGGCACAAACACAGAACTTGGGTGAACACTGGCATAATTCAGAAAGCCTGGGGATGTAGTTACTTCCTTGACCTGCCCTAAGGACCACAGCACTGCCTAAAATCTCTAAGGTGCTGTAGGGTACAATGCCATGAGCACCACTTTCTGTCTCCTGGCCCCAGCCCTTGTGCTTTTTCTGGTCTTCTAAGGGAGATCTCAACAGCCTTATGACTGTCTCCCATAGTGTTTGCGTTGGGGGAATCTGTCTCCGGGCAGAATGAGAGCTTTGTAGGGCCCATTTACACCACTCTAGTCCTTTTACTTGGTGTAAAGAGGCCAGAGCAAAGATGAGACTTTCACCCCATATTTTTACCTTTGGTGTATGTAAAGTCACTCTCATGATCTTTTAAGATTAATTGCTAGAAATGCCCAACCAATTACTAGTTATTTTGTGATGCACACTTCTCTGTAACACTGCTGTGTGCAGTCTCTCTAATTCAATGCAATGCCAAGTTTAATTTCTAGCTTCCTGGATATCAGTATTAGAAGTTGTTGGTTTTTTTAAAAATACAATATTTAAAAATAACATAAATAAACTAGGAGAACAGAGGCAGAAATTATTGAGCAAGTGGCAAGGGCTTGTTCTTTGATACCAGCTTCTTTGGATGATGCTCCTCTTACACCAGCATTATGCCATGCAACTCACTCACTTGCAATGAAATTGCTCTTGTTTTGCCCTTCTGTACAAGAAACATCAATCTCCTTTCAATGAATTTGCCCAACTTTGTAATATTTAGAGAATGGAACTAATTCTAATAAGAACTTGTCTGTTGAAGTGTTACAGAAATAAAACAGTCCACTTGCTTAATAGGCCAAATGGAAGGGTATGTATGACACCCAGTAAGATTTCCTTTTCATTGGAGTTAATATCAATGGACCTGAGGTTGCTTGGTACCTGTCCATAAAATGACTGCCTAAATATGAATTTGAAGGCCTTGCTTTAGACACCTGTGTTTGAACATTTGGGTCTTTATATATCTGGATGTTAAAGGCTTGCCTTGTATTAATGGAGTAATGTAGAAAAATGTGGCATTTGTTTTCCTGCGATGGACAGGTAATTAGAGTATGTGGCCCGTGAAGAAACAGAATTTCCCTGTGCCTGGGAGGAGGTACCTTGAGGTGATGGGATACATTTGACAGTTCATGAGACTTAAGTTGTGTTTGCATGCGTGGGAAACTGAATGTAAGATAATACTGGGGCTTTCTTCTGGTTCAGATCTTCTAGGGAAAGACGTATGATGGGATTGTGAGAACAGGTCAGCAAGGAGTTGGTGTTCAAAACAAGACTTGTACCAGCAGTTTGTGGCCTAGGCAGGTTCAGAGTGAAGTCCCTGTGTTAGAAAACTCCAAATGATGTCAGTGGAATGTGGGGAGGAGCGGCAGCAATAAAATGGAATGGAAATAATATGTGTCTAACGCAGAAGGAGAAAATGATTAACCCAAGTGAACATGAGTTCACATTGTTTCACTGACTGAATGAACAAAAGTGCTATTTAGCAGCAGTTAATTACACACTAAGACTTTACTCAGAATGTGTTTTGGGTATTCTTAGCATGGTTTTTGATGCCTTGTAGAGCATGAAGCTGGGGGCCAAGTGACTTCAGCCACCCAGGAAGTTCAGTAAACCCCCAGGAATTTGTCACCTGAAGTGTTTCTTAGCTTTTTTGGGACTTTCTCATTAAATAAACCAAATTCTCCATCTATTTACCAGAGATTAACAGCATGGTCAGAAGTACACACATACCATTTGTGCCTAAAATCTAAAGCTATTTCATAATTGTTTACTCCATCAAGAGCCCCCCACCCTTAAAATGGCCTAACTTGCTTGCTAAGGGTGCAAAATAAATAAACCAATTTAGCAATGTATTTTAATTAAGATTCAAAATTAAATAGCATAGAAAGCCAATTACTGTGGAATTATAAGAAACTTAGTATATCTGAAGACTTCTGCAAAATCCTACTATTATTGAGAGACGGGCCCAGTAAAGAGCATTAAAATATCACAGGACCGAGAAAAAGTTAAATCCTGTTTCTCTTATGGCCATGCTTAATACATAAAATCTGTAGTTTCTAATTTTAAAAGGTCTAATTAAATTTAAAGATTTTCTTGAAGTACTTTGTCTTCACCAGTTGGTGGTGATGAATGTGTGTGTGTTTACTTCATGCACACAGAGTGTGTGAAGTAATTTTAAAGTCTGTATGGTATTGGCTCTCTGTTAGAACCTGCAGTCACTTATCAGAACTTTTAATGGATACCACAAAATAATTACCATATGGATATGTGTCGTCAGAAAATAGGAGGTTTAATCAATTTGAAGCTGAATCTTTGATGCGGTCACATTTGTCACAGGTTAAAGACACTACTCGACAAATGTGGAGGTTATTAAAATGTTTGTGCTTTCATGCTCTGTGACTCTTTCGAGGAGTTGTGTCTGGGGCAGAAGTTAGAATGCACAAATAAAGCAGCAGTTGAAGGGAGTAGCGTCTGTGGATGCGCTGCTCAGGTTTACGTAAACCAAGCTGGTTAGTATGGATGCACAAAATCATTGCATGAGCTAAAAACATGCTAGAAGAGCTTGTCTACAACAGGTAGGCTTTCAGTAATTCTGTCCTCTAGACCTGTAGAGACAAGTGCTGTTGTGTGCCTATACTAAACTGATTTTTGTGACACTTTTATTTTTACTTCCTCAAACCCAATTCAGCCCCTTCTCCCTAGCACTGCCAGTGAGGCAACAGTGTGCTTGACTTACTAGTGGAAACAGTGAGTTCTCCAGCCTTTTGGATGTCATTTAGTCTCTGCAGGGGAACTTCAGTAATTACATAGAGGAAGATATTATAGGGAAAGTAAAGTAAAAATCCTTAAAAACGACGATTGGTTTAAGTAATAGAGCCATTGTTGAATCAGTAGCACTTAGTTTCTGTATACCCTTTACATGTATAGGTTAAAACTAGTAAATATCGATTTAGGGTGGCACACAGTAAACCTAGAATTCTGAAGTGAGGTTTTCACAAGTCCCTGGGGACTTGGTGTGTGTTGAGTTTACTTCTGAGTACACTAGACAGCCCTGTTCCAAATTCCCCTGCTGATAAGAGGATAAAGCCAAATGTAATGTTTAAGCTAATTTATTTTATTTAATTAACATTGTAGGCATAATGAACAGGAATAAATGCCCTCTTATCTACAAGTTGAATCAACACCTGGGACACAATCTGATGGTGCATGAAAGGGTGGGGGGGACTTTCTTTGGTCTAATCTAATCTGAACCTGCAAGTTAGAGAGCAGGGCTGTAATGGCATCGTCACTTTACTTGAAAGGGCTTTAAATAGTGAGCGGTGGCAACAACAAAGCAGTTATTTTTACCTCTTTCTGAGCCTGGAGTTAGATTGAGAGGCAAACAGAGAGGAGAAAAAATAATAAATAAACAAATAAATAAATTTAAAAAGCAAAGTTAAGGAAGTAGAGAATCTCTGAAAAGGATATACATTTTGCCTTTTTCTTGTTATGTAGTTAAAGCCTGTTAAATGTGACGTCCCTCTACAGTGTGTACATTTTCAAACCGGGCTCAAAAGAACAGAGTTCATTTGATTAGTCTAAGGATAATCTACAACTGTAGAATACTCAGGGGGAAGAGAATCATAGTGTACCACAGCTGAAATACCTTCCTGTTCACTGCTGTCTCTTGTAGTGCACAACAAGTAATGCAGTTCTGAGTGTACTGGTCATGCAGAAATGTGCATTGTAATAGTGTGAGTCAAAGTTCTGTGAAAGATAAGACGTTTGTTCTGCGTGCACATAATTTAAGGATATGAATTGCTGCTGACAGATCATAACTTTAATTCATTTAATAGATAATGTAGTGTCTGAGGAAGGCAATGAGAAGGATAGCCAACATTCTCCTCGTGTTTCCTGCCAGTACTTTGGTAATTAGATCTTTCTTTCCTTTTCACAGTGCCCACGTATCTCAGGTCAGCAGTAATATTCCTGCTACTGGAGAGTAAGTGATTCTAAGTTTTGTTACTATCATATTTTGTCTAAAGCTTTAAAAAATGTTAATGTTATTTTTCTGTAGTAGCCTAGCACTTGTCCAAAGAAAATGTGCATCTTTCCAAAATGAAAATGTCTGTAGTAATCATTAGCCACTTTCTCTCAAATACGTGTCTGGATATCATAGTTTCTTGCTTCTTTCCTACCTATACAGTCTTATGATTATGCCAACCACAGATATTCCAAGGAACACCTCACTGTGCTGTAAAAAGTTCTCTTTGCCTGCCTGCACCGAAGTCCCAGATTTTGGCATGTGAACTGATTCTTGCCAATATTTAAACTAAAATATTCTTTTTTTTCTATTGCCATTTTAAAAAAGTGTTTGAGGTTTTACCGGATTTACAAACTCAGCAGGCTAGTATATATAGTCCACAGTAGTTAACATCAACTTTATAAACTCTTCAGTGACTTCATGGCCCATTTAGAGGTTCACATTCAAAGCTAACATTCAAAATTAACTATCAGATTCTCTAAAGAAATTATTTTTGCATGCTAAATGTTATTGAACATGAATGAATGAAACAAATTTAGAGTTTCAAAAAAGACTTGTTTAGAAACATGTTCCAGAGAATATTAGAAGACTTTTCAAAACATTGGGAAACTCCTTTTTCAACCTGTCATGTATCAAGAATGTTTGTCTGATCCAGGTGTAGGCAACCCCCAGCAAGTGTGCCGACAATGGCACCCAAGCCCATTCAGAGCAGCACATGGCACCCTCTTCAGTACCGCAGAAATTGTCACTTCTGCTACTGAAAGCCGCTCTGCATATCTTCCTGTGTGTGCAGCTGGGACGCAGGGTGTCCACCCTTGTCTATGCCTCCAGAAAAAAGCTGCCCGAAGTGGCTCTTCTCTGTACAGTGATGCTCCCCAAAGGAGCCATTCCAGGCAACTTCTTTCTGCACTCTAGCCATGACTGCTGCTGGATTTCCAGGCAGCTGCCACATTTTTCCAGCAGAGGGGGCTGCCAGCACCAGCTGAGGGTCAGGGAGGAAGGACCAGCACAGGGATCAGCAAAAGTTGCTGACCACTGGTTTAAAAATAAGCAGAAGAAATTTCACTTCAATCTCGATGTCTCATTTCAAATTCTTCTAATTTAGCTCTTCAGGCCAGAGTCTGTTAATCTGAGGTGCTATAGTGAGACATCTAAATAAAAATGAATTTTTTACAGAAGTTTTGACGGCTGTGGAAAGTAATGGGAGCAGAGAGTGCTCAGCGTGTCTGAAAATTGGGTCACTTTTCTTCAGGAGCCTCATTTTGGCCACCCACATGTGCACAGTTTGGCTGATGTCTTACAATGGGTCTGTACAATCACTGGCACGTTTTGGCTCTACTGCAGTACCAAAAACCATAATTTTTAAAAGGGAGAGATTTCTGGTCAGTTTGCAAGTTTAGTTGACCCTTATTTTCATCTTCACAGATATTTAGAGAAGACGATCCGCTCAGCAGTCGAACAGCATCTCTTTGACGCTCATGGCTCAGGTGGGCAGAGTTCAGAAGACTCTGAATCAGGAACATCTTCAGCCTCTTCTAATGTGTCTGCCAGGCAGAGGAGGCGGCATCACAAGGAGCAGGAAGAAGCCCGACAGAACAGAGACGTGTATGATCATGATTTCTTTTCCTTTAAAAATTGTGTTTGATTGTTAGCATCATAATCATGTCCATTAAATAGGCAAGACTCTGTCCGTAGCTCTGTTATTAGAAGCCTTGGCCCCTGTTCTTCAGCTGACAGAGAACAAGGTGACTGCTACACCTGTGCCACGCTACATCAACTTGCTAAGAGCTGTGAATTGCAAAACTAGAGACTTTGGTGGTGGTAGTTTCACATGGAAGAGGCTGACGGATGTCAGCGCAAGACCAGCATTCAGTTGATTTTTGTTTTAATTATATGTACTGTATCTGTAAACAATACCACTCCTGAAAAGATCACATTCTGGCATTTGCAACTCAGTGCTGGACAAAAGTAACTCTTTCAAATGCTTTTGTGTAACGAAACAGAATTGGGATCAAATTCTAGTTTCACATGTAGAAAGGCAGCTTCTCTTCAGATTTTGCAGTGCCCTGTGTTGGCATTTGGGAGAAGAATGTGCCCCTTTTATTAACCAAAAATAAACTTTGTTTTCTGAATGGTTACAAGATAGGTAAATATTCTTTTGAGACAACTTTTTACATGCCTTTTAAGGATTAGTCATATCGAGCATTCCTACTGATGACATAAAGCATATAATAAAGTGTCACCATTGCATTCTTAAGAGTTGATTTTCACACACAAAGATCTAAAGATTCTTTAGTGAAAGGCAGAAAATGTGACCTTTCTCCATTTCTAAAACATGAGAAGTATTTCTAGATAGGCAAGATGTTTGCATAGTTTAAGTTTTTGCAAAATACATGCATCAGAAGTTTTTATACCAAGAAATGAAGTAGAGATGAACGAGGGGAAATTGAATTTTGGGGTGAAGGGGGGCGTAACTAGAGTACAACTGTATTATGTGGCCAACATTTTGAAATTCAGGCCCTGATCTTGCAAACATTCACACAGCTGTTTAACATTAAATATATGAGTAGCTGTATTAAAAGTTAAGCATGTGTATAATTGGGGGCCCAATTTTGGCTCTTAAATACATGTTAGAATCATGTTTATAAAATGACTGCATTTTCAGAGCTGCTGAGCACCCACAAAGCTTCCTGAAGCTACAAATCCTCAGTCTCTCTTGAAAGCAAGTCACTTTTGTTTCAGGGCTTCACTTTAGACAGCTGGATTCAAAAATTATAATCCATACTACTTGACATCTAGGAATACAGATTCGTAGCTTGTAGGGCCAGAAGGAACCATTGTGATTACAGTTGTATATATCAGAGGCAATAGAACTTCCCCAAAATAATTTCTAGTGCATATCTTCTGGTAAAACGTCTCATCCTGATTTAAGAACTGTCAGTGAGGGTGGAATACACCATGACTTTTGGTACAGATGGAACGTTAACTTGGGGAAATTTAACTGCAATGATAACATTCTTACAGAGGTAGTAGCAAGCTAGTAGTAAAGATGGCTTGGGGACCTGGGGCTTCCAAGTCACCAAAGCCATCTGGCTGCAGATCTAGAGTAGTTTTTCCTGTTTAGTACTCATGGTGTCAGGCTTTTCAGGTAAGTAGGTCAAAGATGGTCTAGCGTACGTGTTTGTCAGCATATTTCTCTGCACAATCTCCACATTGCGTATCTGCAGTTAGTGCTTTCTAGCTCACGTAGCTGCTAAGTTTTCTGTGCTGTATTGACCCCAAAGCCCAGATATTGATTTAAAGCAAATCAAAAGTCCTAACTTAATGGTGTCTAGAAATCAGGTGATTTTTGTGATTTCTGAGTGATGAATTTTCATGGAATGTGTTATGGTAAATAGGGAAAATCACAAATTTCATCTGAGACCTTTTTGAGTTTGGACCGCTCTCTCCCTTTTGTGTCTGGATACAGATTTAAGGAAGATCCATGGTGCCACACCATAAAGTGGAAGCATAAACCTGGGATAATATTTATTGCATAAATGTATGCATGGGCTCACATTTCGCACACCACAAGACTGACAGCCTATATGCCATGGATCACATCTCAGGAGTTTAAAAATAATAGAACAAAAGTGGGTCTGACAGGCTTTATCCAGAGAGTTATAATTCTCTGTCATCTGCTTTTTCCAGTGACCAAACATAGAAATGACTTGTGACTTAGAAAATAACTAGAGCATTTTTAAGAATCTGAATACTTTGTGCCTCATCAAGACTTGCCGAACAATTGGGATCAGATTTTCTCTCATGTACACCAAGGCCACCCTGGAGTAACTTCACTGGCGTTAGTGAAAGCAGAATTTGAGCTTTGTCCCTCGTGTTAGAGAAATGCAGGGACTTACAGCTATTACCTAGCATTCCAGCCTTCCGTCCCTGGCATGATAGATGTACTTTTAGCTGTAGAAAGTGTAGAGGTTGGGAAGAAAGAAATACACGTTGCTATGCAAATAGAAGAAATAGAGCATGTGTTTTTGAAAGTATCCCTATTATTGCACATAAGAGACATGTATTAAAGAGGACGGGAGAGTTGCCCTGCAAAAGAACTGCAGGGGAATAGGCTAGCAGAAGATCTCCACAGTCCTAACCAAGGAGGCAAAAATTAGCATAAATGGCATTGCTGGTAAACACACAGATCTAACTAGAAAAAAAATCAGAAATTGCTCCTGGTGTTAGCTTGCTAAAATTCTTCTCATCTAACATATTCCCATGCAGCACAGCAAATCATGTAGAGCTCTATCAGAGCACTGCAGTCGTGGTTGATGAGGCACTTCCATTCCCATCCTCTTCTCTGTTAGTTATCACTTCCCGTCATTACCTCCCTTCTCCCTCCCACACCCCCAAAAAAGTGTTCAGTGGAAATCCTTATGTGTTCTCACCCCAGAGAGCTTGTGTAAATGGATGAGTTATGGTAGGATTGGGAGCCAGGCCCACATTGTGCTTTCAGTTACACTGGAGATTATTAGAAGTTACTTTAAAAAAAAAATTTTCTTTTGGTTTGGATGGGAGTTGGGTCAGGTCCCAAGTGTTGATGGTCACCATGTTGTCTCATGAAATGTACTGCACTGGTTTTCACTCCTAGATGGGATTTAGGATCTCTCAGCATGTCCTCAGTTCCCTCAGTTGAGTGAACTGCAGGTGCTGGCTTCATGGCGCTTAAAAGACATTTCCAGGGCTGCACCAGTCTGCATCATGCATTTCTCAGCCATTAGCATAAATACAGTAGGACTGTGTTTTAAAGACTGATTTATTTGCAATGTGATTTTCTGTCCTCAGAGAGGTCATCAACAAAGAAAACATTCCTTCTGGATTGGGAAACCTTGAAGACTGTATTCGGACTCCTCAGGAGGTAGAAAAATTGCAAGAAAACAATTCTGGGTATATTGGAGAAAGGAATAAACCAAAACGACAGAAATCCAGCACCAAACTTTCTGAACTTAATGACAACCAGGACAGCCCTGCGGTAAGCAACATGCCCCATATCCAACATGCCCAACATCCAATGTTGGGAAAGAGTATCTAACTTGTAATAAATGCAGTGTACAGGGGAGCCAAATACACATCTTGACCCTCTTAGTCAATACAGTGCTAAAAATAGCACTGTATTGACTAAGAGGGTCAAGATGTGTATTTTTTTTTCTTACTAAAGCAAAACAATATGGTTTCAGAAGTGGAGTAAGGAGGTAAATTTGTTCCCAAACCTATGGGAGTTTGGTAAGATTGAGACTGTTCAGCTCCTCACAGCTTGAATTATCAGCTGGTGTGGGGCTTTTCTTTTTTTAATAGTTAGAGCTCTGCATGGATACAAATATGTGGATCCACATCCTATCTGCTTCTGCAAGTAATGATCTGCAGATATAACGTGGATATCCATGAATTTGCAGGACTCTACCAGTGGTTTTCTGTCATAATATTGCGTATTGGTGTGGTGCTTGTAGTGAGTGAGTGTCAGCGACATCATCAGTGGGTCAGTTTGGTGATGTGTGGTGCACCCAGTTGCTAGCGCTTTCTCCTAGCAGTGGCTGCTTTTCGGTGGTACTATATACGTACAGTCTGCAAAATGCTTTGGTGTACTTGGGAATGGAAGGTGAGCACTCTAGATGCATCACATCATTTAGCTATCAATATAACTGGCCCATTTGCAATGTACTGCAAATGGTGAACACAGTGGAATGTGCAAACCTCTCGGAAACACAGGTTTACACTGTGCAGCCTTTCTGTTTTGAATCACAGCATATTTCAGTCCCTGTTTCACCTTCCCAGAAGACAACAGCTTGCCAACAGTGACAGATTGCAAAAATTGCTGGTACAACATCATCTTCCCCCTCTAGCTAACGTGCATTTTAGAAACTACAGTGTATTTCAGCTTGAGTCTTCGATAAAGACAGGCATGCAGTGCAATATGATACCTAGCATTCAGGTTCTTTTAGCACTGCTGATGCCATTATAATGCCCTGAGAAAAGAGTAGGCCTTAACAGCTGTGGAATATCTCCTCTTGTTGTAGTTGGTTGCATTCCAGTCTCCTGTAGTGAATGTCCATTAAATGTGTTATATTTGTTATGAAAAACCACATCATGTTCCAGCGTACTTGTTTTAGACTACACGACCATGATTATTTATCAGTCTGGAGTATACACAGATACCAAAGAGAGAATGTTAGTTTCTTTTGTGTGATAGAAGCGACAATGATAAAATGAAGGGAAGAGACTGAGATATCATAGGCTCCATGTATTAGATTTCACCCAAAATATCAATATCCTGCAATGTTTAGTAGACATTTAATGTCTGCCCCTCCCCCTTGAGATGCTCCCTACTTAGTGCTGCTGCATGAGGCAGATTTGAACAGTTGGTCCCAGATTACAAGTGGCTCTCTTGAGAGTGTCAGAGAACATTCAGGGAGCTTCTGTCATCCATAAAGACCCTCTTGCTAGCCCTTGCACAGGGTACTTACAATTCTAAAGTGACGGATAAAGGCAGAACCAAATGCCCTGTTGCAGCAAGTACTGAATACATGCATTAGCTTCGCTGTGAGGCAGTGCATGCAGTTGCTTCCCTTTCTTTGCTCCAATAGGAAAGACTGCATCACTTTCGCTGGTAACAGATTCCTCCTCTTCTTCCCATTACTGGATTGATGATTAGTAGGGTGAAGTTCCGAAATATTTCTGTTTTTCTTTTACATAAACATAATGCAACCTAATTTCTGCAGACTTACACCATATCCTACCTTTGGATTCACACATGCAACTTCAACTGAAGTGCCACATGAATCTAGACAGCCTGATTTCCTTTTACACTAAGGCCCTTTAAAATCACTCTGACAGTGTAAAGGGTCCTTAAAGTGAGAGTATGTTGCACTCATGTCCCCGTTCAGGCACCTTTACTCTGCCAGACTGAAATATAAATGAGACTCTGTCCCAGAATGTGGCCTTTGAGAAGGAGGGACTGCTGAAATACCTGCTTGACAGCATGTCTTGGGGTTGAGGGGCTGGTGAAGCTCTAACAAAAGTCAAATGAAGGGCTTTCAAATTACATTACCTATAACTTTTCTGTCTTTTACCCATTCTTCTTCTGTGTCCCTCCCCTGAACTGTTGAGTTCATACACTTCCTGCACAGAACCTACCTAGAGCACACTTAAGAGATGCAGCCAAGTGTGGTCTCACCTTTTGTGGGCTGAGTGAAGGTGTATCTCAGTGGAATAGTCAAATGGAAACGGGGGGGGATTTCTGTGACCATTTGAGGAAATAGTGCACAAAATAAATATATAGGATTCAACTCATTGGAACAGTACTCGGGAACTTGCTTAGAAATTAGGGAGCAGACCTGCTTCTCCCATCATGCACTGTGCTTATACATATACTCAAAAGATACTACTCCTGAGGACCCTAAGATGCAGTTTGATTTGGCATGGAGATGGAACATTCTCATGAATGTGATTTATTTCATATTTATACTGCAGTACTGCCCAGAAACCCCATTCAGGATGAGGGCCCCACTGTGGTAAATGTGAATGCTTTTAGTCCAGTGAAAGTCTGACTTTTCTTCAGTTTGCCATAAACCTCTTTCCAGGTGACATAGCCTAAACTGAAATAGGCCCTCTTACATCAGAATAATGGTGTCCACAAGAGCAGTTATTATACAGGTTTAAATACCTTCGTGTATCCCAATACAAGTTTCCTGTGTAGATAAGCCATAAGAGACCATTTGTGTCCCAGGAGCCCTCTGAAGTTTTGCTCTATCCCCCCCCCCCCCCTTTTTTTTTTTTTTTACCCTTAACTCTTCCCGCCCCATCTGTGAAGCTTGAAGTGGTTAGTTGGGAATTCTCAATTGCTCCACAGCATCTGACCCAGAGTATGAAGGGCCATTCAAAGGAAAATCCTCTCCAACTAACTCTCCAAAGCAAAATCAAGTAATAAATATTAAAATTTGTTGTGCCTCATTTTAATTCAAACTGTGCTAAAATTCCAGATAGACCAGGCATAAAAGTGAGATAAGAAGAAGCGCCTAAGGCACTGTTGAAGTATAACTAGTCTGTGCTGGTGGAATCATGGAACCAAATTTCTTGGATTTTAAAGAGAAGGGAGTTCCACATCATGAATATCTCAGAGTGCTCGGGATTCTGTTCTCTACACTCTCGTAGTCTGGTTCAGGCACTGCACATTGATACACAGACAGAAGACTCACTGGAGGCTGCCTTCTTGGAAGGAGATGTAGCCAAACAAGAACTGAAAAATTGTACTTACTTGCATGAAATGGCCACCTTCAACTTATTACATACTAATAAACTATAGGAAATTTTGAAACATGCTTCTGATTTGAAAAAAACACACTGGGGAAACAATTATGAATAAGGAGACACCAAAGAATGTACATTACTTGCTCGTGTATGTCTGCTTTCCCCATCCCTCTCATTTATTCAGTTTCATAGATACTATAGAGGTGAATTATATTCAGCAGAAAGTAAGTAAACTGCATGTGTTGCTTTCAAGTATGTGAGTTGACCTCGAGTGATGGAAGGTTTTCTTTTTGACTGCCTTTGTGTTCATAATTATCCATTTGCAAGTATGCTACTCTGTATATGGCCAAATGTGGGTCTTTTTTGTGCACCTGTTTGTGACCATCTATTTGTGCTCTCCTCGGAACTTAGCTTGGAGACTGATAGGAGTATAAAGAATACGGATTTGTTCAGTGACTGGGATAACCAGTGTCTAATGAAATCATGTCTATAAAACTCAAAGAAGTCATTTATAAGCTTTTTTTAGACAAACGAATATACAGTAGATCAAAATTCAGATTCTTTTAATAATATTCAAGCTTTAGATGAATGACATCATTAATGTTTCTAACAGCTGATGACCAGAGCAGATCTCAACACAAGGTTCTGTAATTGATTTAACCTCTTCTCTTGCATTCACGTTGTTGTAGTTTGTTTCCTCGACGTATACAGCAATCATTTTTCATCCTTAGTTTCTTCTGCCTTTTCAAGAAGCAATTTAGGACTCTTCCTGAGACAAACACAAACTGTGCTGTCATTAAAATGCATTTTGAGGCATCTTTATTACTCTGGTTGCTTTAATCTTAAACTTCTTAATTTGAACATGACCTAGTAGACAAAGGATGGGGCTGGCTGGTGGCAAAAGTTCTGGATTTTGTTGCCATGGAATTTGCTTTTATTTTGTTCTGTTTCCCAGTCTGTTAAGTGGGGACGATAGGCCTAGCCTCACCAAATTTTTCTTTGTGAAACTCTTTAAGGTCTTCCGGTGAAGGGCATTCTTTTAATGCCCCACTGTTGTTTTTATTGCAGACAATTGATAATAAAGAATGCTTTTTTAATTGTAACTGTGTGAATGATAGATCCATGTCTATCATCTTGGGCTGTATAGTTCTTGGTTTGAAAATGATGTAAAAACCTCCAGTGTTGTCACTTCTTTTCATCTAACGTAGTGTCTTAAAATTTACTGTGTTACAGAGCATGGAAAGCTTTAGCTCCTCGCAGCCTATAGACAGAATGGTACCCGATGACATGGACATTTTGTCTGACGAAAGGCAAGTTCTGCAGCTTCTGTTTTGCTCTCCAAGTGCCTATAGGTGATGTGACTTGTTCTTAGGGCATGTCCACACTGCGTCTTGGAGCATGCTTATAGATACATGCTTGCCAGCTCTGCTCAAGTTCTCATGCTAGAAAAGAGCCGTGCAGTTCAGGTAACAAGGGCAGCAGATCAGGCTATTTGTATGCAGTGTGTCCAGATTGGTTTGTGCTCAGGGACGTTCTAATTAGCTGGCTGCACTCCTTCTTTTAGTGTGATAGCTCCTGTAGGGCTAACGTGTTTTCTGGTGGTTTGGGAAGTGTGCTCCCAGCTGCTGTCAAGGCAAACCATCAGCAGACCTTGCGGGTGACTTTCAGTTTGCGGGAGAAGGGGCTTCATCATGACATTAGCCCCACATAAGACTTTCACGAGAGGAGACAGTGCTTCTGCAGAAGAGCCTCTGCCCTCATGTGTACCACAAAAGGCCTCAGCTCCCATGCTATGTAGAATAGCATGGAGAGCAGGAGAAGGGCAGATCAGGGCAAGCATCCTAGGAGCTGTGTTTTCATGGGTACCATAAAGCCCAGTACAGAAGAGCATCAGAATCATTACAGCTCAGTTCCCTTGTCCCAAGTTTTGGGCCCTCTTTTCTGTGCTTCATTGCCCACCCCTCTAGGGAGCCCAGTCACTCAGTTTTGCTTGAGAAAAATTTCACTCCATCACTGTGTTAGTCATTTTGATGTTTGCTGGGAAATGTGAATAAGCTTGGGTTAAGGGCAGCAGGATTTAATTTCATTATATTTTCCACAAATAGATTCTAAGAGGGAGCAGAATGCATGGGCTTGCAGCTTAAAGCACTGTGAAACTAAGTGTTGGGCATTTACTGTATTTGCTAGCAGTAGCAAACACACTCAAATCTTTTTAAAAGATATGGTATGGGCAGTGGTAGCCAAAATATAAAAAGTAGAGTGTGTAGACATGTTTGTTTCACTGTGGACAGTTTGGTTTATCTTTTGGTTTTGTTGTTGTTTTTTTCTTTAAATAGCAAAGAAAATGAAAATGATGCATTTTTCAGGCACTCACAGGTAGGTAACTTAATCTTTTTGGGATTTGGTTCTGGGCAAAACAAAAAAATTTATATAAATTAGCTGGTCAGAAAGGTAAATGCTCCCAGTGAAACATTGCAACTGTGAGGTGTTTTCATCTCTGCCCTCCAAAATGGAGTTTGCTTTGTTTTTCTCCTGGATACATAATTGAACATGGAGCAGTCTAAAATGTGACTGTCTGTGTAACCCCTACTTATCAAAAAACAAAAGTCACTCAAGTCAACAGTTTGACACTGAGTTCCATAAAGCTCCAACTGTGTGGGAGCATGTGTCTGATCACTGTACCATGTACTGAGATTAACTTGCCCCTCCAGGTTTGTGGGGTTTTTTTTTAATTAATTTATACAGAGGCGGCTTTTGGGGTAAGCGAAGCAGGCAGTGGCCTAGAGCCTCCAAGCTGTAAGAGGGCGTCATAGCCACCGCCTGCTTCACTTACCTGTGCACTCGTGGGGTGGTGGGGAAGTGGAGGGCGGCAGACCACCAGGTCCAAAAGCTTTGCCGCCCGCCTGCCAGACCGACCTCTCTCCAGTGATGGCGGAGCAGGGCTCCCTGCCTACTGCCAGCCGGGCGCACCTCCCTAGTGGGAGGGGTGAGAGTGGCTGGTTCGGTGCTGCAGTGCCAGGAGTGTGACCCCCTGGAGCAGCGTGCTCTGAAGAGTTCAAGCTGCTTTGCCCTGTCCACCCTAGGCCTGAAAGTGGCCAGAACTCTTCAGAGTGTGCCACGCCAGGAGGTCCCACTCCCGGCAAGCTGCAGCACCGCACTGGCCGCTCTCCTCCCTCCCCCTGCGGAGATGCGCCCAGCTTGGGAGTAGGTGGGAAGCACTGCTCCGACACCGCTGGAGAGAGGCTGGTCTGACTGGTGCACTGGCTGGCGAGTGGCAAAGCTTTTGGGCCTGGTGATCTGTGGCCCCTGCTTTTACCCCAACCCCTGGTGGGGGGGCGGTTAGGGTGGAAACAGGGGCCCAGAGCCCCAGCGAGGGCAGCATCGGGGGTCCATAGGGGGCCCCATAAAGGGCCTTCACCTAAGGCCCCCAATTGCCAAAGGGTGGGGGTGTGTGTGTGTGTGTGTGTGTGTGAGAGAGAGAGAGAGAGAGAGAGACTTCCTGCTGTGGTTTCCTAATCTTGTAGATAAACTTTCATGACTGCCATCTAATGCAAGTTGCATTTTTCCCCCTTCTCTCTTGGGATGGTGACTGAGGGAAGGAAAATTTTATTTAGAAAGGGTCCATTTCTGCCTGGTGCTAATCATTTTGCACTCTGACTTCTTGCTAATTACTCCATAAGTATTCTAAGAAATATTCACTGAGTGGCACGTCACATCACATAAATATAATTGGAGTTATGACTAGAAAAGCCTTCATACACCATTTTCACCCCATATTCCTATTGCTGTGCCAGCACTGGACTTCCTTTCCTCAAAAACTGCAGTACAGCTTGTGCAGCTCTAATGGCCAGTGTAGTAAAAGGAAATGTGGTATAAGTAGGCTTTTGGTTTTTTAATCTCTGTAGCACAGCTCAGAGCCAGTCTAGACAGGACAACACTGGAGACTTTCCTGCACCAGGACTCCCTCAGGTACTTCTGCTGGTGGAGCTGCAGCAGCAACACAGAGATTTTAAGAGGAATTGGCCAAAGAAGAAGTTGTTGTGGACAAGGCTTGAGAGGAGGTTCTCAGCTGATGTTTTTAATCCCATCTTTGTGCTCTTAAAAAATAGCTCCTGTTGTTTCCTTTACATTGTTAGACCCTTTGATTTCCAGTGGGGTCACTGTAAAGAAGCAGGAAAAATGGGGAAAACAGGAAATGATTATCTGAAAATGATGAATCATTGGTCTCAGAATGGCACTGTTGTGGCATGTTGTTGAAGAGATTATGAGGGTCATGTTCTCAATGGGGGAGGTGGCACTGCCTGAAGAGTCAATTGCGGCTTGGCCACAAGTTCTCAGCTTGACCAGAGCTCAGCCAGTGACTCAGAAATTCACAGTCTAGCCCCCAGTTTCCCCTTGGCTCCAGGGAGGGAAGTGATCTGTGACAGCTTTGCACGTGGCACAGGTAACTCCACGCTGGCTTTGTTGGGCTGGGTAGCACATTAATGGGGTGGGAGCACAGACTTCAACAATACCTTGCCCCTACCTCTGCATCCTATTTAAGAGAGGACAGGGGTCTGTTGGGGCTGTTCCCTGCAAGCCCCTGCGCAAACCTGCAGTCTGAACTGCAACATCCACAGTAACTTCTAAGAACTGACCCTTGGATTTCAAACTAGTTTTGTTTCTTCTTATTTTAAAAAGCTAGAATATTAGATGGTGTTTTCAAAATGAACTTCTCCTTATAAAGAACTGAAAATTCAATAAGAAAAAGTGCGACATTAACCCTGAGATCGCATTATATAGGAATTACAAGGTCGAGAAATATTGCATTCCTTCAGGGTGGCTTTACATTCCTTGTGCCTGGTAAGCCTGTTGCTTAGGGGAGCTTAGAAACATACTGTTTGTAACAAACGGCTCATTCACAGTAAGCAAAAGACTTTTTCTCATCCCTCCAAGCCACCCATCCCACCTCCAGTATAAGGATTTTGAAGAACGTATGGAGAGGTTACAGGGAACAGGCATTAGCTGTTGCTCATGGAAATTTTGATTGTGTACAGAGCCCTGTGTATTTTGCATTTCCGGAGCTTTTGAAATTTGGCCAACTCCATCCTTTGGAGTAAACAAGTTCTCCAGAATCTAAACTTATATTTAAAAAAATAAGTTGCTAACACTCAAGTTGCAAAGGTAACTTTTCCAAACATGAATGGAATGTAACAATGTAATGATGGCGGTCTGAGTCTGCAGACAGCCGGAAACAGGAGCTCTGAGAGGCATGTAAACTGGTCCCCTTTCATCTTGGAAATTCAGTTATAAAAATCAGTTGTCAACATATTACCAGCTGAGCATAGTTATATCTAGTTGATGTGCTCATTCTGCAAACTAGAATGACTTCCCAGACCTCTCCAGATGTGTTTTTAAAAAAGGCAAAATAATTTAACTGCCAAAAGCTCTAGCTTCTGCCTCCCGACATTTATGGCAGTTATTGCGGTTTTTACTAAACTTTACAGCACATGGAAACTAAAAAAGTTGGGGGTTGAGTAAAATAAGTGGAATTCAATGTCAGGTGAACTAACAGTGGTGTCTCGTCAGATTGTATTATTTTTCATTAGTTAATTCACTAAAGGCCTTAGTTTTTTAACGTTATGCAAAGTATGTTCTCTAGTTGCAGTGGGGACTTGCATAATTCAAAATGGGTAAGTCTTGCACTCTTGAAAGGTGTTTCGTGTTTTACAGTTCTAGTAATTTGTTAATGGCAGGGTAGGAGAGCACTTTAAAACAAGCGCAAAAGAGATTTGATTGATGTCTGCATTTTAGTAGAATGCAGACTTCTGAACTCATTTTGTTTGTTTGAAATCACAGAGCATATTGTACACTCTTCAAAGTCGGATCATGACTTAGCCTTTTTTAGGCAGTACTTTATATGCCTATTTTAACCAAAACAGTAATAATCATTATTATTCTTCCTCAGGCAGAGTTAAAATAAGCATAAAAGATTACCTCTTGTTTTGTTGTTGGCCTAATCATGAAAAACATGAATGAGATCTACTTGAATCTCTGTCATTCATTTTGATACTGGGTTTAGTACTGTCACTTCAGAGGTGGTGGTCAAATATGCTACTTGCCTCCACATAATCTTCCATACCTAAAATGAATATCTCAGCAAAGGACCTGTTTTTTTATTTTTTGGAAGGGATCAGAACCTGACCTCCTATTCTGCACCTCTAGTTTTGCCAGGTACAGATAAATCATACAAGTAACAGCCAACCCGAATTGTAGATTCAATCATGTAGTTAGACTCTTAAGTGGCATTATCTGCATTCCCAGTTATATGCAGTCATAATATTAGCTTCTGCAAAAGGTAGCTGCAAAAGAAATTTCTAAAAATCACACACAAAGCATTTCATTGTAAGATTTTGTTATTGTTAATTTAACTAATATTAATGGTATCCTATGACTGCGGGTTAGTGAAATCACTAACAGAGTCATTTAGATTTGTAAGGAGTGGTAATATATTGACCCTGAAAGTATGCATCTTCTGAGTCCATCCGTTTCCCAAGCCCCCCTCTTCCCCTATGTTGCTGTTTACACTTTCTGCCTAGCTTCATAGAGGCCAGAAGCCAGTTGCATCAGCAACCAAAAAGAGTAAATTTTTGTCAGTAAAACAGTAAACTGTTCATGGAAATGGAGGTTGAGTGTTAATGCAAATGCATTAAGTTAAACTAGTACACATCTGTCATCTTATGTGTCTTGGGTTTATGCCACCATTATTCTTCTCCAAACCTAATGGTTTATTCAGAGAATTAGGAGCTACATGAGTGAGTAAGTAGCCCAGGTCCTCAAGAGCAGAGAGTTAACGGATTGTTGTTAACGGGACAGATCTATTTAAAAGCAAGAATTTCAAATACTGCAACCACTGAGTGACCTCAAAGGAAAGCATGTTATATTAAGTTACTATGTCAGTGGAAATGTTTATGGAGTAGCTAAATGTACTAATTTGTGGCATACATATTTGCTGCTGATATAATGTATTGAGAGTCATGATGAATCATGAAATTATGAGGTCATTGTGGGAAAACAGTTAATTCTGTAAGTAGTATAAATAATAATGATAAAGTAAATTATATTTTCTGGTTGCTGTCTTCTAAATGGTCTGTTTACTCTTGAATATTCTGTTAGCCACTAAAGAAAATAGCTTAGGTAGATATTTTGACTTGCTATACCCCAGTTGCCATAGAAACTAGCATTTTTCCCCCTCAGCTGTTTTTTTTAATTACACCACTTAGAAAGCTCATTGCAGGATTTTTGGTTTTAAATTAGTGTGATGACAACACAAGGGTAGATTATAAAATGGTACAGTTTGTCCCTAAGGGAGTGGCTATCACTGTTCTGTTTCTGTCTTGTGATGAATCCTGTTATTACAGGAGCCTGTAATCATTTACATCTCACCAGGAATAAAAATATTTTTGTTGTTTGCAAGAAAGTATTTAAGTGCACATGGTAAGCAGCTTGTAAGATATTGGATAGTGAATTGACATTTTTGCTCATGATACACACATTTAGTGTTGTCATAGATTTCCTTGGTTCAGTGTGAAGGAATGATAGTTAACTTTCTAATTCTTGGCAAGTGTCAACTAACATTGGCTTATTTTTATTGAATAATATTTAGCAAAAGTTAACCTACAGAAAAGAGAAACCAAATGTAAAGTTAAATGCATTTCATAGTAGTATTTACAAATACCAGGATCTACAGTAGTAAGGTTATAAATTTAAAAGAAAAATTAAGATAAAAGCATTTATTTTACCATTCATATTCTCTATGGAATTTTCTCCAGTGTAGAATGAATATTCAAAACTTTGCTGAATACAATGGGAAAAGATTGTTCTGCCTTAGAATACTGCAGGTAGGATACAAAACTCCTCTGTGAGTTAGGAACATACTTGTTTGCAGAGTGTCAATTCAGACAGCCCATTCTTTGCAGCTTTGAAATTTGGGCTGGATCCAGTGCCACCATCTGTACAAAGATAATTCTCCTTAGAATCAGTTTTTCGACAGGAAAATCATCTGTCCTATTCCATATCACTCAGTAGATAGCCAGAAGGTCTTTTTGTTTGTTTTAAGTTCTACTTGTCAGTTGCCTGCTTGACAGTGCAACGAATAAACTATGCTTACTAGAATCAAGAATTAGGCAACAAATATATAAAATCACGGATGTATGTATTACTACCATCCTCTCTGAATGCTCTGTTTCTATAAGGGGTGTGCGTATGTGTCAGAACTTTACTTTCTCTTCTTTCCTCCCACATCCTGAGTAGTTGTGAAAATCATTATTCAAGTCTTCAGATTCCTGTGTTTTTAGTAGCCCTTAGGGACTGCTCTCCTAACTCCATTTGATAGTGACAGAATTATGCGCAAGATCAGAAAATGATATACACTGTGTGCACACAGCATAGGTGCTGTTACGCACGCACACATGCAGTGTGTCTGCAGTGAGAGAATAGCAGTAATATCTGCATAAACACACAGCCTATGTAGTAGTCAGCGGGTGGATAATAGTGAAGCAAGGAGTAGTTGCTTCCTGCGAGGTATAAATTATGGATCACTTACTTGGCAGCAGTTAAAGTAAAAATAAAAAGGATCTTGCTCTTCGCCTGCATTGTTTTTGGCTTTTTCCCAGGGTCTGTACTACTTCCAGCTGAGATGCCAAATCCTTTTGCCATTTAGATTTGCGCAACACCGCTGTAATATGCAGAGCTCCTCCATAAATAGTTCTGCTCTCTCCACGCCCAGCTAGAAAACAGCCACAGGAAATCAGGGCATGGGCAGCCAGCACAGCATAACAGGCACTAGTCAATCTAAGTCTGCATAGCCTGCATGAGAGCATTCCTGTAGGGCCTTTGCTTCTCGCTAACCAGAGCTGCTGCCCGCTTTTAAAAGCGACGCCTGTTTTTAAAAGACACCATATTGCTACTGTAGCCTTAGCAACAGCAACGGCATTTTTGTTGATGTTCCAAAGTTGCACTTCCTTAAGGAAACACGTGTGCAGCCTCTCTCCCCCTCCAGCTTTTTTTATTCCCAGTCAGTGATTGGAGGCATTTTCAGCTTCATGCAGTTGTCTGGACAAGCAGCCTCAGGTGCTTCTTGTGTCTTTCTACACAAGGAAAAGTTCCAGGAAAGCCAATGGACGGATGTTTTTGCCACTGTGAGTGACCAGTTAGCAATTCGGAGTCACTGAGGAGGGCATTCAGTTTCTGTGCTGGAAGCGTCTTGGACTGTGTGGTTTTGATCTTTTAGCTTAAAGGAGCATACTTGTTTCTGCAGCTGTGGGTGTTTTCTTCTTTGCTCTGACCATATTTTTTGGGGGCGGGGGTTGGTTTTGGGAATTATAGCAGATTTCAAGCATGAAGATTCAGGAGCACCCGAGCCTTCCTGAAGCCAAATTACAGAGGGCCCAAGATGCTGAAGGTCAGGAAGATAGCTTCGTCTCAGAAGTGCCTCGACTGGACTTGACAGCGTTGTGCGATGACAACAACTGGGAAGGTACAGTTATGTGCTTGTTGGTATGACACAGAAACAGAGAACAAGGGAAATGTGAGTGGTGTGAGTGCATCTTAATGCTTAGGTGCCTGGCCAAAAACAACAGGAAGTGTCTTTTGATCTAAATACAGAAATGAAAGTCTGAAGAGAAAATGGAAACAGAATATTTGGGTTGGTGCCACGTCTGGTTGTAACTGTGGGAAAGAAGAGAAAATCTGTTTGCTCTTTTTTTGCAGTGTCAACTTTGTTAGTCCCTTTCAGAAAAAAAGATTATTCTTATAGTGATTTGCAGCCCAGCTGTAGGGAGGAGCTGGATCCCACTTAAGTGAAATTGAGTATTTTATGTACTAAAGAGGATTTCCTGCTTTCTCCCGGTGCTTTCCCCTTCCTTCTCCCACCTTACGGAGAGATGAAAATCATAGTAAAAAAAAGTAATATCAAATTGCTTGCAGTTCAGACATCTTAATGCTGTTTCTCAGTCTGATTTTCCAGACTTTTTTTTTTGCTCAGAGCTCTTTACTTTGTTACATACATTCAGATGCACTCAAAAATCTTTTCAGGAGAGCACTTTGCAAAGGTTGTTGCAGGAGTTGTGTTTATTCACACATAGTGTAAACCGCTGAAATGGTACTTGTGAGTAATTTAGTAATGTACACTGCATGTTTGTGAGGAGGGGAGCCACATAAGTATAATTACTGTTTTCCAGACAGCAAAACAGTGAGGCATTCTGATTTATCCCAGTAATGCTTAGAGGCCAGGTCACTAAGAGAAATAACTTTTTTTAAAATGCACTGTTGAATTAAATACTTTGGGCCCGATGCTGAACCATTGATATCAAGAGGAATTGAAGGTGCAAAGCACCATTCAGTTTCAGGTCATTTATAGTTCCTGCATATCTCCCTTTCTTCAGAATGCAAGTGAGCATGCTCTTATGGGTAGTCTGAAACTTGGCAAACCTGGTGTGGAAGGGCTCCTGACCTAGTAGAGGAGTTTTTAAAAGAGAAGAGGAGAGAGAGAGAGAGACAAGTGTGTAAAATGCATAATGAAAAACAAAACCTGTGAACAGTGTGCCATGTTGACAATGGGCAAGTTCTTTGCCCCTGGTTCCATCACATTCATGTCACACCATCATCTGCTTTCCATGTAGGTGGGACTAGTGATGACATTTGGGGCCTGAGCTGACCAAACCAAACCAGTAGCAGCGGGTGCCTGTGACTCAAAGTCAGGCCACCTTCAATAGTAATTTCGTCATCTGCCACCTCCAGTCTGGGAATTCCCTAGATAATATCATCATGTACTGCACATCTGATTAAAGGGAATAATGTACTGCAAGGATGTCTTTCAAGAGACCTCTGTTTCATTATATTTTGTTGGGCTTCTAATTAGCCATAACGTGAAGTGTTTGGATAAGCATAGAATATTGTGTTTTCATTGGTGACATAGGCAAGAGTCTTCCATGTGGTGTCAGCTGTAACTTGAACCTTTTGAAATAAAGAGTATCTTCTTTCAGGCATATAACTCCCATTGACATTAATGGAACCATATGCATACATTAAGGGGAGAACAGACTGATGAGCCTGTCTCCCAGAAACTATCCCACCACATGATAACATGTTTTACCTCAAATACAAAGAACATTTTCTGAAGATGCTCTTACTTGCATATGGACTCTTGAACTTTTTTGTGTTGTAGAAGTGAAGGGGGTGAGGGGCAGGTATGTGTGCAAGGAGAGAACATTTTTAAAAAGCCCTATTTTCAGACTGTTTTGCATTCTCCTTCCTATTTAAAATATATACATATGTGATGGAAGAGGAGATTGGCTAAAGAGACAGCCGAAGCATGTGAGAAATATGCCATTTGTCTCCAAATGTCACCACTGCTGTTGAGTATGAGTGCAGCAAAATGGTGGCTTCTGTGCCTTGGTGAACAGGAGACTATACTGGCCATTTCAGCTATGGCCAGTTGGAAAGATGCTAACCCAAACTCATACATAATTTCCACATTTAGAGCCAGATTTTGTGAGAGATGGCTCATGAGTCATCACTCGCAGCTAACAGTAAGGGGTTCACAATCTGGCCACTGTTCTGATGATCTGGGCAGTTTCATTCTTGAGCCAGTGCACATCTCTGCATGTCTTCACTTTTACTCTGAATTGGTGCTGTGGCTTTGCTCATGTGCATGCTAAACAGCCTCCAAACTCAAATATGGTATCAGTGTCCATTGTGTTTGTATTAAATTCTGGCGTAACTGAGTTCAGAATCTGCCCTTAAAATCAGTGAAATGGTCCATTCCTTAGGAAAGCAGGTCAGCTCAGAGTTGGACTGCTTGTGAGATTCTAACATTGTATTGTATGCCGGGACGTAACACTGCTGGGTACTTAGCAACTGCAGAACCCTGGGTTCCTGATAAAGTGGCTCACAATTGGCTTGTGAAGACAAATTCAGTAGCTAAGGCTGCTGTTGTCACCTCTAGGCATCACAGTGTCTAGTGAAAATTCTTAGGGCACGTCTGACAACAGTTCTACGAGATAGTCTTAAGTGGGAATGGCTGTTGTTTTCTTACCTTTACACACAGAGACTTTATCTCCTCATATTTAAACCACAATGTCTTAAAGAAAATGTCTCTCTCTCACTCCAGAGATTCTCCCCGGGCACTTCACTAGAACTGGGACTGTTATTGTTGAGTATCACTGGAGGAGGAGAGACACTGTAAAAATTGTCCAACCCAGTTGAGGTCATCATCAGGCTTGAAATGTTCATCTTTGGGACTTCTGTGACTTCAGAATGTGTGAATAGCTCTGTGAACTTCTGCCCTCTGTGCTCCTTTATCTGATTTAGTCAGTCTACAGAGGGGGCCTGTTTGTTGGCAGCTAGCATGAATTCAGATTTGGAACTTGTCTACAAGTGGAGTTGTTCCTAATTAACTTTCCGTGTGGATGAGCTGTTACACAGAGAATGGTCATCGTCACGTAGTGATGTTTGTTCATCTTCATAAAGCTTGGCCATTTCGGTCCCATGGAGGGAGAGTATGGGGAGGTGAAATTCCCAACCTTTCCACACATAGGGGCTGCCATTAATCTGGAGTGGCCACTGCAGACTGTCAAAGCCTGGAGCTAGGGTATCTACATAAAGGCAGTTTGTGACTCCTGATCTGGACGTTGCTGAACCACTCACACATAGCTGGCACACAGCCCTGTTTTGTGATATATGGGATGTGCTCAGCTTCATTAGGGTATCACCTACAGAGCTTAAGATATGGAAAGCTTTGCACTGGCCTTTGTTTCAGAGGGAATTTCACTGTGGTGCCCATTGGGCATTGAAAGTAGGTTATATAGCTCTTGTAGGGGTGCCATGGTTTAATAGTATATAGTCATTTGACACTGATTGAGGAGGTTCAGTTCTCAGTTGGACCATGCAGTGGATGAATTGGACTGTATCTGCATGAAATATTAACATGAGGCATGGGTAAAATGCATTTCACAAACAGCAGTATTAGCTCACCTCTCATCTCTGCTGCTTGTAAATGAGTACTGTAGTGGCCTCTTTGTGGCTGTTAGGGTAGCTTGCAGAGTCAGTGAGTCCATGCAGGCTGACAACAAATAAAGCAGAGCATTTCCAGAACCACTCCCATCACAAAGGATTTTAATCTAGTTGTCATGGAACATGTTTGAATTAAAGTGCCATGAGCAGAAGGCATGCCCTATTGTGTTCATAGTCTAAAATTGCTTTGCAAAATTACCACAAACATTTACCAGCATCATCCCCAAACTTACTTTTCCACCATTTAATGCAATTGAAAATGATAGTGAAAACAACTAATGATGTGTATCTTCACCACTTCCTTGGGGCTAGTCATTTTTTTTCCCATGGGAAAGTGGAATACTGCAGGGATGACCAAGCAAATTGTCCCCGTTTGCTATCTCCTTTTCTTATCTATCTTGCATTAGAATATTAAAAGAATCCTTTTATGTAATAAATAAATAAAAATCTTCTATAAAACCCATCATTAGTAGCAGTTTTTTAAAATTACAGCGTAAACCTTTTTTCCTTTAAATTATGGTGGAAATAGCCATTTTTATACAAATAATATTCTCCCAAAATGTTAGAAGCAAACATTGCATTACTAAGAACCTGAAAATGAATCAAAAAATCAATAAAGGGTGTAAGTAATTACCAATAAATTGGGGTGTTTAAAATTCATTATTTGGTTAGTCAATGTTGTTATTAATAAAACATATATTAAAGCAACTTGTTTTTAATGTACCTAGTCCAAAGGTGATAAATCCTCTTTATTTTCCTCACTATTATAAATAGAAATAAAATAAATGTAATTTTACTCTCTTCAGCAGTTAACACTGCACGATATGGTTATTTGCAATAAACATAACTTAGTTATATTTTATCATGATTTGTTATTTTGATTCATTATTGTGCTAACAAACAATAAGGACAGGCAAATTAGGAATAGAGCGAATTTGACTTGTCTAATTGAAAAACATATTTGCCCCTAGTATAGCACTCTAGATATCATTGTTCATACAGTATATGAGACTATGAAACCGTTATGCAACTGCATTTTCAGATGTATGTGTATTTATTTTAAGTATGCTTAGGCGGTTTACTGTCCTACAGTGAACCACTTGAATTTTGTGAGGATAAAGAGACCAAAAACATAAACTCAATTTCAAAAGGGGCAGCCATGTTAGTCTAGTTCAGTAAAACAAGCAAAGAGTCCTATGGCACTTAAAGACTACAAAATTTATTTATTCCAGAGCTTTTGTGAGAGAAAAATCCCACTTCGTCAGACGCTTTGAAGAAGCGACAGGGCTCTTGGTTTTTAAAAACTCAGTATAAGAGGACAGTAGGTGGTCCTGAGATAACCATAAAATTTTCTTCAGCCTAGGTAGTATATGCTGCATTTTCCATACTCTGTATTAAAGTACTTCTATTGTCAACTCAGAACCATCACTTATGGCCATTTATTAGCAGTATCAAGGTAACATACGTATGTACACTTACGGAGTTGCGGATGCACGCTTAACAGGTGACTGAAAGCTTAAGTGACAAATTAATTGTGGGACTGTGAGAGATTATACCAGTATTGAAGAGAAGATTGAAGGCTACAAGCATAATATTAACATATGTGCCTTTTCCACTCAAACTTTGAAGAGACAAGGCTAAAGAAATTGAAGTGGGGATCCCAAGCCAAGAAATAAGAGTTTTCATACATACACACTCGAAAGTGTTGATGTCCATGTGCACAAATTCTAAATAATTACTTCGCTGCACGTGTGCATGTCCCGCAACATCATACTATGAAAAAAGATATCCTCAAATAGAAGGGCTGTGGATGGGGTGATGGCTGTTGGGTAGAGGTAGGCTCCCCTATGGACAAGAGATTGACAAGACTAAGGCTGTTTAGTTGAGAGAGGAGATAAATAAGAGCAGACATACTAAAGCTGTTCAAATTAATTAATGGTTTATTGAAGAGAGAACACTCTTGTTCACCTTTTTACTAATACAAAAACAAGGGGCATTCAGTAAACCTGAAAGTATATTTAAAACCAATAAAGAGAAAATATTGTTAACACAGCATGTAAACAATCTGTGGAATTTATCAAGTCTAATAATTTAGCAGCTTTTATAAAGTCTAAATGATTATATAAGCAACAAAAACTTCCATTATTAGTGTATTGTACTAGATAAGATAACAAAAAATACAAATCCTCATGCTTTAGGGTATAAGGTAGCCACTGACTTAAGAGGGACTTGGAGGAACCTTTCTCTTTGGTCAGTTATTCTATAATTGTGCATGGCAAGAATTTGCTGAAGCATTTGACATTAGCCACTATAGGAAACTGAACTAGATGTAGCATTCATTGATTTGATTCCATACAGCAGTTCGTGTGTTTCTTTGTTACTTACTCCGTTTCTTGTCAGGCTTTGTTAACCATTATGACCACCTGATCTGTTTTTTTCTAAATATGCACCACAAGTGAAACAATTTACCCAGAGTCAAGGCCTTAAGGAATGAAGGTGGGAAATAGGCAGGTTTATGTAATTGCCATTTGCTCCATCCAGGTCTCGAACTTCTCTTTCCTTTTGGACTTCCTTCCCCTACCCCTTTCTGACTCTGTCGTCTTTAGAATGTGTATTTCAGCTTTTCATCAGTATTTGAAATTACCAAAACAGGAACTGCACGTTCCTCAACCACCATTCACTGCAAAGTAGCTTAGCTCAGAGCAGTTTGGGTTTGATCAGAGCCACTGAGTCATGTGATATTTTAACATTACCTGTTGTTTGGTATGTAAATCTACTTCAGAACAAAGTCACATATGTGTTTGTTCACAAGTGTGGTGTGGTTTACTACATGTGCAATACTTTTTGCACTTGTTCTTTCTTTTCTAAATCCCAGCAAGGCATAATGCTAATCCCACTGACGGTAAATCTCCCAAATACTTTTATTTTGGAAGGCCTTACTTAAAAGTTAGCAATTCCCTACCCTGGGAGGGGGGATTGCTGGAAGAACTCTGAGTAATTTTCATTTTCAGTAGTTTGAGCAGTGGGGGGGGGGGGGAATTGAAGATGCCCTTTTGCACTGGACATTAGTTTCAATCTCTCTGTACCAGAGGGTCTCAAAATAGCTTTCTAGAAACATTGAGCTGCCTTTTAAAATTCAGGGAACTAATTAGATTGTGGAGCAAGTATGGCCCAAAATCATTAAAGTTTGATTCACAGGCTAGTAGATTGTGCCATATTTTTGTTTGTTTCTTTTAACTTTTATGCTTCAGTATTTTACATCTTTTTTATTATTGGATGCTTTGAGCAAAGCCTTTTCAACGCCAGGAAATGTCAATTTAGAAAGTGCCTGCTGCAGAATTTATGCAAAGGAACTGAAAAGTTTATCTGTGTCTATAAAATAAAACTAGTAATAACGTGATGTCATGTACACATCTCTTGGATGTGTAAATTTTTAAAACCACATCACAATTGAATCAAGGTATGTTCTCAGCAGTCACAGTCAACAGGGCTTTTCTGGAATCCAGCTGCAAGAGAAAGTTTGCCTCTTCCATCCCAGAACCCTAGAGACGGGCCATTGTGGAAACACCATCTCCTGTTCTTTCAGAAGTGACTTAACTTTCCAGGGACAACGTCACTCCTTGAGGCAGAGGAGTGCAATTTATATTCCCATTCCAGTGAGGCTTTGATGCCTGATCATGTAAAACACTTTATTTTCCAGTTAACACTGAATTGCACATTCCCATGAATTCAATAACTCAGAGAAAGTGAAATGTCTTTAGATTTTTTTGGGCCATACGGTGATTTTACAAGAGGATGGGAATACAAGAGTGTAACATTATGTAGTAAGTACTGAAGGGGTAGCCATGTTAGTTTGGTTCAGCAAAACAAACAAGGAGTCCTGTGGCACTTTTAAAGAATAACAAATTTATTTATTGCATGAACTTTCGTGGGAGAAAATCCCACTTCATCAGATGCTTTGAAGATGGGGGAACTTCCTTCCTCCTGTTCTGTAAATTCCCCGATCTTCAAAGCATCTGACGAGGTGGGATTTTTCTCCCACTGAAGCTCCTGCGATAAATAAATTTGTTAGTCTTTAAGTGCCAGAAGACTCCTTGTTTATTATGTAGTAAATGGATGCAGATGACTTTACAGCTGTTGCAAGGCCCTTTCTAGTGATTCATCTTCCACTCAGGGAAGCTTTTGCTTGATGTATTTTTCTAACTTTTTTTTTGTTCTTTGACTCCAGAACTTCTTGTTAGAATTACAAGTTCAAAGCATGGCTCTAATCCTCTGATGCTAAGTAGGAGCATGCAAACCAGCTTAGTAAACTATCTGAACACAGAACATCGGAACCCGTACGGCATCTGGATAGAATGATCACGAGATTGAGATGATTCTGTTCAGTTTGTTCAAGTATGCTAATCAGCATTTCCAGGACGGATTTCCTTTTCTCAACCCCCAGTCTTTCACATATTGTTAATTTTACCTTCAACCAATTAATTCAACCCAAGGACAGGAGAGTTATTAACAGTGCCAGTGTGAGAGACACTGGATGGCTCCTGGTGTCTTTTTTGTTAGAATAATTGAGCCCCGAGGATTAATTGTTAATAACACTTTTTACAGCTAGAGTAGGCTAGGCAATCCATGGAACAAATAGTAAGATATGAACCAGGCCTTAAAGAGAGAAAAGCTGACATTGTCATGATGCAGTGACTGAGGCTATCATTAAGCAGGGAGAGGAAGAATGGGGGGCATTAAAGCAAGGTGATTACCTTGTTAATCATTTTATGACATTTGCGTATCTTGCAAGTGAGCTGATCACTCCTGCCTATGCTGTTCTGCAGCCCTGAATTGCCTCCTTTATGCTTGAATATATTCAGGTCTGTTAACTTTCAGCCCCAAAGGACAGGGCTTGGACATTAAAGGGGGAAGGTGTTGTCAGGTTTTATGTCCATTTGAGTCAGCGAGCTGAGCATTGATGATTGGCCAGATTTAGGGCCTAGTTCTCCCCTGGCTGGCACTTTGTGTAGTCACTTGCTCCCATTCTTATCTGGTAGCTCTATACACGTATTCAGCACCCACTTTGCACACATGTAAATGATGGACCTGAGTGCCAGATAGAGAAGATTCAAGCCCTCTATCTCTAAAAGGGGGAGGAATTGAGAATATGATTTTGAAAGCAGGCCTGTGTCTATGGTTAACATTAAATGCATTTAGAATAGCAAAATTAAAAGCTCACTTTCAAAACATTGTTTCAATTGATTTCCAGAGCCCATCCCAGCTTTCTCTTCCTGGCAACGAGACGGCTTAGACTCCAGCGAAGCCAGCCTGTCCCCTGGATGTCTCATTCACCAGCTTCTGGCTGAGGACAGTGATCCAATGCTGTCCCCTCGTTTCTATGCCTATGGGCAAAGCCAGCAGTACCTGGATGATACAGAAGTGCCTCCGTCCCCTCCTAACGCCCATTCATTCATGAGGTAAGGGTGGGTTTCAGAAATACCCTTTGAGCTGCAGGCTCTGCTCCTAGCACTGTCCAATGACAAAGGACAGTAGAGTGGTCGTGAGCAGCAACTTGTTTGACAAGATAACCTTGTGAAGTGGCTTGGATTGCTTTTCCCCACCAGGCAGAAGCCTCCTAACTTTCCATGGTAATGATTTCTGGTGGCTGTGACGGCCTCCAGGTTTGCATGTTGATACCCAGAATATCCTTATCATAATAAGGAGGCTGTCACATCTTGCTACAGTGTGTCTGTCATTAAAGAAAGGTGAGGTGATGCAGTGGACATTTGATTCGGCCACTGACTCTGTCTGTGGCTTTGGAAAAGTCACAACTTTGTGTGCCCCAGGTTTCTTCATCTATGACATGGGAATAATGGTACCTAGGTTGCAGTGAAAACTGGGTTGTGATATCCTGTATAGTGGTTAATATGTGTTAGGGGTTTTATATTTAGGACATAGAAGAGTTCTTCCAGCTGGAATGTGTCTAAAATCAGATTTAAAAAGAATCATTCCTACCTGGGAATGTGACAGATCTGGTGGAAGTTCTGACAAAACAATGTAGACTCTCTCCCCCACACCTTTTTGTTTGTAAATAAATATCCATAATGTGTGTGTATATGTGCGTATACATTCCAGTCACTCAACCTTTAGTCCTCGTGCTAAAACGAGGTCTTTGGGAAATGTTTGAACTCTGGACAATGACCAATATGAGAATATTCGCTCACCTCCCTGCCTGAGTCCCTCAAGCTCTTCTCCCACTCAGGAAGTCTGGCTTTCTTGCTCATTCCCCGCCCCCCCCTTTTTTTTTAAACATTTAAAATACCTTCTAGACGGAGGGTACTAATTACCAGTTCTCCATCATGTGTTTGGAGTTAGCCAGCTAATTATCAGGTCTTGTACCTCATTTTGGAGAGCAAGTTTGTGCACCTGCTCCCTCCTAAGTTTCATGCTTAGCATCTTCTGAACTGTTGCAGGCAGCCTACTCCCCTTCGGCCTTCTATGAAGAGACTAAAACCCCATCTCTTGGTCTCACTGCTTCTGGATGCTGGCCCTTTAACCACCTGTTACATCATACCTGAATTTGGCTTCAAAGTCTCAATGGGAGTTGAATGCACTTAGTGTCTGGTGTAATTTCCTGTCTGTGCATGCAGACATATCCTGGCTGCTTGCATAGGATTTAATTGCATTCTGCGCTTCCAACAGGAGGCGGAGTTCTTCTTTAGGGTCTTGTGAAGATGACAGAGAAGATCTGACACCTGCACAGCTGACACGGAGGATTCAGGGACTTAAGAAAAAGATCAGGAAGTTTGAAGACAAATTTGAGGAGGAAAGGAAATACAGAGTAAGTTCTTCACGGCTGAGTAAGTAAATGATAACCCATGTTATCAGGATCTTTGGAGCAGATTTTCAGCCACAGACCTGTTACCTGGAAACAGAAGGTAGTGGAGTTGCCATGCAACCAATGAAAAGCATATATTCAAGGGTTAGCATTGCCAGGTGAATTCCATTCCAAAGCATTAGGTAGTGGGAGTGTACACAGGAAGTAATCTAATAAACTGCAAGGATTTTTATTACCTGTTTAATAAGTACACCCAAAGCTGGTAATAGTGTGTAAGTGAGAATAGCAAAGTTAAACTTTGTTATTTACGAGAGCGCTGATGGGATGCACAGATGCATATCTGGTTTTAGGGAGGTTCTCTCTCTTTGCAGAAAGCAGTAGTTCCAGGTTATTCATTTATCATTTGGGGAGAGGAAGTATGCTCCTTGACTGTGGCTCTTTGCACACTTACCAAGTGCATCTAGGCAGTGCAAGTAAACTGCACTTCTGTCACTGCTGATTTCCTCTTCTGAGGCCTAGGAAGCTTTAAAGGAGAAAAGATGCACATGCATCTACATTTGCTAGTAATCTAAGCTGCAAAGATTGATGCTGAGAGAGTCTTGTCTGTTAGAATATGGCATTAGAGAATATGGCATCAGATAGGAAGAGTTTACTCCTCCTGGCTTGTGTTGGGTCATCACAGCTTCTACAGCTGGCTGTCATGATTCAGTATTTCTCCTTTACAATATAATATTTCATACATTCCATCTTCAGAGTGCTTTACAAATGTAAATTAACCCTTGCAATACCCCTGCATGAGAATTATCCCTGTTTTACCAAAGGAGAAAGTGAGGCAGAGAATTTTGAGAAAGCTGCCCCAAGAAACAGAGGGACTTAATAAATAGAAATGTGATTGGAGAGCAGAAGTTTAGTAGAGAGTAAACCTGTTTATACAGATCTTGCACTGGGTCTACACTGCCAGCAAAATTCAGTGGCACTTGACAGGAGTTACACAAGCTATGTTGACTTCATAGCTTTTCTTTAGTGTAAACACGACGAGAGTCCTGTGGCACCTTAAAAACTAACAGATTTCTTTGGGCACAAGCTTTTATTGGGTGCAGCCCACTTTGTCAGACTTGTTTATGTTGCTCTGTACACTACACACTGAAATATAGGCACAATATGTTCTAATGTATTTTATAAATTACATGATAAAAATGAGAGCATAATAAGAACATTGCAGCCCATGAAAGCTTATGCCCTCAGAAATCTTTAAGGTGCCATGGGACTTCTGTTGGTTTTGCTATATGCTAGCTAAGACGGCTACTCCTCTGGAACTTTAGTGTGCCGTCTTCACTGTGCTATGCTGATGGGAAATGGATTTCCGTTGACAGAGCACTATGGCACTTGAAGGGCTGGTTTTATTAGATTGACTTCTGGATTGACTTGGTACGTCTTTCCTGACCACTAAGTCAGTTAAGAAAAGTTGATCTGATGGTGGTGAATTTTTTGGTGCCATCAATTTGGGTTCTCTCCCCACACCCTTCAGAACAACAATCAATGTGGATTTCTGGTCTTTTCCTTTAGCCGTCCCACAGTGACAAAGCAGCCAACCCAGAGGTGCTGAAATGGACAAATGAACTTGCAAAGTTCCGGAAGCAGCTTAAAGGTGAGTCACTGGCAGTGGAAAAGGACCTAGAGCAGGCTTTGACCAATCTTGAAATGCAACATGGAGCTGCTACCTATGATAGTAACTGAAAATATTCTGTTTTTCCAACCCATCCCAAATAATTCCCCCTAGAGTCAAAACTAAAGATCTCAGAAGAGGATCTCGCTCCTGTGGTGCGCCAGCGGAGCAACACACTCCCCAAGAGCTTTGGATCTCAACTTGAAAAGGAAGATGACAAGAAGCAAGATCTGTCAGATAAATCTGCAAAACCCATGGTCGAGGTGACCCTTGAGTCCATCCAGAAAAAGCTGCAAGAAAAACGAATGGAGACAAATCGGCCTGAGGACATTAAGGTAGAATGCATGCAGTTCACGTTAGATGTCAAGACTTTCAATACAGTTCTGTAATGCGGTGGTCCTCAGTCTTTCCTGACTGTTGTGCCCCTTTCAGGAGTCATATTTGTCTTGCGTACCCTGGTTTCACCTCACTTAAAAACTATTTACTTACAAAAAAACATAAAAATACAAAAACATCACAGTATGCTATTCCTGACCAATTGCTTACATTCTCATTTTTACCATGTAATTTATAAAATAGATTAGAATGTAAACATTTTATCTATATTTTAGTGTGTAGTGTACAGTAGTATAAACAAGACACTATGAAATTTTAGTTTGTACTAACTTCACTAGTGCTTTTTATGTAGTCTGCTAGAAAACTAGGCAAATACATAGGTATGTTGATGTGTCCCCTGGGAGACCTCTGTGTACCCCCAACGTTATGTGCATCCCTGCTTGAGAACCACTGCTGAAATACACAGTCATATGCTCGCTCTTGAAATCCATGCAGGATCTTGAAAACTGCTGAGTTTAGAATCTAATGTCGTCGATATATGTATCATATAAAACATTTTTAAAGTGGTTTTGACATTTTAATTGAATCTCTGTTACATCCATTTTTGTTAAATAACCTTTAGTTATGATACTATATTAGTCTTGCCTAATTTCCTTTTTTTATAGCATCTCTCACCCTAAGATATAAGTATGGAAATGACCATTGTAGATTCTTAAAAACTATCCATACTTACAGTTTCATAGTAGATTCTGGGTTTTGCCTCTCACAGATTCCAAGGACTGTTCAGTGTGCTTTTCTTCCTGGGTATCTCCCTCTGCATCCATGTTTGGGTTTCCCAATCTTCTGTTATGACGGAAGACTTAGGAAAATTATGTGGGTCTTTTCACACTTTTCAGAAAATGAGCATGCTTTGACTTAGCCTTATCTTTCCTCCTAGCTCATTCAGAGTCAAACACCCTTATCTGAGGACACTTTATCTCTGCTCTTAAGGGGCCCTGTTAGCTACATGATTGTCTCTGAAGACAGTTGGCAGAGAGGCAGTCTTTGTCTGATGCAACTAGTTCCTGAAATGTTGATAGCCTTGTAGTTTAAGGCCTTGAGTTCACTGTCATGTCAATGAGGCAAAACCTTTTCTCAAAAATAAAAATGTAGCCCTGGCAAATGTTTTATGTAAAAGGTGAAGTCAGAATTCTCTCAGTGCTTTGGACTTGCTGGAGAAAATGCTGCAAGTTCAGAGATTTCAAAAGTGTCTGATCATTCTGTAGGTCAGGGTCCTGCTGTAATATTTAATGTAATGGTGGGCCAGAAGACTGTATAATACTGGATTCCCAGGGTGAGTGTTTTATAACAAGACCTAAACTGCTGTGTCTTCTTACAACAGATAAAACAATAAACTTTTAACAATTATGTAGCACTTTACATTTCAGAGCACCATAAAAACTAATTAATTTCCTGGATGAACATCAAACACTTACCTCTCAAATCTGAATGTCATTTAGTTGTAATCTGTTCCATAGCACATAACACGGGCCCCCTTATGGTAATGATTTTTAAAAATGCATCACAGGATAAGGGATTCAAGGAGGTAGTGCAGAACATTGCACTGTTCACTCCAAAATAATGTGGCTTACTCTTCTGAATGACCGCATGAATTCAGATAAGGCTACAGCTCAGTGTTTTAGGAGTGTAAAAATATAATTTTATTCTCTTCCCCCTTCCTTTGTCTTTTATATAGGACATGACTAGAGATCAGATAGCAGCGGAGAAAGTGGCTCTTCAGAAAGCACTCTTGTATTATGAAAGCATTCACGGAAGACCGGTATGTGCAACAACACTCACATTTGAATTGTTTTCTGTGGCGATAAGTAATCTCCTGCCACCTCAAACATGTGCTTACCACCCATGCTGGTGGGGGAAAACCACCATGATTTTGTTCAGACAGCCTCAGCGCCTTTGCTCAGTGGAGTAAGCAGAATGTTCCTGTGGTGAGAAGTTCATTTAGCCTTGCATTAACTGCTAGGTTTACTGTATGTCAAAGCAGCAGGTTCTTAATCATGATTGTCGTCACTGAGCCATCCACTGGTGAAGGCTGGCTGATGTAAAGAGAAACACATTTGTCACAGTGATGTGATGAGAGTAAATTCATTTGGCTTTTTTTGAGATTGATGCTGATGTAACAATCATTTAAGTAGCATTCATCTCTGGGGGATGCTATAGTTTTCTAGTTCCACCACACCTGCCCTCTGCTGGTAACATATCAGAAGACACCAACTTTCAACAAGATGATGGTGGCCAGGAGTGCTGTGGCACCCATCTAAAAGCAGTGTTGAGGGCAGAATCTGGGCTGCTGTTAAAATGATACGCTTTCTTTGTTTTTTTTATTAGCATAACTAATTTTTTTAATAAGCTATTTCTACAACCCAGCAAAACTGAACTTAACAGCAAGGGGAGGCTGCAGTTGACCAGCTTTCCTGTTTCCAACTACTGGCTTTGATGCAGTGGGAAAGAGCTGAGAGCTCTCGAATGCAGTGGATGGTTGAGTCACTTTTTTTAAAAAGACCTTTAAACAGCAAAACCTGCAGAGTTTGGGTTTATTGTGCAGCTGATCTGCACTGGTGTCAGACGGTGAATCTGTAGAAGTAGAAATTGAACAGCTGTAGTTAAGCCAGGGAGTCTATTTCTGCAGCATTTCTATAGCCACTCCAATGAAGCAAGAAACACACTGTTCTTCACTAGCTGCTATACGCCACATAGCATGGGCTTGAAATTTTGTTCAAAGATTCTCTTACAGATTTTTTGTGTTTTGACGTAATCCCACAACATGCTCAGGTTTCATTGGCATATTATGTATGGCTGCACAGTAAAACAACCTACCTCTAGGAAATTTTTCATTAAGAGTCCTGCTCTCTGATGAAAAGAATAGAGTTCTGCTCATGTATATTCACAATACTGAATCGGATCTAAATGTGCATGCAGCTGCTTAAATTGCATCTTTGTGTCGTTCTATTCCTGATGGAGTTTAGACTCCATGAAGTCTGGTACAGATTTTTCTGTTTTTCTTTGAGTGATGGTCCCTCTGTGAATACCCCATGAATACACGTGTGCTCCATGCGCTTGAATCTGAGCATTTTTTAGCTAACAATGTCAGTTGATCTGCACATTTGCAGTTGTTCGTGTGCTGCAAACCATGATTGCAAATGAGAGTACAAACAGCACCACTGTTAGCTAGTGTAGTAAAAAAACAACAAGGAGTTGCATGGCACTTCAAGACTGACTAAGATTTATTTTTTGCATGAGCTTTCGTGGGAGAAGATCCCACTTCCTCATATATAGGTTTAAATCTTCCCCTCTCCTTGCCTATATTTTCCCCAGTCTTTGCAAGGGAGTTTTATGCCCTAGCTTTGTTTCAGAAGATGAAATGGAGAGTAAAATGAGCAATTCTATGTTAACAACTTGAAGGCAGCTTAGGGGAAGGATGTGCAGAGGAGAGTCGGTATAAAACCAATGTATATGAGGTCTGTAGACTAGCATGCTTGGGGAATAGCCGCGGAGGGAAGGCATTCAGTCATCACAGCTCATTTCCATTGCTCCTAGGTTACTAGTATCATCCTTTTCCAGGATCCCAGACTTGAAAATGTGGTTGTGAGCCCTGTGCATTTGGTCACAAGTATGGAAGTGGCCACAAATACAGACAGCCAAGCCTGCGGCGCTTTTGTGATGAGGACAAATGAGTACTACTTTGACCCTAAATGTCTGAAGTTCTTTTTATTCGCATTTCAAAAGCACCACAGAACTGGGAGTTTGTGCTCACCTTCAACCAAGGATTGGAGGAGCAGGGTCAGGGCTGAGGTACGGTAGCAGGTCAGTGGCAGAGTTCACACTACACTAATTTCAGGGCCATTGCCATTAGTGCATCACTCTTTTTTTGAACCCAGATAAATGGAAGGGTGAATGTTAACGGAGTATCTGCTGTCAGCCTCATGGTCCTGTTTACTTGTCTTTCAGGTAACAAAAAATGAGCGCCAGGTGATGAAGCCATTGTATGACAGGTACCGCTTGGTCAAACAGATCCTCTCCAGGGCCAGCACCATCCCTGCTATTGTGAGTACAGCACATCTTTAGGGGAATTGATTTGTATTGGTGAAGGAGCTTGGGGGGAGAGGACAGGAGGATCACACCTCCACACCCCATGCAGTTAGAGGCGCAGTGTGTCTCTTCATGAAAGAACCAAAGACTTGAACCAATGGCAAGTCAATGATAGCAAAGCAGTTGCAATAGTGATGAGCTGGTCAAGGACTCTGGGATGTCGGCCACCTTTTACCTTGTGGTATTCCTCTTTCTGTTGGGTTGCTGTTGCTTTCTCACTACACTGTTTTTGACTAAGGCTGCACCTCCTTCTCCCCCCAGCATTGTAGACTCGGTGCTGGCCCCTCACATTGGAGACCATGGCAGGAACAGAGACTTGTATCTCGCTGCTAAGACTAACCTGCACCAGCAGCCTGACTGCCCAGGTTGTCCCCTTGCTTTAAGGAGAGGACAGGACAGGCATCCTAATTGTCAGCTCTTACCAGTAGAGTGCATATGTGGCCACCGCTTTCCAAGCGGATGCCAGAGATGTTAGCAATTCTACACATCTGTCCTGCAGGTTAATTATAAACAGGTCCATGTGCATGTTTTTATTTCCAGTGACCCAGATTTGCGGTAGCTTGTGTCACACGAATGGTGCAGCCCTGGTCATTGGCACTAAAATTTTTGTAATATGAAAGATATACATGTACTCATTTCTTCATGGCAGTGGAAGTAAGCTGGCTTATAGTGGTTTCTGCCCGCTCTTTGTTTCTTTAATGATCCTTTTTACCCCTTCTCTACTGCCATGCTATGCTTTTGTCTTGGCAGCTGTTTTAACAGAGCATCTGTTCAGAAGAACAGATGGGCACAGTGTTATTCAGGCACGCTGGCAGGCACATTTTTCTGGATGTTCTTGGAATGTGCTGCTGTTTTTTAAACACTCCTGGAATCACTATTGTGAATAGTTTCCTATGTGAACTAGATGCACAAGGCTATCAAGTACAAGGAAGCTGTCCAAGCCACTAGCCACAACTAGGCAGTTCAGAGCCTGATTTGCAAAGAAACTCAGTTCCCATGCAGGCACCAAAACAACATTTCTGAAGTAGTCAGGGAGCATGCAGCAGCAGCCTTTGAAAACATTGGTGAATGTCTTTCCCCTCCCCCCCTCCCCCCCACCTCTTTGAGAACAGTAAGAACTCATGGGAGCAGAGCAGCTTTGAAACTCTGACCATGTGAGATATGGGCCTTGGGATTGGGGTGACTCCTGCTTTTGTTGTCCTTAAAGCATTTATTTTCCTGCTCCTGCACTGCTAGTGTTTTGTTTGCACACACTTGGTGCTGATGTCCATTGCTGAGCAGCAACAGGGGGGATGGGGTCACAACTTTCTCTGCTTTAAGGTTTTTGCCAGGAGTTTTCTTTTTAAGAAGCAGTTTTCTTATGAGGGTCTGGATGAGCTAAAAGTTATGGAGATGAGCAAGAGGACAGGTGGTGGTGAAGAAAGGTTTCACAATATAACCTGCTTATTAACACCTGTCACAGGGTTCCCCCTCCAGCAAGCGGAGAAGCCCTTTGCTGCAGCCAATTATCGAGGGCGAAACAGCTTCCTTCTTCAAGGAGATAAAGGTGAAGACCTCCAGCTGCTAACTAATTGCTCAGTTTGCCTCTGTTTCCCCTTCCCAGCAGTGAGACAGATTGATTTTTTTTTCCGTGTTCCCCAAAAATAATTAATAGCTGCTTAAGCCTAATGAGTTTTGAACAAATCTCTCATTTCTGTTATTGTAAATCAGCCTTTAATATTTCCTTGGCTTTGTTTTTTCCTCTCCACACATTTTTTACTTTGTAAAAACCTTACAGTTACAGGTTGCACCTTTGCTTTCTTTTTCTTTTGAATAATCCTCACAAACTTTGCTGTTCTTTTTCTCACTCCAGCACAATGCCCTAGTTAGTTTGGGCTTTTCCAGAACACATCTAGGGTATAGGCTCTCACACACGGATAGAGTATAGAATTTTACTCACACCTGTTCACCTCCTGGCTCTGTTCAGTTCATATTTTACACCTTTGTAACTGCACTTCTAGAATCAGAATAAGTATAACTTAGTTTTATTAATGAATATTTGATCTGGGTTGGTTGGTTGGTTGGTTTCTTTTTCACCTTGTGCTTGTTCTGGGTTGGTATTTCCCAGTGTTATGCATTGATCTGAACATGTTGAGCCATATTCATTACTGACCTAACTGTATGTGCCTTCAAGACTTAACACTCCGAAGATGAAATTGGTCCATGCTAGGTTAGTCCACAAAAAGCTAATTGCCATCCCCAAGAGGCATAGCAACACAATAATCTGCATGCTTATTACCATCACAGTATGAATGAGAGAAAGGTGCTCTATTGCAATCTGATTTCATTCCACCCTCTGTCCATTTGTGTGTTAACCATCCAGAACCAGGTAATAGTAAATATTCTTTGATTTATATTCAATGAGATAATTATTGCAGGCTCAATATTAATTGCTTATATGAAGTGCATATTACTTGGAGTGAAACTATAGTGTAATACACATTAAATGGATGTGTGTTCACATGGATACTTATCTCTCGGTGAATTTTTCTTAATTTGTAATAGATAATTGCTGAAGCAAGTCTGAATTAAGGGCCATACTGGTTTTAAATGTCCTGTAGTTTTGCACTATAGTACCAACTTTGTGCTGTGGTTTCTCCCCAACTCAGAGTTTATTTCCATCAATCATGACTCTGAATGGGTCTGTCCTGGAGGTCTGATTGTAGTACATATAGTCATACCTGAGCTAGCTTCAGTCTCGCCAGCATGAGCACCAGCAGCAGTGAAGCCATGACAGTAGAGACTTTAGCGCAGGCAAGCTGCCCAAGGACTTGTCTATGATTAAAATGTTCCAGTGGCAGAGCTGTGTCTCTGTAGCATTTCAGTGCCTCTGTCAGTGGGAGAGGTTTTTCTGTCCGTGCACGTAATTCAGCTCCCTGACAGGCCAAGAATTCTTCTGTCAGCATGGCACTGTCTTCTATGCAGAGACCGAGATGAGCTTAGCAGTGCTGCTCCAGGGTGTGGATTTTTCACACCCCCGACTAATGTAATTTAAGCAGCCTAACCTTCTGAAGTAGACAGGCCTGAGTCCTAGACAGGTTTGTAAGGCTCACACTGCCACAGTGTCACTTCTGTTGGTGCTCATGCCAGCTAGATTATATCACACCTTCGACTGCAGTGTAGAAATACCTGGAGTCCTCTGACTCTCATCCACTGAAATGCAGTGCATATTGGGAGCCCTGGGGGATGCCAGGCTAGTGTGAGATGATGGGAGTCGTAGGAAACCTATAGCATTAGTATTCCCAAGACCCACACTGGCTTGCACCATGTTTCTGAGTAGCATTTCAGAAGCTGGTGTTACCCTATTAAGCTTTAAGAAGACATAGCTGATAGAATCTCCCCATGCAAAACTTGCAGAGGTGCTCTGGCTCACTTCCCTCTCTGTAGGCTGCCAGCAGGATGTTTTCTGTGAACAGTCCTTGCCTCTAGAATATGCTTCCCTCATTGGCTCAGCAGAGACAGGATTAGTTGTCCATCCTATGGAGCCCATTTTTCTTACATGTGTTTGGGGGTTAGAAATGGTAGAGTGATTTATATGGGACTTTATGATGCTCTTGGGTAGAGTGTCTGTCTTTTAGTTTTTGACTGGGGGTATATTCGTCGGAAAGTTAGTTTACCAGGAAGACTAACGACCTAAAGTATTGGATTTAAAATTTTATATTTGTAATTGTATTTTAAAATGTTTGAAGGTGCCGAAGGCTCCAAATAAATGCCAGCAAATGGGAAAAAAATAAGTACAAATAAATGGAGTACAGATGTAAATAGTAACATCTGATTACAGCCTGATCGGCTGCAGAAGTAAATTGATTGTGGAGACAAAATTAGAGACCAGGTCAAGGCCCAAATTAAAACATGCTCCTACATGTCTGTCTGAGGCGTTTCCAGTGGCATTCTCACTACAGAGCCTTCTGATTCACTCTCTTCAGGTTAAAGAGCTAAGTTCTTTGCAAATTATCTGTGACCATAAGCTGTAGTACATGACACTAATGGCCCAGATAGGAGACAATTCTTCATTGTGTTTGGTGGTGTCTTGTCGTCCCTCCATTTCCAGTTGACAGAAGTTCATCAACTTTAATCCTCAGCAGTTGTGGCAATGAGTGCATTTGAGTTGAAACTGGAACAACCCATTTGAATGAGCACACCATGAGAGACTTCATGAGCCTATAAAGTCCACAGTCTTCTGTGCAGAGAGTGGACAAATGTAAATTTAAAATGTAAACTTACGCCAAATCATTCCCTCTGACTTGTGGATAGTTTATTACGCAGATCTTGACAAATTATGCACTTAGTCCTTTATGGTAAAATGACAAAACTCTTCACTTTTTCTGTGGCAAAGGAGAGTAGCAAACACTCCCAGACATACAAGCATGAGCTGTTGTCCCATTTTTCATTCCTTATTGCTTTCATCATATCATTCAGAGCTACTATAAACAGCACACTGTATCTGGATACAGACCCGTATGCTGTTCTCTGTGTTGGCCAGCAAGACAAGGTGTGAGAAAAGGACACAATTAAAGCATTGTCAATCATTCTTTATTGACCTAAAGTTTTATAACTGGCAGTGAAGCTGTCTCATGGTCTGTTTCTAGAGAAACTTTCAAATCAAATCATCACTCAGCCTTCACTTCGACTGTTTTCTTTGAAACGTTTTCAGGTTTCTCTGTTTGTCTGTGGAGTTCCTTCCTTCCTAATCTGTGTTTGCTCCTTTTGCCATAATTCTCAGTCTGTGGCTTCACATCCCATTTCCCTGGGAAAGGCCGTCGACTTCATAAACATAAGATCATGGTCCAAATCCAGACCTTGTGTACGCTTGTTCCGTTGTACATCATTGACCTTAGGGGATTCTTACCCAACTACACAAGCTCTGAATCAGGCACTGTTGCTTCCTTACTGTATCAAGCAGAAGGAGACTGAAGTTTGAAAGGTACAAAGATTTTATAGAAATAATTGAAATACTAGCAAAGAGAAACGGGAAATGCTCTTTTGGGCCCCAGTTCAGCAATATATTTTAGCTAACATTCATTTCAAGACTTTATTGAGACTGCTCAGGGGTTCATTAAAGCTGGGCATGTGCTTCAGTACGTTGCTGAATCAGGGTTCACAAAGGTGTGTGACAGTCCCTATTTAAAATATTTCTTTCCTGTACTATGATTTATTTCTTTTGTCTCATTCCCTTGCTACCATTGTTGTGGCATGCAACTGACTTACAGCAATGTAGCGTGAAGTTAGAGGACTGGGCCCAACTGATTAGAGTCCTAAACGAAATCATGAACGAATAACTCAATCCCAGAACAGCCTCCTCACTTGGCAGCACTGGGGTGTGGGTATGTAATTGGGCGTGCAGAGGCATCCACATTATGTAGCTGAAAACTAAGAGATCTCTTACTTACACAAGCCCCTAAGTGTAGCTAGTGTGTTTCCTCTAAGCTAAAGTATTTCAATTTTAATTTTTAGTCCTGTGTTTTTCTAGTCAACAAACAGTACCTCTGGAGACAGAATTGGCAACAGACGAAGGTGGCAACAGCTGTTTTTGAAGTTGATCAGCTCTAGTCTTTTATAATTAAAGTGCTGAGCCGAGTTATAGTTCTAACCAGGGTCGACCATCTAATACTTGAACTCCTCCACTGGACTGAAATATCACAAACCTGTCATTTTTTAATCTTTTTCACAACTCCAGTAAATCCTTTAGCTCTCAGGTCCTAAAAGCTTCCTTTTGTGTTGGATTATCACTGTCTGCAAGAGTGCCAAGTGCCACAGAGCCTTTTGGTGGCATCCTCAACAGGAGAGGTTTCATGAAAATTAATGTGGCAGCTTGTGGATTTGTCACAACTAAATCACTGGTTGACTTAGGTGTGAAGGTTACATATGCCTGGTACCATTTAAATGTTGTATCTAATAGCTGTCAAGTTTGGAAGTACTTGTAGCTTCATCGAGAATGCTGAAAACAAATGAACAAGAGATATCAGGCTGCAAAGAATCCTGGGTTGTTCTTTTTGTTTGTCCCCCCCCCCCCCAATGTTGATTCTGCCACACTTCATCTCACTAACAAAGCTTAATTTGTGGTGGCTGTTTCTATTAATAATGTGTTGGGTTTTGAGGAGGTTTACTACTGATATTTTATTGCACTGTAAATCTTAGAGTAATTAAGGTGCTTGCTCTGTATATCTACCTCTTTCCATATCTGTACCCTAGCACTTGTGGTGAGAGAATATAAATGTGTGGTGGTGTCTGCAGAGAGTAATAGTAACCTTTTATTATGAGAGCTCTCTCTTTCTCTCTCTTTCTGTAGGAGGAGGAGGAGGGTTCTGATGAGGACAGCAGTGTGAAACCAGATTTCGTAGTCACCGAGAAACCAGGTTTCTGCGTGCGGAGTTTCTTTGATCAGCTAGAAGAGGAGGCCGATGGCTTCATTTCTCCCATGGATGATAAGATACCTTCAAAGAGCAGCCAGGACATGGGGCTTTCTAACCTCCATGCTGCTTCTATGTACGTCATGTTTTTATACTATAAGAAATGTAGGCCTGACTACAGCAAACCATAGCATATCCCTTAAATCTAACTGAAGCAAGAGGAACCTTAGCACACAGTTAATGTTAAAACATGTGTTTAGCTGTTCGTCTAATTAGTGAAGGAGCTGTTCGCATTCTTCCATTTAAGCATTGTGTCAGTTTGTTAGGGAGTGTTTGCAGGGTTGGCTCCTTATGCTACATATATATATATATATAATATATATATATATTTTTTGGTAGAATTACTATGCGATTCTTGTTTGAACTTCCCGTGAAATGGTTTTTTCTGTAATTTAACCCTACAGGCCAGAACTGTTAGAGCAACTCCAAGAAGTCAGGGAAGAGAAAAAACAGATCAGAAAAAAATTGAGAGACTTTGAAGATAATTTTTTCCGACAAAATGGAAGGTAATTTCGTTTCTGATTCATCCAGCTATCCCTATAACTGCTGCCAGTAATACATACTGAGTGCAAAAGGCTCTGAAAATCAAAAGTGCCCTATGCATGCTACCAAATTAATCTTCACTCTTCCTTCAGCCATTGGTGAGGTAGGAACTTGCATAGTATCCTCAGTTTGTTGATAGGAAAGCTGGGATACAGAGCACCCATTCCAAAGCTTGTTGAAGTCAATGAGAGCCTTTCCATTAATTCTATGAGCCAGGGCCCATTGAGATTAAGAGTAAAATTGTAAGAAGTGCCTACATGCTATTGTCTCTTATTAGGAATTAGGTGAGTTGGGCACTTTTGAAAATTTTGCCCTAAGACAGTGATGGAACCAAGATGAAAACCCAGGTATCCCAAGTCCCCTTTCTTGTGTTCAGAGCAGTAAATTGCATAAACCATAAGATAAAATCTAGAGTCAACTCGTGGATTAACTCCTAGGAATGTAACTATTTGGGACAGAGTAAGTTTCTTGTCAGAAGGGACTCCATAGAAGTGTATCTCTCTCTCCTTCCCTCCCATCTGTGGTCTATGCAAACAATAGTGGGTAATGCAAGGAATAAATTAGTGTGGAAGAAAAAACAGCACAGTAAAACAGTGCAAGAAGATGTGTTATTTCTCAAAAAGAAATGTAAAACTTGATAGTTAAGTGCATGCATCTGAAGGGTCTGTTCCATATTTGATTCTCCATAATAAGAAATAACATGCTACATACTAGCCTGTTGAGATTCAGGAAGCTGAAAATAAATGCTGTAAGGTGAAAGATGGTCCTACTCTGAACACAAGGCTATGGCTCACTTTGGGAAGGGGCTTATCTGACATCGTAAACCCTACAGGCCAGATTTTCTCCTTGTATGAGCATGGCCTCAGTAGAAACCAAATGCACCTAAGTGGAGCATGTGGCTGGAAGGATAAGGTTATGTCAGTGAAGCTCTTCAGAGACCTCTGTGACACTTTCTGTCTCAGCCGTGGAGTGCCAGGGCTGGAGCAGTCAGTCCCCAGGAATGGCTGGGACCTGGAGCTCCTACACACCGTTTGTGGCAGTGGAGCCCACCGCAGATGTGGAACTCTCAGCCACTGTCCCGCAGCAGCGCTGAGTGCTATACACACGCTGCGAGGCTTGGGCTTTCATCAGTCAGTCAGCCCCATTTTGTTGGTCACTTTTAGTGAAAGTCAGGGGCAGGTCACAGGCATCTGTAAATTTTTGGTTATTGTCCATAAACTTTTCCTGATCTCTGTGATGAAATCCTTACCTTGGCATGCGGCTTAAGCGCTTGCTTTGTGAACTGCAGCATAGCTCAGAAAATTGACTGCAGCTAATTCACTTCAGGTGCATCTGCTCTGTGTGCATGTGTGCACACGTGTACATGAACATATATCTGTATCACATCTGTGCTGCTGATAGACCATGTGATGAATTCACCTATTTATGACCGCCTCACCAGTCATTTTCTGACCTTGCCCATCACTTGCAGAGACTTTCTCTAAAATTTTGAATCTCTGGGCAGTTTCAAATGGGACCATGGGTTAGTCTGCAACTAAATGTTTTCTCCCCTTTCCAGAGGTGCAGAAGTTTCTGCCCAAAATTTGTGGCCCAGTTCCCAGCATTCAGTCCTGCTCCATTGACAGATTTACAGTCCAATACTTCATGACCTTCCAGAACTTGAAATGGAAGCTTTTATACCTTTGTAAAGGGAAACCCTCTCATAATAGCTTTGGTTATAACCAGTGAGAGCTTTTCAATGGATCAGGAAGCTGGCAGAAGACATGGTGGGATGAGCTCTGTTTCAAGTCCGGGGCGCAGTAGAACAGGCTCTGACAGAGGCATGTCAGTATGTTTTGACTCTAGAATAATATCAGGATTGTGTTCGGCTTTGATACAGGAATACCATGACTTTCACACTCCCTTATTTAGGCTAGTTTATGCACCTTATTTTTCTTCTGTAGATAAATATAAAAATAACGCTAATCATTTTTGTCTCCAGATGACAATAAGAGGGGGGTTGAGAGTTGGTTTGCAGGATATGGCTCTTAGGTGGGGAAGTAATACCATGCCAGAAAATTCTCACATCTCCTCCTTGTTTCTGTTAGAAATGTCCAGAAAGAAGATCGTGCTCCTATGGCAGAAGAATACAATGAATACAAGCAGATTAAGGCAAAGCTGAGACTTCTGGAGGTCCTGATCAGCAAAAGAGATATTAGTTCCAAGATTTTGTAAGGAAGGTGATCAACTACACAGATGGGCCACAAAGAGACCGAGACAACCAAATGACTGCGTGAAGGATGCAGCAGGAGCCTATCAATGAGGGGCTTAACAGCTCCCAGAGAACTGAAAGGCCATTTTTTAAAGTGGGAGAGGGAGGAAGGGTGGCTTACATCACTTTCTAGACTTGCTGTAGTCCGTTCTGCTACCAGGCCTGTCCTAGAATGGAGCTTCCCAGGAGGAGAGAGGTGATGCGACAGTTAGAGACTGCATGAAAAAGGCTCTTTGCTTTGGTTTGCTTTCAAATTCTGTGATGATTAGAATATTCAAATCAGACTGCTTTTTCTTCCAGAGAATTGTAGTGAGAAGCAAACTAGTCTAAACAGTGGTGATTCTGCCAGTAATATCCTCTACCACTCAAGTGCTGTGTCCAGTGGAATATGAAGCAGCGTTCCTGCTGTCAGGAACTACTGAGGCTATTGTGTTTTAGCTACAGTGGAAGTGAGCTCAGGCTCTCACCTGTCACATGGATGTTCTGGAATTCAGCCTTTTCAGTTACCCCACTGAAGTGCTGCAGAATTGCTGTTAATCAGAGCCCTGCCTACTGCATTGGCCTTTATTGTGACTTTTCCCAGAGTTTGATTTTCCTACCCATGTGTTTTCTAGCTGCCTCTCCTGTTTGAATAGATGGTAGCTGCCTCTGATCAGAAAAGCATCAAAGGAAGTTCAGCAATACCGTTAGTCTTAGTTGGCATCTTGAATCAGATGGGAGATTCTGATGGCAGCAGTCAAAATCTGATCGGGCTTTAGTAGGCGAGGTGTGACATTGAAATGAATGAGCTGATTTATCTCTACAGCTCTCCGAGTTCAGGTATCTGCTAAAGAGATTGAAGAGGTGCCCAAATCAATCTATATACAGCACCAACCTTTCAGTATTTAATATTGGCATTAAGTACTGAATTGGATGCTGCATGCAAACATAATCCATACAACCCTAAGCTTTGTTCTTTTGTGCCTCTACATTGATTGCAGCGCTGAGTGTGAATTGCAGAGATGAGGATGCAGAACACAGTGGAGTCATGGTGTTTTCTTCCTAATGATAGTTTTAAATATAAATACCTTGGAGTGAAAAGGCTGCTTCAGGAAATCAGAATCATTGAGCCAGACTTCACCCTTGGAGGTGTGCAGGTATGAGGTCAAAAGTTAAGACTTAACAGTAACAAATTTTCAAAATGCTGTGAATTAATTACTGAGGGGTTTTTTTTAGGTGCTTATCTTAGGCATTGGCTATTTTGAAGGGGAATGGGCTGAAATTTTTTTTTTAAAAAAAAACATGTAGGGCTCTTCTTGCTGTTGTGTCGGGCCTTCAGGCTCCCTAATTTCCCCTCATAGCCCTCAAGAACATGAATGTGCAGCTTTACATAATCCCAAGTAATGCCCCTCATTAGAACGAGGGCAAGAGTTGTGCCTTCCAGAGGTAGGATTCATCCTTACTGCATGGAAGGTGGAGCATGCCAGCGTACTCCCTCCAGTGAACTGCACCCATCAGTGAGCAAATGTGGAGGAGCAGGGCAGCAGAAAGTGAGTGAACAGAATTGCATTTACAGTTGGCCCTTGTATAGGTCACACAAGGGATGGGACATCCTCCTGTGCTCTCCCCACCCCATATTTATGTATGCAGTTTGGCTCCAAGATACTTGGCAGGTCCTGCTCCTTAGTGAATTTCCCCCACGTTGCTGTACTATGCCAGTTTTTGCCATGATAAAAACAGAACATTAACAGGTTGTGTCAGTAGCTTTTGATCTCATAAAATTGTTAAAGCTCTCGCTTCCCCTCCTGGGAATCTGCACTGTGTCCTCTAGAAGTCTCAGGCTGCAGACCATGCCCGTGAGTAGTAGTGCCTTGAAGACAAGCCAGCACCAGTTGGCCAGAGATAGGGAAAGTCGGGTCTTTTGCCAGTCACAAAGTTAATTGAATTTAGGAGGATTTTCTGGGTGTTTCTTCATCAGTCACAGAATTATGCCCTTCCACCCAGAAGAAATAATGGAAGTGGAACAGATTGAAGCTCATATTTGGAAAGGTGGCGTTTAGTTTTTGGGTGCCAAGCCTAAGGCCTGATTTTAGTAGTGGTTGAGCACCCACAGCTTCATTGAGCTGGGAGTCCTAGATATTCAGTACCTCTGAAAACCAGAATCCAGTGTTGTCTATATCTGGGCACACAAAATATGGAGGCCGCTCTTGAAAACGGGAGCTGGATTGGCTGACTGCAGCCCTCTTTCCCCCTTGAAAGCCAGATTTTCAAAAATTCCAGGATGTAATGCTGGTGCCTTTATCCTCCAGCCCAACCCTTTTCCAGTTCCTAGTTTGGATGAGTAGGTTCAGTATGTTGGGCATAACTTTTAAATCAGTACAGCAGCTGTGCTTGTGATGGAAATGGTAGGACGAGGATGGCCACTGTCTTTTGTCTCGTTAGCTCCAGTGAAGTGACGTGCTGAAACCCTTGTCCAGTCTAGCTGTCCCCACATGTTAAGTCCCACTAAAATAAGCACTGCTTGAAAGTTAAGTTTGCTCTTGCTGTTTTCCTGAGAAGAGATGGATTTAAGCATGAACTGAGACACTTTGCCTCCTTAATACCTGAATTACAGGAGCCATCCTTGTAGTGATTACCTAGCCATCAGCATCCAGCAGCCTTCTTTCAGAAGTCCTGAAATCACCAACAATATATTTTGTTGCTTGAGCTGTGTGCAGATAAACAACTGTTGCCCCTGACAATTCGTGACAGACAGAATAAGACTGAAAGGTTTCTGACTGCCTAGTTACTGCTGTTTAAATGGCACACTGCTATACTTTCAGATAGTTTAAGTATGATTATGCACTTTAGAAAGAGATTTTTAAAATTTGGAAGCTAATAATTTTTTTAAAAAACAAAACTGTACTCTAAAAACCTTGTCTAGCTCTTTGTTGTTAAACAAGCTGTTCTGTAAACAAAACCAAAATATTAATATCACCTCTGAGTATAACTCTGTGAAGCTTCTGTATTTCCTGCCAACTGATTGAAAATAGGTTTAATAGAATTTACTGCAATTCACAAAATAGCCATTCAGTCACTCATGCCTGCAAAAAATTTCATGCAAAAATCAAATCATTGCTATAACTCTGTTCATTTCAGTTTTCCTTTGTCATTTCTCTCACAGGCCCTCAAGTGAATAACTGTTTATATTGCTGTTTACATGAGAACATGTTTGAATGGAAGTGAGTGTTTTTATGGGTGTGAAATGCTGTTATCTACTTAGATGAAATGAGTAAGCTATTGATGTGTAACGAAATATACTTCCATGGCAGTGGAACTTAGTCTGTTATCTGGCAGTATGATATGGGTGGTAATGTGCTACCTCTGGCCTGGAATGATATGGACACATCCTTTTATTTTTTCAGGGCTACATGTTTGTGTATTACCAAACATTAACATAATAAATGATTGAAGTTTATTTAAAAATGACGATGACGATGATGATAAGGTTAAAATTAAAGATGACAGAAGCTTGCAACTTTCACAGGTAGCATTTGCTTTTATTCTGTTTACTTTGGAGTAAACAGTTGATAAATATTTTTTGTTAAGTATGGTGTAATTAAAGCATCTTATCTCTTGATCATGTCAGTTTTATTACAGTCATGTGCAAACACTGGTAAGTGCTGGCAAGTTGTGGTAAAAGCACTTGTGTGTGAGAGGTAAAGCATAGATGAATGACATCTCTGCAAAGTTTTCATTCAAAGAAATGTTTGCAAAATGGTGATTGATCTACTGGAAACAGAAGAGATGTAAAAGCTTGGTTGCTGTCCATTTGTATAATATGGATAAATCATTGTCTAAGAGTAAAATCTCACAGTAGGTGCCTGTTTCAGCACAGATCTCATGTGTAGGTTTTAATGGAAGTGGCTGGTTACAGGTCAGAGAGAGCTTTATTTGCAGCCTTGGTGTAATGTTGGTTTGGTACAGTGTTTTTGTTAACTACGCAGAGGCTCCAGTGCAACATGCTGTGTACCTGTAGCATGGTTTTTGTCACACACAAGACTAGTTAATTCTTTTGCAGGTGGTACGTGACATTGTACTGTTGACTCGTTCATGTCTTCCATGCCCCATGGAACTTGCTAAGGGGACCCTTGGCCTCTTCTAGGTCTTTTATTGACAGGGAGGGAAATTGGTTTGGTGGCCAATGATTGTGGAAGAGTGGAATTTGTGCGCCTTGTTCATTCTAGAGAGGAAAATAACTTTGCATTCATGAATGAGAAAAATTAGAACTGCTGCCATGTTTTAGTAGGTATCTTGACTTCAACTGTGTCTTTGTGCTAGTCTGGGGGATAACTGCATGTGGTTAACAATTGTTGCCTGTGTCCCTCAGAAAGTAAGAAACGGTTTGCTACAGTGGGTACACTTAAAAAGTGTGTTCTAGTTTTTGAGGGATTACTAGATCCAACAATATTATATATCAGAGATCATTGTTAGAACCAGATGTGTCTGTAGAATAAAAAGGAAACCTTTTAAGTGCACCCACTGGATGCCCACTTCTCGCCAAAGTCCTTGCAGTACAGTTAAATATAGAACTTTGAATGGTTGCTTGGGGAGTCAATGGGTTATTGTAATAATTGTGTTGTGTTGGGATGTAATCCTGTTGCCACTGGAGTGCACAGTAACGTACCTGCCGACTCCCACAGGAACAGGCCCATGGTGAAGGGTTTTTCAATCTTTGTTCCAGCTTGAAAAGTGTGTGCACTCTTAAGATACAGAACATAATGGTGTGTGGACCCTGACTGAGTCTGAATCTTGCCTGCACAGGGACATATGCATGAGGCTCAGGTGCAGCTATTGAGAGGCCTTAATCCAGCGTGTACTGTTCCAGAAAGTGGTTTCTTTTCTAATTTGCCTATGTCCCTGTGGCCTCTGCTAAGGAGGGGAAGGGATTTATAAATGGGAAATGCGATGATCATCAGAATCCTTCCAGTTAATTTTGGTAGTGAGGGGAAGGGAGAAGATATTTTATCTACATACTGAGACAATCTACATGTCTCTTTTTTGAGAGGCAGAGCAGGGTTCTAAGAGCTATTCGTTATTTTTGTAAGTCCTGTTTGTGCACTGAGGGTAGATTTCTCAAAGCAGCCTAAGTGAGTTAAATACCCAGCTCCCATTGGAAATCATCTAACTTGCTTAGGCACTATTGAAAAGTCTACCCTTTATCCGCCATCTGCACAATGCAAAGTTTTAGAATCCAGAATTTTAAAGGGACGTGACCAGGCTTTAAAAATAAGGGGGGGGGGCCTTCAAAACTCAATATTGAGGTAATTTTTTTAAGTTCATTTCAGCCAGTTTCCATTTGAATGTAAACAGGCCTGTGCGCTGTTTGAAAACAAAGCACTTCAGCTGGATGTTGATTCAGATGAACCAGAAAGCCAGGCTGACTGCTTTGTTAGTATCTCTGCTGAGTGAAAATAACGAGACAGCAGAACCAATGAAGAGATTTGCTGCACTTTCACTCTGGCTCAATTCCTAATGCATTATTAGTAATCAATACAGTTTAAAGTATTTCGTAAATGTAAGGAGTGAAATCCTGACTCCCCTGGAGTTAATGAGAGGTTTGCCATTAACGTCAACAGGCCTAGGTTTTCACCCACTGTGTTTAACCTGACAGCGTCCCTTTAAATTTCTCTAGTAGGAAACAAGGAAAACTAAGCAGAACTAAGGGTTATGTATTTCCTCTTCCCCCATCAAAAAGAGAATGAAGTTGTAATTGTCAAATAGACCAATGAGAAATGCATTTACCTTAGCTCTCAACCTTGGTGGAAAGTGGAAGGTAACCCACAGCAGACTGAAGTGAGATGTGTATGGGAAGTACTCACAGTCTTCTGTTAATTCTTCCAGATTTTGCAGCCTGTTGTATTTAGAGGGCAGATTAGATGGATAGGAATGGGGTTTCTCTGAGCAGGGATTGTCTCTTCTGCATACCTGATTTCTACATGCTGTTTTAGTGAGGGATTCAAAACAGAAAAGGATGAGGACAGGCTGCTTTCCTTTCAAGGCACATTAATTTCTGCCTGTGGAACCCAGAATCTGCAGTGCGTAATGGCTCTTTATTTTTGATCAGGAGATTGGTGAGTTCTCTACAGGTTATTAGCTTTATCCACGAAGGACCATATACTGTGTGAGCCTTACACTTTGGTGTATCGTTTGAAGTATCTCTTTGTCCTTGGCAAAAAGAATAGTAAAAGTTCTTGGCCCTGTACAGCTAAAGAATCTGGGTATCTAGGCTATTTATGATGGCTTGCAGGGCATCAAACTGTCCTACCTGTATATTATCTGTTCTCTGTGACAGGTTTTTTTAATGCTTGCTACAACTTGTATGTTCAAAGTGATCATTGTGCCTACCTGTGCCTCTCTGTGGACACCTGCATGTGTAGGTAAACCATCTTTTTATCACATGTATATACATAGAGGGATATATATTTACACAAATGACTGTCTGTGTATGCAACTTGATTTTGCTTGGCATCCCAAAGCCAGTAACAGCCAGATATGTGGCTGGCAAATCACTTTCGCGGACTTCATTCTGTGTGTGAAAGTAACTCCATAAGCGTCTCATGCCAATGACATATTTAACAACTAATGAAATCTTAGCCAGTGTGGGCCCAGTTTTGTGTTTACATGATTTATGTAAGCAAAATTGATTTGAATCTACAATGTCTTTTTTAATGTAAACTGATTGACAAATGTTATGTGTACATTTTTGTACATGATTGTATTTTGTATAAAACAAAGGAAATAAAACTATTTTGACTGCAGGTTGATAAGCACTCCTTGCCAACTGCACGCCATGGTCAGTGTTTGCATGAATCAATAGCAAAAGGGTTTGGTGCAACAATCAACTTGGTAACCCTTATCAGAAGGGGACTGGTGGAGATCGTGACATACCCCCATCTTCAGTCATCAGTGAGGAGAGGAAAAAGCAGCAGCATCCAGTTGCCGGGATTGTTCTAAGGTGAGGGCTGTGCTATGTTAATTCCTGAACTAAGGGGGCTACCAAACAGCCCTGCCAGTCTCAGACACCAGTGACCATTTGGCACAGATCACCATGGCCAGAAGTGAATGTTACATATGTCCTGCCTTAAGGATTTTTGCTATTTTGGTCAAATAAATGTGGGTCATTTAAAGGCAGAAAGTTTGCCCTTCAGGAGTATTTTTATGAGCTCTAGGCTTTCTCACCTGTGGCAGGGATGACTTAGCGATATCCATGGAGAAGTGTGCACCCCACCCTGCCTTTGGATGTGGTGATGGAATACTAACAAGGGGCCATCCTTCAGCTCTTCTCACATCCTTTGCGAATGTTGGCTCACTGGTACCCCAAGGAGATTCCTTATATAAAGCTGCTGTAGAGAGAAAGAAATGCCATAGTAAAATGGGAAAGGAGATGGAAACAGGTTCCTTTAGCATGAGCTGTCCAAAGCCCTGCCTCTTTGTTTCTGGTCACACTCCTACCACTAATATCACTTTCAAGCTTTTTATTTTCTGCAAACTTGAAGCCATTTTTAAAGAACTCTAGCCCTTGCTCCCTACTGGCAAAGAGAAGTTGTGGCCATGGCCAAGATTCCTGGTTGAATTGCATTGCAAACTCCATCCCTGTGTGGCTCTCTGGGATAAAGACTTGCTCATGCAGCTGGAGCAACTGTTGGACTTGTTTAAAATGGTTCTGGTCCCACAGGGTCCTTTGAGTGTGGATCACTGAAGTGCTGCCTTGCTGGCAAGGCATATGTCCACCCCCTTGCAGGCTGTGGTCTGGGTCCCTTATTGCAGTGGTTTTCAAAATTTTTTTCCTCAGAACCCTGTTGAACAAACTCGTTTATGCCCATGACCTAACAGTTACATGTTTGAGCAAGGCACTCCAGTCTTTTGGCAGTGGCAGCAGGGGGTGCCATGACCCTGTACTGGGTCCCGACCCCAAGTCTGACAACCACTGCTTTAGGGGATGAGTTCTGCTTTTTTGAATTCCTTACTTTAGGTCAGGAGTCTCAAACTCATGGCCCGTGGGCTGCATGCAGCCCCTGAAGTTATTTCCTGCAGCTCACAACAACATTATCGTTCTCAATATTTGTAACAGACTATATGAAAAGGCTTCAGTGGTGTGGCCCTCGGGCTAATGTACTAGTCCTCATGCGGCCCTCGAGGTGCTTTAGGGGCTGAGCAGTTTCTTCTGCTCTAAGCAGTGCAGCTTTGTTGCTAGGAGCAGGCCTGCATTGCCGCCTTCGTTTTTTTTGACCTTCACACTTGTTCCTGTTTCATTGTCCTCCATAATCAGTTGCGTTCCTGGCTTAGTAGTGCCTCCCCTTGGGCTACAGGTAGTGTTACCACCCAGAAACAAATAAGTAGCATGTCTGGTAGAGGTCCCTGCTCCACATCTTAGTTCTTTCTTCTAACAGCTGACGCCTCACAGAGCAAGCCCAGGAGCCTGCTTCTCCTAATGCAGCATCTGTCGCCCTTGGAAGCAGTAGTTAAGCACTAATTACTCAGGCAAAACTCCCAATGGTAGAACCGGAGCCCCATCCAAAGAGAGGACAAGCTCTTAAACCAATAGGCCTCAAGAAGTTACTGTTTCTGTGCTGGTTGGTGCGGACTGCAGTAGCTGACAGGAGAAGGCCACACAGAACCCAGGTGTTGTCTCAGCACAAAAATTAAAAGTGAGAATTTTCAAACTAGAGCTAAATTAGCAGCACTCAAGGGCCCTCTGCCTCTGACTTGAGCTTTCCCAGCAAAGGCAGTTGAGTAAATCTCTCTCCAGTGTGCTGTAAACAGAAGCGTGCAGGCCCCAAGGCTATAACTCGGCTCTTTCACCAGCACTCAGTTATAGTTAAGAGGCTGCTGTAGAAATGCACAGCTCTGGGCTCTGGCCTTGCATTAGTTCAAGTAAGGAGGGAGTGGGGAAAGGCTTAGGAAATGGATAGTCTCCATCTTTGTCAGGCGAAGCTGGAACATCTCTTCTTCCTGAACTAACCTGTGCTAGGCCAGCATCTGACCTCACAGAGCCAGTGAACCCAGGAACAAAGCAAGGTCAGCAGACAAGTGCCTACAAGCTCATTTTAGTGGCTGAGCCCATTTCCACCTTTGAAAGTTTGACACAATTACACATCCACAAATACTCATCACTCTGGCTATGTGGGGACATCTCAGGCTCAGCTGTGAATTTTCAAGTGTGGAAGCTGTGGAAAGAGCTAAATCCATCTTATTCATGTGAGAAGTTTTACAAAGGGGGCAGGGAGTGTGATGCCTGAGCTTCAAGACTGGTAAATCTTTTGATTTGGGTGAAGACTGACAGAGCTGGGGCAAGATTCAGCCTGTGATGTGTCCTGCCAACATGGTCAGAAGGTAAGAACTCAGCCTCCCAGTGTTTATTTTTGCTATGCAAAAGTGTGTTTCGTCTTAGCAGGTTTGAATTTGCCACCTTCTGCTTCTACTCAAATATGCCCTTGTTCATGTAGCAGAACTGGAGAGAATAGGAGTACCCAGGCTCCCAGCGGCTTGCTCTCCTACCAAGCATGAAGAACAGGAATTTGGCAGTAATTTCAGCATTGAACTTGGGTGCCAGCTGAGGTAGGAAACAAAGTTCTGCAAGTGCAGCCATATCGTCATCTTTATTGCCAAAGTTTTTTCTTTCCCCTGCTCACCCTCTCTTTCCACAGCTGCCATATTTTCAAAAGCCTGAGAACTAGATTGAATGTTCTGCACAAATCTTCCTTTGAGGATGTGGGTCTGAGACACGAAGCACAGAATTCTTGCATTCAGCAGCACAAGGACTGCTGGAGGCTTTTAGTCTCATGGGAGCTGGGGTTCATCCTTTAGCAATTAAGGGTCAGGCCACATTAAAAATAGGTTCCCAAGGTTCCCAGCTATGCCAGTCCAAATGAACATTAATCAGCACCCAACCACTCTAAAGAATAAAATAGAGGTAGCTCTGATCCTGTCCCATGCTCGCCTGCAGGGCAATAGCTTATGAAAGCTCCAAGCTCCAGCATCAGAAGAAACAAAGGATTTTTCTGTGCATCTTATCAGTTCTTTGAGTAGCTTGTCATGAGAGTAACAGTGCAAAAAGCCCCCCCTGGGTATTGTAGTCCCCCACTCCACTGCAGGGACTCTGGCCTGAGGAAGTTGGTGTGTACCCACAGCCCTTTGCCATAGAGAAACTGCTATTGGACCTGAGCCGCAGGCACGTGTTGACAGAACAGTACCCAGGGAGGCTAACAGCAATAGGCACTGAACTGGCTGCAGCCCTCCTAGCATTCTGCAAAGGGGTACAAAGAAAAATGTGGCATGGAGGAACTCAGGAGACCAGGATGCAGTTTCTGGCTGTACGTGATTTTCCGAGGTTAGTTCCCATCTATACAATGAGGATAAACTCCCTCAGGCTTGGCTATTGAGGCAATATTGTTTTGGAGGCAGGGACTTTCTCTGTTCAGTGAAGTCCTGATGTCAGATGGGGGCCTTTAGGTGCTCCCCACCATGTGAGTGAGTTGCCTGCTCCATATCACTGGTTCAACTGAAAGAAAGTTAACTAACATGTCTTTGTGACTCAGTGGGGAACCAATTCAAGCATATACCAATACAACAAGCAAGGAGTCCTGTGACACTTCTTAAGGACTAACAAATTTATTGCATGAGCTTATGTGGGAGAAAATCCAACAAAAGCTCATGCAATAAAATAAATTTGTTAGTCTTTAAAAGTGCCACAGGACTTCTTGTTTGTTTTGCTGAACTAAACTAACACAGCTCCCCCTTTGGAACTATACTAATAAAGTCACTTGATGTGGAAGACAAGACAAAGGAAACAGGATCTATAGCACCATCAATGCTTTCACTGAAGCCTGCAGATTCTAGTCTAGTCAAAGACCTCACCGCAATAGGCTAAGCTCTAAGGCAGGTCATAGCCACCAGTACAGAAGAGAGTTACAGGTTCAGACTCACGCCCGATGGATCAGGTACCCATTTTGAAGCTGTGTGAACAGAAGGTAGCTTTTTAGTGTGAGCACAGGTAATCCTGAAACCCATGTCCTGCAGGACTTCAGCCAAGAGCTCCACAGCACACCCACTTTTTCAGCTGAATTGATTGTAACCGTAGTGAATGTGACATTGATGAGCAGTCGTCTTAGAGAGGTTTGCACCACAGTGCACACAACAAGCTTAACGAAGGATGCATTGATATTTCAACTCCACCTAAAAAAAATACAAGTCATCTCAATTTTGTCTTTTGGCCACCTGCATTTAGAATGTTCACATTTTACAATCAAAAGACTGATTCATGAAAATTAATCTCATTAATATGAGGTGTTTTGTGAGTTGTAATTTTGATTGGATAGAATATTGTTTAAGATGAAACAAAGCTTGTTTTACATTTATTTTCATTACCTTTGTACAAAATTTCATGGCACACCAGTGTGTCGCAGCACACTGGTTGAAAACCACTGCTCTAGTGGGAGGAGAAAGGCATTCTTTCACACCGCATTTCTCTCTAAACTAAATGAGAGGCTATAGAGAGCATTACCCCTCTTCTACACCTTCAGACAAAGAGAGCTGAGAAGAAGTGAATTAAACATCAAATTTATTGCATGATACTGAACTATGTACACTCACACATAGAAAATAAACATTTTCTGTAGCTGTATATTTGTCTTAAATGCTGTATTATAAAGAGGCTGACAGGCTACCAGTGTAGTAATCAGCACGTTTAAAAAATCCCACTTCTATAACCTGTTGTGAGAGAGGTGCAAAGTTCAATACTATGTCTTGAACATGATACATAAATATTGTCTGTTCTATAAATACATCCATTCCTCATCAGGCATGGATTTAAAATGAGATTTACACCAGTTCTTGGAAAATGAGAGATTCTTCACCATTTTAACATATTATTGAGGGGAGAAAAAGAGGACGACTTTAATATTTTGGAAATGGCAGGTTAGTTCACAGCCTCTCACCCACCCAAAATATTAATGTACATTTTAAAAACATGATCAACAAAAGTTTCTGTAACAAAGATTGCCTTTAAGTCCCAGCATTTAATAGAGATATAGTGTCAAGTAGAAATCTTGCACTGAAAGACTAAAAACCTGATTCCAAACATACAGAAGCCTTCAAAAGTGGATTCACACTGTCCTGTGGATTTGATTCTGGCTTCCAGTGCAGCTGCTATCTCATCTTTTATCACAATCACATGCCTGTAAAGGTTGGAAACCAGGACTCAGTTGTGTCTCTAGTGCAGGCTTGTATATTGTGCTTCTATACTGGTAGAGGTTCAGTTTGGGAAACCAATTACTACATTTTGTTCATCCTCAAACTAAAACCAAGCATCCCTGCCCACAAAAGAACCCTCTGAAAGCCTAAACAAGGAAAGACACCTCCAAAAAATTGAGACCAGAAGAAAAAGCATAGACTTCACAGTCTGGTGCAAACAAAAGTGTGTACCATAAGAAGGGTTGGGAGAAAGAGTGTCACAACAAGGGCCCCCACCCAGTGCCCCACTGTCCTGGAAGGAAGATATAATTGCTACATCCCATTGCTTACTATGCCAGCAAGAATCAACTGAAGGGGTGGGGGTGTCAGCAGTGGGGAGGGCAGCAGTGAAGGAGGGATGTAAAGTGACAATTAAAAAGACCATTTCACCCACTGCGAAGCAGCAAAAAAAGTTTTAAAGAAAAAAGGTGCGAGTGAGAGAGAGGGAGAGAGGGGAAAAAAAAGCAATGGTTAGGGGTAAAACCCTAACCAAAAAAAAAATAAAGATGGCTGAATTGATTTTATTTGATGGGCTAAAGCCATCAATGCAAACATTCTCCCTGCTAAAATCCCCAGCAAACACTGACAGTGTTACATTGGGCTTCCATGTCCTTTGTCATATTTTTTAAGAGCCATTCTGAGCTACTACTTCACAAGAATAAAATCTGTTCCATGTTTTTCCCATGTATGTCTCTGGCCAATCAGGCCAAGCTAAAACCTTCATAGTGGTCGATGGCTTGTGTAAGCCGCATGCTCAGGATCTCCTTGTTGCTGTACTTGGGCAGGTCGAGCAGGTTGTAGCAGGTGTGGGCGACGGGCAGGTATTGCTCCCCACTTGACGTTGGCTGGATGATGATGCGCAAGCTTGACATGCCGTAAATAGGGATGCGGTCGCTGCCAGTCAGAAACACTGAGCGAGCAAAGAGCAAACAGATGAGTTAGAGTTGGCAGCCTTATGTGCATGACGAATCGACACCACAGAAAAAAAACCCTGTCCCGGTTAAGGTGGTATTATCTGCCCCTCAGGGTATAAAAAGGGCACAAACAGTCGCCCCTGAATCCTAGGGCAAGGAAAGTCCTGGGCAGTGTGCTCTGCCCCAGCTTAGGGGTGTACCAAGGTGTAGGTAGCAAGCTGTGTTTCAGGAGCGATGTGGCACAAGGTTGTATGCAGCTAGGAGGGAAAGCAAATCAGAGGCCTACATCAGCCACAGCCAGGGGGCCACCTCAGCCCAGAAGCTATAAGGCAGGAATGGCCCAACTGTGGCTCAGGAGCCACATGTGGCTCCTGAATGAAAAAAGTATGGCTCATGGAAGAAGATTAGCAAAGCGATTTAGGAAAGCAGCCCCAGTCTAGTTTTAAATCTCCTGTGCTGAGCCTGCTTCAGGGGAAGCCCCAGCTGTACCTAGCCTTGGGAGCAGTCAGGTAAGGGGGCCCAGGGCAGGGGGGACGGGGTGTAGGGAACCTGGCCCGGAAGAGCCAGCGGCGGGGCTTGGGGATTCAGGAGGAGGGTCAAAGCATGGCATGATTGGGCTTTTAAAACACGCACCATCAGCCTGCAGGCTTCTACACTGAGTGACAGCTTATTTTTACCGTATAGGCCTAGTATTCATTGTAACCTTAAGTAATATTAGAAGCTGTTGTTAGTAGGCTCAATATGTGCCCTCTTTTTACAATAAAGTGAAACTGTTCAATGAACTTTAAACTTAATATTGGTGTAGGTAAAAGTATATGGCTATATGCCTCAGTATGTCTCTCGAAGCTTTAATTTATCAACTTGTGTGGCTCTTGAGTTCCGTAAATCTGGCTACCCCTGCTCTAAGGCATCCTTCTCCCTCTCCTGCACTGGGCCTCCCAGACCTGGTCAGCGCACCATCTGCCCCTAGACCAATGTTTCCCAACCAGTATCCATGGCACACAGGTTTGCTGTCAAGCCTGAGGAGGTGTGCCACAGTGTTTGCTGAAAAACTACTTGAAGAGTTCTGGACTGGCTCATGAATGTTAATGAGCTCAGTGGGAGACTATAAGTTGGTGTACCTCAAAATCGTTAAAGGCATCAAGGTGTGCCACAACAGAGAAAAGGTTGGGAATCACTGCCCTAGACTACACACCTACTCCCTGGGGACTGAAAGGTGGCCCCCGTTTCTCCATCTCAGCACACTGGAGAGGAGGAAAGCAAAGTGGAGGGGTTACAGCATGAGCGTTTGAGTCGGGGGGCAGGTTCCAGCAAGCCTCACTGAGGGTAACCATCTAATGGCAGATGGATCGCAGGGTCACATGCAGGAAGGCTAGAGGTTGAAGGGGCTCATGCAGTGGACACTCAGGAACATTTGGAGGCAGCTGGGGGTCATTAAGCAGTCACTGGGCTGAGAGAGGTGGGGGGGGGGGTCACACCACGACTCAGGGTAGTGGAAAAGGTAGCAAGAAAAACTTTGTAAGCAGGTGGGATCATAGGCTGTGTTCACACACGGGGTTATTTCGATACGGTTGTTTCTAAACAATTTCAAATTAGCAAAAAAGCCACTTCGAAATCAGGAGAAAAGCCGGAATTGAAACAGCGATTCTGGACAACAGTTATTTCGAAATGACCCACCGTTGTTTTGAAACAACATGTTCAGACGACAGTTGTTTCAAAACAAGTCGTTTCGAAACCACCGTTGTTTCAAAACAACACGTTCACGTGGCGTTGTTTCGAAACAACCGTTGTGAAACAACGTTGTTTCGCCCACAGGCTAGGTTTAACTTGTTTCAAAACAACCGTGCGTTGTGTGAACAGCCAAAACCTTATTTCGAAACAACCTTCGTTGTTTCGAAATAAGGAGGCTGTGTGAACACAGCCATAGAGGATAAGTTTACAGGTAGCTGCGTTCACACACATCTCTGAGGGGTAGTTAACACCATACCTGTAGCCCACAAGCCACACCTGCCCCTCAAGGGGCTAGCTGGGGTCTTAAACCCCCCACTTTGACGTGTGTTAGATTGGTTGCAGGGGTGAAGTAGCTGGACTCCATTGTGGGGGTCACAGACAGTCACGGCAAGCAAGGCAGGAGGAATGGCAGAATCAGTGGTAAGTGAGGAAACATTTAGAGGCAATCAGTCATGGAGACGATAATGCAGTATTAAAGAGAGAGAGATCATGTTTGCACTGATGTGTCATCACTGCAGCAGAACTGGGATAAATCTTACACAAAGTATGTTGTATAAGATAGAAAAGTTATAGGTTGCTAAATATGATGATCCTATCCAGACACATGCATCACCATCATCTACAACATTATGAAACACTGGGTTTTTTTTTTTTTCATCTCAAATCTGTTGTTTCTGGTAAGAAGCCTAAGACATATTACATCAAGGCTAGGCAGTTAAGGATAATCAGTTGTTCTGGCAGGCAGCAGGTAGACAATGAATACCTCATAAGTAAGCAAGACGCATGTGACCCAGGATTCTACATCTGTCCCAGTAACTCTCCCTGTATGTGAATTGAGAGAGAATTTGCAGAGTGTGACATCATTTTTTACCTTTATTGCTGCTCCACAGCGCTGTGGTATGCTGTCTAACAACAAGAAGCTTTGAACTGAGGACTGATGACACTCCAGTCAGCGTGGGTGATCCAGAGAGATTTCAAGATAGCAGATTTAACAGCACTGCTATGCTCCAGCTCTACAAACTTTGAAATCAACTGTCACATGTATGATTCATTTTAACCTCAATATAACTCTTCTTTTTTAATATTAATAAACCATTGGTACTTACTCAAAGATTGGCTACAAGTTGGGGTAAGATCTAAACTATAGCTTGACCTCAGAGGCACTGCTGGTTCTTGGAATTGGAAAAATCTTGTGCTGATTTTGGTGGTGATAACTTTATGTCACAAAAGTCCAGTTGCCTGGGTTGTGACAGAAGCTGGATTGCCCATCAAGGACTATTTTGGATCCTTTTTAACTAGTGGTACAAAAGCTCACTTCTCTTACTGGTTCCGTGACCTCTAGTGATAGAACAAACCACCAGTTTAGGGCAGGGGGTGCAGCTGACCTGTTTCCTAGTCTGCCCTGAATTTGGAATTCTCCACTGTTACCCAAAGCAGGCAGCTCTCAAACACAACAGCATCACAGCTAGTAAAGCTGCAGGCGTTGGGGGTCATGCAAGGATCTAGGATGAAAATTCTGGAGGCAGCTGGGATCATGGAGAAGTCCCTGCAAGTGAGTGAGGAGCCAGCAGTGTCATACAGCAAGACTGAAGCTAGTGAGAGCCATGCTGGGGCCAAGGAGGAAAATGTTAAATTTACATGTAGTTTGGGTCCTGCCAGGGCTACCAATCCTTGAATAAACCCCTCCTACCTCCAATCTGTCTTTACTTGACCCCATGTCACCTTACTGCCTTCACAAGCACCCTCATTCTATGTTCCCTCTAAGCTGTGCACATGTGCACATGCACAAAGGCTGTGAAACCTGCACACACAACAAAAAGCACACAAAAAATTCAACAGTGCTAATATTTTTATGCTACTTTAAGAAGGTGATTTAAAGTAGCATGTTTCAGATAAGGCTTTGTAATTTATAAAATCATTTCCATCACCATATCAAAATAAAATTTAGACATTATTTGCATCATACACACTTACTTTGTTGCACTCACAAGTTTGATCACACTCACTGGAGTGTGCACAAATTTGGACACTGATTCCAAAATTTGCACAAAAGAAATTTTTTGCACACACAGCCTATGAAAAATTAGAGGGAACACTGCCCTCATTGACCCCTTCGTAACAACCACCTCTGTGGAAATTTGCCCTCTGAGACCTTGCCATCTTAAATTTTTCCTCTTTCACCCTTGCATGACCTCCACTACCTCCAGCCTTACTCTCTGACACCAGTGCCTCTTCCAGGCTCATCCTCAATGACCCTTCCATGTTCCCAGCTGTGTCTAAACTCTTCCTCATTGATCAGTACATGACCTTCATCACCTCCAACTTTACTCTCTGAGACCCCTTGCTTCAGAGAGCTATAGGACTCTGGGGGACACTAGACTGGCTGTGTAGGCCACACTTCTCAAATTCTAGTCAGGCGCCTAAGTCAGAAACTGTAAAAATCAGGCTGACCTAGGTGTCTACTATTAAGGGACTGGCGTGCCCCCATACAAGCTGCACCACAAGATGCTCCTCTCTCTCCAGGGCAAGGCCCCTTTACTCTTTCTTGTTTTTCACACTTATCTTCCTTCAGTAGGAGGCCACACTTGGGCCGTGTCTGGACATAGTGTGTATGCTGTCACAGGCATAGTCTAGCTCAGTGGTTCTCCAAATTGTAGGGCTCGGTCTCTATTGTGGTGTGTAAAGAGCATCTCAGATGGTGTGCAGTTGCAGTAGTGACAGAGTCTAATCAGACCTCTGTGGACCACCCAGCAGGGAGTATAATTCTACTTACATCCTTCAATCATAGCCTAGGATCATATGTTTAGAGCTGGCTGCAGATTTCAATAAATTGTTAACACCACCTGCTCTCTCTCAAACTTGACTGAATTGTGCTGGGGTGAAGGGCAATTTATAGCCATTGGTGCTCTGTGAAAGATACAACACGGGATTGCAACCTTGCGTTACAGGTGGGGAATGCTATCTTACTCTTGTGAGGCCAGACAATGGTGGATTAAAGCCTCTACAAAAAGCAGATAGTGGAAGTAGTAGTATGCCATTTCACCTCCCATGGGGGACTTACCTGATCCCAAAATGTCTTCAAACTGGACTCTCAGCAATCCCCTTGACATCTGCTTCAAATGCAATGGGGAAGGTTGATAACTAGTCAGCCTAAACTGGTTATTTGGAAAAAGGCCCCGATTCAAAATGCTGGAAGACCGACTCTGAAATTCGTGAAAGGCTGAGACCCTGTCTACACTACTACTTACTTTGGTATAGTTTACATTGCTCAGGAGTATGAATAATCCATCCCTCTGAGTGACAATTATATTGACCTAAGTGCCAGTGTGGACAGTACGATGTTGGCAGAAGAGCTGGTGTGGTTACACTGATACAGCGCTTCTGGTGTAGAGTAGCCTTGAATCAAGTCCATGCAGCATTGCAAACTTACTTAGAAGAACTGCATGCCTGTCAGCTCCTTCAGAGCAAACTGCAGGCTGTTGGAGTCTTCATTTTGAGCCTCTCAGTCACAGTGGGAATGATCACTAATGAAAAGGAGACTGTCTGAAAAATGCCAACAGCCTCAAAAACATTGGGGCATTAGAGAATGACTTGGAACAGCAGTTCTCAACCACTGTGTTTAGACACTTTGTGTCACCACATAGCAGTAAGTGCAGAGCCAGGGAGATGGCTGGATTTGGTGGTGGTGGTCTGTTGTGTCTTGTAAGGTCATGAAATATCACCAAGCGTGTCACCCCCTGCAAAAGGTTAAGAACCACTGACTTGGAAGACATTCAATCTGCCTTTAGGTGGTAATGCAGGAAAATCAGGAAACAGAAAGGAGCAGCCTCTCATGGGCAGCACTACTGAATTATTGTTAAATTACAAACCCTGTTGCAAGCGAGGTGGAGGAAGAGGGCCAACACTGCAGGTTCCCACGTTGTCAGTCTCCTCAGTGGAGGAGTGAGATTTATATTTTCCCTATTTTGATGAGGAGTGTGATTATGGCATGCTGATACAGATTAGGGAGACTATCACCCTAAGAAATTCATAGATTTTTAAGGCCAAGAAGGAACCAAAATGATCATCTAGTCTGACCTCCTGCACAATGCAGGCACCACAGCCTCACCCACTCCTGCACAAGACACCTCACCTATGACTGACTCACTAAAGTCCCTAACTCTTGGAATCAAAATGTACCACCTCATAGCATTAATAAGAATAGTCTCTTTCCTTTACATGCACCCACACAATGTACAGAGAGGTGGTATCTACACAGACAATCAAGTCAAGCACGTCAATCTAAGTGTCAACTATTTAGTAGCTAAGGGAAAAGACATTATCCAAGTCCTCAAGGGAACCAGGCAGTCCTTGCCAACTGTACGGTATCTGCACCTTCTAAATGGCTATAGTGGTGAGAAGAGACATGAAGAAAGCCTTGCTTACAGTCATCAGCTGCACACCCAGTCACTCAGCATGTAAAGCATTTGAGCTTTACCCAAAGATGGCATGGAAGATCAAAACCAAGGAGCTGGACTATTGGATTGGTCACACTGGCTATGTTTGAAGCATGTCCTTATCATCTTGTATAGTACAACCTGGAGGTGATATCAAGGTTCCTTCAGGGAATTGTCCAAATGGGGGTCCTTCAGCTGAGATGATGGCTGTGAATCAAATACCTCTTTAGCATGGATAGTTGTGGCAATTCTTGCACCTCAAGCAGCAGATTCTGCAAGGCAACTAGGTACTAAGGTAAAGACACCATATGATAAAAGACCATCTCTTCCATGTCCACATTCAGAACTTGTAGATGAATGAAATCATGGTCCCATACTGCCAGACAGATATCATCTGCAAGATCAATTCAGAAGAGGTTGAAACCTGTCAAGGCTAGAACTGAGCCCTAAGGTAGACCCTTGTGTTGGGATCTCCAGGACCTGGTCTTTTGTCCACATAGACTTTGGAACAGGCAGCCTCTCAACAACATTTCCACAGCCATGACGAACCATGTTGGTTGGTAGGATCAGTGACGGACCGTTTGTGCAATAGGCCTGCATGCCAAATTTGCCAGGACTTGATTACAGATATGCAGTTTTGTCTAAAACCTGCTTAAATCTACACTATGGATAAGGGGCAAAGCAGCAGTCCTTCCCTGAGGGCTGCCAACAGAGGTGGGTCTTGCTCCTCTCTGGAGGCACAAATCCAGGAAAAATAGGCAGTCGGTGAGTTTTTCCAGCTTTGAGGCACTGGATATTGGCCCCTCATCCACCCCACTGTGCCTGACTTCTGCCAACTCCCTGACTCCTCATTACCGCTGGTCTCCACTGCCTCCCTCCCTACGTCTACAATCCACTTAATTTGTCCTTGGGCTTGCTGGGGCTGAGTAAGTCTATGTTTGTTAGTATCTCTTTTCACCCCAGACTTTACAGCTAGCTGGGAGGCTGCAAAAACTGATAAACACATAACTATCCTGTTTCACAACAGCAAACTTACTAGCTACCTAGTTTAATTTAAAAATAAACAAACAAACAAAAAGAAACAACAACTTAGAAGACACAAACATGCAAAGCACCTAAACTGTGTTTCTATTTGTTTAGGCCCAGTAAACAACAGACACAGCTGTGCATTATTTTTATTATTGTGTCTGTGAAAGAAACTCCTACATAAATAAATTACAGTGATTTGGACATGTCTATGTGCATATTTACTTGATTTTTCTAAAGTTAATTAAGTATTTTAGGAAAAATTATCAGAGTGCCTGCCTGCAACAGTTGGTAAGTGCACTCTGAGGCACCAAAAATTTGTTTTGCGAACTCCTGCTCTAAACAGAAAGTTGGCTAGTCATTTTCTACTAGTTTTTGCCAGGTTCTTCAGGCATTTGTGGGGGATGTTACAAAGCCCATAGACATTACCTGTTTTCAGTGTTTTGAACCATGATTTAAATTTAACCTGCAGTGGAACACTGCAGTCATCTTTACTTTTTGGCATGCACTATTTGTACTGCTGCTATTTCTTCTTTATATCTCCTTTAAAAAATTGTCTTTACCTGCCTTTGTAACATTTATCAGATGGGTAGCAATACTATTTGAAGACAGTGAGTTATGAGGACATTCTGAAGGCTTCTGAGCAGCAACAAACTTTTCTACTTATTGCCCAGGCTTTGCATCGCGATTGTTGATAAGTTTGGTTCCATGGTAGCCCACTCCTATCTTGTTCTTCTTGAAGTGTTCAAGCTGCCCAAAAGACACTACACTTTTCATACTGCTTGAGGAATTCTACACACTCCTCATCTAGGCAGTGAATGCAAGTCTCATAACAGCCTTTTGGAACTGACTTGGTGGCAGCTTCATATATGGCTTTTATGAATGACATGCAACGGAGAGGTTCTGTGGAATACAAGTGACGTAACAGTTGGTGAACTGGATAAAGCTGAGCCACTCTGCATCCCAATTATTTCAGTGAGGGCTTCTATCGGCGCCCCCAGTAATGATTACTACAGCCTTGGTAAGGCTCAAATTACATTACATTTTTTAATGCACTGCTTCCAACTTGAAATGAATGGCTTCTTGTATTGGTGGTCCAGGTGACATCGGGGAAATAGTCTTCTTTCCCTCTGGCAGAATGAAAAATATTCTATTGTTTTGGACCACGGAGTGAGTAAAAAAAAAAAAAAAAAAAAAGTCAACTCCATTTTGATCTGACTCTCATGTCCCCACTGCGGAAGGTGGCTAGTAAAATCTCCAACATACATGGCAGAGCATGATACTCTGAGACAAATGCTTGGAGTAGTCTAGAAGACTTGCATGACATTTGCCCCTCTGAAATGATTGCACTGATTGCTCCCAGTAACACAAAGGTCTGAATTAGCTGGGAGTGGTTCTGTGCCAGCAAGAGTGGCTGTTAACATATGCAGCCCAGCCACGTTTTCCATGCCCGAAGAAGTATCTCAAAAGGTCATAACCTTTGATGTTAAGGCAGCTGGCAGAAAGGGAGCTGATGTGTCTCCTGAAGACAGATGACATCCGTGTTATGTCTAGATGCTAGGGATTAGAGAATGGAATTTCTGGCTGAGGGATCTTCTAGTACTGGAAAATGTCCAAGCTTCTTTGTTCATGGCTAAAGGTCACTGAGTTCCCTTGAAAAGTCCATGCTGATCAGGACTGAAAGATCTGGCCTGCTATCTGCAGCGTTGGCTTCCTCTGCCAAAGCAGGATACATATGGGATATGCAGCAGGAACGTCGCTGCATCATACATCCCACTAGAGATAAATTACTAATTTTTACATTTTACTTTTTACAGCTTTACAAACCGAAGCACTGAAAAGATCAGTTCAACGATACCACATGCTTTAATTCAAAATTACAGTTATTTCTGGCCAGCAGGAAAAAAAAAATTCTTTTTGACACTGCCCCCAAATCCACCATCACCTGAATGGAGCCACAAAATGGAACTAATTTTGTGCCAAACTGAACAGGGGAGAGAAAAGAACAGAAAGAGAAAGGCTAAAGCTCTTCTCACTAGTTGTTATTTGGGCACTAACCTTTCCACTTTGGTTGTGCAGTAAGTCAGTGCAGTTGGTCTAGATTTACGTCAATAAAGCTGAGGTTCAAATCTGGTTCAACAATTTCAAGAGGTGACTAATACCACTGCAAAATACTTACACAGAAATTTCTTCTTCTTTTCCAAGGAAAATTCATGAAAGGCTTCCCAGAACATTCTCACTGTTGGGTGTGTAGCAGAGTAGTCCCCCTTGTAGATGGCACACTGTTAAGAGAGTCACAAACTCATGAGAGAAAGCAATGACTGAACAGAAATCCAAAACCAGAACTAAACTCCCCCTTCCTTAGGCTCCTAAGCAGGAGGAATAAAAGCTGGTGATATGCTTTCAACTATTTCATTAACAGAAAACCTGGTTTAGAAATCCAAGAGTAACTGCTGATGTCCAAATAGCATGAATGATAACTTATTGTCTTTAATGTAAAACCAGAACTACTTAAAAGGTATGGAGTGGGAAAGAAGCTAGATCACATGCATATATTTAGAGTGTACAATTCACCCTTGCACAGAGGGCAGCACAGTCCCTGAGCACTACTCCGAAAGTGGGACCAGCTATGGTATGTCCATATCCTCCCCTGAATCTCACACTTCACCCCTAAAAAAAGATAGTGAAAAATCCATCTCTTCCTGCATGCCAGCCCGTTAATGGCAGGGCAGCTGAATAGCAGGCATGACGCTGAATCAGGAGAAGGCGCTCTAGTGAGGAGACAAGCAGAATTAACTGTAAGAGGTTGAGGTCTCTATCCCATTCTCTTGTAGCGGGCACCCACAGTGTCCAGATCATGGCCGTACTTAATACTACCTGCATGATAAGCTATCTTCTAGGTTAGGGGCCTCAAACAGCGGAATTACTGCTTGCAGCCCCTAATAACCCCCAGAATTTGGGGGATCCCAACCCCTTCGACCTGTGGCTCAAAAGTGACCCACCGGGTTTTTTAAGTGCCAAGCCCCTCAACTGGATGCAAGCTTGGCATCAACGGTACCTCCGGGTGGGGGGCACAGGTCAAAACTCCTGCCCTCAGCAGACTGGGAGTGGGGAGCCTAGCTTGTGGTGGTGCCGCTCTGCAGCCAGGTAAGGGGGCCATGGCGGGGGGTCAGGGACCAGCAGCCACTAGCGACAGGCTGTGGGGTGGTAGGGAAGGGGGCTAGGGGAGCACAGGGAGCTGGCGGCACGGTGAGGGGGGTGCTTTCCCCGCTGCTGGCCACAACACAGCAAAGGCAGGGTAGGGGGCTGCTTCTGCTGCTACAGCCATAGCCTGGCTCACCAGGGCCGGACGGGAGGGATGTTTTCCCCTGCCACAGCCACAACGTGGAAAAAGGCCAGGCAGCGGAAGCAGCCCCCCCGTCCGGCCTTTGCAACATTGTGGCTGTGGAGGGGAAAAGCACCTCTCTGTCCCGGCCCTGGCGAGTCACTGCCCCTGCAGCCATGGCATGGCCCACCAGGGCTGGGCTGGGGGAGGCTTTCCCCACTAGGCCCAGTGAAGCTCAGGGCACTGCGGACAAGGTGTGAGGGGTTAGGGAAGGGTTCAGAGAAGCCAGTCCCAGAGCAGGTGGAACTAGACTTGTCCAGCGGCGTGCATCCAGATCTGACCCTAGCTGCCATGGGAAGGCAGTCGGGGACGGATCCAGCTCCTCGCCGCTAGATCAGATCAGGACCCAGGGCGGGGGTGGGGGGTTGCATTTTTCAGGGTGCAGCTCTCAAGCCAATGTCCAAGTCCTCATGCGGCCCTTGTGGTCATTTGAGTTTGAGACCCCTCTTGTAGGTCTTAGGTGGCCCCTATTACCACCAAACCTGAGCCTAAGATTGCAAACGAAGTCTGTATCAGATTGGGGAACTGAATCCAGGTCCCTTGAATCCCAGATCAGTGCCCCAACACCTAGGCCATCCTTAATGGTTTCTGTGCCCATGAAGACAAACAAGAAAAAGTGCTCCAAGTCAGTTTACCTCTTCCAGTTCCTCCCAGTTGTAGTTGCTGTTCCCGACCATCATAGCCCTCAGCTCTGTGGGCTGGAAGAGTTCCAGGACTTTCCCGCCACACACCTTCAGAAAGCCAGTGGAGAAAGCCATATACCACTCATGGATTGAGAGATTGAAGATATAATTCAAGTAGGCATCAACAAAATCCTGCCTGGTGTATTGAAAGAAAGGATGGGAAGAGGAGGAGAAAGGGAAGAGAGAAATTGTTATTCACATTGCCGAGTAACAGCACTGAAGATTTTAATGACAAAGAAACTATTCACACAGTGGGCGGGAAGCTACAGGGAAACATGCGCTCAATCAGGTTTAAAGAAAGAGTCTCTTGTATATTATGAATAAAATGGACCCACTGTTCAGGAGGCCTGAGTGCAAAGTTCCGAGTCCATACCATATTTCAAGGTTCCCCAGTAGCAGTCATGAATGAAAAGAATCCAAATAGCAAGTGGCATCATACTCCTGTTGGACTCCTTGCCAACGGCAGCAGAAAGCTCCTCAAACAGTACATGCTATGCATTATGAATACAAAAGGCCAGAGCATCCAGATGCACATAGCAAAGATGGTTAGGAATGAGTTGAGCCTTCGGGAACTAGCGAGGCATGGAATCCTTTTTTCTGCTGTGCACATTTTAGTCCACATTACAGCGGATGTTACACTACAGCAGAATGCAGCATTAGGCCTCCAAAGGACACATCTGCCCCTCACCACAGCTCTCTCAGGCTTCAGTTTAAAATATGCACAAAATAATCTACTGTTCCTTTCAGTCATCCTGTAAAGTGACTAGGGGACTGGGAGGAGAAGGAAGAGAAATCAGTCGACCACAGCATTTCCTGCTTTCTCTACACTGACCTGCTGCTTCCTGATGCCCTGAGTTGAGGATGATCTACTCAGGACCATGAGATAAAAGAGATCAAGGCCAAGATGTTCAAATGAGAACCCATTAAGTCCATATTTAGTTACATTTGGCTGAGTGCACTGACATCTACTGGGTGCTCAGGACTTCAGAAAGTCAGGCACAGAACAGCCTAAACTGGAGGCCCTGTTTCTGAAAGCCTTAATTTAAACCTACTCTAACTCCCCTCATTTTGTCCAGAGAGTTGCAAAGAGATACAAAGAAATTCAAGAGTCGAGGTACAAGCCAGTAACAGCTAACCTGAGTAATATACAGAAAGCAGTGAAAGGCAAAGGGCTGATTCCCAGTTATACTAAGACCTCATTACACCACTGTGGCAGTGAAAAGGACTCAGAAAGAGCTAGAAATTACCCCTTGAGAATACTCTTGGCACAAGGTCAATGGAGAACTGGCATCATGGTTATGCCAGCCCAGCTCCCAGCCCCTAGTGTATGGGGTGTGCTGAGGGCAGGCAGCAGGAAAGTGTAGGAGAGTTGAGGGTAGGAGTGGGTTGTGGCTGAAGAGCCTAGTGCTATGGTATTTCTTGCTGTCAAGGACTCATAGGAGACTCCGGAAAGCAGAGTTAATGTTTAAGGAAGTCCTGACTCTGCTCTAATTTACACAGCAGACCAGGTAGGGTGAAGGAAGTGACTCAGTTAAGTATTTATTCCTACAAATAAATGCATCCTGTGAGATTGTTTTCATTTAAAAGATGCTAGTAAGTGAACTCTCCAGTTGCATTGATATGCAATATTGAAGACTGCCAGTAGAAGGTGCTATTGTTTCTAGATAAGGATTAAGTTAAAGGAAGGCACATCTAGGAACAGATTAAACTCAACATATTAGGACATTTCTACACACAGTTTTTGCACCAGCTTCCTAAATTGAGAGACGACCTGATGGAATCATTGTCTTCCTTCATATGACATTTGAAAAGCAACAGGCTGGGATTATAATTGAATCTTGAGATGCAAAAGCTATTCTAATGCTTCCGAGGTCGCAAGGCAGGACCCCCCTTGTGTCACCACTACACAAAACAAATGTCACACAGCTTGTAACACACCCCGGCTGCAATGTGTTGATTCCTTGGTTTTCCCTCTCCAGAGAAGATAGCCACACCTTCCATATGTTGTCGGAACGCAGTTGAATGCCATCCACTGCTGATGCAGTTAAAGTGGCACAGTCCTACTGTGGATCCAGTTATACTGGTGTGAATGTGCTTCAAAAGGTATAGCTTGTTGTAAGTACCTAAAAGGGCATAATTGGGCCCCCAGAATAAGGGGGTTATACCAATTTGGGCAAAATGGTTACATTGGTGCAAAAAACTATGCAGACCAGCCCTGAGAATGCTTGGCAAGAAGTAGCAGGCTTCTCTCAGACTACAAGAACAATAGTGTTTTGCTTTGGGGATAGCCAAAAACAATAATGGAACAAAAAAAGCATGTCTTGTAGCTCTTGGCACCAAGAGCTAGAATCTTAGGCCAGGCATCACTATGATCTCTCCACTTCTTGCTAAGGGGCACGTTTATTCTCATTCATTCTTTCTTCTATTCCTCCCTCCACTATGACCAGAATATTACATAACAGCCTAATTTCACAAGAAGATTATTCATGTCAAGACCCAACAATACGCTCCTTTAAAGCTGTTGTCAGGACATTATGGTATATTAGCCCTGCATAAACATGGCATACTCAGAGACCCCCTGAAGTTAGTTTGTGGACTGCTCTTTGAGGTGAGTACGGATGTGACTTTCCAGTATTCTTCCAGCACTTGTTTCTGCATGACAGTTGTTAACAGTTCACACTATTGTTTGTTTGCTACGTGGGTCAGGAAAATAGACAAGAATCCTAAAGCTGAATTGCTACCTATACGGGACACATTCAAAATGCAAAACAGTGACCTCCTGAAGAATGGGAGAAGAGCCTCTTATTTATACTCTTGCGTAACATGTGCAAAGGAAATGAGAAAAAGGAAACAACAGACAGAGACATGAAAGCCTGAAACAAGGAGGCAGAGGGAGGAAATTTTATTACCCAAGTGTGCATTTTCAGTTGTTGTTTTCTGCCAGTTGACTGAGCCCTTGAGGAAATTCCCTCTGATAATGTCAAAACACTAAATACTGATATGTTACAAATCATCTTTCTTTTGCCATTGTGGCATCACCCAAAGTCGTATATATGAACTTTATCTGGAACATTGTCATTTTGATATAAAATCCTACATGGCAACTCTAAAGGAGGAGAAAGGAAGGCATCAGATGCACCTAAAATGTTTATATACTAATGTGAGAATCCTGGGTAACAAAATGGAGGAACTGGAGCTACTGGTAGTGGAAGTGAGACCAGATATTTTAGGGATAACTGAAACGTGGTGCAATAGTAGTCACGACTGGTGTACTGGTATTAAAGACTATATGCTCTTTAGGAAAGACCGATATAAAAGCAAAGGTGGTAGAGTAGCATTTTGTGTTGATGAAAAGGTAGACTGTAAGTTAAATCTGAGTGATGGAATTAACAAAACAGAATCAATCTGGGTAAAAATCACATAGGGGAAGAAAGCTACTAGAGTTTCTCCAGTGATAGTGCTTGGAATATGTTCCAGACTACCAGGATCTGATTTAGACATGGATAGGGACCTCTTTAAGGAAGTAAATACTACCAGGAACTGTGTGATTATGGGAGACTAACTTCCCAGATATAGACTGGAGGATGTGATAGCTGCTGATGAATTCTTTCTCCAAACTGTTACTGAGCCAACAAGAGGGGATGCCATCTTAGGTTTGATACTGGTGAGCAGTGAGGACCTCATAGAGGAACTGGTTGTAGGGGACAACTTAGGTTTGAGTACCCATGAGCTCATTCAGTTCAAACTAATTGGAAGGATAAATAAAAACAAATCTGTGACCAGGATCTTTGACTTTAAAAGGGCTAACTTTAAAAATTTAAGGGAATTAGTTGGGGAGGTGGACTGGACTGAAGAACTCAGCAATGCAAATGTAGAAGAGGCTTGGAATCACTTTAAATCAAAGTTTCAAGAACCATCTGAAGCCTATATTCTGCAGAAGGAGAAAAAAATCGTAGGCAAGAGCTGTAGACCAAGCTGGATGCATAAGCATCTCAGAAAGGTGATTAGGAGGAAGCACAGAGCCTACAAGGAGTGGAAGATGGGAGGGATCAGCAAGGAAAGTTACCTTTTGGAGGTCAGAACAGAGAGAGAGAGTGAGAAAAGCAAAAGGTCAAGCAGAGCTGGACCTTGCTAAGGGAATTAAAACTAATAGGAAAGGTTCTTTAGCCATATAAACAGGAAGAAAACAAAGCAAGAAGAAGTAGGACCCCTAAAAACTGAGGATGAGGTGAAGTTCAAGGATAATCTAGGCATAGCTGAATGTCTAAATAAGTAATTTGCATCCATTTTTAAAGAGAGTGAAGATGAGCTGGGGGATAGAGGTAGGGTAGCTAATGCGAACGAGGTCATGAAAGCAGAAATTACCATACCTGAGGTACAAGCCAAACTCAAGCTGCTGGATTGGACTAAAGGGGGGGGGGGGGGGGGAGAACAGTCTCCATCCAAGGATATTAAAGGAACTGGCTCATGAAATTGTCAACCCATTAGCAAAGATGAATTCTCTGCATCTTAAAGCCCTTCAATCTTGATTTGAGGACATAAATAACTCAGTCATAGGTTAGAGGCTTATTGCTGGAGTGGGCGGGTGAAGTTTTGAGGCCTGCATCATGCAGGAGGTCAGACTAGATGACCATATTGGTCCCTTCTGACCTTAGGGTCTATGAGTCTCAATTCACTTTTCTTCAGTTTTCAACACATACTCAGTATACCAATTTCAATGTGAGCAGTACTGAAGTGTGAATGCCCAAGGCTTGCATCTGGCGGGTTTTTGATTTCAGGAAGTGCAGCAGATCTGTCTCACTGCCTCCAAAGTACAAAGGAATAGAGGGGAAAATCATCAAGCAATGAAACCTTGAAGACCCAATAGTTAACCAAATCCTTGCTCCTCTGCACTCAGAGGGACATACTGGCATAGTAATTGGAACAATAATGGGTAAAAAGTGTTATTTGCCCTGGGAAGATGGAAACAAGTGAGTCTAAATGAATTTTCAACAACAAGGAACAGTCCAAGGAGCAAACTAACCAGTATGATGATTGGTAGCTATGGGTGGCCAGCTCAGCCTTATTTAAATCCCAGGTTAGATGCTAGATGAGGTTAGCTGGCCCAATCCATACCTTCAGAATTATAGTCAAGACAAAAACAGTTCTACTCCAGAATTTGCCAGAACTGGTTAAGCTAAAGTGTAGTCTTGGTTCCTCTTTCTCTAGAGTTCTTTAACCTCCAGTTAATTAACACATTTGCAAGACTAAGCTAGACACCCTCCAAATGTTTGTTACAAGCTACAACTATTTCTGCTTTACTTCCCACTTAACTAACACACATACTTCTTTCCCTAAGGTAGATGTGTCCTCAAATTTTGTCTTCACTGATTTACATGTTAGTGGAGACAAGTTCTTTTTACTTCAGTACCTCAAGCCTAAGTCAACCCTACAGTATCCAACCCTGAGGGCTGAGCTGAGTTAGCTTCTTGAAAATAAACACACTACTATGCCTGCCCCCCCCCAACAGGATTTTATAGTGGTGAAGGCATCTTGAGATAAAATAAACCACACTTTAATTGCAGTGATGACTTACTCTAAGATGTTTGTTATATTTGCCAAACTAAGCCTACAGACAACTCTTGCATTACACCAGTCATGGACTTGCAGATTCTGCCTCCCAACTCCTTCAAAAACAATCAGAACCCTTTTTATGTAACCAGTTTAGAAGGAAAGGACTTCTTCATTTAGTTTCCCAGCATCTTCAAGAACCCCCCACCAATTCCAAACCATATTAACAAATAGCCCCTGAATCACGTTATTTTGCTAACACAAAAAAAATTACTGCCATTTCCAGTAAAAATGGACTTTGCAGAAAAATCAGTTTAGTAGTTAAACAAAATAAATTAAAAATAGGTAGGTGTATGGATTCTAACCCAAAATGAAAGGAGTCAATTACTATTTGTGTTATGATAGAACCTATGGCCCCTGATTAGGGCCTCACTGCATCAGAGATGCATAAAGATAGAGGGCTCCTGCTTCAAAGAGTTAACCGTCTAAGTTGGCCGGTCTTAACCTCTTTCATACATTTACTGCCAGGTCCAGTATCTGTCCTCTGAAAAAATCACATCTGACGAAGTGGGATATTCTCCCACAAAAGCTCATGCGATAAATAAATCTGTTAGTCTTTAAGTGCCACAAGACTCCTTGCTTTACTAGATTAACACGGCTGCCCCTTTGGAACAATTTATGGAGTGATCACTCAGGTCCCCTATACACTATACAAGCAGCTTATCAACATCCCATAGCTCCAAAACCACAGTCAAGACGTGGTGCTGTCTCTTATCCCAAACAGGACCTCGGGAGTGCAAGATGTTGACAGAGGGCACTGCACTGTGCAGTATTCAAGTGTCTGCCTAGGCTCTCCATATTCTCACTTGGGGTCCTTCCTCAGCTTCCATATGGTCCTACTGCCACCAGTCTTTGCCACTCCAGCTCTCATTCAGTTCACAGCAAGGAAATCCAACCTTCCAGCGTGAAGAGGCTGTGTTAGAATTTTTCTTCTCACTCAGAGTGGCAGAATAGGCAGGGTTAGCCTCCTAAGGGGAAAGGAGAGGCTGATCTCCCAACACCCACCTCTGCTCCTGGGCCCTGACTGGTGCAGTGCAGGGTGGTGCACGGGCCTGAAGCGGAGGGGGGGGCTGCTCCCAGCTGGAACAGGGCTGGAGTGGAGGGGCTGCTTCTCAGGTCCAGCTAGATGGGGGCTACTGCTACATTTGGTGGGCCAGGGAGCAGCCTTTGTCAGGTTGCATTCTGGCCCCCAGCCTGTGGGTTGGACAACACATATTTAGAGCTTACTGGAATTTTCCTCCTAGTCCACTGCATGAAGGCAGCTCTGCTGAAGGAGCCAAGTTCTCCAAGATCATTCGCATTTCTCACCATTTTCCTATTCTGTAGCCTTCTACAATGATGTTTTGTGGTAAGGAATTTTCAGAAGCAAAGGTCTTGCCGGACTTCAGCCTCTTGAGTGGCAGAATGTTTCCATACAATGAGCATCTTGGATGCTGCATCTGTTTTTAACTCCTTCCTACTAAAGGAATCAAGCTTTCTAGTAATTCCCACAAGGCAATATAGTGAGTTAGGAAATCTGTTTCAAAGTCCCTGTGATGATCCCAAGGATCAACTCAAATCAGTAATAATCGGAAACCATTCCTCTCAATCTCTTCCCCTGTAGGTATCTCCATTGCTCCCTATGTGGGCTTTGAAGCCACCCAGCAAAACAACAGTTCGCAGGTGGCACTCTACTGAGCACCAACACCACTGTCACCAAAAAGACTGAGTGCTCTGAACTGCTGTTGGGTGTGTAAACACATGCAGCAGGCAGGATCTTCCTCTCTGAGACACTAAGTCTCACTGAGGGGACCCTCTCATCTACCAGGACTAACTCCAACTAGGCTGTGTCCAGTCAAGGATTTGCGAGTATCCCCACATCTCCCCGGGACCCCTCAACACAGGCCACTCCAGAGTAGAAAAGAGACCACCCTCAAGTAAGATGTTTGTTTCCTGAGCACCCCTGCTTTATGTATACAAGAGGCCAATTAGATCTAGCCAGTACCTTTTCACATCTTAAACCAACTCTGGCTCTTTTCCCCACCACCAAAGTGACATTCCATGTTCCTAAAGCCAATCCATCATGGTCCAGCCCTCCTCTGCCATTCTTACATCACTCCTGGTCCTCAACCTCCATCCACTGTACAGTGGGCCCATGAAGCAGGTCCATGTCACCTTTCTGAGATGAACCTGGCTGGTTTACAAGCGTGGCCTGATCCCTAGACACTTCCCAACATCGCTCCCGGGTCTGCTGCAGAGATGGGTCCTGATATCCATAATCGGCACAAAGTTTGAGTGATCATTTTTTGGCCTTTATGAGGATCTTAGAGTGGATCATTTTTAGTCTGGAACCTTCTCCCCAGACCTGTTCTCCTAGAGTGAACCCACTAGGAGCACTAAGTTCCAGATGACATAATCCTGGGATTCATCGGAACACATGACCCCCTCTGCCACAAGAAGGTAATGATCCTCAGAGGCCTATGCAATGGCACGTCCACTGTTTGGAAATGTCATCGTCATTCTTCCTTCATCAGACTGTCATCGCCAATGTACCTCAAATGCTTTGCTGCCAAGTGTGGGCGGCTAGGATAAGAAGCAGCACCTCCAAATCGGAAGTCACCGTCCTTTCCCAGAAGACGGCAGAATATTCTCCAAGAAGCAGCTGCACTTAGTGGAAGTGTTAAGTCTCTAGGGCTCTTGTTCATGACTGACAGTAAGCAGGAGCATGAAGCTGACTGGCAGATTAGTTCAGCAGTGGCAGTGCTGCGGGCACTGTACTGATCCATGGTGGTGAACTAGGATCCAAGTTTTCAGATGAAGCTCTCAGTTTACAGGTCATTCTAGGTCCCTATCCTCACTGAAGGTCATGAACTTTGGGTAATGGCTAAAAGGATGAGATTGCAGGTACAAGAGAAAGAAATGAACCTTCTCCCCAACATGGCTAGGCTGACTCTCCAAGATAAGGTGAGGGATGTGGCTATTCAGGAGAGCATCGGTGTAGAACTACTCCACCTCTGGATCAACAGGAGTCAGCTGGAGTGATTTGGGCACCTGATAAGAAGGCACAAACCACCACTACCAGGCTTCCTTTCAAACTATACCAGTCACTTCCCATGGGAAGGAGACCCCAAGGCCACCTCAGAACACACTGGAGGAACTATATTTCCTGGCTGACCTAGGAGTGTCTGAAAATCTCCTAGGAAGAGCTGGAACCTGTTTTGGAAGAAAGGGAAGTCTGGTCCTCCCTACTGTCCATGCTTCTACTGTGATCCTCATCAGGAAAAGCACATAAAGGAAAAGTAGTATTGTGGCTGTTGAAGCTGCCTACAAAAAGGCATGTTTTACTGTCTGGTGGAGATCAGCTGGCCATGCAAAAAGGTTTACTTGGTACTTTGTAAACACAATTACTGTTAACTGATCAAGTGCAGCCACAACAATGTCCATGGTATTTCAGTAGTGTTTTTCAGTCTTTTATCACATGTAAGTATTGTGCTGCCATAAATGATTCTTTCAACCTTCATACCAATGTGAATGCAAGGGATGTCTGGTGTTATTGTCTCTCTTCGTCTCTCTTGCAGGCCTATGATGTTTGCTTCCGTACAAGACAGTGTATCAGCCTTATCTGCAGAGAATCCCTCCACACTAGAATGGACAATTTCAAGAGTTAATTTTGGCTCAGCCCTAGGATGGGCCATTTATATTGATATTTATCTATTCTGTTCCAATTTTGATGTGTGTTTTCAGATATGGTCTCCCCCACAAGTACTTGCAATGGGAAAATAATAGCTGCATTAAGGGCTTAAGTGACAGCCTTAGAGAAAGAGTCCAGGTGAGGTGAGGTGAAGTGAGGAACATGCAGCAGGCCTTTACCAGGGGAAACTGAGCTCTTTTGAAAATCTGGCCTCTTATTTAAGTATCTGAATGGAACATACTGAGTCCTGACATCTTTTGAAACTCTGGTCCTACATTTCTCTTGTGTTAACCTATCTCCTTCCATCTCAGTTCGTTATCATACAGCCCGCCACCTGTGCGCTCAATCATGTGGATGTCACCAAAAAAATCATTTCAGTTGCTAAGACTGCTCCATTATAGGAACTCACCTATTGTCCTTCTGCACAGTGATTTTGTCTCCTTCAGGTACTAGCTTCTTCTGCTCTGTTACACCATAGCTTTCTCTACATATCTATGTTAGAAAAAAAAAGAAGCTGTTTACCATTTTGCGTGTCACCACACAAGCTTGTAGAATGGTGCAGGGTTCTTTTACTCACTCCACTAACTGCGTAGCTACTGACGCACAAAGTGCAAGGGAAGAAGGCTGGAAAAACAGCCGTAATGTGTTACATAGAAACAAAATACACAGATCCCCTGCTGTGTTTGCATAATTTTTCATAGTCAACATTTGTTCTTTGATCATGATTTGCAATCAAGGACAAATGCAAGCCTGGAAGAGAACCCTGCTACCCTATTAAGTTAACTGCATGCTGAAAAACAAGAGAGATTGATAACCACAAACTACATTTAGCCAATGTCATGTGTACTGGCACCAATAAAGTCCCCTTTAAAAAGTGGCAAAGTAGGATGCTCAAATCAACCACAGTAGGTCACCAGAACACTTGCTAAGTCTACTTTCTCTGTGTTTGTAACACAGCCACAATGGCCAGAAGTACACAGGCATGTTACATTATTTCAAGGTGTCTCCTGGACAGAATGATATGAGCCAGACTTCTAGCCAGCCAGCATAAATGAACTACAAAACAGATCTCCTCAAATGATCTGTAAGGGAATTATGATACTTTTTCAAGGAATCAGCACAGCAGTAAAGATATCCTTTTGCCTAGAACAAGGCTCAATATAGCTTGGGAGAAGATTATTTTAACTGTTCATTTTATGGGTGGATGATATCAGTGCTACAGCCTCATGACCTCACCCCAAACCGTGATATAGACCTGTATGTGGCTGTGGTGGAGCCAGAAATGGTTAGTTCCAGAGCTAGGATGTATAAGCCAGCTTTACTTTAAAAGCCCTCCCTTATCAAACAAGACAAATTATAGCCCTCTTAAAGTACAGAAAGGTGGAAGGATTTCTTCACAATACCCAACCTAGAACCTCACCATAACCAGCTTTAATCAGAGAACTTAAGGAAAGGAGCCTTTGTGCCTCCTCTCTAGTGACTGGTGAGCTCAGAGGTTGGACCAATGCACCCATCTCCACCCCAGATACTTGGTATAAAACAGGAAAGCAATAAGCACCTGTCTGTAAAGTTAGAGTCTACCCAGAACATCCTGCTCTAGGTAAGACCAGGGCAGCCTGAGGCCTGCCAGTGAATTGTAAATTTAAAATAAACAAGGCATATCTGGGAGCACATCTTTGGATTAAGCAAGCAGGCAGAGAAACCAGACAGATTCTTGTCAATTCCCACCCCAATGCAAAGACTACCAATTGCATTTACTAGTGGAAAGAAATCTTTTTTGGAGCCTCACTATTTCAGTCTGCCAGAGCTTGTGCCCCAACAATGTAATTCAGTGTTTTATCTCAAGAAGGTCTGACACAATAGAATAATACCATTCACTGTAAATGCCTGAAGTCAGAAAAGAAGTGTGCACTGTACGCTAATGACAAAATGACAGAAGGGAAAAAAAGGGGGGTATGAGGCAACATTTTCAGAAACAACCAAGTGACTTTGGAGCTAATGTCCCATTTTCAAAAGAGACTGCAGAGCCTACATCTCGCTCAAAGTCACAGATTCGGCTCCTAAGTAATCTCCCATTAAAAAAAGGCATTAGTTTGTCTTACTGTAAAGTTCAGGCAGAACGTTTCTTCTACATCATCCCCAGGATAATCTAAAAGTTGCTGAAGACTCCTACAAGAGAGGCAGGGGAGGGAAGAGAAAGAGACAAATCAGGCATCCAAGAGGTGAGGCTATCTGTGCTTTATGTTTAAAGGAGAAAAATCCAAGTTAATGAAAGTAAATAATATCAGTCAGCGTACCAGGACAAGACTAGATAACCTCCGGACTCCGTGAAGGAGGATGACAATATGTACTCTCATTTAGAGAGCTTTGTTACAAATAGGATAACTCTAGCCTGCATCTCACAACAACAAGGACCCTTTTAATGGACCAGGGCTTGGGAAAGCATTCCATTTCTAGCTCTGAAGAATCACAAGAGAAGCGTGAGAACTGCTGAAGGTGGGTGGGGAGGGGGGACAACCACCACCTATTTTTTGATGCCTGTTAATGTGTCTCAAAGCATGGCTGCAAGACTTCTGTATCTTCACGGTCTCTCGCTTTACCCCATCAATTCTTTCTTTAAAAATGATTAAACTTTGGTTTAACTTTGAGCTAAAAATCACACAGCAAGCAATAGCAGATGATAATCAGCCCAAGAATCTCATGTGATCTGAACCTCACAATCTGCCAAAACTAGGAAAAAACAAACACTTTGGTAGTAACTCTTCGGTTTCCTTGTGTTCAGAAAATGCTGTTCCTTCTTTGTTTGATTGCCTGTCTAATCACTTATTGTCTTGTTAGCTCACATGGGCTCCTGCAGAGATCAAAGTCACTTCATCCCAGTCCCCACATGAAGTCTGAACAAAACTGCAGAACAGCAGCCTAGACCAGTGGTTTTCAAACATTTTTTCTCAGGACCCAGTTGAAAAAAATCATTTATGCCTGTGACCCAACAATTAAATCTTTGAGCAATGCATTCCAGTCATTCGTGGCAACAGCAGGAGGTGACAAGACCCAGTACCTGAAGGTCTGTGACTCAGTACTGGGTCCTGACCGAGGTTTGTAAAGCACTGACCTAGACAGTCCTTCAGACTCATACCTTCCTTCCGTAGGGGACAGCTCCTTTAAGTCTTCTAAGCAGGGCTTCACATTCAGTAACTTTTTGTACAAAGCCAGCGGGAAATGGAGGTCTACCACAGTGAAGTTGTATATGGCAAGTCCACATATTATACCAATTAAGTGAAACCAGTTGTGCTCTACAAAACACTTCAAACACATAGAGAAGAAATAGTTAGAAAAAAACTGTTATGCCACTTAATGAAACACAAATACATATTTCTCCTACAAATATACACATGCTGCAGCATCACAATTTGGGTGCAGATTCGAAGAAGTGCTCTGCCTCTATGCAGCACCATTGAGACGTACAGCATTTCTGAAAACCCAGCCACCTCACTTAGTTGCCTAAATGGAGGCAGAGCTTTCAGAAAATCTGGCCTTCGACGTGAGTGCCTCAAATCTGAGATCTACCTCTTTAGCTGTTTGGACAGAGCCTCACACATAGTAAACGGTACTGTAAAATATTAATAATTTATTAACAACGAACTGGCCCCAGATATTCAAAAGAGCCGGAGATAAAAATATCCCTTGTAGGTTCCAATTCTGCAGTGAGCTCCCCATGAGCAGAACTCTCAGCCTGCACAGAGTTCACTGTAGGACTGAAGCATTAGCAGTTGATTCGCCACCCTCAGTCAGTGGTTCTGAACCACTGTGCCGGGACACATTACTGTGTCACAACACAGTGGAAAGTGTGTCACGGGGAGTCAGAGAAATGGCTGGATTTGGCGCTGGCAAGGTGGGCTACTATGTCCTTTAAGGTCAAGGTATGCAGCCAAATGCGTCACAACCTGCAAAAAGTTGAGAACCAAGAACTCAGGTCGTCACAGCCAAATTTCAAATATCAAAAGTTACTCTTAATCTGTTGTGCCTTTTGCACATCTCTCGAGTTGGATCCTAACAAGAGAATAGCCAGATACCCAAGGCTGCAATGTTTTCATTACAAACACTGCAGGAAAATGTTTAATTTCTTTAAAAAAAGAGTCATACATAACTGAACTGTTATGGAGCAGCACACAGCTTTGGATTATTTCACACCATTCTTCATTTGCTATTTAGTTTTACTTTTGTGTGGCAGATACAAGTGTTGCACATATTTTTTAAATTCTGCAACCATATGAATGAGGTATTTTCATGTTTGTTATTATTATATTATTTTTAGCATCACATGACTTTTCTATTTTCTCAATATTAACAACAACTGCAACTGTAATGTTATTCATGAGTTACAAAATGTAAAGTGCTGTTTTCTCACTTGTGAAAAGCAAGCTTAAAAATAATCAGATTATTAAAAACAGAAACCACCACACAAACCAGAATAACTACTTGACAACATAATTTTCAACTTTATAGCCAAGAAGAGAGAGTGAACAATCTCCTGCCTAATGACATCTGACATTCACTCCACACCACTGAAAACACTATTTGTGGAGACAGGCAAGTCAGAAATTCTTCACTCTTTTAATGGTTATATCATGGCTCCCTGATATTGCGTATTAAAAGGCTCAATACATAAATGAGATATGATAATAGGTTGATTGCAATTACACAAACAGCAAAAGATGTACATAAATTTAAGGTCCTTATGACCGAAAGTCTCTCTTTTTCTACATCCTCAGTTTATAACTGAGACACCACACTATCGAATCAAGCAATGAATACGTAACTCATCATGCTCCATATCTGCCAATTACAACAGCATATGATTATCAGTATAAACAGTAAAAAGAATCCTTTAACACCTCCATTATAAACCACCATCTAAAAGATTTTATATGTTTTTGTATTATGGAGTAACGCTCAACAAACAGGACCAAATCCTCAGTTGATTTAATTGGCACAGCTCTATTGAAGTCAATGGCCATTAATTTACACCAGGTAAGGATCTGACCCTTTTAGCATCATGGAAAAAAAATAGAGAGGAATTTTAATTTCTCTCGCATAGTTTTTGTAACTAACTTCAATGTAGCTCGTGTGTGTAAGATTGCAGAGAGGTCAGACTCACTGTATCTGAAAACCACAGCAGGTTGGACTCTGGATAGTAGGTGAACATTCCATAGATGGGATTCAGGAGTTCTTTTAGCAACAAAAGAAAGAATTCCTTTGTGACCCCTCCAGCATCAACCGCCTCCTCGCCATCAAAGATCACCTGCCGTGAAAACAGAGCACTAATCAGAGTACAGAATGTGACTGTGAAGTTTTCAGATTTAATCCAAGGCTGTGCAAATTAGTGACTATAATATACTAGGCCAACTTCAACAATGGAACTGTTTCAGTGAGTTTGTGCGGAGGGGGTGTTTCTCCAGCATCTTCTCAGACATAAAACACATTCATTTTATTAAGAGATCCAGTCTAGTTCTTCCTGAAAAATGGCAAAAAGACTGTGCATAACACTGTATATATTAAAAAAAAAACAAAAAAAGACAAGCTATTTGCTCTAGGGCAGGAGTCGCCAACCTTTTTGGGTGAGGGGTCCCATTGCAATTATTTTCTCAGTCAGGGGGCCAGTGAGAAAATTTTTGATAGACAAGACATAGAAATTGATCTTACTAATAAACTTTAATAAAACAATTACTGTTATATTTGGCGTTGCTTTTGCTTGCACTACGTACAGAAGATGAGGGCAGGAGTGCCTGTGTGAGGGGCAAGGCAGGACAGGGGAACATGGCAGAGGAGAAGAGAGGAAGAAGGGTGAGGTGGCAGGAGCAGAGCAGCTGGGTGGCAGGACTCAGCTACTTCCTGACAGGGACCCCAACAGCTCTGCTCTCCTCACTCCCTGCCAAGCATTGCTCAGGGAGAGGAGAGCAGTGTTGGGGAGAGGGAGAGGAGAAAAGAAACAGGACAGAAACACTGGCAGTTAGGCAGGGGTCACAGGTTTTGGTATTGGGCATCTCTATACTAGAAACATTGATGAATAGCAATCTGTACAGAACAGTTTTAGCCACTAAGGTCAGGGAAAGGACAGGGGTGCTGGGGATAGGGGTATGGGAGGAAAGCAGAACTTGGGGGGGGATATGTCCAGGTCAAGATTTTAAACTGCTCAGGGCACTCCCCCTTTACCTCCCTCCTACTCACTTGAAAGATGTTGGAATCCAGCCCTCGAACAGCTCTCTCGCCATGTCACCCCCCTGTATCCATGCTGTTCACAGGGCAGGAAACCGACAAGGGCCCCGGCCAGCCCCAGCTCTCAGGCTCTTGCAGCGGCACTCTGCGGCCCAGAGTCTGGCCCCCAAGCCACAGGTTGGACAAGCCTTTGTTTTGGCTTTGATCTTACATCCTCCACCCCACTGACACAGGAAAAGAGCATCTGACGACGTGGGATTTTCTCCCCACGAAAGCTCATGCAATGAACAAATCTGTTAGTCTTTAAATGCCTCAGGACTCCTTGTTTCTTTTGCAGAACTAGACTAACACGGCTCCCCCTTTGGAACTTCTCAACACTCCTGGGATGCCAAACTCTTCCTCTACTCAGGTTTCTTTTATCTGGTCCTTTCACAATGAGGGAGAGGCCAATTGGTATTGAGTCACACAGTCCCAACAAAGTCTGCTGATCAGGAAGGAGGCAAACTCATCCCCTCACTGGCTGAATTAAGCCCTGCGACTGGTGATAGCTGTGGATAAGTCAATATGCCTTATTATGACCACAGTTGTGGCAGGCATTGGAGGAAAGGAGGGAACAGTTTAGAACTGAAAAGGAAACAAGGGAAATAGGGCAGTTTAGGGGGGAATAAAATCTGAAGGATCTTACTTTAAGAGGCTTTTTCAAATCAATGTCTGAATGAATACTCAGCTCCCTCAAAGCATCGCCAACCAAGTTGCTCCTGCGGACATGAAGAACTAGGAAAGGACTTCTGGCCAACAGAGGTTCCAGAGTCAGAAGCATGAAAACATTTTGCAGATTTGCTCCATTGATTGCAACCTATAAGACAACACCAAAAAGAAAGAGAAAGAGAGAGACTGAAATGAGCAGGCTACCCTGCTACTATTTATTTCTTGAGCTGAGACATCCCCAACAACCAATTTGTGACCAGTCCCTGGTATTTACTCTTTTTTCTTCAGCAGCTTACTGACAGCCTTCATAAAACTTCTGTCTCTTGTTACAACAGCACCAGACATTGATTACTGTTGAGGGTGAGACACAGTGCAGTCACTACAAGTATTCCCCTCACAGCAGCAGTGCTCATAAATAAACTGCCTCCCAGGAAGCTGAAGTCCTCAATGTATGGAACAGATGCAACACAAGAAACAGCAGCGCTCACTGCTCCCATGGGACCCAACAACACATTTCAGTCAGTCATTACTTGGAAGGACTTCAAGGAGAGAGGTGGCAGTTTAGTCTTCATGGATCATTTAATTTGCAGCCTTTACAGCAAGCCCAGAGTCACTGCTAGTGACAACTATGGGGATAACTTTTCACTGTGTGGGAATCTGTCAGGCAGAACTAAACTTATCCTTCCACACAGTCCACACAAAAGTCATGATAATGACTTTTAGACAACAGCAACTTGTGCAACATTTTGAACAGTAACTAATTAATAATGACCCTCTCCAGTTGTCCTGGTCCCCAATGAATGTCAATGGAAATTACCCCACTGCTCTCACACACAGTTTTTACATTCATAAAACAAAACAAAGGAAAGCTCTCTGTAATTTGCTAACTAGTAAATGGTTTCACTGCCATCTACTGGAAGGGATTTATCAGACCTGACCAATTACATACTACTGTCCTCCAACAGAGCTCTGGATACTATCCTCTACACCAGTGGTTCCCAACCTCTTCCAGACTGCGGACCCCCTCATCTTTAAAAAAAAGTCTGCAGCCCCCCTGGCTGTTTTTTTCTCTCAGTGGCGCGGCTGCAAAGTGGCCCCGCCACTCCAGGGGAGTCTCCAGCAGGGGGGATCCAGCCCCCGCCGGCAGAATGCGGTCCCGCTGCTCCAGGGGAGCCTCTGCCAGAGGGAATCCAGCCCCTGCCGGCAGAACGTGGTCCCGCTCTGGGGGAGCCTCCTTGTCCTTGCTGCTTCCCCTGAATATGCCACCGCCCGCCATTCTCCGACCCCCTCCCTAGTTGCACCCCACTCCTCCCCAGGGCCTCTTCCCATGCTCCCCTTACCTGGCTGGAGCTGCTGCACCTGGCCTCCCCCCACGCTACTCTCCTGAGCATTGTCTAAGCATGCTCAGGAGGGCTGGAGTTTTTAAAACTCCCTGCCTGGGGGAAGCTCCCTGCTGGCCAGAAGTCAGGGTCTCCACTGACCCTGGCAGCATCAGGCCCCAGCTCCCTGCCTCTCCATGGACCCCCTGGAGCCACAGCCCACAGGTTGGGAATCACTGCCCTATAGTACTGGGTTGCAGACCCTCTGGTACTTGGTCATGGAGCCACCTGCTGCCACCACCAAAAGACTGGAATGCATTGCACAAAGATCTAATTGTTGGGTCGCAGGCATAAATGATTTTTTTCAACTGGGTCCCAAGGAAGAAAGTTTGAAAACCACTGCCCTATAGTGCACACGTGTAGCTGAGGACCATGTTAACCCATGGCCACATATTTGACAGAAACTGGTGCTTGATCACTTAAGGACGGGAGGGACACAACAAAGCACTACGTTCTTGAGAGTCACTTGCTCTACATCAGGATCTCCAAGCAGAAACCACATTTGATGCCACTTAGTCAGTGAAACAGAACAAAAACCCACCATTGTTCAATCCCACAGTGTATTGCAAAGAGTAAATCACATTATGGATTTTTGTGGACCTCTGCTAGTGAAATAGTTTTATTTGCATAAAAAATATTGCACTATTAGGGCTTCAGCAGTGCCTCAGTGCTATCGAATGGCAAGAGGCCCTTCAGATACTCAGTCACTGCTAGATGGGATATAACTACATGAGCAACGAAATCCTGCACATGTATAAACAATTAGCAAACTTCTCCTAAGTATGTGGGTGGAGAAAGGGGTGAAGACCAGGGACCGGCAAACCGAAAGGGAGGAGAGCTGGCTACCTGCATCTGTAGTTCAGCATCTGTCTGTAACATTTTGGTCTTGGCTTGAGCATCAAAAATGAAAGGATAAGAACAGAGTGTCACGGAATCCTAGAAGCAAAAAGTAAAATGTCAGTTGCTGTTTTGCCTCTTGGACAAACACTTGAAAAAAGAAGAGTCAACAATGTATTTTTTACCTGCATGATAGATGGTCTTACTTTCTGCGGAAAGAAACAGGGGGTGGGGGAGAAAAAAGTTTAATTCTTTTGGTTCCATAGTCAGTGTCTTGCTTCTTCAGATGGACTAGGTTCAGAGGAGAACCAGGTCCTCTGAATCTCGTATCTTCTGGGATGGAAAACCCAGTTTCTTCCTCTTGGAGGAAGAGATGCATGATAAGTTTCACTTCTGAACAGAGGGCTGTGTCAAGGCTTATATGCAACAAAGCCTCACTTAAAGGTGTATTGGTCCACAAGTCTTGAGCTAACCCTATTTACAGGAGTGAATTTCTCCACAAGAAATCATTAAAATAGACTTTATTAACCCCTTATCCCTCCATCTCTAGTTTTACTAGTGGAACGATCTCAAACAAATAGATACTATTTTAAGCCCACAACTGCACTGACATTAAATTCAGTCCATCATCAAATACTGCAATTTTCATTTAACACATTTACTCTTTTAATCAACTTTTCAATAAATCATTAAGTTTTACTTTCAAATCACTGTCTTATTACTTTGATCATATCTCAGCACTTTGGCTAAAACAAGCAGAAGGTATTACAACACTACCATTACCACTCGAAAAGGGGTGTCAAAGTTTGCACAATACACTGTAGAGTTTACTGTTCAAAGGGGATAAACAACTTTTAGTTACAGTTCTCTTTTATTTTTGTGGTCCCCCTTGAAATTTTTGTTCTCTCTCATTCAGAATTTTGGTCATAGTAATTATTAATACCAATAATACTTTGCCTCCATATAGCATTTTCTATTCATATTTTTCAAAATGTTTCACAAGAGAGTCATATATCATTCATTATCTCAGTTTTTATAGAGGGGAAAATGAAGCACCCAACAATGAAGGAACTTTCCAACCATGTTACATTGAGAGCCTGATCTACTAAGCCACAGTTCAGTGCCTTACTTATTGGGATTACAGTGTTTCCTTTAGGGAGCACCATTATATAGGCACGGATCATCTTATTTTGTAACACCTTCCTAAATGATAGCAGTAAAGGGTAACAAGATGGGTGAGAGAGTCTCTTTTATTGGACCAACTTCTAATGGTGAGAAGGGAAAGTTTTCAAGCCATACAGAGCTCTTGAGAGCATCTCAGAAGTTCATCTTGCTCATCAACAGAAGCTGGTCCAATGTTATCTCACTCACCTTGTCTAGCTAATACCCTAGGATCAACACAGATGAAACTCATTGCATAGAAATAAAGGGTAGAAGTTACATCCTTATTATATGCAATTTGGTTCCTGAGGTTCTGTTTAAATCAAGAGGAACAAGTTAAACAGTGACTGAATTAAGCAGAAGGCATAACACCACATTAGTGAATTGCAGAGATTGTTTGAGGCATTAACTATATACTTGGTAACTTTATCCTTCTGACAGCTTGGTTTTAAGCTAGCTTCATCAAGCTACTAAGTACCTAAATCAAAGACAGCTTACCCACATATACCACTGTATTCAATACATCATGCCAACAAACAATCTTTGCTTGGGATAATGAAATTTATAAATAGCACTGGAGAGGTGAAGATGCAGCAATTTCATGACTCGTTAAAACCCCTTACCATTCCTGCTTGATGCAAGAACCACATAAGATAGTCTTCTTGAATGTCCACCAAGTCAGAAATCTCCGGGATATAAAACTTGTCATATTCTACATGTTTAACCTTCAGATTCACCTGATTACGAAAATAAAAGGATTAAAATTTCAGGGCATATGCACTCTTATCTCTCCTTTAAAAGACGCAAGCTTTTGGGGGGAGGGGTCACAGGGGAGAGATAATCAAGCTACATGCTCAGATCTGCATGAATGAAGGAGCTCACAGGTTTGGGTCCAGAAAGAGCATTTGCAAACAACTGAGGTCCTGCAGATTTTAGTTTGCATTCAATAAATCTGTATCATTAAGTTAGTTACCACGTGGAAAGATGCTAAAATACAATCAAGAAATAATTCCTCCACTTTCATACAAACCTATTTAAACTTTCCTATTGCTTTTTTCTACCGGTATTAGTACAGCTACTTATTAAACCATTTTAAACAAAACCTTATGAATTTAAACAATATAGCCTCAAGCTCAGTTTAAGTGCTAGCACTCCCCCTCTTTCCTTGGTTGCAATTAAAAAGGTCTGTGGCAGATGATAATGACATGGCTTCTCCATCTGGGACCTGCAAATTGGCAACACGAGTTGTGACCAGCCCACCCTTCTCACATTGCTAGGGGAAGAATGACTGGTATGGAAAAGGCTGGAGGGACAATGCACTGAAATGTTCCAAAACATACGCATTTGCCTCTTACCCTGTGAAGTTTCTCGAGCAATCTGAGAGCTGCTGTAATGTAACTACAGAACAAGACAGGGATCAATAAAGTTTTTCTCCCATTTAGAAGATACACCACTGCACCTTTATAGAGGTTCACTAACCTCAGGAAATATCTTGGGCATACTTGAGACCACCAGTTATCTAGAGAAAATAAGATACATATATATTTAAATGTACATCAGCATTTTTATAGGGCACTAGTAGGCAGTGGGCTTTACAGGGCTGGAAGATAAGAAAGAAGCATTGTAACACAGTACACTACTTGGTACCTTCTCTCTCTCTCCCCCTCTCTGTGGACTTTGCAGTTTTGTTAGAAGGAGCTCTCAAAAAATGCAAGCACTCCCACAAACCATAACGTGTATATCCATTTGTGAAGTGATGGCTGTAAGCAAGGACCCCTTTACGCAGCAGAGCTGGGGGAGTTTCCCTGAATCATTTTGGCCATAATTTGGATTTCTCCTCACTGGTCACATGCCTGAAATCTGAAGGGCAAGTGACACAGTTGGCCAGATAGCCTAATGACTGCCAATAATCCAGAGGCTGTAGGAAGTCACAGAGTGGCTGTTCCATGATCTGTCCAAACCCTCTGCTCTGACGTGAGAGCCTGATCATCACAGCCATGTGTCAATCATTTGCGTACTGGGAAATGCAGACAGCAGTATTTAGGAGCCACAATATTTCCCAAATGCCATCTCCATCTCTAAACAATACACTTTTTATCCCTGCACCAATACACACAGTGATCTAGGTCCCAACAGACCACATCCCATGTAGAGTCATTTATGTTTCTGCAAAGCAAGTGCAAAGTAGGTGTGATTCTGCCACCAGATCAGACCACCACCACCACATCAGATCAGACTAGGAAAGACCCTGGGAATTTTTCACCTTCTTCTACAGCATGGGTCACATGCTAGTTTGAACTAGAGAAAATTATGGATTCTCTGTAACTTTTAGTCTTTAAATCATTATTTGAGGACTTCAGTAACTCAACCAGAGGCTATGGGTCTATTGCAGGAGTGAGGATGATGTTTTGTGGCCTGCAACATACAGGAGGTCAAACTAGATCACAATGGTCCATTCTGGCCTTAAAGTCTGTAAATCACTTTGCAGTGGGATAAGTGGATACACAGGTGCAAAGAAAAAGTGAATTTCTTCCTAGTATCTCTCCCTGAGACACACAGAATGACAATATTTTAAAAAAATCAGTTGGAGCCCACTGCACGTCATCTTTAAAATGGAACAAAGTCTGCTTCCATATATGAGCACTTCAAGGGGGGGAAGTCACAAAGCTCTCTGTGTCCAACAGGGACTGTGCAGCAATCCCCACTGATTCACTGCATTGAGTGAGCCTGGTCTCCAAAGCCCTCCTTGTAAAGTGACTCTCAGCTAGTCACTAGCTTAAACGGCTCTACCTACATTCCTACCACACTCAATTACAGAAGTGAGAACCATTCTGAAATCCAAACCAGCCCTCACTATTTATGCAGCTGACTTTTTACATTAGCCATTTCATTTTTTCCCTGTTGTAAATAAAAATGTGTCATTTTTTTTTTCTGAAGTTCTCTCTTTACTTCCCTCTGAAGAGGCTTATAGGCAGGAGAAGTCAGCTGCTGGCAGAGCTTTGAATCCAAAACTACTCAGGCCATTCCAAGGGTCCTCGCTTCCCCCTGCCTCTTTTTCCTCCCTCAGCAATGGCCAACTAGCTCGTCACCAGTGGCTGATCTGGTCTGAGGTAAATAGGATAAAATTCAGTAAGGACAAATGCAAAGTACTCCACTTAGGGAAGAACAATCCATTGCACACACACAAAATGGGAAATGATTGCCTAGGAAGGAGTACTGCAGAAAGGGATCTGGGCACCATAGTGGACAACAAGCTAGATACGAGTAAACAGTGTAAAACTATTGAGGGGAAAACAAAAAAACAAAAAACAAAAAACAAAAGCAAACACCAGTCTGGGATGTACTAACAGGACCATTGCAAATAAGACACGAGAAGTAATTCTCCCCCTCTATTCCACCCTGATTACGTCCCAACTGGAGTACTATGTTCAGTTCTGGTGCTTCATTTCAGGGGAGATATGGACAAATTGGAGAAAGTCCAGAGAAGAGCAACAAGAATGGTTAAAGCTCTGGAACACCTGACTTGCAAGGGAAGATTGAAAGAGCTGGCTTTCTTCAGTCCGGAAAAAAAGAGACTGAGAGGAGACATGACAACGGTTTTCAAGTACCTAAAAGGTCATTATAACAAGGAGGGAGAAAAATTATTCTTAACCACTGATGATAGGACAAGAAGCAATGGGCTTAAACTGCAGTAAGGGAGGTTTAGGCTGGACATTAGGAAAAAATTCCTAACTGTCATGGTGATTAACAACTGGAATAATTGCCTATGCAGGTTGTGGAATCTCAATCACTGGACATTTTTAAGACCAGACTAGACAAATGCCTGTCAGGGATGGTTTAAGAGGGTATGTGGTCCTGCCATGAGTGGAAGAAACTGGACTTGATGTCCTTTCATGGTCCTTTCTGGTTTTTATAATTGTACAATTTTTTGCAGGATCATGCAACCTTGTGAAGAACCCATCGCGCCTTCTTAAATGATGGAGAAATGCTTGCTCTCCTCTGTCTACATCACTCCATTCCTCTGGCTGGCCCCTCTCACTCCATCCGCCTCTGGGTTTTTCCTCCTTCCCATAAAACTCCGTCAGTCTGAAAGGTCTGCTCTAACCCCATCTTTAGAAGGGAGATCATCTCTAGCCAAGGGCAATAATCCAAGCCCAGCTTCTGCTGGGACACTGCCTTCAGCTTCTAGGACTGCTTACCTAGCAACACTGGAGCAAAACCCCTAGAACCAGCCTGCCTTTAAAATTTTATGAAAAATAAAGAGCATCTAAAATTTAACCACTAACTTCAAATATTCAAAACTAGCCACTAGTTGGGGAATCACTCTCTTCCCAGATATAGTATTTAAAAAAACCAGATGCTCACTAGGGTGTGTATAAGCACCCTGACTAGTTCTATATATTCACAAACACAACAAATCAGGATTTCTATACAGATTGATTCCTGGGTGGGGCTGAGCAAGTACTAGCATCTGTATAACAGAGGAAGGATCAAGTATTTGAATTTCACATCAGTCATCAATTGAGCACCATGAGGGATACTCAGTATTGGCCTAATTCTGCTAACACTGAAGCCAGTGGTAGCTCAACAAAAGCATTAGACCAGGGGTAGGCAATACCCAGCATGTGTGACCCCATTCAGAGCAACATCAAAACCCATTCTGGTGTGTGGCGGTGTCCCCTGGCAGGCCGTGTAACGAAGTGGCTCCTTGAAGTAGCTTGCCTGGGAACAGGTCTCCAGAGACGCCATGGAAAGAAGCCATCCGGAACAACTCCCCTCCATGGGATGCCTTGAAATCCCTGCCCCACCCGCTGCCAAAAGGAGCTGCTCTAGGTGACTTCTCTCCCTGGCGTACTTGGGGACCTGTCCCCAGGCATGACACCAAAAGAAGCCACCTGAAGTGATTTCTTTGCTCGAGTGGCTCCTTTCTGTGGCATGCCTGGTAAATCCCTCCTTCACTCCCACACCTCCAGCCATGGCTGCTGCTTTTTTTCAGAGAGAGCTACTGGCACCAACTGAGGGTTAGGGAGAAGGGCTGGCACAGAGGTTGCCAACCCATAAGTTAGGCCAGTTTGGAGCAGGGATGTTGCTCCCCTGGAAAAAAAAAAGGCCTGAGCCCCACACCCTGCTGCACGGCCCTGCCCCTGATCCAATCCTGCTCCAGCCGCTGTCTGCTGGCCAGCAGCAACAGACCCAGGCTCAGATCTAACTCCTGCCACTGCCGGCAAGCAGCAGACGGCCCAGGCGGTCCCGATCTGGGCCCAGCCACTGCTTCCCTGCCAGCTGCAAACAGCCCGGTCTCAGATCTGGCTCCTGCCATTTTGCTGCTGGCTGGAAGGCAGCGGCTTGAGCCAGATCGGGCCCACCAAGGCCACCTGCCACTGGCCAGCAGCGGCAGGAGCTGGATCCAAGCCCAGGCTGTTTGCTGCTGGCCAACAGGCAGCAGCTAGGGCCGAATCGGGCCTGCCAGGGCCACCAGCCACTGGCCTGCAGCAGGAGGAGCCGGATCTGAGCCAGGGTCTGTTGCCGCTGGCTAGCAGGGCAGCGGCCGAAGCTGGATTGGACCCACTCAGGCCACCTGACGCTGGCTGGCAGCAGCAGGAGCTGGGTCTGGGCCAGCCAGCAGCACGCAGCCCTGACGGACCCGATCCAGCCCCACCTGCTGCTTGTGCTAGGCTGGAGATGGGGGGCAGGGGGACTGCAGCCCCTTGGGCCCTGTGGCAGTGACACCTCTGGTTTGGAGTGCTTTTGAATTCCCCAATCTGTGTTTTGTGAATGATCTCCCCTTACTGAACCAGGCTGGGGCACAAGGCCACGACAAAGAACAAGATGCACCTAGGACGCTGACCCCTTACCTAATACTTTGCTGGGATTCGTATCCAGTCGCAGAATGGCCATTGCTAGAGGAAGTGTTAATGTTATGTAATGCTTCGAGTCTTGAAACAATGGGAATTCAGGGAGAATCAGGTAGATTCTCATTGCCTCCACATCTGGTGGGGAGCTCGACAGCTGAGGAATCAAAAAGCTTTCAAAGCTCTTTAAGATCTGGAGGAAAAAAGGAGAAGAGAAGACAACTCAGCACACATCCTTGAACAAAAAAAGGCTGGCTCAGTGCTCACCTAAGACTACACTGTATGTTTCACGCATGCTCACCATGTCTGTCATATTTGTCATACTACCAGCTCTTTTGTACTCCGCTATCTAAGTTTTTGTATGATTAGGGGTCTGAAAATAACCCAGAACAGCAAGAAAGCACTTTGTGAAGGCTGAAAATCTAGGGTAATATTCCCATCTGCCCTTTCAACATGCAGGGTAGACTGGAATTGAAGGGGAACAGGAGGAAAAAGGTAAAGTGGTGGTAATTTAATCCAATGCTTGAGATTTTGTGCACTGAAATCTGATTCTAAATGATGATAAAAATCCTTATTTCAGACACACATTTCTATTCTTTTTATTTACTTGTGCTATACCTTTATATTAAAGCTTTGAGGGTTTAAGGATCAATGTGACACTCCCGTCTCCAATGCACGATCCTACCTTTGGCTCTGTTGTAATAAAATATTTGACAGATGACTAGTAGACAGGTGTGTACAGTAGCATCCTCTTATGTGCATTAATTTTTTTAACCCACACAAAGACTATAGGATGACTAGAAACTGTGAAGGAAATTGCAAGTTGGAGGAGGACTAATTCAAGATGGAGTAAGTTTGGTCTGGAGGTTCTGTGTGAGAGGCTCTGTGTTTGCTAACATTAATTACTGAGACAACATTAATTACAGAATGTATATTGAGTCACAGAGTCAGGGGAGCTAGTGTCTTAGATCGATAAGAAGGCAGACTCTTCATGTAGATAAGAAAGCGATAAATAGGAAGTAAATACTAGTAAAGTTTCCTAATTGAATTTTGTTAATAAGTAGGACTGTGACTCACATAAGTGGAATCATCTTTGTTTCCAAGCAGTTGCTTTAGGTATAAAAGGCCACCAGCCATCATTGTGGGGGCTAGCTTTTTTCCTTTTCTCTGATGCACTCCTTTGTATCAGGTTATTATTCAGCTGAATAATAAAATTTGGAACCACACCTCGTTCTCCGCTTATTTGAGTCTCAGCTGGGAACGGGCCTGCACTGCTGGGGAGGATCTGCGGTTTCTCTTTCCAGGTTGAGAACCCGGACCAGCTTCCCCCACAGAAACCCATAGGTTACAGTGTAATACAACAACTCAGAACTGTCATTCTATTTCACCAACTGCATCCAAAAAACATTAAAAGAACATTATAGCTGCAGAGTCAAGCACTCTAGTTAGGGAATACCCCTTTTACTCCCTTGTTCCTATTGCCTCTCCCCACCCCACCCCAGTCTTCTGCTCCTGTCCCTCCAACCTGTATCTCCTTTCCCATTCCTCAGCATTTGAGTTAGCTTGGAGCATGGCCAGTCACTCCATTGAAATGGTGCATGTGCATGACATACAGGAGTCATGAGGAGACAGAACATGCTCAGTGCAGATGGAATCTTCACAGAATTTAGCTGTCAAATTTTAAGAAGTCGCTAGTGAGCATGTGCAAACAGATTTTTTCAGGGGCTTATAATTTGGGCAGAGAGGGCGAATGTTCATCTCTGACTTGGAGTCAACCCCCTTGCCAAGTATCAAGTCCCTGCTTCAAAGCACTTCAGCACTAAACCTTCTGAAAGGAATGGTTACAAGAATTTTTTTTTCTAATATGGCCAGAATAATGTGTTTTCTCCTAAACTCATTCTGAGAGCCAGATAAGCCATTTTAGTGGAAACTTTCTATAAAAAGTCATTGAAGTGGACAGCCAGCATAGAAAATTTCAGGCTGAAGAGTTTAAACTTAGCAGTTAGAAGCAGCTGAAAACAAGGTCTTATAAGGGGAGGGGACAGGCCCCTCCACCAGCGGTCCCATGCCAGGAACCAGGCAAGCCAACCAAAAGCGGCTGAACAGTAGTGCAGGGTCTGGTTTCTCAGCGGCCCTTAAGACAGTGGTTGTCCAACTTTTTTCCTCAGGACCTAGGCTCCAGACCCCTCTGCCACGTGGCGACCCTCCCCTGAAAAAAGTGGCCACTGCCAGAAAACTGAACGGTGACCATGGCTGCGCGGGGGGGGAAGATCTCTCATGGCTTTCATCCTCTCTTGAGGCTTCTATCGCAGGTCTGAAATCTACACATCTAATTTGAGATCACCCACATGGAAGATGCAGAAGGTGATCCAACATATCATACTCCTGTCTCAAATCAGGATGTATGTCAAGTCTCTAAAGTTGCATGTAGTAGCCTCGAGTGTGTGTATGGGAACTCCTTGCAAATGGCGGGGTGGGGGCAGGGAGGAACTGGGTGAAGAAATGAGATGAAAGTGCTGAGACAGAGGAAGGAGAAGAGAGTCAATGCCAGGCTGGAAAGAAAGGTCCTGGAAGATCCTGTCTGCTGCTGAGCCTGTCCGAGTCCCTCCAGGACTGCTCCCTTCTCCACTGCCAAATCCCAAGAACTGAAGCAGCACCTTAGGTTACAGTTACCAGATACCAAAGCATGGAAAGGAGGACAGGGAAGTACAAAAAGGAGGATGTTGGAGGATACATTGAGAAAATGTAGTACTAACTTGTATTCTTCTGTTTTTAGGGGGCCCTGGAATGCTTCCCCCTAAAAACAGGGTGTTTCAGGGCATTCCAGCATACTTTAACTCCTGTAAGTAAAACGCCAGACAAAATCCTGTATTTTTAAAACGCCTGCCGGATGGAAGACGTGAAGGTAAAAAGGAGGACATGTCCTCCCTTTTGCCTGACGTCTGGTAACCCTACTCTGAGTTCCACTTTCACCTCTGCACTTCATCAGCTCCCTGAGTCTGCATGAGTTTTCATGAACACACAATTGTCCACAATATTGTGACTGGAGGGGTGCTAGCCCTCTCTGCTTGGTCTGGTGACCCCTGGCAGTGTACATAAGGCAGCAACACAGTGGGGCTACCCACTGCCCCCTTCAGATTAGGACCTTGTTATATATTCTCCTTCCAGCAGATTTAGGGTTACCAGATGTCAGGCAAAAGGAGGACATGTGCTCCTCTTTACCATCATGTCCTCCTTTTTACCTTCACGTCCTCCATCTGACAGGCATTTTAAAATACATGATTTTGTCTGGCTTTTTACTTATAGGGGTTAAAGTATGCTGGAATGCCATGCAATACCTTAGTTTTAGGGGAAAGCATTCCAGGGCCCCCTAAAAACAGAAGAATATTACATTAATACTACATTTTTCACCATGTGTCCTCCAATGTCTTCCTTTTCGTACTTCCCTGTCCTCCTTTCCAGGCTTTGGTATCTGGTAGCCCTAAGCAGATCCATCCTTGAGTTGGATTTTATTGTTACTTAGGCTTTCTAATTGTAGAAAAAATACCATACTTTGTAACACAGACACCTCTTAGAAGAGTTTGCTTTTCTCTTCTCTTTGTAATTATCAGTCAAAAAAAATCTCTGGAGTTTTTATTAAAATCTACAAGTTATAACTTTTGTTGCAAGCAAGGGAATTCTCAACCCACTGAAAAAAGAAGGGAGTCCTAATTTGCAAAAATAACTGCAATCTACAATTCTCACAAATGGTGGAATAAGGTTGGTGGTCACAGTTTTTTCTCTTCTTCACTGGGTCTATTGCTAAAAAAACAAAGGTTGCTTGCCAGTGACCTAAGTCCTTTTCATATGAACAAGAGAAGCCCAAAGAGATACTGACTCAGAAAGGAGGCATAAAGGTTGTCTGAACAACAATTATCACTTCATTGTTAGTCCTAATGACTCACCTCTGCTGCAACCCTGATCTACTGCCTTAAGCAACTTTCATCCCACTCCTCTGGCCTCACAGCAGAATCAGCCCTGGGAGCTGGGCTGCCACTTTTGGCCAGCTTGCCCAGTCCCTGGCACTGGTGGGGGAATGGGCACCCGAAAGCACAGAGCCCTGAGCAGCTGCCCCTCTCACCTACCCTAAGGACAGCCCTGCCACTCTACATGCGACATGACTATTACGAGTCATGTTTCCAACATGATTACACAATTCAACACACTTACTAATCTCTGTTCTGGGCTTATTTTTGCTTCTTTCTTACAGCAGTGTGAATAAGGAATAACTGCACCGATGTCAATCGAGTTACTGTAGTAACCATAAGAAAAATCACGTCCACTGTTTGTTGCTATATATCCAATATCCAAAGGGGTCTCATCCACTCAAGCATATACATCTCCATCTCCCATTAAAATTAGCAGGAGAACAGACCTACAACAAGTGCAATTACTCTACAGCTCCTGAAAGTCTGACAAACATACAATAAAACATTAATATTGTTCACCAGAGCTTCTTTAATAGTTATTTAAAAGCCTATGGGCCAGATTCTCTACTGGTGTAAATAAATATAGGTCCACTGAAGTCTTCACAGAAGCAGAAGATACCAGTTTGTATTAATGGCAAAGAAAAAGACAAGGAGTTGTGTGGCACTTAAAAGACTAACAGATTTATTTTTTGCATGAGCTTTCGTGGGAGAAAATCCCACTTCATCAGATGCTTTGAAGATGAAGTGGGATTTTCTCCCACGAAAGCTCATATGAAAAATAAATCTGTTAGTCTTTAAGTGCCACACGACTCCTTGGTTTTTTTTTGCTGGACTAGACTAACACTATACCTTTGGAAATTGACAAGATGAAGGGGCATGAGTCAGCAGACTCCATTTTGGGTCCTGAGACACCA
>ML681966.1:73022472-73189551 GCA_007922195.1 Podocnemis expansa
ACCACTTGGACCGACTCGGGGACTACCAGAGCTTTGTGCTCTAACAAAGATTAATGGCAAAGACCCACTGAATTTTGTAAAGTGATGAGCAGGAGCGTCATCGCCCTGGGGAAAGACCCTGGGCCCCAGCACCGCCCCCCCATCTGGAGTCGGATGGGGACGGGGACAGGCTAGGCAGTGGATACCCAGCCAGCAGTGGCAGGCAGACACCACCACGGCCGGCCTGGGCCCAGATACCCAGCTGGGGCCAGGGCCAGGAAAGGCGGGGGGGACCCATTTGGGGCACTGGCACCAGGACTCAGGGGACATGTCCCCATGCCAGGTGCCAGCAATGCCCCTGGCAATGAGTAATGAGTCGCCAAATGCAGACACATATAAAACTAAAATTCTGCTTCCCAAGAAGTACTTGTGCAGTTCAGTTTCTAGGTGACATTTCACAGCATGCTAGTAAAGTTTTGGGAATTAATGAAGGCTCAGTTACAGCACTACTATTAGATCTTTCCTAATACATTGGAAGGGATTAGCAAACGTCTACTCAGCATCTCTCTCTCTTGCTCGTTCACAGACACTTAAGCACATTTTTAAAAACAATCATAGGGTCAAAAGCCCTATGAAACAGTTATTTTAAAAATACTGATACGTCTTGACATTTATACCTGGTCTAGCAGAATGGAATGCTGAGAGTTCATTAGCTTCTCAAACAACACTCTGGTGGAATTCAGGTCAATTCCTGGAATTTTGGGACTGGTTTTAAAATGTTCATCAATTCTACAAGAAAAAAACAATCCCCAAACAGAAATGAGTATGAGACAGACACGAGATACTCAACAAAGTGCGCCAATAGGGAATGGGTCTATCAACAGAGAGACAAGACTTAAAAACCTTGGAATCTTTGGCTAAATACAATAGTTCAAGACAAACTTTCTTTTATTGTATTCCCTGTGGGCCCTAATCTGGGAATCCGACTTCTGCACCAAGCCCACTGATGTTAGTGAGACTGCACACAGCCCAAAGCTTCTGCCCACACAGATCTAGTTGTGGGATCGGGAACTATGTTTGCAAAATGGAAGTCCTGTTAGATGCAGCAAGACTCCCTATGATTTTCCCCTGGATACTACAGGGTTTTGTTTTGTTTTGTTTTGTTTTTTAAGGAGAGGGTGGGCAAAGATGTTAACTGTCGTTATGGGACACACCAGCCCACCCATCCCCGCCCGGCCTTATCCAGCCACTTCCCTGGCTCTCTGCAACGCACCTACTGCTGTGCGGTGACACAGTGGCTGAGAATCACTGCTCTAACTGATCAAGGACTCAGTCTAACTCCCAATTCAGTTAAGAGAAGTCTTTCCATGGCCTTCAGTTGGTGTTGGATCAACCCACAGATTCTCTTCTTTTTCTGCCTGACAAACATCATACAAAGCAAAAGGCTTCATTGCACGTGGAATTGCCCAGACTGAAGAGACAGAAGTCAAGATAACTAAAGACAAGCTGTCTAAGGATTTGACTAGGCACTAGAGTGTATTGCCACCCAAATAGAAGGCTTCACAACACCGGACGATGGAAAGAGCAAATGGCATTCTTCTGTCCTGTCTAAGCTGCTCTTGAAAAAAAAATCTCCCCATTGTAACAAGCCTTCCTTCACCAAACTGCTGTCCATTAACTCATGATGTTTCTATAAAAAAAAGTCCTTGACCTCATCTTATGCTATTACCCACCAATCATTTACAGACACAGCCATCCCCAGCTTACACCTTTCCCAATCCACCCTGTCTTTCCACTGTGCTGTGCATATTACATTCCTTTAGCCTCCTCCCATCCGTCACACACACTAATCTTTTTCCATCTCTGTCACCTTTCTTTGAAGTTTCTCACTGAAGCCCGAAACTACCAAATTGGAATTACTTCCTTGTCCTCACGGGGCCACACCTGTACTCACACCATTCCACCACAAGAGCACATATTTTCCCAATAGCAACATGCTGTGAGTTTGGACCCAGTTTGCTATCATACCCAAAACTTCTCTGTATTACTGCATTGTAAGGGGCAGTCTCACCTTCTACACTTCCACTCCTTACCTATATCCACTGTCACTCTCATTTCACTTTACCCCAGTACTCCAACTCTCTCCTTTAAAGTGTATTGTTTTGATGACTATTTCCTACGGGGAAAAAAAATAACAACTGCCAAGGGGGTCTCCCCTAATTTCTTTAAGTTGCTTAAAGCAATGTTTAATAAAGCAATGCAAGTCTGAGTTTCACTTTGATCCCTTACCAGAAACTGACATGCTAACTAATAACACATTCTCAAGTCACCTTCTTAGGCAATCTTGTCTTCCTTTACTAGCAGCTTATGAATCTGCCTCATAACTTCGATTGCATCTACCCAGTCATCACCCTCTGTCTCAATTTTGTGCCTAATCATAAGTTCTTCTGTCTCAAGACCCAGTGCAGCAGAGAATAAAATAGGTAACGCCTGCTGTGTCTCTACAAAGAAGCAAGCACAAGAAAGGAAGGTTTCTTGACCCCACTGGCTACTTACTTCTTCTCCAGGAAGCTTCCATTCCAACAGGCAGCTGATGACAAAATCTGCATGACCTCATGGCTTGGATGGGAAAACAAAAGGAAACAAGGATGCCAGTATGAACAGATGCCATGCTGTGCTTCTACATACCTCATCTGCTCTTTTATCAACAAATCTAGCTGTCACCCTTCCATTCCTTGTATGTGCAAGTATTACCATAACGACCCCTGTATTAGAAGTGGGAAGACTGCAAGGCACAGAGATTTAGTGACTTCCTCAAGGGCATGTGGCAAGGGCAGAGATGGGCTGCCACAACCTTCCTTCACCTACAACACATGGCATCCACATTGGAAAGGGAAGGGATTTTTAACCAGACTATTTAAAATTCCCTGCTTCCTTCTGTTAACTCCATTCCTGTGCTAAAGGACACTTTGTTTCAAAATTCAATGCCCACATCACTTCAGTTATGGGCTGATAAAGCTCTGATGCATCCTCCTGGTTTTGTTAAGATCTGACCTGGCATTCCTGATACAAACTATGAATTGGGGCTGGTTCAGACAAAAAGCAAGCATCTCCAGTTTTCACAATAAACAGTAAGTAAAGTTCAAACATTGTGTGTGTCATGAAGAGAAACACTTCTGACAATTGGATGATGCATCAGGCCTTAGATTTCCAAGTAAGCATTATGCAATAATAGGAGTGGCCCATGAGTAGTGAAATATTCCTAAATACTCATCTTTTAAAAGGGCTGTAGCCAAACAAAGCTTTCTAAAAGTTGAATCACCACCTACTGATCTTTCCCTTTGATATGAATAAGTCCCAAACTAGAAAATGCTCTTGCGTTCTAACACACTAGCCAACAAAACCATTAAAAATGTTTACTTAAAAACAAAGGCTTGTACAATAACACCTACTTGACAGAATTAGAGTTGTTCTGTTCTAATAGTTTTTGTCTCCAAACATCTATTGTTTCTTCATTTATTAAACAGGTGTAACGTAATTGATTTATGGTCCGGAAATCATCAGCAGGCAAGGCATTCTGTGTGAAGATACAGATCTCAGTGTTGAAGGGGAAGACAAATAACACAATTTCTTTGGCATGGATTAAAAAAAGGGCTACCACATCATCTACCATCACAATGGGGTTCCTCAGTCACCTCTAACTGAGAGGAGAAAAACTCCCAAACAAAATTAAAGGGGAAGGAAGACTAAGAAAAAAATATATACATATAAAGAATTTGATTGCTCAAAACAGGACCAAAGGCCATTTCAATATCCCGACAAACAAGTATAGATTCGGTGGGCCCAGGAGACTGGTTCTAAAAATAGTGACAGTGCGATTTATTTAAATAACTCTAAAAGTATGCTTGACATTTTAAAGCACCCATCCCTAAGGAAATCAGAGGGGGAAAAAATGAGAGACTATCGTCTAACATCTCCCATCCCCTGCCTATCACCACTGTTGATCTCAAAATTTAGTGGTCACAAAACTACATCATGAGCTCATGTTGACTGGGCATCACTATGCTCTTGGCGCGGCCCCAAGCTCAGAAAACACGGTGCAAGGAGCTCTGTTCTACAACTGAAAAATATCCCACTCTTGTAATCCACAAAGAATATCAATGGCTCTCCTCCTCCTCCTTCATGTACCATATCAAGGCTGTCATCTTCTCATTTGCTCCTCTACATGTTTCAGAGGGGGAATGCAATGGTGCTTCTTCAATTCTCTTCACCCAGAAGGAAAAATTCCAGGACTGTGTTAGAGCTGGGTCTTATATAACCAGTAGAAACTAAAGCACAGATGGGACCTAATCACTGGGTTTATTTTGGCTACACGGCAAGAAATGTATGCTCTGATGAGGACTGTGCTATGTGCACAGATAGGTCTTTATTTTGCCTTGTCACTACAGAACACCATCAGGCAGACAGAGGAAGTTTTGCATTTCACATGTATAGTTTGTAGAACTCTGGGTGACCCGGTCACAAATGTGAATTAAGACACTGTTCTCCAAGGTTTGCGGGCAGAGAGTGAAATCCTGGACCCACTGGAGTCAGTGAGAATGTTACCATCGACTTCAGGGGGTCAGGATTTCACCCAGAGGGTGCAGATCAAGATGATGGGTGTCCACACGTAAACAAACACAACCCAATTTTCTGCAAATGTTTCATAGCAGGATAAGAAAAGGCTTTCCAGCTAACAATGACAGCAATAGTCTAGAGCTGCCTGCAAAGCTATCTTGGCTGAAAAAACAAACAGAACTCACTACTTATTACACATGCATAGCTTTGAAAAACTTCTTATTTTTTTGGAACTGCACTCAGCCAGCGATGACTTCTCCACCACTAAGACATCAGGAGAAGAATAAAACATGAACAGTGACTCCAGACATCAGTCCCTTGAGCAGTGGTTTTCAAACCACAGATCAGGACCCAGTACTGGTTCACAGACCCTCAGGCAGTGGGTTCACAGCATTCCCTGCTGCTGCCACTGAAACACTGGAACGCATTGCTCAAAGATATAATTGTTGGGTTGTGGGCATAAATGATTTTTTTTTCAACTGGGTCCCAAGAAAAACAAGTTGCAAAACCACTGCCCTAGAGTATAGGCACTTGCTCCAGTAGGTATAATCCCTACAATCATCACAAATGGGTCCACGAGGTGTTACAACCATACAGCCAGATGCAAAGGGGGTGAGGGAAACCTGAAGCTCTTCTCTACTGTAATATAGAGTCATAATGTGAAAAAATTAAGCATTAACTGTCCTGTTCTGGAAGCTAATTGCCTGATATGGCTGAGAGGTAGCTATCTATCTGCTTTCCTCAGGTAAGCTCTAGGTGGAAAACCACCCCTCACATGGGAAGCAGCTCAAGAAAGTTCCAGGAGCTCCTCCCTTTCAAAGGACCCCTTGCTACAAGACTGCAGAATGCTGACACACTGGGTGTTGGAGTTTGCACAGCTCCTAATCAAACAGCTAACCCTGTTTCCTTTTAGGACTATGCGCATTCAAGTGCCAAGTAAAAAGAAATACATTTTTTCTGCCTCCTCTTGTCGAGAAGAGAAAAAGCACTCTTTTCTTACCTCGTATTTGGAGCAAAGTACAAATGTCCGGTCTCCTCCACAGAAGATGTGTTTAACAATGTGATATTTAAAGGCATCTATTGAAGGAAGAGATTCATATATTACAGACCAATGAATACAAATTTCCTACTTCTCCTTTCACCTGTAGTGCCAAAGGCCCCAAGCAAGCTTAACTCCAACAGAGGCCAGTGGAACAAAAGCATTCAGCATCCAGCTAGGAGAAATTCCAGGCTTGGCAGGGACACATCCTTTAAAAGATAGGGGGCATAAAGACTCCATGTGCATATCAGAAGAAATGTATCATGATGCAGAGTACAAAGATTCTTTACAAACCTCACCTATTTGCATTTAGTCACAATTAAACATAATGGTTGATCCCAAAAACTGGGGGGGGGGGGGGAAGGAAGAGAGATACACAAACTGAGGCCCGGATCCTACAACTGGAGTGAGCCTAATGCAGGGACAGGGCCTATATTTTTGTATGTTTTGCCACTGAGATCAATGATTAGAACTCAGATTTGAATGGTCCAGTATCAGCAACTGAGTGACAACATGTGAATTCTAAGGTGCTTTGCCCTGTTTGTTAGAACAGTAATTCTGACAAGACTGATATTAGTACTTAAAACTAGTTGTCTTGGCCAAAGTTGTGACTACAATCTCAAAGCTTGTTAGCTGTGACTATCCTATCATGCTGATTTTCACATTCATGGGAATCTCCTATTTATCAAGTAAACAACACTCTTCAAATAGAGCAACCTGAAATGTAGGGTTTGTATTATTTTAAAAGTCCTTAAAAAGGTTTAATGCTTTCCCACTACCCTTATTTTTAATAGCTACAAAAACTGACTACACGAGGCATAGCAGTAAAACTACAAAGTGGTGTTTAATGGATAGAGTAACCCAGCTTTAAATAGAGGAAAATACAATTTTGTTAACTTCTTTTTCAGTTTTTGTAATCACAGGTGTTATTTGCAGTTTTAATATGTGGTTTTCAGATTGAAATATAATTTTCAAGTTGACGGACTCTATTTAAATAAAAGTTTAATACAAACAGCTGAAATCCAGAAATCTCATCTATCTTAGGATATTTTAGGATAAAGAAATAGAATATTTTAAAGATATTAAGATACATCTTAGAATAGAATATTAAGATATCTTAAGAATATTTTAAGATAAAGAAATCCTATATTACACTAATGAAGGCAATGAGGGGAACATAAGCTCTCATCTTAAGTGTATTGAGATCAATGACAGAGCAGGGTCTATTTTAGTTAGGAAAAGTTTTATATCTTGATTTTTAGAAACTGAATCTGAAACTGCATCCAACTGCTCTTGCATTTAGATTCAAATTTTCTAAGCTGACTCAAAAGTGTATGTATGGCTACTTAGATGTATCCACTCTTTCAGATGAACAAGGAGGTTAGCTCGAACAGAGAAGCACACTTAGCCAAATTTATGAACAAAGACCTGAACCACAGACCACTGAAATCAATGGGAACCTTTCCTTGCCTTCAGTGAGTTTTGGATCAGGCCTTACAATGAGAATGAGGCGAGGATTCCTCTTGTTTTTACCAACTAAAATTATGCCACTTTTGAATTTTAAAACAAAAGTTGTCAATTATTTTATAGCACTGTTATAGAGAACACCAGCCTGTTGTCTATGCTAAAAGTCCTCACTCCCTAATTACAATGGAATAATTTCCTAGAAAAACTTCAAGGAAAAAATTCTCAGAAGCCAGCCACAAAACAATTCATCATGGTTTCAGTCCGGCACAGCGGCCCAGCCCAATGTTCAGCAGTGTCATATAGAGGACAAGGTCAGATACACAGATGAGAAAGGCAAAATTAACACCCAGGGCTCCTTGCAGTTATGTTTCTTAGTGCAGTTCACTCTATGTCAAATGCAAAGTGTCTTCAGAACATTTCACATCTCATTTCACTTCTCTCTTTGACATTCTATTCAGCATCACACAAGAAAGAGACCACTTATCAGTTCTACCTGAAGGCTGTCCATTGTGAGCTGCCCAGTAACCTTTCACTGGAGATGGACATTTAACGTTGCATATGTGTCCAGTTCCCAGCTGGCCCTTTGTTCCACAGCCGAATGCATAGATCAGTCCTGAAGAAGGCACAAAGGCTAGAGTGTGCTGTCTGCAATGAAGACAGTTACAATGTTTTTTTAAAATCAGACTAAAAACAGTTCATAAAATCTAGGGACAAGAAATTCAGTTGATGTAAGCCAGCACAGCAGCATTTACATCAACGGCAGATTGCTTATTCATACCAAAGTTCTCACCAAATGGGCACTCCGCCAGGATACTTTTCTCCAAAATGCACCTGGGTTCAACTCAACAAACAAGGTAAGTTTACAAGCTTTGGCCTAGTCATTTGCAAAGTTATTTCTACATCATAAGACTCTACATAATTTAGTATTACTAATTCACTCTGTTTCTGAGAGAGAAGTTGGACACAATTAGGGTGAGGAGACTGCAGCTTTAGACCTCAGACTTTCAGCCCAGAAGGGACCAACATAATCTGACCTGCACATTGCAGGGCACAGAACCTCTCCCAACCACCCCTGAAATAAGACCATAATTTCTGGCTGAATTACTGAAGCCCTCAAATCTTGATTCAAAGACTTCCAATTACAAAGAATCCACCATTTACTTTAGTTCAAACCAGAAAGTGACCTTGGTCCCACAATGCAAAGAAAGATGAAAAATCTCTAGGGTTTCTGCCAATCTGTTCTGGGGGAAAATTCCTTCCTGACCCCAAATATGGCCATCACTTAGACTGTGAGCGTGTGGGCAAGACCCAACAGCCAGACACTTGGGAAAAAAATCTCTGTAGAAACTCAGAGCCCTTCCCACCTAGCGTCAATCTCTGACCCTTGCAGATACTGGCTAAAGGCAGTACAGATGGGCTATACGCCATTGTAGTATACCATCCCTTCCATTACTCATCAAGCTCAATTTTAAAGCAAGTTAGGTTTTTTTGCCCTCACCACTGCCCTCAGAGACTGTTCCTGAACTTCACACCACCTATGGCTAGAAATTTTCACTAGTAATTCTCATGCCAACATTGGCCCACAAATAACTCCTCCATCTCCCAGTGTTCACCTCCTCCTGTCATATTTATAGACAGGAATCAGGCTTTTCCTCAGCCTCCATTTTTTAGGTTATACAGGTCAAGCTCCTTAAGTCTCCTCTCACAAGGTAGGTTTTCTGCTCCTCTGATCATCCTAGTGGCCTTCTCTGCCCTGTTCCAGTTTGAATTCATCTTTTTTAAACAGAGGAGAGCAGAGCTTCACACACTATTCCAGATAAGATCTCACCAGTGCCCTGTATAAAGGTACTAACATTTTAGGGTCCAGCTGCACTGCTTTTATTTTTGGGGATCTTACACAGCACCAGGACACAGAATAATTCACAGAACCCATCTTGTTTAAAGAGACCATTAAAACTCAGATGAACAAGAGGTTACATCCTCACTATTTGTAAGTGTGATCTACAAGCAGAGAGGAATCTAACCCCTCCATTTGCACCTGAAAAAACACAAAAATGATCATCTGGGCTACACTCCACAAGAGGGAATGGTTCATTTCACACAGTCACTCACCTGCCACAAGCAATCTGGGACACTTCGCTGCCCATTAGCTCCAGAACTCTCCGGGGATTAACCTCATCATTCATGGAATCATGGCCAAGCTGCCCACAGGAACCCGCACCAAACGTGAACACCCCTCCACTCTGTTAGCAAATCAGACAGTCCATGCACCAATTAGTGAGCCATTTTGCAGAACCACATCTCTTCATCTGGTTTCACAACCATTCCCCAGCTTAAGCAGAGATGGTGCTAAGTAAGAAGGTACATTAAAAGGCAGCTTTAACAAATCCTGACAGTGCAAATGTCCAGTGAAACATTTATAAAATAGTCAATTCTACCACAGGGGAGATATCTAGGTACTTCCATGCCACACACACTGCTCCTTCACCATCTTTTAAGAATCGCAGCTGTTTTTAGAGGATCTAAGCACAAATGACAGATTGTTTCTGCACCCCTAGATCAACATCTTTGGTGCCCCACAAACAAGGGTTAAAGTAAACCAGAACACACTGGAATGGCGTTCCAGGGCCCACTATTTTAAGGGCTCAGCATTCCAGGGCTCCTAAAAACAGAAACCGGAGCCAAAACGCTGCGCTCCAGATCCCACCATTTAAAAGTAGTGGGCCCCAGAACACAGCATTCCAGCTCCATTTTGTATTTTAGGGCCCCTCCAAACACTGAGCCCCTCAAAATAGTGGGCCCCAGAAAGCCATTCCAGTGTGTTGTGGCCGGCAGAGAGCCTCCCTCAAACTGGGAGATTTTAAATCCCCTGCCCTGAGCATGCTCAGTCAGTGCTGGCTCAGGGCAGGAGGAGCAGCCCATGGGGTGGCCGCTCCGCTCCATCGGCCAGGTAAGGGGCCCTGGGGGCAGGCTAGGGCCGGAGGAGGAGTGGGAGCCGGGGGCACGGAGCCAAGGCTGCTCCGGCTCCACAGCACAGGCCCCAGAGCAGCAAGGTGGGCCGGGGCTGGGGCTGGTGTAGGGACTGGCGGGACGCACTCTCTCCCGCTGGGCCGGCCCCAATCTGAGTCCCCCAGCTCCCTGCAGCCACAGAGGGGCTCTGGGTGGGAGAACAGGCCAGTATCCCCTTCACTTACAGCCCCAGCCCCCAACTCCCCTGCTCCAACCCTTCTCTGACCCAGCTACTGCCCTTGGCCCCCACCTCCTGCCGTCATCCACCTCTTTTTCTGCCCCCATTTCCTGCCCCTGCCCCCCTTCTCCACCCCCATCTCCTGCCCACCCACTTCTTCTCTGCCCCATCTCCTGTCCCTGCCCCCTTCACTACCCCATTTCCTGCCTCCCCCTCCCCTTCACTGCCCTCATCTCCTGCCCCTGCCCCCTTCATCACCCTGACAACTCCTGCCCCCTCCCACATTGCCCTCATCTCCTGCCTCTGCCCCCAGCCACCCCTTCAACAACCCCACCTCCTGCCCCTGCTCCATTCCTCCACATTCAATGCCCTCATCCTTCCTGGGCTGGGGCCCACCAAATTATACTTTAACCACTGCCTGTAACTTATGTGTGCACTCCCTCCCCTAGCTGATGAATGACAGCCTCACTTAAACTTTTAGTGAATGATGCCAAGTCCACCTGTTTGGATGGAGCTTTGAGAAGGAAGGATGAGGAAGGCTGTGGTATTTGCTGATAAGCTACTGAGGTTTTTTGGTGGGCTCTACCAATGTTGTCTAAAGTTTGGATTTTATTGTTACGCACTGTGTTTTTGACATCATGCCGAGATACCACGGTCAATGTGTGTGTGAATAAAAAAACCCATCAATCCAACATAAATATTAATGGCTCCACTATGAAACTGAATAAAGGGAGTGGTCTGGTGATTAATCACAGAGTAAATGAAAACAAGATTTCATACTTATAGATGATCACACTGGGGACAAGAATGAGACTAGAGGCACTAAAAAGCCACATTGTTCTTACTTTACGTTACCCCAAAAAACTAAGCTAAGCAAACATAGCAAGGAATTCATGGATTTGCACCATTACCTTTGTCAAAACTGCTGTATGTTCATCCCCACAGCTGATATAGACGACCTGCTGAGTCCGTAAGAGCTTCACGTGACAAGGGCACTCTCGGTCTGCATTAGGGACAATGGGAGCAAGAGAGGCGATTCATTGATAAGGTGCAAAAGTACTTGAAAAACTTCAGCAGCCTTATTTTCAGAGGCAATGAGCACTCACAGCTCGGCACCAACAAGAGCCACAGATGCTTAGTATCACAGAACAAAAGACAGACTTTTAAAAATAAGCTTTGGAGATGGAAAGAACTACGTAGCTAATCAAGGTCAGAGAAGATCCAGCCATAGCAAGATCCAGCCAGAGTAGCTAGCTAATGTATACCCAAGAGGCCGCATGTGACAGAGTTAAGTTCTGCAGACCTGGGACAATCTCAAGGTCAACACTACAGAGGACACAAAGGAAACTCACAAAGTCACAACTCAATGATACTTCTGAGTTCAGACTAGCAGAGTTAGGGAGTTTAACAGACAACATTTCAGCCTAGCTCAAGTTGAGGCAATAAATGCAAATTTGAGATCCATCAACTGTAAATGTCCTAAACAAAATCCTGTGGAGTCACAAAGAACTGACTCATCCTGAGAAAATATCCTACAAGCAGGAAAGGACCAAAAGAAAGGCCTCTGCTGAAATGATCAGAATACCCAAAACCAGTTCAAATATGATCAATGAAATTTTTTTTAAAGATACATTTTCACTGGGTACCAATTTCCTGTCTACCAGTACATCGCTGCTTGTTTTATCCTATAATGACCCTGGCTTTAAAAATCTTTGCTCATTCTGAATAAGTATTAGAAATCTAAATACTAAGAGGGTAAACTAGAGTGCTTGCTTTTAAATGGAGATATTGACATAATAGGCATCCTGAAAACTTGGTGGAATGAGAATAATCAATAAGACTTGGTAATACCATGGTATATGGGAGTGCAGGGGGCACAATACCATACATGAAAGAAAGCAGAGAGTTAAATAAATTAAAAATCCTAAGTGAATCAAGCCATACAAGAGAATTTCAATGGACAGAAATTCTGTGCTTGAACAATAAGAGCATAGAAATAGGAATATACTACCGACTACCTGACCAGGATGGTGACAGTGACTGTGAAATGCTCAGGGAGATCAGAGGCTTAAAAAGCAACTTAATAATAATGAGGGATTTCAACTATCCCCGCATTGACAGGGAACATGTCACCTCAGGAAGGGTTGTAGAGATAAGACTTCTGGATGCTGTGCCAGGGGAATGGTCAGGCAACAGAAAGACAGCAGCCAACAAGGGGTTAAGTTCAGGATTTATTGGAGTGGCTTATGGTGGGGGGAAGCACTCACACTCATAAGGAACCCAAGCATTAGCACAAGCACGACAGCGGTGATAGAAGCCGGCTGGACACGGAAAAGGACTCTCGGTGACCACACTTTAGAGGTGGGAAGGTTTCGAGAGGTCGGTGCTCAGAAGGGTCTCTGCCAATAGGCTGCCAGGGAGGGTCACATCCTTTTCATCACCAAGTTAATAACAACAACTGATCCAGGAGCTTATATTCCTTTTTTGGGGGTTCATTGAGGGGGTACAGCTCATGCCTTGCAGTTTGGCATATAGCTTTCTTTGCTAACAGTAATTTTTGCTAATACTACTTATCTTTGCCTCACACTCACCCTTACTTCCACTTTCACTCAGGGAAAGAAGCAGTGGCAGGGAAAGGGTCAAAAGGTTAGCAAGGGGTTGGGTGTGGGGGGAGCTGCTTCTTCGAGCTCCTTGCCCTGAAACCCACAAAAGGACAGGCATTTCTTGATTTAGGACCAAGTGGAGCACAAGATCTAATCCAAGAGGTGAATATACTGGATCACTTAGTAATAGTGATCACAACGCCAGAATTTTAACATCCTTACAGAAAGAAAAATACTGAAAGTAAAACACCACAGTAGCATTTAGCTCCAAAAAAAGGAACTATATAAAAATGAAGAAGCAAGTTAAACGGAAATTAAAAGGAAGTTACAAAGTTGAAAAACCTGAAACCTGCATGGAAATTATTTAAAAACATAACAACAGAGGTTCAAATTAAATGTATACTCCCCATAAAAAAAGAACCCAAAAATAATGCCACAATGGCTAACCAGCAGAGTAAGTGAGGTGGTTAGAGGTAAAAAGGCATTTTTAGAAGTTGGAAGTCAAATCCCAGTGAGGAAAATAGAATGGCAACAAACTCTGGGAAGTCAAGTGTAAAAAATTATAAGACAGGCCAAGAAAGAATCTGATGAGCTAAACAGTAAAAAAGAAATGTAAGTACATCAGAAACAGAAAGTCTGCCAGTCAGTGGGGCCACAGGGGAATCTAGTGCAAAGAGCAGGTTGTTGCAAACAACTTAAACGGATTCTATGCATCAGCTTTCAGCGTAGAAAAACACAGGGGAGATCCTCACATCTAAGCCACTCTTTTTATGTAACAAATCTGATGGACTGTCCCAGACCGAGGTATCACATCAAGAGGTTTTGGAACCAACTGGCATTATACAGTAATAAGTCACCAAGACCAGATGGTATTCACCTAAGAGCTCCACAGAAACTCAGATATGAAATTGCAGAACTCCTACCTGTGTTATGTAACCTATTACTTACATCAGCCTCTGTATCAGGTGACTGGCAGGCACTAACGTAACACCTGTTTTTTTTAAAAAGGTTCAATCCTGGTATATATAGGTGAGTAAACCTAATTTCCATACCAGGCAAGTTGGTTGAAATTATAGTAAAAAAACAGAATTATCAGACACCTAGATAAACATAATATTTTGGGGAAGAGTCCACATAGATTTTGTAAAGGGAAATCATGCCTCACTAATCTGCTAGAATTTTTTGAGACTGACAACAGGCACGTGGACAAGGGTTATCCAGTGGATGCAGTATACTTGGACTTTCAGAAAGCTTTGACAAGGACCCTCCCCCAAAAGCTTTTAAGCAAAGTAAACAATCATGGGATCAGAGGGAAGGCTCCCTCATGAACCAGTAACTGATAAAAAAGATAAGAAACAAAGGATAGGAATAAATGGTCAGTTTTCCCAATAGATAGAGGTAAATAGTAGGGTCCCCTAAACATCTGTACTGCGACCTGTGCCGTTCATTATATACAAAAATGATCTGGAAAAAGAGGTAAAATGATGAGGTGGGAAAATTTGCAGATAATACAAAATTACTCAAGGTAGTTAAATCCAAAGCACACTGAAAAAGTTACAAAGATCTCACTAAACTGGCAAAATGCCAAATGAAATTCAACACTGGTAAGTGCAAACAAATGCAAAGAAATTCAACACTGGTAAGTGAAAAGAAATGCACTGGAAAAAAAACCCCAACTACGCCTACAAAATGGTGTGTAAATCAGCTGTTAGCTGTCATGAAAGAGATCTTGGGGTCATTGACAATAGTTATCCGAAAACATCTGATCAACGTACAGTGGCAGTCTAAAAAGCTAACAATGTTATGAGCCATTAGGAAAAGGATACACAATAAAGTAAAAAATATCATACTACTACTATAGGAACCCATGATACACCCACAGCTTAAATACTGTATGAAATTCTGGTTGTCCCATCTCAAAACAAATATTTTAGAATTGGAAAAAGTCTAGAGAAGAGCAACAAAACCACACAGCTGTATGGAACATCTTCCACAGGAGAAGAAATGAAAAAGACTGGGGCTGTTCATCTTAGAAAAGAGATTATTAAGATGGGATCTGACAGAGGTCTATAAAATCATGAATATCATGGAGGAAGTATACAGGGAAGTGCTAGTAACTCCTTCACTCCACACAAGAATTATGGGTCGCCAGACGAAATTAACAGGCAGCAAGTTTAAAAACAAACAAAAGGAAGTACTTCATACAACACATGAGCAACCTGTGGAACTTATTGTTAGGACATGTGAAAAGATAACTGGGTTCAAAGAAAAATTAAATAAATTCACTGAGTTTAGGTTAATCAATGACTATTAGCAAACATGGTCAGGAATGTAACTTCATACTTCAGTTGCCCCTAAACCTCTAACTGCCAGATGCTGAACTGGACAACAGGGGTGGATCACTCAAAACTGCCCTGCTCTGTTCATTCCCCTGGAAGCACCTGGCACTGGCCACTGTCAGAGACAGGATATTGAATGAGATGGACCATTGGTCTAACCTAGTATGGTTATTCTTATAATCTAGTAACTAAGTACAAATAATTACTAATAACTCCCTTTTTTTTCACCATGTAGCTGTGGATTGTTCTGCGTGACTCAAAGGAACAGATCCACCCTCACACCCATGCTGCTTTCTAAAACACTAGATTGTAGCTTATTATGAAAACCTGTTAAGAGTCACATTATGATGGAAGGATTGAGAAACATCTATTATAACAAGGTCATCTCAAGCAGAACACAAAGAAAGATATTTGATATTTCAGGAGATAAAATATGTAAATGCATTGTCTTTCCCTCCCTGGCACCTTTTTAAGAAAGAATCATTACCTTTGGGTGCAGAAACTAATCTCTGCAGAATATTTGGGATGCTTCTCTCCACATTTTTGGTAGATAGAATAATTAGGAGTCTGTGTTCTCCATAACAAAGGCACAACAACAACATTACACATACTATTAATTGCTATGGCCAAGTATTTTGGGAAAGTCAGCATCATGCTTTTGAAAATCAAATGCCTATTTAAAGCATAACTCTAGCCAACTGTTTTTGAAATCTTTAGCCCATTTGTCCAGTAGGTGCTTTTTCATGGTGCAGAGGGGAATACTTTGCCATTCTACTGACATTTTTATATTTCAATTACAGCAGAACTTCTGTGCATTGCCTGATCACCTTATGGCCACCATTCTGATACTAGGCTTAGGGCATGCTGCCTGGCATGACATTTCTATTGATTGTTACAGAGAGCTGGAACATTAAATCACTGAGTGCTGTGAAATACTCACAAATACCTATAAATCATGCTGTTAATGTTCATTAAGAATAGTTCACAACAGCTAAATCTTAGATGTGTCACTTATATAAGAGAAAAGCTTGAGCCCTTATAACACCACATATGAAATGCTCCACCCCTTTGAAAACATGTTCTGCCATTCCTCAAAAGAACAAAAATAAAGGAGACAGCATAAGGCTTTAATGGTCACACACCAATATTGTTGAGAAAGACACATACACAAGCTATAGAAGGCAAGCTTTGATAGGGACCGTCCTTTTGTTCTAGGTTTGTACAGCACTTAGCACAACAGGATGCTCTAGGAAACCTGCTCCATGGGGTTCCTAGACACTACCACAATAGTAACAAATACTACTTCTGAATGGACCATTGACCTGCCTAGACCAGTGGTTCTCAACCTTTTCTCTGCTGTGGCACACCTTGACACCTTCAAATTTTTTGAGGCACACCACCATTAAAAACTCATTAATATTCAAATTAGCTCAAATGACATGAATATTTATGAACCATGGCACAGTGGTTCGGAAATGCTGCTGTGTGGGGGAGTAGGGGTAGTAGAGCAGGAATGGCAAGACAGGGGAGATCAGGAGTTATTTGCAATGGCAGGAGTGAGTGTGGGGAGCAGAGCAGGGCAGGGCAGGGGCAGGGCTGGCACAACCCAGTAATCCTGGTAAGTATTGCAGGGGGGCTCTGGCACCTGCTCTGCTTGCAGGGGGGCGCCAGAAATGGTAGCACCATTCCTGGGCAGGGGTGGCCAAAGAGGACAAGGGCAGCCATGTGGGAAACAGCACCAAGAGAGGGGAGAGGAAGGGAGAACAGGAGTGGCTTTGTGGGGGGCAGGGGGAACCTGGGGAGTGGGAAGGCAGGGCAGGGGAGCACGACGCAGCACCCACTTCCCCCTTCTCCACAGTGGCTCCCTGCCACCCAGGGCAAATCCTCACCCCACTGCTGCTGCCTCCCACCCCAGTGGGTCCCGTCCTCCCTACCCCAGCCCCCTGCTGCCTGTGGGGGACCCTCCCATCACTGCAGGGGCCAGAACTATCCCTCTAGCCCCCAGCTCACCCCCCCCAGCTACACACAGCCCCAACCAAACAGCCACCCCACAACCTCAGCTACACACCCTCTGGTACACATCCACTCCCAACCACCTCTGCCACACACATACCCCCTGCCCCCCACAACCCCCAGCAGCCCCCCTCAAAGTCCTTACCTTGGCTGTTTGTAGGGACAGGCTGGGAGCTGCTTCCTGCCACAAACTACTTTGTGGGGCCCCCTATCGGCCTCTACTGCTAACTTCCCTGTGTCCCCAGTCCCCCCTGCAGCCCTAACCACCCCACACAACCCCCCAGGACTCCTTTTTTGTTTTGCTGAACTGAACTAACATGACTATCCCTCTGGAACTCGTAAATTATTCTTGGGTATGATATTTTTAAAGATCTTCCCATCATAAAGCTTGTATGTTGATCATCTTTCACTTAACGTAAATGAGCTAATGCTGAACTACAAAGTTAAAATGAACATTTTAAAAAGTATGAGCATTAATTAATAAAGAAAAAGTGCTAATATTAATGATGGCTCAAAAATAAATACCACATTTAAAATTTTGGCAGTCAGATCTTACAAATGTTTCATATAGGCTTGGGTTTATGTGCACTAGACATTTAATACAAATAATAATAAATAAAAATAAGTTAAAAAAGGTTCCTAGTGTGTAGCTATAAATGAATAACACCAAATTTCAGTGACATTCTCTGAAGTACTCAAGTTTATAAGACTCTTGCCCTCTCAAAAATATTAAATAGTAAGTACAGAAGAAGCTAACAAAGTACTTACAAAAAAAAAAAAGATACAGCACAGACATCACACACAGCTGTAATGATCATCTAAGAGGGCAGCACTGTATTTATATGTAGCAGCCTATATGGACCTACCTGGTAAACTGATCTAACCAAAGCCAAACTAAAAACGATCACAAAGTCAAAGGAAAAGGCAACAGAACAGGTAAAAAAAGGAAAAGGCAGTATTTCACAAAATTAAAAAATAGCAGAATAAATGGCCACACTGAGGAATTAAAAGCTGAGCCCAAGGAAAAATTGCTACTATTGTGCTGTCTGTTGCTTGCTCCTGCTGTTTTAGCATGTCAGTGTGAAGGTGATGGGCAGATAATGGTGAAATCTGCAATTCAGAGAAAGCACAGATCCTAGTGATAGTTTGCCTTGATGAGCCAAGAGTGAAAAGTGCTTAGGCTTCCAGCCCTACTAGCTCTGCTAAATGGGAACAATTTCTATATTTTTCTATAATTTTCATTTCTGTCCACCAAATTGAAGACGGACCCCTTATTGCTTGGGGCCCTAGGCGGCTGCCTGCTTCACCTACCCCAAAAGCCTCCACTGCTTTTTGCCAGCCCTGCACAGCCCACGTGGCTGGGCTGAGCAGGAAGAGAGTTCTAACTCTAGCTCTCCCAGATTCTTGTGGCACACTGGTGGGAACTGCTGAAGAAAAACAAGGAGTCGTGTGGCACTTTAAGACTAACAGGTTTATTTTTCGCATGAGCTTTCGTAGGAGAAAATCCCACTTCATCAGATGCTTCCATTCTGGAAGTTCACCCATCTTCGAAGCATCTGATGAAGTGGGATTTTCTCCCACGAAAGCTCATGCGAAAAATAAACCTGTTAGTCTTAAAGTGCCACACGACCCCTTGGTTTGGGGTTTGGTTTTGTTTTTTGTTTTTTTTGCTGGACTATACTAACACGGCTATCCCTTTAGAAATTGGGAACCACTGGCCTAGACACTGCAATTTCCCAGAACTGATGAGATCACACGCACAACATTTTACAGATTCAAGACATGCCTTCAACATTCTTTGCACTTTTTCTGTATCATTTCAAAATGCACGTTTGTAAGAGTTAGGTGGGCTACTAAGAGCTGTATCTTTACTTTTATGTAGCGAAATGTGGAGCAACTGAATGGTTTTGTTTTGCAACAATATATAAGTATTATGCATTGACAGTATTTTGCAATCTACATTACGAAAATATAGCTTATTATGAAAGGCTGTATGTACCATATTTACATTGCAAAATAGGACCATCATTAAATTACCTGCATTCAACATTCTGTGTATAACTTACACAATCAATAGACTTCCTAGTAGTTAAACATGTATTTAAAGCCACCCAAGAAACAGCTGACCAGCTGATTTGCACCTGCAGAAAAGCCCTTCTTCTTCAAGCGCTGCTCAGATGCATTCAGTAATAGGTGTCTCCGTGCCAGAGCACCAGACTGGTTGGAAAAAACTTGTCCTAGCCTGTCAGAAGAGGGGAGGTGGCCACCGCCCCTCACGCCACCCATGGCTATATATACGGCCGCCCCCCCACTCCCTCCTCAGTTTCATTTCTTCCACCTTGTGCGTTGGATCCGTAACGTCCGCTCCTTGCTAATCGCAAGCAGCCTGTCTCTTCATTGGATTCACTGTCCGGCAGGGCACATCTCCTTTGTGGATTTAATTCCACCGCGAAAGCCCGACACCGGACCGAAACATCGCATCGACGATGCCGGGGTTTAAACCCCATGCCGAGTGCGGCAAGGCCTTCCCCCGGGATGACCCCCATGGGAAGTGCCTCAGGTGCCAAGGTAAAGACCACATGGTCTCGGCATGTTCCATTTGTCTCTCCTTTAAACCTCAAACGATTAAGGAGAGGGAACAGCAACGCCACACCCTAGCCTCAGAGGAGGCTCGGTGCCCGTCACCCAAGGCCTCGGGTGAGAGCCCAGCAGTGAGACCCAGCTCGGCGCTGGACCCTACGCAGCACTGTGCCACCGATGGTTGCCACTGCACCACCTCGGTGCCCACTCTGGCACTGCAGCACCTACCCGGCGTCTCAACACCTCGGCACCGATCGAGGTCGCCCTCAGCCAGCCCGGCACCGTCGGCACCGGGCTTGCCTCAGCACCATGCCATATCATTTCCGGTGCCGACGGCACAGTACAGCCTGGCCTTACTAGTGCCGACATCGCCTCGGCACCGGCTGACCCCACCCTCGGCACCGTGAAGTCCGGTACTGAGTGAACGGGAACACCCAACCAGTCCTCCCTCCCCTAGCGAGGACTTGCCTGCGACTCATGCAGAGTCACTTATTGTCCCATCGACCCTGGAAGTGGTGGAAGCAGCACGAGCCCAGTTTGGGGCTATAAATGGAGGTTACTCACCTTGGTGCAGTAGCCGAGGTTCTTCGAGATGCGTGCTCCCGACATGCTCCACTCTGGGTTATAGCCGCGGTACCGCGCTCTGCATCGGATTTTCTTTGCATAGCAGTGGCTCCGTTGGTGGAGAGAGAGAGATGCTGAGGCTGTGTCCGTTGGTGTTCCCGCCAATGATGACGTCAGCAGCTCGCTCTCCCCAACCGTCACCTCAGTTCCTTTCTACTGCGAAACTACCTGTTGAAGACAAAGGAATATTTCGAAGTAGAGGGGAGGTGGGTGGGTAGTGGAGCATGTCGGGAGCACGCATCTCGAAGAACCTCGGCTACTGCACCAAGGTGAGTAACCTCCATTTCTTCGACGAGCAGTGCTCCCGACTGCTCCACTCTGGGTGACTGTTAGCAGTTACTATTCTTGGAGGTGGGTACTTCCGAGTGTGGCAGTCGAACTGAGTCGAGCACTGCTCGTCCCACTGCAGTGTCCATGGCGGAGAGCTGATCCAGAGCGTAATGCTTGGCAAAAGTGTCCGTGGAAGACCAGGTTGCTGCTTGGCATATGGCATGTAGAGGGACCTTGGTGAGGAAGGCCAGAGATGATGCCATCGCCCGTGTAGAGTGAGAGCGGATGGAGAGAGGTTGAGTTGAGTGTGGGGCGTTGTACGCTGATCGAATACAAGAAGAAATCCAGGTGGATAACCTTCGTTTGGAGATAGGTTGACCCTTGGAACGTTCGACGGTGGAGACAAATAACAAGGGAGTCTTACGGAAAGGCTGTGTTCGTTCCAGGTAGAAAGAAAGGGCTCTTCTGACATCTAATGTATGCAGTGTTCTTTGTTGCGGTGTTGTATGTGGCTTTGGATAAAACACAGGTAAGTTGATAGTCTGGTTAATATGAAAAGAAGAAGCCACCTTAGGGATGAATTTTGGGTGAGGTCTCAATACCACTCTGTCCTTATAAAAAACCGTATATGGGGGGTGCGCCATGAGGGCTGCTATCTCCCCCACTCGGCGTGCAGAAGTTATGGCGACGAGAAAAGCAACTTTCATTGATAAGTGGAGTAAGGTGCATGTGGCTAAAGGTTCGAATGGGGGTGCCATGAGCATCTTTAGAACTTTTGGGAGGTTCCATGGGGGCGCCGGGGGGCGAACGTCCGGGTAAAGGTTTCTCAACCCCAACATGAATCGTTTGGAAGTGGGGTGAGCAAAGACTGAACTATGGTCTACTCTGTCATGGAATGTAGAGATGGCTGCTAGGTGTACTCGTACTGTGTTGACGGAAACTTTTTCCTCTTTCAGGTTCGCCAGATATTCTAATATGAGCGGGAGCGCTGCCGTGCGTGGATCGACGGTTCGTGCCGAGCACCAGGAGGAGAAGCGGCGCCATTTCTGCAGGTAAGTAATGCGTGTGGCCGGCTTTCTACTGTTTAGTAATATGTTTTTGACAGTATGCGAACAGTTGTTTTCTAATTTGTTGAACCATCGATCAGCCAGGCTGTCAGATGGAGTCTGTTGAGGTACTGATGCCGTTGAGTCCCTCTGTTCTGGGATAGGAGGTCTGGGACAAGGGGTAGAGTTATGGGTTGCGCTCTGGACAGCGTATGGAGCTGCGTGTACCACGGTTGGCGTGGCCATGCTGGGGCGATTAAAATGACCTGTGCTTTGTCGAGCTGTATCTTGGACAGGACCCGAGGAATTAGTGGTGTTGGGGGAAAGGCATAGAGAAGTGCTTTGCCCCAATGTTGCGAGAAAGCGTCGCCTCTTGAAGCGCGACCGTGGCCCCCCCGAGAGCAATACTGGGAACATTTCTTGTTCAGCTCTGTGGCAAAAAGGTCGATGAGTGGGAAGCCCCATTGCTGGAAGATTGCCTGTAGAATATCGAGGCGTAATTCCCACTCGTGGTGGTTGGGGAAGGCTCGACTGAGAGAATCTGCTATTGTATTGTCCTTGCCCGGGATGTACTCCGCGACGGGGTGTATTGAGTGCTGTGTGCACAGGTTCCATAGCTCCATCGCTTCGAGGCATAGGTCCTGTGATCTGGTGCCCCCCTGGCGATTTATATAAAACATGCATGGTCTGTTGTCTGTACGGATCGTGATCGTCTTCCCGGAGATTTGGGGAAGGAAGTGTAAACAGGCCCGCAAGACCGCTCTGAGTTCGAGCACGTTTATGTGGGCGGGCATGTCTCTTGCTTGCCATCTGCCCTGTATTGTGCAATCCTGGAGGTAGGCCCCCCAGCCGGTGCGGGAGGCATCTGTGGTGATGGTCATAACCGGTTGAGGTGGAAAGAAGGGTACTCCCTGCAGGAGGTTGTTGCTGTCGGTCCACCAAGCTAAGGAATGCTTTACTGTGGCTGGGATGGCTAAAGGTCGATTGAGGGAATGTCGCTGTTGTTTGAACTGTGATAGGAACCACAATTGGAAAGGACGCATGCGTAGACGAGCATGATGGACCAGGTAAGTGGTGGCGGACATGTGGCCAAGTATCTGCATGCATGTGCGTACTGTGCTGATTGGGGAGTTCTGGATGGAGATAGCCAACTGTTGTAGATTGAGAAATCTGTCCATGGGGAGAAAGGCCCTTGCTGATGGGGTATGGATGCGGGCACCAATGAACTGAATTTCTTGCGTCGGTTGAAGGCAGGATTTTTCGAGATTTATTTGAAGACCTAGAGATGTGAACAGATGTAGTGTCTTGTGGATTATGTGGTGGGTCTGTTGTTGTGTCGAGGCCCTTAGTAGGAAATCGTCTAGGTAAGGGAAGATGGAGACATGTTGCTTGCGGAGGAAGGCGATTGCCGGAGCCATGACCTTGGAAAAAACCCTTGGCGCTGTGCAAAGGCCGAAAGGAAGGACTGTGTATTGGTAATGATAATGGAGAAACCGGAATCGAAGGAAACGGCGGTGTGTTGGATTTATCAAGATGTGGAAATATGCATCTTTCAAATCGAGGGAGGCCAGCCAATCCCCCTGTTGAAGTGCTGAGAGGATATTGGATAGGGTCACCATCCTGAAACGTTTGACCTGGACATAAACATTTAGGCGTCTGAGATCTAATATTGGTCGCCAGCCCCCTGTTTTCTTCTGGGTTAAGAAATATGGGGAATAAAAACCCTTCCCTTCTTGGTCCTGCGGGACACGTTCGATGGCACCAATGTGAAGAAGATGGTGAATCTCCTCGTGCAGGTATTGTACATGAATTGGGTCCCTGAAGAGGGATGGGGAAGGGGGTTGTGGCTGCGGTCTCGACAGAAAGGGAATAGAGTACCCTTTTCGTATGATCTCTAGCACCCATCTGTCGGATGTGATGTGCTGCCAGTGATGTAGAAACGGGTGTAGCTTGTCCTTGAAAATTAGGTGTGTAGATGGTGACCTCTGGGCTTTGGGGAGGGTATGGCTGGTATTTCCCTCGAGCAAGGCATCAAAATTGATGTTTTGTATCCGCAGATTGCGGGTTGCGATTTGTCTGGAAAGGCGGCCTATTGCGACGCGGTTGCCTTGGTTTATTTTTGTAATTATCCACTCTGCGGTTATAGTGGGTGTGTGGATATTTGGTCGTAATGGGTTGACTCCTGTATGGTTTACGACGAGAGACTGTGGGAAAAATCCCCAGTGTTCGGAGTGTTGCACGAGAGTCCTTGAGGTCATGCATTACATCATTAGTAGTTTTGGCAAATAAGTGATCCTTGTCAAATGGGAGGTCTTCAATTGTACGTTGCATTTGTTTAGGCAGGTCTGCAGCCTGGAGCCAAGAGGCGCGGCGCATGACTACTGCCGTGGCAAGAGTTCGTGCGGCAACGTCGGCAGAGTCAAGAGAGGCCTGGAGTGCCGTCTTGGCTACCAGTCTGCCCTCGGTGAGTAGTAGATCGAACTGATCTCGTTTGTCCTGTGTAATGAAGTCCTTGAGCTCAGATAGTTTAGAATAGAGCTCGTGGTCGTAGCTAGAGAGCAGCGCTGTGTAGTTTGATATTCTTAGTTGAAGTGCAGCCGATGTGTAAGCCTTGCGACCGAGAGAATCCAGCTTCCTATCCTCTTTAGTGGAAGTAGTTTTGTGATAAGGTTGTCGAGTTCTCTGGTTTGCTGCCTCAATTACTAGGGAATTCAGTTGAGGATGATTGAAAAGGAATTCATTTCCCTTGGGGGCAATGAAGTACTTCTTATCAGATTTCTTATTAGAAGGAAGGATGGAAGCCGGAGTTTGCCATATTTCCATTGCAGGCTGGATTATGCCTTCGTCCATGGGTAGTGCCAATTTGTTAGGGACAGATGCCTGAAGAATCTTGTATAGTTTATGTTGTGGTGTAGGGCTGTCGTTAAGTGGAATATTCATCGCGACCGCAGCCCGTTGAAAAAGATCTCTAAACTGCTTCAGGTAATCCGCTGGCAGCTGTGAGGCAGCCGGTTCAGTAGTGGTGGTTGCTGGTGTGTTAGACTGGATTGGACCCGGTTGTGGAAGGTGATGTGTTGGGTCGAGATTTGTAGGGTACTGAAACTGTTGATACGGCCAGATGGGATACGTGATGCCTGGCGCCTGTGGAAAAGGCATCCATGGCGGGTAGGGATAAGGATATACCATGTTGGTATGAGGTTGGACCGTTATGGGTTGATGGCTGATAGGTGAAGCCGGTGAAGAGACTGAGGATGCTGAAGACGGGGTCGCAGGGCTAGACATTCTGGATGAGTTACTGGTTGAAGAATCAGTTTGAAATAATGGTGATGGTGGAGCAGTGTGAACCAGAAGCTCCTGTTCTCTGACAGTGTGTTTTGTCTTCCGCGGCTGTTTCTTATGCGCGGGATGAGGAGGCACTGTATGCCGCGGTGCCAGCATCAGTGATGTGGCCGGTGCCGTGGCTAGACCGGGCTGTGGGGCTGTCAATTGGGCGGGCAGTTGTTGAGGCACCGGGTTAAATGAGAGAAGCGGTGCCGGAGGAGGCAGTGTAAAGGCTGCCTGTTGCGGTGCCTGGGGCAGCCTGAGCATCAAAGGCTGCGGCACCGGTAAGTGGTGGGCACCCTGTGGCTGAGGGGAGGTAAAGGTCTGCCCCAGGAGCGGTGCCGAGGGAGATGGAGGCTCCGCTGTAGGCGGCGGCGGCGGCGGCACTGGGCTAGGTGCCGGCATTTGGTGCGGATCCGCTGCCGGCGCGGGGACACCTGCGCTTGCCGGTTCAGCCGCCCTCGCAGGGTTCACCCGATTTATGGGTTCCTGCTGCGAGGGTTCTCTCATGTGCCCAGTCCTTTTGGATTTTTTTAAAGGTACTGGGGATGACAGATTTGAGTGGCGTTTGTGCGCTCCTTCAGAGCCCTGAGAGGAAGCGCCGGGGTCGGAGGAGGGACGGAGGGAGCCCTCCAGAAGTAAAAGTTTTAACTTTCTCTCCCTGTCCTTTCTAGCTCGGGAGGTCAGGTTTTTACACTGGGGGCATTTGTGGGACAAGTGTCCCTCGCCCAGACAGAGGATGCAGTTGTCATGGCCGTCGGAGGCTGGCATGGGTTCATTGCAGGCAGTACAGCGTTTAAAGCCAGCCGCTTGTGGCATCGCTGACTGCGGCGGTTTTTTTTTTTTTTTTTTTTTTTTTTTTTTTTGTTGGTTAGTTTGCTTTTTGAACGTTGTTTTTGAATGGAGTTTGGCTCAGATATGTTTCCTTTCTGTTGTCTCACAGTGAGGAGCCACCGCTTACTCCGTGCGGAGCCGGAGAGCGGTAGAAAGGAACTGAGGTGACGGTTGGGGAGAGCGAGCTGCTGACGTCATCATTGGCGGGAACACCAACGGACACAGCCTCAGCATCTCTCTCTCTCCACCAACGGAGCCACTGCTATGCAAAGAAAATCCGATGCAGAGCGCGGTACCGCGGCTATAACCCAGAGTGGAGCAGTCGGGAGCACTGCTCGTCGAAGAACCCCTTTATTCGTCCTTTGGCTCTCTCCGAGCAGAAAACTTCATTGGGTTCTCTGATCCCGAGGTGGCCGTCAGATGCAGCAGCTGCCACCTTGTTACAGGCCATTTTCTAGCTCAAGAAGGACCCTCCCTTGGCAGCAGAGTTCTTCACTATCCATGTAAGGAAGAGGTTTTCCAGCCAGATAGCCCTGACATGGCAAAGTGGTAGCATTCTTCCTCAGGAATGCACCTTAGGTACTGAGTCTGTGGTCCTTCTCGACTATCCTTCAATTTCTCAGTCTCAGAGGAGCTGTCTAGACAGTAGTAGGGTTCTCTGCTGTCCTTTCTCCTTCCTCTCATGCTTAGTGAGAGCCTCGAGGGGCAAAACCCCATAAGTTTAGACCAACAGAGCTCCTACCTGACATCCTAGCTCCCCGCGACCCTTAGTAAGCCGTTTTTCGCCAACATTGTCTCAGGCCACCATGCGGCCGGTACTTTTCCAGGGCCTCTCTCCTGTGAGAGCCCGGTCATGGTACCAGCTTAGCTGCAATCTGCACTCCTTTGCTACTAGGTCGTGAATTAGCATGCCGTGGGCCTGTCCTGCTTGCCTCAACTCTATACGTCGCGGCTAGTGTCCCATGGTCATCTCAGTTGCTCTCGAGCCCACCTCACAACCTTGTATCCTTCCCTCTCCTTAGCCAGAAGGCTTGCTTGACCACATCCTAGATAAAGGGCATGGCCACCCCCTTACTTCTCCTTGCGTACTCAGTAGTCGCCAGATTAATCCATGACTACGTGGCTCCCGCAAAAGCCTTCAGGTGCTCTATGCCTGCCCCTTCTTTGTTCTCACACGAAACACAGCCATTTGATTAGTCTCAACGGCCAGTTTTTCAGTGCTCTCCTTAGAGGCCACATGACACGGCCTAGGCCAGACAGTGTAGTCTATCGATTACATTCCACATTCCTCCTCCTGGGCAGGGCACCCGCATAGCCTGTCTTCTTAGGTTGCGCCCCTTTTCTCCAGCTCTGGTGACTTCACCAACCTGCGTATGCGCTTTGCCTCGGCGGGTTCGGTTTTGACCTGTTCTGGTTGATCCTCAGCCCTCGCTTCTCACGGGCTGCCAAGACCCGTTTGCCTCTTGTCTTCAGCAAATGTCTTGCTGCAGGTCCTCTACCTTACAGGGCTTGTTGCTGTGCTGTAGGCGGAAGTACCAACTCCACCCGCCATCCTTTCAGCATGGCTAGTAGTCACCCATTACTGAATGCATCCAAGCACCACCCGAAGAAAAACGGTGGATAACTCTTCAGTAACTATCCTTCTTCGAGATGGACTGCTCGGATCCATTCAGGTCCCTCCCCTCCATCCCCGCTTCTGGAGTTGGCGACTCTAAGGAACTGAGCAGGGGGCGGGGAGGCGGCTGTATATATAGCCCTGGGTGGTGTGAGGGGCAGTGGCTGCCTCCCCTCTTCTGACAGGCAAGGACAAGTTGTTTCCAACCAATCCAGCACTCCGGCACAGAGACACTTATTACTGAATGGATCCAAGCAGCCCATCTCGAAGAAGGATGGTTACTGAAGAGTAACCCACCGTTCTGATATATTCGGAATTCAAAATGTATGAACAACAACAGTAGGGTGCCCCAGGCAAGAGTAAACATTTGTTTTCCAGAAACTTATTCTAAATGCATGCTGCTGACTGTTTGGAGACCAAGCTACCATGAGCTTTGGTTAGCACAGCTGTCAAGAGGCAATTAAAAAAAAAAAAAAAAAGTCATTGGCCACCTACTACCAAAAGCAGTATTTACCACATACAATATTATGATAATGTCTAGTACAAATCATTGTAGATTCAATACCTGCTTATTGCTAGCATGGCTTCAACCAGCCTAGGACCCTGATCTTGAAGGCTGTTCCACTAGCGGATCTCAGCTCCTCCACAGGCCCCACTGACTCCAACAGGAGTTATATATGCTCAGTGCCTCTGTGCCAAGTCAGGTCACTGATTTAGGTGCTGAAATGTAGGCACCTAAAGATACCTGGCCACTTTCTTTTTTACCTTTTTATCCTCATTGACATCTGCAGAGAGTTTCCTACCATGTATGACAAAGACCTATCAGGATGGTTTAAGATGGTACTTGGTCATGTCATGAGCACAGGGGACTGGACTCGATATCTCATACTCCCTTCCAGTTTCTATGATTCTATGAAGGAATCACAGGCCCTTTGGGAGGAATCGTAGTTTTGTGCTCATCCCCACGGAGTAGCCTTAGGCCATTTGGTAGGACAAAGGGTTCTTACAAAGAGCAAAGCCATGCTCAATAGTCCCATCCTTTGTTGTTAAACATTCCAATACCTTGCTCGTCACTTAACCCCAGTTGTCCTGAGTTGTTCCTTCCCCAGCCAAACACAGCTCCGGAGAGAGACAGGGCAAAGCTGTGAGCTCCACCAGCCACAACCTGAGCCAAGGGGATCCCATCAAGAGACGTGACGCGCTGTGGACTGGCTTGGGAGGGGCATTCTTTACCCAGGCCCAGCTGACCATAGTTGTTCTGTCCCCATGTGAAGAACTGGCCATCTGAAATGAAGAAAAGCTTAAATCAGCACATAAAATCTGCCCAACATGGAAGCAAATTTGTTAAGTGGAATAAACAGTGCTGTGGGCTTTCAGTGCCACTGCTGCCAGGAGCGGTACCCAAGATAACCCTGGCTACAAAAGATACGCACTATGGGACTGCCAGGTAAGTTTATATATAAGTGTGTGACTGAATGAAGAAATCAGGAAGATATTCCGTGCATGAATATTGTAGAAAGCTATGGCAGCTTTCTCTGCCAAATAGAAAAAGGCATGTGTTCTGCAAGCTGTGGAGCAGCACCCAGAAATGTCTTTCTTTCACATAGAGACTGACAGACTTAAAATAATCACAGCATCACATAACAGTTAGACAGCTGGAGTGCCGAGACCTTTACTCTTCTTTTTGATCAGAATCCACTTGTCATTTGCTTGGACTCCATCCACCCACTTGTTGTACCCACTGCTTTTCTATAGTCTTCTCTTTTGATTGCACACTCCTTAGGAAGGGATCTCTTTACGAGCGTGCAGAGCTTAGCACAATTGGGCCTGGCCTCTAAGCACTACCACAGTACGAGTAACATTATCATTACAAACATAGATAGAATGATACAGTACCAGCCGCTAGAGCTAGGCAATGCCAATTGCCACAGGAAACCTGGAGTATTGTCTGTTGATTCAGTTTCTTTATTAACCTAAAGCAGGAAAGATTATTTTTAATAAAGTAACCACACAAACACAATGTTATCTGAATCCATTACATCGTGTCATCCCATGTGTGTATCCTAACCCCAAACTAATATCGTACCTGTAAGGTCCGTCTCCCCTACAGCAGCAGTTCTCAAACTTTGTGATACCGCAACCCCCTAAAACGATAAATGAATTTGTGCAATCCTCCCTCCCATTTGTTCATCACCCCCAAGGGGGTCCCAAGCTATAGTTTGAGAAACCCTGCCCTACAGTGATACATAGCCCCAATTTTTAAGAGATTACAGTTTAACCCGTTTGGGGTTACAAACCAGTGGGAAGGCTAAAAACACCCCTGGACAGCAAAGTCAAATTATAGACTTCAACTAGCTTTAATGCAGCTAAGCAAACTTTTTCAGTACAACTGAGCTCTTTTGTTTGTAAATTGCTTAGAACAGCTGGATCACAGTGTCTAGACAGGACCAGCCTCTGCCAAGCAAGTGGTGTTTGCTAGTGTCAATGAATGGGATGTGCCCTTCCTTCTGTCTACTTGCATGAAGAATGGCATAGGGCTCTTAAGGTGCAGTTATTTCTTTGAAACATTTAGAAAATGGTGCTGAGAGGTTTTCATTTGTGCTTTACCAATTTCTGCATCAACTCTGGTCAATTCACAAGTAAAAAAAGAGTCTTTCCTAAATGCCAGTACTATAGCGTCAATCCAACATCCGCAAGTCAAACTGCATTCTTACAGATCATGTAATCTCAAAATTCTGAAACTGAAACCTTGTTAACAGCTTTGCTAAAGATGCACAAACCAAAAGATCTTCCAAGGTTCCTCTCCCATCTGTACTGGCTCTGCAGGTTAACAGGAACAAGTAACAGAGAGAGCATGCCTCTGCCCCTAAACCAAGGCAATCTGACTCAGTATGGACAGGGACTAGATATTTGGATTAAGGTAATATTTTTAATTATTTTTAAGAGGAAAACGCACTCATTATGCTATTTAGCATTTTGAGATGATAGGAACAAACTGAATTAAACATCAAAAACATCAGCATTATCTAAAGATTTCAGAGTAACATAAAATACATTGCTGATATGCACAATTTGGTAGGTTCCTTATTAAACTGTGATGTGCCGTAAACTCAAGTAAAATGAATGACTAGGCAACATTGCATGAGGCTTTCAAAAAAAACCACAATGTGCATTCGTATTTCCCAGTTTACTTCTCTAATGCTGAAAGACAGATCCCAGCAAAAACATTTGGGGGGTAATAGGGCAGTTAGGTATCAGTTAGCATTTCCATCGCACCCCAACTCCCCCCACTTCTTGTATAAACGTCTAAAACACTGTATCATCAGAAAAAACATATCTGCTAATCCACATGCCATTATTCCTCCTTGAAAAGCAAAGTGAGAGGCCCATTTTGTCTGCAATAGCATAGCATGACACATCAGATTGTGCAGCAGAACTTTACAAAAACTCACTGCTGGACCAAAAGGGACACGTGACTTGCAAGATACTCCATTTTTAGTTTTTATTTGGTTTAAAATTTACCAGGAATTTCTTGGTGTGTATTACAAAAATTAAAAACAACAAGTGAAAAAAAAATCAATACACACAATTAATTTCAGTTTCCTAGGTCAATGCGGGGGTTTCTGGGTGAGGACAGAAAAAAATACAACAGAGAGAAAGTAGGAGTTTTTCTTACTCAGAAGGGGAGAGTCATGTCTCAGAAACCTGGGCAGCCGATGTTATAGAGCGGCCATATCTCCAACTGGAGCAAGCAGCTGGATCCAGGGAGTTCTGGCCCTTCTTTTATTAGCATTTGAGCTCTGCCATATACACACATGTGCATATACATCTTCCACTGCACTGCCTCACTTTCACAAACAGCCTCCCATTTTCTCTTAGGCTAATTAATTATTAACATAAATGTATCAACCTAATGTAATAGATTGAACTTTCTTAACAGGTTCCATATTTTTCACGTACTTGCATGATCCAAAATTCAAGGGAGGGAAGAGTTGGAAAAACTGGTGAAAACCAAATAATAGGTTTTGTAAAACCTGAGGGTTTTTTCCCCACTAAAAACCAAAACCAAAGGACCCCGACAGCTTAATAAGCAGAATATGGATGGGGAGAAAAGTCCTCCCTTTTGGATTCTTAACTAAGAAAGGCTCATTGAGGTTAATGAAAAGACTTGCCCAGGCCCAGGAAGAAGAACTAGAAGATCTAATGTAATACACTGCATATAAAAAAACAATTAGCATATGGCTCCTGTAAACTTTACCTTGGTACTGCCACTGAATCTTCTGTAGTAGTGATCCCCAGCTGTCCATCACTACCTGCACCCCATGAAAAGAGCCGGCCCTGGTCATTGAGTGCCACACTGTGAGAGTCTCCGCAGGCAACATGGACTATGTGCTGATCGGCCAATGCTCCAATTGGCTCTGAGGAAGACAGGAACCCACTAAGCAATAACAAGACCAGGGATTTTCTTAACATCCTCCTGCACACCCCTAAATTTTCCAAAACCCACCCCCGCTGTCAAGTAGTAACAGTGTTATACCAGTTTAGTGACCACCCCCATACACCATCCCCCTAATGTCAAGTCCTGGGGAAGCTGCTGAATAAAACATCTCTCATATTTATGCATGGACAGATATTACACCACATACATTTGAGTGATGGGTGTTCAGGACCTTCCATAATGAAATCCCACACTGAGTTAGAAAGCCCACTCAGCACTATACCAACACAAACAATTTAAAAAACACCCCTGAATTACACATATTTTTATGTTGCTTGTAAGGTTCCCATCATTCATGATATCAGAACATCCCACAACCTTTTATGTATTTCTCCTGCATCATTTCATAGGCATGCTATACTTGTGACCAATGTAGTTTTTAAATACCTGCCATACGCACGTGCGCACGCACACATTCACCCACCCACCCCATAGCTGAGAAGCACAGATTTTCAGAATGGCTCAGTAACTAAAGCTGAGTCCATAGTGTCACATATCACCCAGTTTTTATGGGGGCTTTGCACCTAACATGCTGGACTGTCTTTAAAGTCTGGCTGAGACCACAGCTGCTGAGATTTTTGAAAGTCTGGCCTGATGTGCAAGTGCATCAAAGGAAGTAAAATTAAGGTGCAGGATCAGAGCAGCAGACGTTACTAAAGTGAGTTATTCACGAACTGAAGGGCAGCCCCTGTTTGACTTTTTCCTCACCTCAGCTCTGTTGTGAGCAATTAGTGAGTAACCTATGCAAAAACAGGAATCTGCAAAACCTACTACAGGCTTAACCTTTGCTACTTCACCCATCTTCCTAATACCAGCTCCAGCATGCATCTCTTGAGGCTGTACCCAATTTATCAGCAGCTAGAATATCACATAGTACCAAGACTGAATCAGGCATGAACCAATATATTACAACAAATTATAACACTTTCTCACATATGCATTAAAAAAAAAGATGTGCTATAAAACAACCAGTATATTAAGAGATTTTACAGATGAGTAAAAGTCAGCCACCCTGCCTTTAGAATATTATCTGCAATTAATTTTTCAGTACTAAGTCAGTATACATATCTGAAATAGCTTTAATGTCACAGCACTTTCATTACACAAGTATTTTAAAATGCTTACTTAATGAAATGGAAAACATTTGTCTTGCAATAAGGTAGCCCAGGTTTGGTAGCAAAACTTACCCACCAAACTTGCAAAAATGTTACACAGTCTTTTTTTTATTATTATTATTATTTTTAATTGCACAAAAATTAAATAAAGGTGGAGGTTTCACACTTGACACAAAGCTTTGCTCTCTGATATGAAGGTAAGTGGCTCATTTTTATAAAAACCACTTTTCCAAACAGCAGAAGGAGGAGGGGAGGCTAGACTGTATTGTATGAAAATGGTACTCCATGCTTAGTAACCGAACACTCAGTGTCAAATGAAGCAAATACTCAGTTATGGCCAGTCATTTAAGTTAATGTCAAAGGCAGAAAATTCCAGAGCTCTCTGTAACTTTTTCTACCTAACTTATGGTATGTCTACACTGACAGCAGCTAATTCGCTGCCATCAGAGCAGCTCCTTCAAATCAACACCATGGTCAGTAAAGACACATTCAGTCGATCTGGAAATCGACATAAAAAAACCACCTCCTCAATGGTAGAGCACTGCATCAATAGGAATGCACTTGCCATCAGCAATGCATTTCCCACCAGTACAGCACAGTGAAGACGGTGCGCCAAAGGGGAGGTACAAAGTCAGTGGGAGTTATGCAGGCTATTCTGTGCAGCTTGCTTAACTCCTGTCTGCTGCCAAATTTTGCCAGCAGTGTAGACTGAGCCTCAATATTTTCCCCTTCTCACACAGCAGTACAGGTGGCTGTGCCTCACCGAGGACCCAACTGCCACGAGCAGCCACCTAAGTCCCAGGTTTGGGCAGCTGAGTGCCCAGAAGCAGCACATGGGGGCCCGTTATAGACAAACAGGCACATGTGACTTTGGCTGCCTGTCGATACAAACAGGCTCTAAGCAAGCAGTGTCTGCACAGTTATACCATAGATTGTAATAGGACCATTCATAAGCAGTGGAGTAAAGTCTGAAGTTACGTCTACACTGATGGTGGCAAATTTGCCGCTGTCAGATCAATTTAACCAATTTGATTGAGTGGTCAGTAAAGACACACTCAATCGATCTGGAAATTAGTCTCAGGTGGCATAGGGCTGCACTGACAGGAATGTGTTTCCCATTGGCAACACATTTCCCCTTCAACACAGAGAAGTGAAGACAGCATACAAGAGGGGAGTTAAAGTTCATGAGTTACACGAGCTCCTCTGTGTAGCTTAAGGGTCTCAAACTCAAATCACTGTGAGCGCCTCATGAGGACTAGTACTGGGCTGCATGAGGGCTGGTATGTTAGTAGGAGGGCTGCACCACTGAAACCTTTTCATCAACAATATTGCAAATATTGGTAACAATAGCATCATTTCAGGCCACAGGAAATAGCTTTAGGGGCCGCATGTGGCCCATGGGCCATGTGCTTGAGACCCCGGTGTAGCTTGTTTAACTCCCATCGACTGCCACTGAATTTCAACGCCAGCGTAGACCTGGCCTGACAGTGGTTACAGTTCTAGCAGTCTCTTTCTTTTAGTGGCCAGACAATTAAAAAAGGATGTTGGATCATTACTGCTTTAGGATCTGAAGGTGTCCATTTAAAATCTCCAGCTGGAAAGGTACCTTCACAATAGAACAGAAGTGAAAAAATGTTAAATCAGAACATTCCTTAAGTCATGAATAACTCGTTTGATTACCTTCTTAGCTACGCACTACAATACCTTAATTAGGCTTGCTATGATGCACTTAGCCATCTGCTATTACAGGGTGCGCAAGTTCTATTAAATACATTCATCACAAACCCAGCAGCCTCAGCCTTTCCCAAAGATGTTCTCTTCAAATAATGCTCTGCTCCGAAAAACACAGCCCATATGCTCTGGATTAGACACAGCCTCTTCTGACAGGAACAGAAGTTTAAGCCATATACCCACACCCACAGCTCCATGATGTGCAATGTGCCATGCTATAGAATTTACTGCTTCTCTGCTAAACAGTACAAAGTGTTACAGCCAACTGGCAAATACTTCCCTAACACACTCTCCAGCACTCCCTCCAAGAGTATAGCAGACAATTTAAATGTTTGATGTACTTTTTCAGATTCCTATAGGGTTATGGTGGTAACATTCATATCTTGGCTGTCAATAACAGGTATTACTGGACTGAAAACAGGCAAAAAAGGTTGTAACTGGTGCTTTTTAGTCCCAGCATTTTCTTTTTTTACTATATCTGCTTGAAAACCATAGGTCAAGCTAAGCTAGTTCAAAACCCACACAGGAATTCACAAAGTAAAATGGTACGAATCCTTGGAGAATGGAAAAGTGTTTAAATACCAAAGCAACTGCATTCAAGATTCCACCTGATTTAACACTCCTGTAATGCCAAACTGAAGGTGTTTATAGAAAACACACAGGTGTATCCCTTCATTTCCAAGAACAGCTGTGGTCCGGCACACAGAGCCAGTGTGCTAGCTGACAACATCTGATGGAGCTTTGAAATGTACCTCTTCTGTCCAGGAAACCATTTTAACCCCTGGCTTCCCACTCACCCACTTCTCCTCAGATGAGGTAGCAAAGTTTGGTAGTCTGCACAGATGGAATTTCTAGCTGATCATATCCAGCAGTTTTACAGCCCCTTTGCATCAATGGAGCAACACAGAAGGGCTATTTCGATGGTGAACCACGCCCAATGTCTTCAAGACAACAGTGTGACTTCAAGGTGGTCTTGCAGCTATAACCAAGGTCTGATAATTGGGACCCCCTGAATTCTATTCTTGACTCTGCAGCCTTGGACAAAGGGAGCCTTCAACGGGAGCAGAAATAGGGTAGTGCTGAATGGGCAAGAAAATACCACTTTCAAATCTCTGTGCCTCAGGTCTTTTCCCATCCACCTATCTACAGCATAAAAAAGGGATAACATCTACTCCCCAATGATGTGGGAAGTTTATTTGTAACACACTGAGATCCTCTGATGCAAGGGGCTATTAGCTAAGCAAAACATTTTATTCCATTTGATTGTCTGTGTACCAGATAAAACAACCATTACATTCATCAGGTCATCAATTTCTAAGACTTTACCAAGTCAGGTGGTACTCCCCTTCCAGACCTAAAAGGCACCTTTGACAGTTGCAAGACAGGTTTCCACCAGACAGATGGATTATTATACATACAGCACCACAGGCATGCCTGGCATTGCACAAGTATAGAACACAATTGACAGCAGGCTCTTACCACAAGAACCATGCCATCTAAATTTAATATATGTTACACAAAGGAAGAGGCACGGAGGCTGCACTGGCAAAATTTGGCCCTGTAACTCTCTGCTGGTGGTGACAACGGGCAGAGGCTACAGTACAGACAAGATGCAGATTTTTCCACCATGGTGTTGCAAAGCCACACATCCTCCAAGTCTTGAAAATATCAATTTACAATGTATGCTTAGACAAAACCATGGGCAGTTACAGATCGTAGACCAGGGGTGGCCAAACTGCAGCTAAGGAGCCTCATGTGGCTCTTGAATGAAAAAGTGCAGCTCCCGGAAGAATGTCAACAAATCAATTTAGTAGGTAAAAGTATATGGCTATATGCCTCAGTGAAGCTCTTGAAGGTTTAGTAATTAACTTGTGTGGCTCTTGAGTTCTGTAAGTCTGGCCACCCCTGTCATAGAAACATTAACTCCACTGCAGCCCTGCAGAAATAACAGCACATGACTGTACAGCAACTTAAACACAATAAAAAAAATACATATAAAAGAAAAGTTGGGGGGCGGGCAGGGAGGAACAGGAAAAAGGAACTGCAAATAAAAGAAGCGACAGTGACAAGCTCTGGGACATTCTACAAAATGAAAGGGATCAGGGACTCCAGCAAAACAAGACTAGGAAGCAGAAGGTTATGGTGTCTCCATAATACATGCTAACTTCTCAATCAAATCTTGTTTTCCAAATACCTGGGAGGAAAAGACCCCATACTTGCCACCTTCCCCCTACCACGTCTTTGGAAAACACTACCTCCCCCCACCCATACAACATGTGAAGTCACTTCTATTTTAAGGCTGCCAGAAACCCCCACACATTGACTCAGCCAATTAGACAAATCAACCTTGCAGCACACAACACAGTGGAGGCTGTGCTGGTCTGAGTCACAGCAGTGCAGATGTGGTCAATCAGTGTGATTCAGGATCTGTGGATTTTGTTCCAGGAAGAGCAAAATAACTCAAATATAAAGCTTTTAATAGCCAAGGAAGAAGAGCAGCAGAATCCCCAGCTGACAACAGGAAAACACTGAATGGAAAAGTAACTAGGGCCATGAAAGAATGCCTTGCTTTGCCCAAAATACCCTACTCTGTTGTTTCCTGTTGGGAAAGGTCTGATGGACCCAGGTGATTACTACCCATTCTGAATACAAAGGCAATGGAAAGTTGCTCTTTGAGGAAGTTAGGGTCAGCTAAAATGCAGGCTGAGCAACCTGAGAGAGGAATCCAAGGAGCAGTGAAGTCCGGGGAAGTCTGAGCCTATTTATTTATGTTCACCAATTAATGCTTAGTTTGTAATAAAGCCAGACCTCTGAGGGGGTACATCCTATGAACAAGGTTTGAGAATCAGGCAATTCAGAATTAAATGTAAAACTTTTTTTTTTTTTAATTAGTCATGCTGTAGTTCAAAGCATTAGGCAGCTCAGTGTTTACTCAGTTAAGGTACTAACAGCAGCCTTAACTTTGTCCTTTAGCTCTGCTTGTTCTCTGCCTATGGGAGATCCCCATTAATTGCTGTGTGAAAGAATCTTAGTTCTTCCCTATTGCTCAATGACTTATGATAATATGATATCCAATAACACTACCTGGTACTTAAAAGGGAAGATCCAATGGCTACTGAAATCAACAGGAATCTTTTCACTGACTTCCAAGAAGTGTAAATGAAACGTACCAATCATTCACTATCAGAGCATTTACAAAAGGTGGATAAGGGTCGACAGCAGATCATTTATCTTCAAGAATCGGTGCTTGCTGTATTAAATACATATGAACTTTCACCTCCTCAGCAGGGCTTCCTATTGATGCTTCTGCACCTGCCTATAACAGCCCCATTTCTGCAATGCACAGAAGCATGTGCCTTAAGACTCACACAAGTCAACCTGAGTTAAAAACACACTTAGTCGCTCTACTGAACGGGGGCGCCTGTAACACCAGTGAAAGTAGAACAACAGTTCAATTGACTGCAATCAAAAGGGCACAGGGGAGGGGGGATCCTCACAAGGACTCTCTTCTCATCATACTCTGATTACCTCTCCTTGTTTTGCTAGTAACACCCACACCACCTGACCAGTTGCAACTTCTACGGCTACATTATCTATCAGTAACTCCTCGGTTTGTTATTTCTAATATCCATAAAACAACATTCATGCTAACAGTGCTGGAAAGATGACCACTGATTTAGGATGCTCACTGCATTTAACTAATAATGATTTCCTTGGCCAATGAAATGCATGTAGAGAAGCTTAAAGCACGGAGGTAGACTGGTGTCATTTATGCACAACACTTTTTATCTATTTATTTATTTTGGGGGGAGTTATAGCTCCCTAGTGCAGACTGGCGTTTACACTGATGCCGATTCATGAATCAGTTGGTCCGGAGATAAAGTCGTGAGAAAGTTCATTTTAGCCAAACTGCTGCTTTTCCAGTAATGATAGGTAAGAGAAGAAAATGGTCTTTTGGAGTTGTGCAGGAAGTGCAATGAGGCAGTGATGTCACAGCTCCCAGGTGGAGGTAGCATAAAAGCAGCTTGTCATTTCTGGAACCATCTAGTTTTGGTTTTCTGGGTTTATTTAAAAGGTGGTGAGGGTTTGGAGGACCTTCTTGATGTAGTTCTTGTGAATATATTCAGGCTGGTTGGAGAAAACATGACGATATTGGACAGTCTCATTGCCAGAGGGCTAAAGTACAAATGAGTCATGAAAATACCCATGCTAGAACACAGGTATTAATGCAGCACACAGGAAAACTCCAGCCTTCTTTTGTAAACAGACTAAGAATACTGTGATGTTCAAGGCTAAGCAAATCAGTAATTTAACAGCGGTTGCTTAGTAGAAGAGCAGTGGCAAAGCATAAAGAAATATGCTCCCCCAGTGCCTGTGCAAGAGCAAGACCAAGAATCAATAATGATTTTACACTAAAGAAACCAAAAGAGTAATTAATTTTCTTTGTTTACACAACACTCAAAGGGCATTCTAAGAAGAGCAGATATGAGTAGCAGTAATCTTCCCTCCCTTAGCTGGGTGATTTAGGATAAGCCAAGAGATGAGAGAGAGCAGGGTTCACAGCTGTACGGCAATTCACCTGAAAGGAGAGAATGCAAGGTGCTCTCAGCTTGCCGTGGGAACCTTAAGGGTATGCTCACACTTACACTGTGAATTGAAATAATGATGGTTATTTTGATTTAAAGTAGTGCATGTCCACACTAGGTTTCCTTATTTCGAAATGAGGAGCTCCTTCATTTTGAAATATGAACAATCATTTTAAGATAATAAAACCTGGTTTTATATCAAAATGATGGTTAAATCAAAACCGTTCATTGAAATAATGTTGTGTGGACACATTATTTCGATTTAACTCTTTTTGCCCTTCTCATTCCGAGGGTGCCTTTCTCTTTCTATATATTGGGTGGGGGCAGGGCCCTTCTTGCCACACCTCCCATGGTGTCCCTCTCTTAAATCGAACTATCAAGTCCTGTCCATGGACATGCTAGTTTGATTTGGGTTTCTTGTGTGGATATGTTAAATCAATTTAACTTCAATAGATTTAATGATTTTAATTTCAATTCAATTAGATCGATTTAACAGTTTGTGTGGACATAGCCTAAAGATCTGAGCTTTCTGGTTTCTGAAAAGAGACCTTGTTTAAAAGGGAAAGGCTGGAGTAAGCCAAGAGATTACCTTGATCCAAAAAGCTTTCTTCATGGCTTGCAGGGAACTGTAGTCTGTAACATGCGTTCAAAGCTATAGTTGCTGGAGGGATTACCAGATCTCTCTGGTAATTTTATTTCTTGCCAGAAAAGAAAGAGCAACAAGCAAGTACCAGGTGGATTACAATTTTCCCTTAACTTGCTAGAATATGTTCTACTGCTTCCCTAGCTAAGAGCTACAACCTGCACTTCGTTTTCTTTATCTCCTCACTGGACAAACAGAATGCACTTTAATAGGAGTTCATACATTTTGGGGGGAAGTAGGCTAAAGGGGACAAATTATGCCAAAGTTAAACAACAATGGGAACCTTCACTTTAATCTATATGTATTCCATAAACTCTTATATCAGGGGCATAGTTTACACAAAGATAGCTAAGCAAAAGTGTGTTGTGAATGATGTCCTTACAACAAGGGGTTGGACTGGTTTTTGAAGAGAAGTTATCTTTTTCTGTGGTTATAAGAAAGATATTTCTGAATACCTGAGTATTTTTCCATCTGCAATCTGGTTTCATGGTCCCAAAATATTCTGTGTTGCTGTCAGGTTTCCCTAGTCTGGGAAGGTCATGCATGACAAGATCATGAAGTAGGCACATCCTCCAGTTGCACAACTCACCTCTGCAACTATTGCACTGTGTTACTGAAGATCAGTGGTGTAAAACTTTCCCCAAAACTTTAAGTTACTCATTGGTAGCTTGTACTGGGGGATTCCTGTCAAGCAAAGCCTGAGAGGCTCGTCTTGAAAATGAAAACTTGAACTGTTGGCATCAGCAGCCGCCACAGGAATCTAGATCCAAAGGGGCAGGCCTTTCAGAGTTTGCAGACAGGTAACCCAGAAGAGGTAACACACACTAAAAGTTTTAATAATTAATTAATTAACAAATAAACAAAACAAAACAAAAACAATGAGTCCTGTGGCACTTTTAAAGACTAACAAATTTATTTACCGCATGAGTTTTCGTGGGAGAAAATCCCACTTCAGATGCTTTGAAGATGGGTAAACTTACCAAATGGGAGGAAAACAAAAGCAGGTAAGTGTAAGTCATAGGATCAGGTCAGAATCTTACAGCAAATCTATGCAGTAGTTTAAATTCAAACACTGGGGAACAGCAATTAGAGGAAGATGAGGTCAAATCACCCGTTGCAATGAGAAAAAAATCCAAAATCCTTGTTTAGCCCTGAAACTATACTGTCAAATTTGCACATGACTTCCAATTCTGCTGTTTCTCTTTGAAGCTTTGATTTGTTATTCATTTTTTTTTAACACAGTTATTAGCAAATCATTGATGGAGTGATCAGGAAGACTGAAGTGTTCACCTACTGGTTTTTGAATGTTGTGATTCCTAAAGTCAGATTTGCATCCATTTATTCTTTCACAGAGACTTCTGTTTGTCCAATATATAAGTCAGGGGAGCATTTTTGGCACTTGCTGGTGAACCCTTGACAGAGTAGCTGGTTTGATTAGGTCCTGTGATGGTGTCTTTTGTACAGATATGCAGGCAAAGTTGCCAACGTGCTTTCTCGCAGGGATGTGTGTCTGCTTTAATGGTTCTGTCCGGTATCTGCTTAATGCTGGGGGGCTTTCTGTAAACTAGGAAAGGTCTGCTGCCCAAGGCCTGAGAGAGTGAGGGATCATCTTGTAGAATAGGATGTAGATTCTTGATGATGTGCTGTAGAGGTCTGACTTGGGGGTTGTAGGTGATGACCAGCGGCAATCTGTTGTTTCCTTTCTTGGGCTTCTCTCACACAGCCCGTCTCTTAATATCAGCAACACTACAGCATCAGCATTGCACTAGTCATTTAAAAGCTGAGATTCTGGGTTGCTTTCAGATCATACACAACATGAAGTGAACAGTTCTGACGTCAGGTGCTGACTTACATGTAGACTTAGCCGGACTGGGCTGGAGGGTTCAGCAGCTAGCAGGGCTGACTCATAAAATCAGAAGCGCTATGTTTCTGCTGCACTGAGGTGCAGAACAGAGAATCTACAATGTTACCTTGCATTCCCCGTGCAGTTCCACCCTTGCAATGCAGAGTAGATATCCATGCCAGAGAGACTGGAGATGTGGCAGATACAAACAAGGAGAGCACGCAGCGGATCTGCCCCATGCCTGAGGATCTGCATTCCTACAGTTCTGACTGCCCCGCTGCCACTCTGTGCACAGGCAGGTGAATCTTCCACTTTTCCCTTAGCTCCCTAAAAAAAGAAAAAAAGCCTCCGGACTCAGGATCCATGAAAGGAACACCAAGCCCAGTGGGTGATTGGTGTCAAAACTGCCTCGCTTCCTTGCTTTCCTGTTTCAGTTTGTCTTTCTGCAAAGACAAAAGGAAATTGGGAGAGGGGGGAGGGAGCACTGCCTCAAACCAACAACCCTCCCAATTGCCCTCTCAGTATGGCTCTCCTACCTCTAACTGCTAGATCTGACTATTCTACATAAGTGCAAGGAACAGGGAGTTTGTAGGAAAGAAGAAATCCCTACAACTTCTACTCTGATTAGGGTTACCAGACGTCAGGCAAAAGGAGGACATGTCCTCCTTTTTACCTTTATGTCTTCCCTCCATCAGGCATTTTACAAATACATGATTCTGTCTGGCTTTTTCTTACAGGGGTTAAAGCATGCTGGAACACCCCAGAAAACCCTATATTTTGGGGGAAGCATTCCATGGCCCCCTAAAAACAGATGAATGTGACATTAATACTACATTTTCTCCATGTGTCCTCCAATGTCCTCCTTTTCATACTTCCCTGTCCTCCTTGCCAGGTTTTGGTGTCCAGTAACCCTAACTCTAACAGGCTGTCCCCATTGGCTCTGATACCCCAGACTGGAGGGAGAGTTTAAGTCCGGCCTGTCAGACTGGATTTTACCTACCATTCCTGTATTACAGCTACGTGCCTGTCTGAGGTGAAATACATCTGACCTCTTACCGAACCACTTTCGGAGAGCTCTTTGATGTCCGCAGCTGCTCCTTCTCAGTGTGGGACGCTCATCCAGAGGGCGCAGCCTGACTACGGACCCCATGTACTCGTTGATGTTTAAGGTCATTAAGAGAAAAGAGGGCTCACAAAGGGACAGGCTAGTTCATATATGTACAGATGCGGGACAGGCAAATGCTGGAATTAGAAAAGAAGCAGAAAATGGGACCTGTAGAAGTGCCGAGCACTGGTTTAACTCTGCTCCCACAGAAATGGCTGGTAAAAGTTCCACTGATTTCACTGAAAGTAGAGTCAGGTCGATGTGAAGCACTTCTGAAAGTCTCACCCAGAGCTTTGCTGAAGAGCAGACATCGCCAAGGGAAATAACCACACAACTCCAGATGGCACAATCCCAAAATGCTTCTGGAAGCTTTTGACAATCTGAAAAAGCCCCCACAAGGAGATAAAGGGAAGAGATGGGCAGCTCCCCTGAGAGATGCAAATTGTGGAGGGCCTGTCCCTACACCACTGAAGTCACTGAGATTCCCCCCACTGACTTCAGAAGACTCAGGGAAAATGTTCAGTGGTCCTATTCTCTGAGACAGACAGCACACACATACTGTAGGGCAATGTAAAAATTTCCATGTCTGTCCCTGGTGGGACTCTGTAGATGCCCTTCCAGATGAGGCTGCTTGGAAAACACAGTGAATCTGTCTCTACCCTCCAGCATCTGAATTTCAAAGGCCTCAGGACCAGGCCAATACTGGCACTATCTCAGCCGCTCACAAACCCACTAGGAACAGCAGGGGTCACAAGCTATTTGCATGGCTGCAGTCACAGCCCCAGCTGCAACAAGCCAGCAAGAGTTGGGAATGTATTGAGCCCCAGAGTTAGATCAAGGCATAGCACAGTAAAGCAACAGGACTGACTTACACAAAGCAGAGTAAGGTTGTGAGGTCTTCTCCCTATGCAGCTCTTCCCAGCAACAGCTCAACAACTGGTCCCCAAACTTCCCCTGCTGTTTTCCACCACCAGCCCCCATATCACATATGCAGGCACTAAGATAGACAGGGATGGAAACTCACTACTCAGTACCTCCCTCTCCAGCTAGGGACCCCCAAACATATACACATTACACAGCTCTTCACTATACATTGAAGCCTTACCTGTGGATTCACAGTTTGCTAACAGAGAGGATAATAAACTGGGTCATTTCAATGTTTAGCCATAAAAATCCAGAAGGGGGGGGGGGGCAGCTGGATTACACAGTTCCTATCATTATTACTCACAAGCGAGGCTTGGTAACTTACACCCCAATCTTGCAGGCAGACTATGGCAGTGTGTTGGAGTACCAGGATCATCTACCACCCACCTTTTAAAAGCGCATACCTGAAACATCCACAAAGTTTTCAGAGGAACAGTCCACAATTTCAGCATCAGGGAGTGCTATGGAGTACTGCAATCCATGCACCAGCTCTCAACGCCACTCATTCAGATTTGGCCCTGATGCCCTTCAACCAAGAGGGAGGGGCAGCTGGGCCAAATGTGACCAGCATCAGGACCCTGTGAGCCAGGACACAAGCCAACTCATTCAAATCTGACAAGATGAAGAGGAGACTGGACCAAATTTGAGCAAGTGGCATTGCTATCTTGTTAGTAGGAAGGCTCACTACAGCCCCGAGAAAGTTTGATGAGAGGTTCCTTCCCCATTATTCCAGGAGAACCGTTGCTATAGAGGATCAGACACGATATCCAACTAGTCCATTATGCTGTCACAACCAGTACTGAGCACCGGATGCTTCAAGAGAAGGTGTGCGACACTCCAGATCAAATAAATAAGGAATAACCCATCCCACAGAGGAAGATTCTTCTCAGTCCCTCACTTTGTGGGTGGCTAATGCTCTGAAAAAAGGTTTCTCTCTCATTACTGTGGGAGAAGTTTCATTGTCCATATTGTTGCACTGAGTATGAGCTGATGAATGGGAACGGATGATACATTTCAACAACATGCAGGCTGCACCTAGACTACAAGCTACGGGTGTGATTCGCACATGTGCCAGCGTGAACAGAAACAGCAGTGCAACCCTGGTAGCAGCATGGTCAGCCAGCAGTGGAGGTGAAGCTAAGCAACCCGGAGCCCATGCCCACCAATTTCAGGAAGGTTTATAAATGGCACAGCTCAGCCTTGCCTTTGCGACTGCTACCTGAGCTACTGCCACTACCCTGCTGTTTATACTCACGCAAGCTCAATGAAAGTTAGCACAAGTATTTGTACATGGGAATGAGAATTCACACCTCATGGAGTAGGCATAGGCTTGACCTGATTTGGGGATGCCTGGGTGGAAAGTGTTTGTTTGGGGGTTTTTCTTTTAACTATACAATTTGCAGTTTACAGCTGAAACCACAGCCAAGAAATCCCTCTCTTCTGGAGCACAATGAAAGGAGAAAGACATAAAGCAGCTCAAAGCAAGCTGGGATGTTGCTATTCATGAAGAGACTGCAACTCCTCCAAAAAACAGAGAAGGGATCAACTCACTCTTACAGCCACACAGGAGGAGAGGGGTTGAGAATCTGCAGTTTGTACACACAGCTTCTGCCTGCTGGATAGGCAAGAGTTGGGGGGGGGAGATCTACCCTGTCCTAGAGGTGGAGATACAGGGACAAACTATGGCACAGATTCTTCTGAAAAACATGTAGCAGCAATCTCAAAAACACACTTCACCTCTTATTCCCTGCCTGTCAAAAGAAACCCTGCCATCAACAATTGTGCTAAAAATGCATCTCCTCCCGCTAATGTCATGATAACATTCCCATTGGGATCAGTCCCCATCACTGTTCCTGGCAAGACTGCAACCCCTACGCTAATGAGACGTGGATTCTGAGGAATATGGTAAAGTTTGAAAGGCTGGGGAGGAGTATAGGAATTAACAGCTTTCCCTTGCTAGAACGCTGAGAGACACCAAGCCACATTTACATGACATACAAAATTCTCTACCAGGTTGTCTATGATGATCACATTGATGCCTCTATCTTTGCTTGCTGCTTGGATACAACATGCTTATATCTCTCCTCACGACACAATCGGATAGCTATGGATACCAATAACCAGACCCAAAGGAGTTGGTTGGAATCCCAATTCTATACCACTCAGCATGCCCATCAGCACTATCCATTGTTGAGTCACAAAGCATTCAATACAGCATTTCCACATGAAGAGTCAAATAAACACATGCCCCGCCAGTGTGGTTTGTTGGTATTTGAAGTATGCAAAAAATCAGAATACCTGGCTTGCTTCCCTCTCTCTCATGGCCTAGCTGTCCTTTGGTGTTCAAGCCACAGGTGTAAACTTCCCCATCCTCCAGTAAGAAAACAGAATGGTTTCTTCCACAAGCCACCTCCTTGATGTTTCTGTCATGAATGAATTCATACACCTGTGGCTCAGGGATGATCGTTTGGAGGTGACTACCTATACCAGGCTGGCCAAAAGACCAACATCCCCAACATAACATTTTCTCTCCCTTCAGCAAGTCATGTAGCTTCTTCCTTCCTGGGGAAGAAGAGAGAAATGAAAAGTCATCAACAAGTGAAACAACCACAGCTCAGCTGTTCTGTGCAGGAAGCAGAACCAAAAGAAAAAAATATTTCCTGTCTGATCACATCACATATGTATATTTGCTACATGGACTGAGCTTAATCAATGAACCAGGTATTAGACAGAGAATGAGGACACGTAGCCTTCACTCCCGTTCTGCTACAGATTCAATGTGTCACAGATAGCGCACCTTACCTGCCCCAGCAATGCCTAAGATTGGGATAGGATGCTTACATTTTTTTTTTAAGCATTTTGAGATCTAGCAGAGAAATGCACTACATAGGAGTGCTGAGTATTGTTATTTAGAGAAAACTATTGTCCCTTTACCCAAGCCTTAAAACCCATTATACTTTTCTAAACTAATGGCTCTAAATACAGCCATCTGTAACAGTTCAGTGCTATGTTCAGGGCAATTATAACAGAATGCCTTTTCTAAATGATGATATCTTCAAAAAGAAGTTATTTAAATGGATTCTGATTAAACTGACGTCAATTATTGACAGGGTGCAGGCCAAGTGCAATACCACAGTGCACTACTAGTTGAGAAATCCAACGAGAGAAGTAATTTGCATTACCAAGAATTACCAAAAAGACTCATGTACAAACCCCCTCATGTACCCCAAAACCATGATGAGAACTGTCCAGGAAAAAGATGCAGCACATACACTTCACATGGAATATCACAATAACAGTTTAGCATCTTACAGAGCTGTACAAATGAAGGGGCATGAGTCAGCAGACTCCATTTTGGGTCCTGAGACACCATTTCAGGGACCCAGGGTAGTCACATCTCACCTGTCCTCACCATCTCCAGGTCAGTCACATGGGCCCAGAAGCACCATATTAGGAAATAACCCTTCCCTGACCAGGTGAGGTGACCAGCCATATAAGGTATATAGCCCCCGACCCTGAATTATGATTGGCTCTGTGTCTGCCTTACCCCTTTTCTGTAGACTGTACTATAAAACCCGCGGTACTGTACCCCTCTGAGAGCTAGCTCCACGAGATCTCTGTAAGGTAATAAAGCATATATGCATTTGTGACCTCCTCTGTCTTTGTGTGTCTTGGGACCACTTGGACCGACTCGGGGACTACCAGAGCTTTGTGCTCTAACACAAACAAGATACTGCTATTAAAGTAACTTTTTGCCACACCACTGCCAATAGTTTTTTTTTAAACCCCAGTGGCAGGGGTGTTCCAGCTGGACACCTTAGTTTTGGGGCCGACTCCTAGCTGGTAGGCAATTTTGTTGAGCCCTGGTATGTCATCTTTGTCTTAGTCATGCTTCAGTCTCAAGAGACTCATAGACTCTAAAGTGCAGAAGGGACCAATACAATCATCTAATCTGACCTGCTGCACAATGCAGGCCACAGAACCTCACCTGCCCACTCCCATAATAAACCTCTAACCCAGGGGTCTCAAACTCAAAGCACCATGAGGGCTGCATAAGGGCTAGTAAGTACATCAGCCCAAGGGCCACACCATGCATGAGGACTAGTATGGTAGCCTAAGGGCTGCACCACTGAAACCTTTTCATACAACGGTATTGCAAATATTGATAGCGATAGTGTCGCTGCAGGCCACAAGAAACAACCAGGGGCCGCGTGTGGCCCTTGGGCCAGGAGCCAGAGACCCCTGCTCTAACCTATGAGCGAGTTACTGAAGTCCTCAAGTCATGGTTTAAAAAGACTTTAATGCACAGAGACTCCACCAGCAAGTGAGCTGTGCCCCACGCTACAGAGAAAAGGAAAAAAACCCACAGCCTTTGCCCAATTGCCTGGGGGAAAATTCCATCCCAACCCAAATATGGCGATCGGTTAAACCATGAACACGTAGGCAAGACTCACCTGCCAGACGCCCAAGAAAGAATTCTCTGTAATAACTCGGAACCCACCCTTTCAAACATTCAACATCAGGACACTGGCATATCCACTACCAGTAGACAAAAATAAGTCAAATCCCTATCTAAACTGTCCCATCATACCATCCCCTCCGTAAATTTATCAAACTCAGTTTTGAAACCAGCTAGGCTTTTTGCCCCCACAGCTCCCCTTAGAAGGCTAGGCCAAAAGTTTACTCCTCTGATGGTTAGAAACCTATAATTTCATGTATAAACTTCCTCACAGCCAGTTTAGATCCATCTGTTTTTGTGTCCACATTGGTGCTAAATTTAAATAACTCCTCTCCCTCCCTGATTTTATCTTTCTGATGTATTTATAGAGAGCAATCACATCTCCCCTCACTCTTCTTTTGGTCAGGCCCATGGTTTTCAAACTCTTTTTCTTGGGACCCAGTTGAAAAAAAAATATTTATGCCCACAACCCAACAATTACATTTAGCAAAACAAACAAACAAGGAGTCCTGTGGCACTTACAGACTGGCACCAGCAGCAGGACACACTGTGATCTAATACCTGACAGTCCGTGACCCAGGACTGGGCCCCAGCCCATGGTTTGAAAACCACTGGATTAAGCTAATTGAGCCAAGCTCTAAGTCTCCTCTCATAAGGCAAGTTTTCCATTCCAGCTCTTCACTGCACCTGTTCCAGTTTGAACTGAGTGCCTTTCTTACACATGGGGGACCAGAACTCCACACAATATTCCAGACGACGACTCACCAGTGCCTTGTATAATGGTACTAACACCCCTCTATCTCTACTGAAAATAGCTTGTCTGATGCATCCAAAGGTCACATTAGCTTTTTTCACAGCCACGTACACATTGGCAGCTCATAGTCATCCCGTGATCAACTAACATCCCCAGTTCATTCTCCACCCCTGTCCAGTTGACATGTTCCCAGCTTATTGCAAAAAGATTCTTGTTATTAGTCCTTATATGAAGGACCTTGCACTTTCCACTATTAAATCTCATCCCAGGTTAGTCTTCCATTGATGCTGTGCAGTAGAGACACTGCTGTATCACAGTGCAAGTCAACTGGAGATATTCAAGCTACGTTATGTACTGTATTCTGCCTATCTCCCATTGATGGCAGTGTAGAATAGGCCTTAGTAACCTGCACTTAATGATCTTTGTAGTTAGAAATCTTCTCCTAATATCCAACCTAAATCCCCCTAGCTGCAAACTAGGCTGATGATTTCATGTCCTATTCTTCATGGACTTGGTGAACAGTTCATCACCCTCATCTTTATAACAGCTCTTAACACATTTGAAGACTTGTGCTCTTTCTCAGCTTTCAACCTTCCCTCATCAATCATGTCTTTGAAACTTCTTATGTTTATTGCTCCCCTCTGGACTCTATCCAATTTGGTCACATATTTCTTAAAATGTGATGCTCAAAACCAGACATATTACTCTGACTGAAGCCGCATCAGTGCAAGAGTACAGAGGAACAATTGAATATCATACCACATGTCTATTTAATATGCACCTGACTGCCAGATTCTGGGACTGGACAGCAGGGAAATTGTCAAGTGATCCATCCAGTCCTGTTGATTCACTCTGAAGCACCTAGCATTGGCCACTAGGAGAAGACAGAATATTGGGCTAGCTGGACCATTAGTCTGACACAGTATGGCCATTCTATGTAATATATCCCCAAGTGACATTTGTTTTTGGGGGTTTTTTCCCCCACATCAGCATCCTTCTAGCAACTCCATTAATCACTGTTCCTTTTTTTAAAAATTAAACCAGAATCTATAAGATGAAAGATCTTTGGCCCAACCCAACAAAAGCACATGTCCAGAGTTCTTCAGGATTTTCAATAGAATCTGAACATAACCACCTCCACGTAGCATTTGTATTAACATTAACCCATCAGAATGGTTGTACTGCAGCAGATCAGTTTGTTTGCAGAGACGTTCCAGTGCTAAGCAATGAAGAAACATGGGCAAATACCAACTTTCCAAAATTAATTCTTCAGAGGGGTTTGTGCAGCACAAAAACAGAGGAAAGAACCCTTAATGCATGGAACATTTTGAGGAGGGTCCTATCAGATCAGAGCGCCAGGAAGCCGCTGCTAACCTATGACCAAAACTGAAGGACATGCTGCTTTTGATTTGGAGAGAAAATAATCCTGGTGGTTTACAGGAATACTAGTACAAATGAAACTAATTTGAGCTAAATAGAGAGACAAAGTGGGTGAGGTGTTAGCTCTTAATTGGACCAACTTCTGTTTGGAGAGAGGGAGAGCTTTTGAGCTACACAGAGCTCTTCAGATCTAAGAAAGGTACTCAGACAATTTAGCACAAGCAGTTAACACATTCTAAGGAACCATTTAAGGTGAAGTGGCCTATTACCACCAACAGGCTGGTAACACCCCTTTTGGTCCTACAACAACATTGCATTTCAGGCCTTGTCTGTTACAAAGATAAACAGACCCACCACCACACAGTTACTGCAAAAAAAGCAAGGAGTCTTGTGGCACTTAAAGACTAACAGGTTTATTTATCGCATGAGCTTTTGTGGGAGAATATCCCACTTTGTCAGATGCTTTGAAGAGGGAGAACTGGTTGATATCCATGCTACCTTCCTTGGGTCAGTTGTGTGCATCCTCACCAACAACACCTCCCCGACCTAAGAAGGTCAAGGTAGGAAGCTGAGAGCCTGGTGTCTCCCTTCTACTGGGAGCTCCCTGGCAAGAGCCCAGCTGCCAGACAGCCTCTGAGAGTCCTGGTGGGCTGCCTCTCCCACCCGTATCTCCTGATTTCCCACCAGCGGCTGGGTCCCGCTATTCAGGCTTCTCACCCCAGCTCCTAGCTGGGAAAGAAGTCCAGCCACTCAGATCTCCAGGGGAGCAAAGATATGGCTAGGCTCTAGCTGTCCACCTTCTGGGCTACTTGGAGCTGTGAAATTGATAAGTGACAGCCAAAAGCTGATACAAGTAACACAACGTCTACACTGACACTGTGTCACCCTGACCTAACTACACTGACGTAAGCCTATGCTTCTCACTGAGGTGGTTTTATGAGGTTGGCATAGCAGGGGAGTTTCGTCAGCAGGAGCACTGTCTGTATTGAAGGGGTTAGCATGAGTCACCAGACTCCATTTTGGGTCCTGAGACACCATTTCAGGGACCCAGGGTAGTCACATCTCACCTGTCCTCACCATCTCCGGGTTAGTCACATGGGCCCAGAAGCATGAGATGAGGCCATGCACCATATTAGGAAACAACCCTTCCCTGACCAGGTGAGGTGACCAGACATATAAGGTATACAGCCCCCGACCCTGAATTATGATTGGCTCTGTGCCCGCCTTACCCCTTTTCCTGTAGACTGTACTATAAAACCCGCTGTACAGTACCCCTCGGAGAGCTAGCTCCATGAGATCTCTGTAAGATAATTAAGCATATATGCACTTGTGACCTCCTCTGTCTTTGTGCATCATGGGACCACTTGGATTGACTCGGGGACTACCAGGGCTTTGTGCTCTAACAATTGGGGGCTCGTCCGGGATTCCAAGGCGAGAGCTGCGAGAAGCCAAACACCCACAGCCGGCAAACAGTCCTGTTTTGGGACCACCGGGTCTTTTGCTTCTCCTGGCCGGTAGCTAAGGGTCCCAGCTGGAAAAAACTGATTTCCCGAGCAGAGGACTTCAATGGGGAACAGGTAAGACAGGGTGAGCCTGACTGGCAAATAGCCCTTGAACCTTAGAAGGGGGATTTTTATTGGGGTTCTGAGCAAGAGGGGGTGAGCTGACAAGCGAGAGCCCCTGAGCCGAACCTGGGGGATTTTTATTGGGGTTCTGAGCAAGAGGGGGTGAGCTGATGAGCGAGAGCCCCTGAGCCGAACCTGGGGGATTTTTATTGAGGTTCCATGCAAGAGAGGGTGAGCTGACGAGCGAGAGCCCTTGAGCCCGAACCTGGGGATTTTTGAGGTATCAGCAAGAGAGGGTGAGTCGACGGACAAGAGCCCTTGAGCCTGAACCTGGGGGATGGGGAAGATTGTTTTCGAACTTCGAGTAAGAGAGGGTGAGCTGACGGGCAAGAGCCCCTGAACTTGGAAGTCTGTATCACGATCTCATTATGGGTCAGGGGGAAACTAAGGTAATTCCAGACAGTCCGCTGGACTGGCCTTTGAAACATTGGAAGGAATTGGGAGGGAAGGGACTGGACAAGAAACAGGCTGCTAAGCTGTGTATTCTTGAGTGGCCAAGCTGTACTCGTAGAAATTCTGCTTTGCAATGGCCCCCTATGGGCACTTTTGATTTGAACAAGGTGATTTATCTTGGGGAAATATTGTTAAATTCGTTCCCAGGACATTTGAATTATTTTTATGTCTGGTATAAGGCTATGTCTAAGCATTTGCCACCTGCTATCAGGGAGGACAATAGTAGTTTGTCTGTGGAGGGACAGTCCACCTCCAGTACATTGTTTCAGAAGCAAACAAAAGGTGTCTCTCACAATCTGCCTGTGGAGAGGGCTTTTGGTCCGGACCCCAACCCAGCCCAAGGAGGGGAATCCCTGAACTCCGATACAGGAGAATCAGAGACAGCAGGCACTGGGTGTGTTACTCTTAGCAAAACCCAGAAGGCAACCCCACCTGCCAGCAAGAACTCTGTAAAGGGAGAATCTGCCTCAAATACATTGTCTCAGTCTCTCCTGGCTGAGGGAAAAAGCTTTCCAGCAGGAGCTCAGGCTTCTGATGCCTATTGTGATCAAATTCCTGTAGTAGAAAGATGTGAAAGTAGCCTGAGGGAATCATCTCAGCAAGGATCCCTGTCTGTGGCCCTATCTACAAGTCTGCGTGTTGAGGAAGGTGAAAACAATTCTGATTGCCAAAATGTTTTACATGGAAATGAATTTACTGACTTAGTTTTTCAAACATCTAGTGCTGCAAATACCTTGGAAAAGTTTCCTGCATTTAATCTGTGTTTTGAAAAGATAGTGATAACAAAATCCAATTGCTTTCATGAAGCTAAACCTGTAAGTGAACAGATAGTGCCTCATGCTACAGATAATGTCTCAAACATGCGAAGGGGAACAGAGCAGCTTTTACTCCTAAATGCTTTGAAAGTTTCATGCAGTCTCCTTGTCACTTCAGGTACAACTGGGAATATGGGGAATGCAACTTTGGGAACTGAATATCAGAATCCTATTTGTAAGATGCTAACTGAAGTGTTTGGTGTAACTCTCAGACAGAGTCCAGACTTGAAATTGTTCATGAGTAAAAATCTGAAAATTCCTATGCAAGCTAGTGTCTGGTTTCTTGCAATTTACCTGACTGATTGGGGTGGGAAAATTTACCCACGGGACTTACAGCTGCTGGCGAGGCAGACACAGAGAATGGATCAGGTTACCAGAGTCCAGGCTTTCTGGTCAAGGCAAAGGGTTAAATCAACCTTGGAAATAGATTGCCAGAACAAAGGGTGTAATATAAACACATAAGCACCCATCTATCAAGACAATTTAATACTGATGTTCTCTTAAGTGGTAACAATTAAATGTAACAACTATACAATCTTTGTAGTTAACAGTAATGGCTGTAAACTCTTGGTAAAGTTTTGGAAATGTATTAAAATAGTAATTGGGTAAACTAAGGCAGGCAGCCTCATGCTTTTCATGGTATAATTTTACAAGTTTTTGCAGGTTTTGCCTCTGCATTACATAGTTCCTAAACCTCCCACAGTTTTTCTTTTATTATTTTTTTGTTTTAATGTTTGGTTTTTTTATAACACAAACAGGTTTTTTTTCTTTTATTATTATTTTTAGTTTGGTTTTTGGTTTTTAATAACAGGTTTTTTTCTCTTGTTATTTTTGTTTCAGTTTTTCGTTTTTCATAACACATTTTTTTCTTTTGTTATTTTTGTTTTAGTCTTTCATTTTTGATAACACTTTTTTCCTTTTGTTATTATTTTTGCTTTGGTTTTTGCTTTTTTGCACCAACAGTTTTTTTTATTATTTTTTTTTCTTTTCTTTTTTCTGTTTTTTATAACCACTCCACATATTTTCTTTTGTTATTTTTTGCTTTGGTTTTTAATAACACACTTTATGTAACAGCATGTATGGCTTTGCAATTAACACCCTGCCAGCAATATACTTTCTTTAGCTTTGTGTTGGCCTATAATCCAATCCTTTAGTATTTTGCAAATTTGTAGTACCCCCATATTTGTTAGCTTGTTATTTTATCCTATTGTAATTGTGTTGTGGTATTTTTTTTTCTTATTCTTTTTGCTTTATTTCAAGATTTAAGTTCCTCCATTGCCCAGGGGTGGAGTGCAGAACAAACGGAAGACTATGTGATGGTATAGTAATAGTGGGCAATGGAGGCCTTAAGTAAACTAAGCTTCTGTACACCTAGGCTCAGCCCAGGTTTCCCATTGGACTTTTTCCAGCCTCCATTTACAGCTGGTGCATGCAGTATGTTTTGCAGGTGAAAAACATGATCCCTGAATAAACAGTGATCTGTCAGCAAACCCCACCACTGGATGTTCCACTCCACAAGGATGAGAAGCAGATGACAGGCACCCCTCTGCTGAGGGAGGGGCTAACCAACACTCCCCCAATACCAGAGTAGAAGAAGGACCTGTAGCACCTGGCAGGTTAACCAACACGATGGCACTCCTGAAATTTATTGGACTTCTTTGCTGTTTGGAGCTGTACAAAGGGGGGTGCAGGGTGGATGGACCACACCACTGCCATCTCCCCCTCCCTTTTGGCCTTAATTGTTCCCTTATAGTAGACTATACTTTTGTATATGCTCCCCTTTTATTACCCCAGGGGTGGTTTACAATTTGTGGTAATTTTTCATTTTCTTATATCCCAGCCAATTCCACTGCAGGGCCTTGCGCCTTTGGCAGGCTTACATCCCTCTATGCCCTCCCACAACTGGAGCACCAATTTCTTCCGGAAAGACACAGACGGTCGCTCCCCACTGATTGTGACAGCCGGATTGATCTCCTCTCCCGTTCTGAAGTTATTGCTTTAGCTATTTCCCTAGTAGGAACACCTGCCCTGGCTGAAGCCGCTTATTTAGACCTACGAAAGATTGCATGTGCCTTAGATAAATCTGTTAATCTAGCCTCACACATGATTGCTGCCCTTAATGATGAACAAGCCCAGCTCCGCCAGGCGGTACTACAGAACCGTCTCGCTCTGCACTATTTACTCCTTAAAACTGGACACGGATGCCATGAATTTGAGGGACTGTGTTGCTTCAATCTGTCTGATAATTCCCAGGCTATTAAAGCAAGCCTGAAGGACCTCCGCAGAGTGGAGCAAGGTCTAACTGAGCACATCGAACAACACTGGTGGGACTGGCTCGCTTCCTGGCTGCCGTCCGCCACTTGGCTCCACACCTTGCTCTTTCCTCTCCTTGGCATTGTATTTTTCCTGGTGGGTGGCTTATGCCTCCTCCAATGCTGCTGTGGTCTCTTTTGGGAGATGGTCAGCACCTTGCGGAGGGGCACGAGCCCTCACCACTCTCACCACCGCAGACTTAGGTACCTCACCCATGCCAATGGACAACAGGGCACCCCCTTCCTCGAACTGACCTCCCGAGGTCACGGGACCTCCTATGTGGAGGCCCCGTAAAAGGGGGGATTGAAGGGGTTAGCATGAGTCACCAGACTCCATTTTGGGTCCTGAGACACCATTTCAGGGACCCAGGGTAGTCACATCTCACCTGTCCTCACCATCTCCGGGTTAGTCACATGGGCCCAAAAGCATCAGATGAGGCGATGCACCATATTAGGAAACAACCCTTCCCTGACCAGGTGAGGTGACCAGACATATAAGGTATACAGCCCCCGACCCTGAATTATGATTGGCTCTGTGCCCGCCTTACCCCTTTTCCTGTAGACTGTACTATAAAACCCGCTGTACGGTACCCCTCGGAGAGCTAGCTCCATGAGATCTCTGTAAGATAATTAAGCATATATGCGCTTGTGACCTCCTCTGTCTTTGTGCATCTTGGGACCACTTGGATTGACTCGGGGACTACCAGAGCTTTGTGCTCTAACAGTACACATCATGTCACTGCTTTGTTGACAAAAGCTCACCTTTGTCAACAAAACTCTGTAGACTGGGCCTAAATAAACAAATGTAGGTAGCTCTGCTTACCATCCCTGTCCTACTGCCTTTTCATGTGCTTAGAGAAGCTTAATCAACCTCAAGCACTAGAAACAAAACTCTTGCTATAACCACATGTCTGGGAAAGTCAGTTAAAGGAAATACTGTACTCACAACAAACAACACTCAATGCAGAGCGCTCCCTAAACACTGATGTCTGCCAATTGGCAGAGCATGAAAAAAACAACTTTCCTTCATTGTTCACCAGATTCCAGCAGTAACTAATGTGCTGCTTCAACTGACACTGCCCCAATAATTACAGACTTTACAGCATGTTCCCTTCAGTAAGCCAGCAAGTCCAGTTTTTTTCTGCCCAAAAGGAAGTACTTCTTGTCCTATCTGCCCTCATTTGAATACAACTCAATCTTTAAGCTAAAATAGGGCATGCAGCAAAAAAAATTCCAGGCTTATAACAACAAACCATGTCACCTGTGATAGAATACACCGCACCTTCACATCCATTGCATAAACAAAACGTGCTCTGGATTTTAAACAAAAATCTGCTTAATCCCTATTTTGTAGCCCTGGTAGGGACAGTGTCACTGTTCACACCTGCTATTTAAACAGGACGGGGTAGAAGCAGGAAATAGAGAATGCAGATGTGTCTTAAAACAATGTTTCCCAACCAGTGTGCCATGACCCACAGGTGTGCTGTCAGGCCGGAGCAGGTGTGCCATAGAATTTTTTGAAAAAATACTCCATGAGTTCTGGATTGGCTCATGAATATTCATGAGTTCATTTGGAGACTATATGGTGGTATGCCTCAAAATAATTAAAAGCATCAAGGAGTGCCACAACAGAGAAGAGGCTGGGAACCACTGTCCTAGAAATGTGGAGCCAGTAGATGGAACATATTTGTGGGGCTAAAATGGATGAACAAGGAAACTGATACTGAAAATAAAGTTGAATTCACTGGACACAAAATATATCTCTAATCAATTGCTCAAAATTCTGGGATGTGTCTTTGGTGATATAAAGAAGCGACAGGTGGGTAAAGGGGGCAGAGGATCATTTTGGGAATGCCTTTGCCAAGGCCTTCAGGAGATGCGGGTATAACAAGAGATTCCAACTGCTTTTGCTCTCCACGCTAGGAAGATTTTCAGTCACTGGAGGACGTGCAGGAAGAGGTAGTGTGTTTCCACTGACAGCTGATTAAACAGCAACACTGACAGACCCTTAAATGACACAAACAAGGAGTCCTGCGGCACTTAAAGACTAACAAATTTATTTATTGCATGAGCTTTTGTGGGAGAATGCTTTCATGATGGGGGAACTTGCAGAATGGGAGGAAAAAATGCAGATGAGCATAAGTCATGGGAAACAGGTCACACTATCACAGCAAATCAAAGCAGTTGTTAAGATTCGAACGCTGGCGAAAAGCATACAGAGGAAGATGAGGTCAAATCACCTGTTGTAATGAGAGAAAAATCCAAGGTACCTATTAAGCCCTAAAGCAATGCAGTCAAATTTGCAAATAAATTCAAGCGTCGCAGCTTCTCTTTGAAGCCTTGATCTGCTATTCATCTGTCTGAGCACCACAATCAGTAATTTGTCCATGGAGTGACCAAGAGGATTGAAATGCTGATCCACTGGTTTTAGAATGCTGTGATTTCTTATGTCAGATTTGTGCCCGTTTATTCTTTTGTGCAGAAACTGTCCTGTATGTCCAATATACAAGACAGAGGGGCATTTAGTCTTTAAGCGCCACAGGACTCCTTGTTTGTTTTACTGAAATAGACTACCACGGCTGCCCCTTTGGAACTAGATTTTTAAATGGCACCTCACCAAGTCCTCAGACAGCTTCCGACACCTTCAGAATTACAAGCCTCACCATCATCAACAGAATGGCGAGCTCCCTCACGTCTGCCTGGGAGGCACAGCTAGCTAGTGTTCACTTAGAATCACAGAGTTAGAAAGGACCTCATGAGATCATCTACTCCAACACCCCCCCACACACACAAAAAAGCAGGACCACTCTCACTAAATCATCCCAGCTAGGGTTTTGTCTAACCGAGCATTAAATATCTCCAAAGATGGAGAGTCCACCATCTCCTTAAGCTACCCATTCCAACGTTTCACCATCATCCTAGTAAGAAAATTTTTCCTAATATCCAACCTCAACCTCCCCAGCTGTAACTTGAAACCATTGCTCCTTGTCCTGTTCTCTGCTAGTACTGAGGACAGCTGAGCTCCCTCCTCTTTGGAGCACCCCTTCAAGTAGCTGAAGGTTGCTATCAAATTCGCCCCCAGCCTTCTCTTCTGCAGGCTAAATAAGCCTAGTTCCTTCAGTCTCTCCTCGTAAGTCTTGTGCTCCAGCCCCTTCATCGTTTCTGTTGCCCTCCACTGGACTCTTTCTAATTTGTCCACATCCTCCTTGTAGTGGGGAGCCCAAAACTAGGCACAGTATTCCAGATGCAGCCTCACCAGTGCCGAATAGAGGGGAATAATCACACCCCTCGATCTGCTGGCGACACTTCTACTGATGCAGCCCAGTATGTCTTTGGCCTTTTTGGCAACAAGAGCACACCGTTGACTCAAAATGCCTAACATAGGCCTTCAACCCATAACCCTGTGATTAAGAGCGCCCTGCTTTACCCACTGAGCTAAATAAGCTGCTAAACTTCTTTGCTTCTGTTAGCCCTAATGCCTGAAGTAAAGTTCCAGTGAAGTTCTCTCTGCATTAGCAGCCGTGTCATTTTCAAAGCTACACGCAAGCCTCACCAAAGAAGCAACCTTGCCTGACCCACTGAGCACACTATCCAAATACAACCCAGCAAATGAGGGTCATAAACAAAACAAAGGGGGGGGGGCCAGAGGGGAAGACAAGATGGCAACAGCATATTAGTTATGTGGGCACCATCGATTTGTCTCCCCTCATTTCTTGGAGACAACATATAGCACATGATGTACAGTCACAGACCCACAGTGTGCCAAATGCTTTATTAAAGCACACAGAGCATCCTCAATTCCTGGTCTTTAATGCAAGTAGAAGAAACTCAGAACTGCATCCCAACACCGAGCAATTGCAAAGATGATGGCCTTATCAACCCGCCTGTGTGCAACAACGCTGAGAGCCCCCAAAATTAAAGGACAGACACACCATTTAAAATTTCACACACATGGGGACTCATGAAACAACTGGAGCCAAAGTATTTCCAGTCCCCACCTTGACACCATGCTAAGAGCTGCATAATTAAGGGAAAACAAGGTATAAGGACAAAAAGCTGAGTACAACTGCCCATGCTCACCAGTGTGAGATTCCTACAAGGAACCAGTTTCCCTGGAGCTGTTTTATCACCTGCTCACACAGACACAGGGCATTCAAGAGACTGAGTGTCAGTGCCCCACAATGCCCCAGTTCAGTCAGTTCAAGTACTCCTGGGGAGGACATGCACCACCAGCAGGAGCACAGAATGGACACCAAAAGACAACTTAATTACTGAAGAGGTTGTAGTTCAACTTAAGCCAGCCAAATTGTGTAGTGTAGACAAGCTCTAAATATAATGATCAGTAGGACGGAGAGAATGCTTCTGACAGCAAAATGCCACTTCTACTGACAAATAGCACAGTGGCTAGCACCTCTGCTTAATATGCAGAAGGTCCTGGGGTCAAGCTCCAGGGGGCTGGACTGGATGATCTCTTGAGGTCCCTTCCAACCCTATGATTCGATTCGATTATTTCAGTCATGAAGTACCCCACAAAGAATTCACTGGCTATATTTTAAAAGATAAATATAGTACATGTTTATTTTGTTGGGGGACACAGTCATGAATAAATTGCCTACAGTGCATTTAAAAGACTCTGAAAATCCTTTTCCCTGGGACATCTGCCATACCTTATGAAGGATGGATGGAAGCCAATTTTCATTCTGCATAATAAATTACATGCAAGTGGACATGAAATTGGGACCCAGCCTTGGCAAATACATGGCATTACTCAGGTGAGTAGTCCTATTGAAGTCACTGGTGGTGCAAATGTGTGTTAAGTTATACAGACATGGGAACTGCTTACAGGCTCAGAGCCTCATCAACGGGCTTGTCCAATTTCATATTGTGCAGACTAGGGCATCAAACTGTTCACAGGAATTTAAAAAAACGTATATGCATGAATTGTTCATATGCTACAATTTAATCTATTTGAATATATGCGGACAGATGCAACTGAAGAGTAGAGAACTAAAACCCTTAACAGAGCTACACACCATTACATCTGCTTATCATTCCTTAGACTCTGGCAATCACATATGAAAACCCCATCTTATTAATGCCACTCCTCCATCAGTGTACAGGCAGGTCAGGGGTTCTCAATCTTTTTTGTGTCATGACGCAGTTGGCGTCATGGTTAACTGTTCACAACACAGTAGGCCCCTCCATGGAGAGGAAGAGCTGCTGCTTGGAGATTTGGTGTTGACACCTAAAACACAAGTTCCAAAGGGGGCAGCACTGTTAGTCTACTCCAGGGAAAACAAAAAACAAAAAAACAGGGAGTCCTGTGGCACTTAAAGACTGACAGATTTATTTTTCGCATGAGCTTTCATGGGAGAAAATCCCACTTCATCAGATGCCTAGAAGATGGGGGAACTATCCATTCTGTAAATTCCCCCATCTTCTGAGCACCTGATGAAGTGGGATTTTCTCCCATGAAAGCTTTTGCGAAAAATATACCTAAAACACAGTTGGCCACTCTACTGCTATAAAAATCCTCGGTCGGCAGCAATTTCGACAGCTCTTAGAGATGGACCACCCACTGCCACCAAGAAAAGGACACCACCAACAGCGCTTTCAGTGGCAGTGCAGAAAAGAAAAGCCATTTTAATAAAGTCAAAACAAAACAAGAAGCCCGGTGGCACTTTTAAAGACTGACTAATTTATTTGTCACATGAGATTTCATGGGAAAAAATCCCACTTCATCAGATTTTCTCCCAAGAAAACTCATTCGATAAATAGATTTGTTAGTCTCTAAAGTTCCATAGGACTCCTTTGTTTTGGAACTTAAAAAAAGTCAGCACCAATGGCGCTTTTGGCAGTGACAGTAAGCTCAATCCCCTGCCACCGCAATTCTCCTCTCCTGGAGCAAGAGGCTCCATACCTCCAGAAGAAAAACCCGCCAGGAGGGCAGTGGTTCTTTCAGCAGTGGGATGAGTAGTGGTGACACACACAGCCTCTGTGCCATGACACACTTCTGTGTCGCAACACAGAGGTTGAGACCCATGCTAGTGCATTAATTTCACTATGCTACAATACCTTTAGGAGGCACAATATCTAAGAGATCACAAAGATCCACCTTTCACTATTAGGAAAAGCCAGCTTACTTTTAATCACTGTCCTCACAGCCATGCACAGTCGCTCACACACAACAGGTATCTAAGCAGCACGCACTGATAAGAACACTTGGTCTGCTTTTCAAGGATTCTAGGGCAGTGGTCCCAGCATTTTCTCTGCCGTGGCACACCTTGCTTCCTTTTATCAATCTGAGGCACACCACCCTATAGTTTCCAAATGAACTCATGAATATTCATGGCTAGTTTTCCAGAAAATTTTGTGGCACACTTGCTCAGAACTGATGGCACACTGGTTGAGAAACACCGTTCCAGGGGGCACGGGGTGAAGCTCTATGACGAAGGTGAGAGCTGGGGTTGCAACATATCAAACCAAAAGACACCTAAGAATGAGTCTCTGCCTCTCAGAGGGCCAGACAGGGAGAGAAGAAAAATGAAGAAACAGTTAAAACAACATAGACAACTTCGCAACATCCCCCTACGTCCGGGGGGCCTCAAACTCAAATCACCACAAGGGCGGCAGGAGGACTAGTAGAGGGCTGTGTGAGGACTAGTACATTAGCCTAAGGGCTGCACCACTGAAACTTTTTCATACCACGATACTGCAAATATTGGTAACAACAGTGTTGTTGTGGGCCACCGGAAATAGCCTTAGGGGTGCGTGGGCCACCTGTTTGAGACCCGTGGCTCTACATCCATTCCTGGAGGTACATGACACAAGGCAGTGACCCACAATAAGCCTTGTTCAATAAGACCAAAAGTAGATCCCTGGATCTTGACAAATTCTGCCCCAAAGCAGCTGCCTCAGTGCTAAAAAGGGGCAAAGGCTCCTCATGCACTTTGCTGGAGGGAACACCACTTCCTCAGATGCTTCGAAGATGGGTGAACTTACAGAAAGGAAGTTCGCCCATCTTCCAAGCATCTGAGGAAGTGGGATTTTCTCCCACAAACGCTCATGCGAAAAACAACTCTCTTAAAGTTGATCTCACGAGGTCCCTTCCAACCCTGTGATTCTATTCTATTCTATCAAAGTGCCACTCGACTCCTTGGGTTTTTTTTGCAGGACTAGACTAACCCGGCTATCCCTTTGGAAACGGAGAAAACACGCCCCTAGCAAACCCCCCACCCAGGCATGCGCCCAGCCCCCTCTTCCAGGAAAAGCCTGGATGCTCCCGCTGCCCAAGCCCGCCTGCCTGCAGGGAAAGAGCCGCTTGCAAAGGGCTCGGCAGCTGAGTCCGGCTCCCAGATGAAAGCCCGGCTCGGCAGCCGGGCTCCTGCCCCCGCCTGGTCGCCTCCTGCAGGGGAAGGTGCAGGGGGAGGGGGCGGCGGTGCAATGCCCGTCTCCCGGGCTAAGCGCTGCCCGCCCGCAGCCCCGACTCTGCAGCCCGGCGCCTCGCACGCGCCCGCCGCGGGCAGCCGTGGAACGCCCCCGCGCGCGCCCCTCACCCACCTGCCGCCGCGCTCTGCGCGCGAGCCACCAGCGCACCATGGAACTTCGGGTCCCCCTGGCGAGGCAGCGCCCCGCGTGACATCGCTGACTGACACGCCAAAGGGCCAATGGGAGCCCGTCCGGCGCGCACCAATCAGCCCTTCCCAGCAGGGCTCTGCAGGGGCGGGGCTGGCGCCTGGAGGAAGGCGGGGGCGCCGCTCGCCGCTGGTTAACCCTGCGCGCGGGCGAGTGGGCGGCAGCCAATCAGGGCGCTGGCCGCGTGCGCTGCGGGAATTTCTTCATCCCGGGGAGCGGCTGCAGCGTGGGAAGCTCGCCGGAGGGAGGGTCAGCAGCCGGCAAAGCCTGGAAAGGAAGGAGGAGAAGGAAGGATGCAAAGGAGCTTGGACGACACGTGGAGAAAATGCAGGGTTAATGCCCTAGTCTTCTGTTTCTAGGGGGTCCTGCAATGCTTCCCCCGAAAAATAGGGTGCTGGGGGTGTCTGGCATACTTTAACCCCTGTAAGTAAAAAGCCAGGCAAAATCCTGTGTTTTTAAAATGCTTGCCGGAGGGAGGGCGTAAAGGTAAAAAGCAGGACGTCTCCTCCTTTTGCTGGACGGCTGGTAATGCTCAGAAAGGAGGATAGGGAGGTAGGAAAAGGAGGCCACGTGGAGAAAATGTAGTGTTCTTCTTTGAGCGCTGCTGGGATGCATTCAGTAATAGGTGTCTCCATGCTAGAGCACCAGACTGGTTGGAAAAACCTAGCCTGTCAGGAGAGGGTAAGCGGCCACTGCGCCCCACTCCACCCAGTGCCTACGTATATGGCTGCCTCCTGACCCCTCCCCAGTTTCATTTCTTCTGCCTATGCAGCGGATCTGGAACGTCCGCTCCTTGCAAAAGCAAGCAGCCTGTCTGTGTCTGTATGAGCTTCACGCCCGACTGGGAGCACCTTTTCGGGGCCATAGTTCCACCAAAGAGGACTCGACCGTTCAGGCTGGAACATCGAGATCCACCGCCTGCCGTGCCAGGGTTTAAACCCTGCACTGAGTGTGGCAAGGCCTTCCCCCGGGACAGCCCCCACGGGAAGTGCCTCCAGTGGCTAGGCAAAGACGATCTGATCACCGCCTGCTCCACATGTCTGTCCTTCAAACAGGACAGTCAAGGATAGGGAGCAAAGGCGCCGTGCCCTAGCCTCTGAACAGGCTCGGCGCTCCTCCCCCGAGGCTTTGGGAGCCCATCCAGCACCGCAAGCCAGCTCAGCACCAGGCCCTACCGGGCACCATCAAGACAGAGGCCGCAGGAGGATGAGCTCGGTACCAACTTCGGTACCTCGGTGCTGACACACTCCACCAGCAGCAGGCTTGCCCCAGTGCCACTCTAGATCACCCCCAGCACCACAGGCTTGCTTCAGCCCCGTACCAACAGCACTGCAGGGTCAAACTTCACCCTCTTTCCCCGTGCCACTTCACACAGGCAGCCCCGTCTCCAGGGGCTTGCCATGAGTCCATTTGGGGTCGCTCCCAATCCCAACGACACTGGAGGCGGTGGAGGCCACACGGGCACACCTTTTTTGCCCACATCTCCCTCCCTGGTACCAGTTAGGAGGTGCAAGCCAGCCTTCATACCAAAGGACTTGGTGCATCACAAACAGCACTGCTCTCCATCCCCCCCTCAACCCTAGGCACCCAAGCCCAGCCCAGCCACCCATTACTCCTTCGAGCCTGGGCATGGTAGAGCCTTTCCCATGGCAACATATAACTTTGCCGGCTCCAGTACCGCCTCGGGGATCACGAGATGCTTCCCCTTGCTCAAGTCCCAAGGAAGGTTCGTCAAAGGGCTCCAAGTGGCCTCGGTGCTGTGTTTCCACACCGTCCCCATTCCGCTTCCACCCTCATGAATGGTCCCCACATGAGACGTCGTCGCCATCACTCCTGCTGAGGGCATCTGGTACCATTCTCTCCCCGGTACCAGGCTCATATACAAGTGACCTATCGGCGCACTTCGACCTATTGCGCCACACCGCAGCCCATTTGGGGATGGAGGTACAATCCTCCGAGCCCCCCTCAGATACCCTATTTGGGCCATTGTTTTCTTCAGCAGAACCGGTTATGGTTCCCCTTGACCCCAGTGTCTAGGACCTCGCCTCCTCCCAATGGCAGAACCCGGGTTCCATTTCCCTGGTGTCAGACACAGTTGGCCTCAAGTATAGAGTCCCAGGATCAGAGTTCCCCTCCCTTATCGACCACCCAATCCCACCCCGGGATGTGGTGCGAATGGCGTTGGGCCCAAGTAAACCCTCCAGCAACCCTCCTCCCACCATTGAGGGAGACAAGGGAGTTAGAACTTCTAGGGCGTAAGGTCTCCTCGGCCTTCCAACTACGGATTGCAAACAACCAGGCCCTAACCAGCAGATATATGCTGGATGCGTGGGATTCCTTCTCAAAGTTCAGACATCTGCTCCCACCAGAGATGAAAGAGGAATATGATGCATTCCTAGAGGAGGAAAGAATAATCTCCCAGGACCTCCTTCTGTCAGCCCGGGACGCGGTGGATACAGCAGCCCGCACCATGGCCTCTGCCATAACCATCCGTCAAGCGGCCTGGCTCAGGGAAGCCAGGGTGGCCCCTGTTTCGCAGCAGATGGCTCTCAACCTGCCCTTAGGCAGCGACGCCTTGTTCCCGCCTAAGACCCTGGCAGTAGTGGGTACTGCACGTGACCTAAGGGGAGAGGTAAAATACCTCGGCCTTCTCCCATCGAGGCCCCCCCCATGTCCCCCTCGGCCACATAAGGCTTACAGGCTCAAGACCCACCATACCTGCATTTTCCCCAAAGACTCTTGGGTAGGGACTGAGTCCCCCCCAGCTTCAATTAGCAACTTGGGGCCCGCTCAGAAGATCCTTCTTCCTTCCCCTTCTCTGCAAGGAAGGGGAGCCTATTCTAAGTAATCTGTGACAGCCTCACCGTGGACTCTCAACAGAGTGGATATTCCCATGGCCCCAGCCCACCTCTCAAGAAGATAGGCAACATTTCTTTCCTTTCCTTCCTCTACTAGAGAAGGGGGAATTCCTTAGAGCTGTCCCCCTCCTCCCCCTACTTCTTCAGCATGGATGGCAGGGGAGCCAGGTCTTAACCTTGCTCCTCTGATTCTAGGAGGACACTAACCCTGTGACCCAAGCCCGCCTCGATCACTAAGGACTCAGCCGAGACTGCAGCTTCACTCCTGAAGACAGTCCTTAATTCTTGCTGCCCTTAGGGCTATCATCGGAGAAAGAGAAAGGGTAAAGAATACGACAAGGGGAAGAAACCACCCCCCCATCTGCCGCCCCGGGTATTGCTTTGGCCGGCAATCCCTCCCGCTCATAAAGCATTAGGGAGCCCCTCACTAAGCCAAGGGCGAACCACCTAGTAGCTCTAGTCAAAGCTACAGATACCTCCGGTTTGCGGAGACGCGTGTGCCCACCAGACAACTGGGAAACCTCTTTGCCAGTCTGTTGCCTGCCCTGCAACAGGTAGGACCTGCTGCTGCACCTTGAGCTTGGGAGGGACCCTCTGGACATCTTTCCCACCTCTACAAACCAGTAGGTGAACGCGCCTAAGTCAGTCCCAGTAGGTCCTTCGTGACTTCCCCAGGTCCATAAATCCTATTTAACTATCCCGCCTCTTAGATGGGAGCATGATGCTCAGTATCATTTACCGCCCACTGCTCTGGGCCTTGGAGGAGGTAATTAAGGCAGAGTCATCCATGAATCTCTGTCTTGTTCCTCATTTTCCCCTCCTTCCCTCTCTACTGAGAAACCAACCTGTAATGACCCAGAACTCATCCTGTTTCTCCGGGACTGATTTATATCTTTCTGGAATATCTTTGCTCAGGAGTCCCTATTAGGCCTCACTCTCCCAGGAAGGTGGCGGTACCTCTCCACCCCTCCCTAACCTGAATCCGAAGCATCCATTATCATGGTTGCTAGGGGCTTTGGTTTCCTGAACGGAGCGTCCCCCATCACAAAGCGGGGTCCTCTCCCTCTTCCCACCCCTGAAGTAGCAACTCTGGATACCCGACCTAGATTCAACTAGGTCAGTGGGATTCGTGGGAGAGGAGGCAATACTATCTTCCCCACCCCCACCCTTTCCATCAGAGTCGGGGGGAAACCCTCCTCATGCCTCCCAATTATCCCTTAGCCTGTGCAGCAGTGATAGCTCACTGACAGACTTGCTGCACACCGTGGGGCTCCACGCATAGCCGCCACCCAACCAGGTTATATCCTAATTTTCTCTCTCTCCCCTGGGGATGACCAGAGATCCATGGTCGCCCAGGTCTAGCCCAGGGCACTGTTGCCCAGGCGCCTGGCGGGCAAGATTCGTCTTCCTCCGCAGGACCTCCTTCAGGTCCGGAAGCCGTTGATAGAATTTGCATCATACTCCCGCCATAGGAGATTGTTAAGGCTTCTCCGTCTGCTTACTTCTCAAAGCATAATCCACTAATCCTGATGTCCGATTTGTATGGAAAATTGGGAAACAGTCGTTTTCCCATGATGGAATTCCATCCTGGGTAAGACCGGATAACAACAAAGGTCGCCCTTGTCGGATTCCCAAATATCAAGGGTACACCTGCAGAATCACTGGCTGTGCCTTGAGAGCATCATATCTCCGCCAGATGGTCTTCGCAGAAGACCACTGCCACCTCGACTAGCCTTATCACTCGGAGGGGTCAGTTTTTCCCTCTTATGAGCTTGCATCCCTGACTCGCACTTAGGTGCGTCGTAGCTAGGGGCCTATATCACACCTGCTGTGCCCTGGACATGCAGAGTCATATAAATCAATATATCTTCTAATTCCTTAGGCCTCCAGGTTGTCACGACTAAGTGTCGAGTTGGAGGCATCGCGATCTCTGCTCTAATCACTCCCTCTGTTGTTTTCCACGTGGTCTTCCCGGTAGTGGAATCCTAGGAGGAACTGGATGGGACAACAGGAAGGTTTGCCTCCCTGAGTCTTCGTAAGACAAGCAAGGCCAACAGTGCTTCCTGAAGCCCACCTTGCTAGCTTGCAAGTGCCTCATGGGTCCGGAGTATTTCTTCCAAAATGTAAGAAGTCTCCTGGGTCAGGGCTCTGTAACACTGCTGTAGGTCTGGTGTCACACACACACACCCCCCCCGACCGGCCCAGGGTCTACAGGGCTGTGATGCTATGTGACGCCAATCGCACCACCTCTTCCATTTTCCTTCCCCTTAATCAGCTCGAAGTTTCTGCCTCTAGAATCTTCTCACTTAATTCCGCTGGCCTGTTTCCCTTGTGGATTAAATGGTAAACCAATTGCACACACACTCCTTTGGGCATGTGTCTTATGCTCTTTGCGTGGCTGATTGGAGGGATGATATTTTATCTCCTCTTATTGCTCTCTGCGTGGGGCAGTGACCGTCATGACCAGCCTGGTATCCCTAAGGCTCCCGGATTCTTCATAAGGTTTATGCTGAAGTGTCATGCGGCCAGAAGAGTTACCCTCTGGCCTTCATATCTCAAGCTACACCCTCAGCTACGGCAGTTGAACGTGATTCCCTCCATGTTAGTCGTGTCACACTGTTGCAAATACCTGGTGTAAGGTGACTTAGTCCGTCTGACCCATGTACGCTATTTGGCTTGGGTGGATTGGACTGACCCCTTGCTCGGGGTTGGCCCTACATTGAGGACTCCATTGCCAGGGCAAGAGCCCTACTGGTCTCTTAGTCCCTACAAGGACCTTGCTCGTTGGGTCTATACCCTTCTGGGGTGTTGCTGTGCTGTGCTGAAGGCGGTAAGAGCCAACTCCACCCACCATCCTTCAGCGCGGCTAGTAGTCACCTATTACTGTATGCATCTGAGCAGCACTCGAAGAAGAACGGTGAGTTACTTACCAGTAACTGTCCTTCGAGATGGGCTGCTCGGATCCATTCAGGACCCTCCCCTCCATCCCCGCATCTGGAGTTGGCAACTCCTAGGAACTAGGGAGGGGTCGGGAGGCGGCCATATATATAGCCACTGGGTGGCGTGGGGGACGGTGGCCGCCTACCCTCTCCTGACAGGCTAGGACAAAAGTTTTTCTGACCAATCCGGTGCTCCAGCACGGAGACACATTACTGAATGGATCTGAGCAACCCATCTCGAAGAAGGACGGTTACTGGTAAGTAACCCACTGTTGCTGGACATGGCCAATCACCTGACCCCAGCAGATGTTAGAGAAACTTGTTAAAAGAAGTTCTAAAGGGGCAGCCTTCGAAGCATCTGACAAAGTGGGATTTTTCTCCCATGAAAGCTTATGTGATAAATAAATTTGTTAGTCTTTAAAAGTGCCATCAGACTCCTTGTTTGTATTGTTAAAAGAAGAGGCATATTTGTCTCAGGGCTCCCGGTGGCACTCATCTGCATAACAACTGCCCCGGGGGGGGGGGGGGGTTGGCCGAACATTTTATCTCACCCAGTTGTAGGTAAGCTAACATCAAGGACTGAAAAGGATGCAAGTTTCCTTTTAGATAGTTGTGACCAACTCCTTCATTTATATTATATTAATCTGATTTATAATCACTTAAAATCTTCCTGTAATCAAACTAGTTTGTTTTATCTAAAACAGTGCACGTGGATGGAGTAGGTAGAGGCTTCGCTTAGAATGACAGAACTGGTGCATATCAATTTGATAGAAAGGAATTACACTTCTTCAAAATAGGACAGCCATTAATGATAGGGAGATATTTGAGAGGCTTTTTCAACAGGCTTCTACTTTCTCAAGATGCAAACTGACATTTGTTGAAAGCCTGTGACAGCTCCAGGTTTGGAATGCAGCTGTTTTTAGCTCCCTTCCTAAGCTCAAAGCCCTTGACCACAGTTCTCTTTAAATGCCATTTCTATTAAGATACCGTACTTTCTGTTATTCTCCTGGTGATTCAATTAAAGTCTGGTCACATATTTTGCAGGGAGCGAAGAACACAGATTGTATATGAGAGTGTTTAATTACAGATACTCCAGAGCTTAGAACTTTTAGTCAGACCATATCTCTTGAGATCCTTGAAGAGGTAAACTGCTGCATGGATCTTTCTCCTCTCATACAGACTGTATTTGTGTGTGCACGTGGTCCAGTGGCACTCTGCCAGCACTTGGCAGCCTTTCCTCCGAGACATCTATTCCCCAGCCTCAGCCAAACCTCTTCACAGAGAGTACAATTCACACCCTTTGGCTTATCTTGACCTAGAAACTTAAAGGATATTTTGTTCAAAAGAGATGCCTGTCAAAACCAGCTGTTCTTCAAGGCAAACAATATCATGGTTTGGTTTCTTAAAAAGTGATGATCAGACATGTAGACAAGAAGAAAGACTCAAAAAAAAAACAAACCACCACTTTCTAGTGCAGGTTTCATGCACTTTCACTGGCCTGCACAAATTCTTTTGAATTAATGTCTTAAAAATAGATTCAGCTACTGTGGAATTTTCTTTTGTAATGAACCCAGAAGCTGCAACACAGACACAGCTTGATGCCCCACTCATTTAATCTGTAATGGGTTACTATAAAATCCTAACAGAAAATGTCTTTTGTATACTTACAGTCAGGGGCGTTGCTGACGCTGGGCACTCTGGGGCACATGCCCCGAACCACAGCACCAGTGCCCCGGTGGCCCCGTCCCCCACCGGGGATGTGGGGCCTGGCCACCCGCGGCTGCAGTGGCCCCGTCCCCGGACGGGGATCCGAGGCCTGGCCGCCCACGGCGGCGCAGCGGAGCCTGGCCCTGTCCCCGGCCAGGGGGCGGGGCCTGCGGATCAGGGGCAGGGCCTGCAGGCCGGGGGCGGGGCCTGGGCCTGTGCCCTGGGTCCCTCCCCCAGCCAGCGACACCCCTGCTTACAGTCACTCAGAATATCCAAGCCCCAGTCTATGATCATAAAATATAAAAGGATCAGCAAGAGGCTGGCCTAAGGCAGTGCTTTGAGCTGCTATGCAGCCAAATTGCAGAACATTCATTCCAATTAAATCTCACTATCATGTAAAAGAGTGCAGTGTATAAAAATGACAGAGAGTTCTACCAGTTTCTTCACACAGTTCCACCTCACCCCCTATCACCTGTACAACTGACACAGCCAGGTACTTCAGCTGCAGGCCTGCTCTCTGAAACTCCTGTGGAGGTGTGTACGGGAGGAGGTATCTTACCGTACAGAACTTACTCTGCTTTGGTCTACCATTTTAGAAGGAGGAAGCAATATATCAGGCCCACCGTTCCACCTGGAGATCTGGAACGCTGTGGAGCTCCCACAGAGAAGTTTCTGTGGGACTCTGGTGTAGAGCTGGTACTCCATGTATGCCCATACTCAGATCCATGCATTTAGGGAGTATGGGGCCATAACTACACAGAAGTCACCTCAACTTTATCATGGAAATGCAGCTACTTCTGGAGTGAAACACATTTGTCATTAAGCACAGAGCAGCAGCACAGAACAATTTAGGACAGAAAATGTAGAATACGGTATCTAATATATGTCCTAGATCTACATATCTGTACAAAGCCCATATCTTAACACAGAGCAGCAGATTTGACCAGGCTTACTAATGTATTAGGAAATTAGATCACAAACATAATTATGCTCTACAGACTTAATACTCTTAGCTCTGCCTTTGATTCCTATTGTGACCACTTCTCAAAATTATGTTTATGAAGAGTGAAAACCCTGGAAACACAACAGTATGCAGGCAGATGAACGACAAAGAAAACCAGTCACTTATAAATATGAAATGCAAAATATTAATCATCATTTATTTCAACAGAACAATTAGCAAAAAGGAAAAAAGCAAGGAATTTTGTGGCACTTAAAGACTAACAGATTTATTTATTGCAGGAGCTTTCATGGGAGAAAATCTCACTTCATCAGAAGCTTTGAAGAGGGCAAAAAGGAGGTGCTCACCTCCTTCCCATTATGTGCTGCCCAGGGCAGGAGTCTGGGAGCTGACCTTGTCTGTGACGACAGAGGCACACACAAAAAAAAAAAGCATTAAGCACTGCAGGCTTTTGCCACCTCATCTGTCAGTAGATGCCTCGCTATGCGATAAGGAGCCCATACTTTCTCTGACCACCTTCTTGTTGCTAACATACCTGTAGAAACAGGGCTGTTGTTGGGGGGGAAACAGGGTCGACTTCCCCAGCCCCATGCTGCTGTCCCCTCCCACTGCTTGCCACCGACAGCAAGGGGGGACAGTGTAGAGCCCAGCCTCTGGACCAGCCTGCCACGCTTCCAGGGAGGGTGGGTGTGAGTGTGGAGCAGACCCTAGCATGGGGGGGGGGGGAGACAGGGGCCCCAACAGGATGACCTTCCCTTGGGACAGCCCTGTGTAGAAACCCTTCCTGTTACCCTTCATGTCCCTTGCTAGCTGCAACTCCAAGTGTGCTTTGGCCTTCCTGATTTCACTCCTGCTTGTTTGAACAGTATTTTATTTCTCCTTCCTAGCCATCTGTCTGAGCTTCAACCTCTTGTTGTCTGACAATAAAAAGGATGCAATAATTATATATATTTTTAAATAAACAAACTGCAGGAAAAACCAGAAAGCATAATCTTCAGTGACTATATGTGCTTAATGTTATCTGTGTTAGGCCTTGATCATACAAAATGCAGGCAGCTTCCAAGGCCTGCTGTGGAGCCTAGATAGATGCAGGGAGGTATCCACCCACACGGAGTCTCTTGCAGGATGGGACCCTAAGAGTTGAACTTACAGTAGCAATGACATTCATTTTTTAAAAAATCCATGCATTTGAAAATGAAATCTATTTGCTTAGGAAACCACAAACCCCCTTTAATAAACTATTTACATTAAAATAAGTTACCAGCTTGTTGGCAATGCCTTGCAATAATCCTCTTCACATAGCCTGGGAATGACTGATAGAATATAAAATATTTGCCATGTTCCTGATCCTGAAAACTCTTACTTAGGGGAATCAAAGACAATGCTTGTGAGAATATAGACTGCTCTGCTCAGTCAAGAATTTGCAGGTTCAGGCCCCATAAGTCAGTGGCGAAGGCCATAGAACCCATCACAAATCTTTCTGATCAGTGGAAATTTAAACCTTCTCTTCCGTTGCCTTATTACTATAAAGAAGGCTTTGGTAGTGTGCTTAGTGGTAGACATGACACAACAAATGGAGAATCTCTCCCCCAAAGAGCTTACAGACTAAACAAACACCACACAGTGAAGACAGCATGCATTGGGACACCTAAAGGAGAAGTGTTAATTACAATTTATTAATGTTATGGTGGTTGACTTGCTTTTTGAGGGCACCGTGTGAGCACAATTCAAGTTTCCACAACTGGCAAAGACAGTGATTTATTTTACTGAGTTACTGGGTACTTGTCAAATAAGAACACTAGAATTACAGGTAGGGTTAACCAGATGTCAGGCAAAAGGAGGACATGTCCTCCTTTTTACCTTCACGTCCTCCGTCCGGCAGGCATTTTAAAGCTACATGATTTTGTCTGGCGTTTTACTTACAGGGGTTGAAGTATGCTGGAACGCCCCAGAACACCCTATTTTTAAGGGGAAGCGTTCCAGGGCCCCCTAAAAACAGAAGAAGATTACATTAATACTACATTTTCTCCATGTGTCCTCCAATGTCCTCCTTTCTCTACTTCCCTGTCCTCCTTTCCATGCTTTGGTATCTGGTAACCCTAATTACAGCTGATTCACTGTGTGACATTTCTCCTCCCCCTTCCCTTCCAGCATCCAATTAACTTCTTGCTCACTGAATGTGTTGGTAAACTGGAGACTTTCCATGGGGCCACGAGGAGTCAGTTGCCTTTCTCCTATTACAGTTTAATGGAAGCTGGGTATCTGGATCCCTCTTGGAAACTATAAACACCTGTGAAGCAGCAAGATTCTTTTAGGTACCAGGAATGTCAGAAGCATGGGACTTAAGACCTGGAGTGGTGATTTTGCCCAACATCAGCAGTTCATTAGGTAGCACTCAACTTATACAGTCTCATTTGTACGTGGTGAGAAAAGTATATAATATAAATATTACCAACCTCTTATGTATCCCATTATATCATTTATTACAAAGTTTTCTTTAGATATTATATAAAGGCTGGGCTTTGCAATGGAACCTAAGAAAGTCATTCACCAATCCCTTTCTCTCTTTACAAACACAGACACACACACACACTTTATATCTTTGATTCAGTGTCCTTTTAGAAACATTTTCTACAACATTAGGCACTTTAGTAAAGTTGAGCCTTAGGCATGCAGTCAAAGTGCAATCCTGATAGATGAACGAGTGAATGTTTTTCAGATGCAGTAAAAATGAAAGAGAGGCTTCGGTGGCATCCCCTCCCACAGGAGTTAATAATAGAAGAATATTGCAAGTAAGACATGAAAAATATTTTTAAATTGCTCTCTTCCACAAATTTATGATAGGCCAAATTTTTCATAAAACTCTATGGCATACAGAAACCTCTCCTGAAGGATCTCTTTGTTGCTGTATCTGGGGAGCATCAGGATCTTTTGGCAGGTATTGACAATGGGATGGAAAAGGTCTGGATTTTCTTTTTTAAAGTCTGCAATAATGAATTCAAAATGTTCCATCCCTTCAGCAGGAATTCGATCAATTCCTGTCAGAAAAGCTGGGGGGAGGGGAGAAGAAAAAAGTCAAGTTACAGCCAGAAAACACACTAAAATAATATTATTAGTGGGGACTAGAGCAGAGAATCACAAAGTAAATGTACAGCTAGTTACAAGCTACTTGTTTTCCATTTTTTGTTTTGCACTTGTGTACTTGGATGTTTTGAATCCTTTTGCAGCCTTATAATGAGTATGTTCCCTTCTTTTCTTTTTAATTAAAAACTTTTCTTTTTAATTAAAAACCTTCTGGGATAAAGCTAGAACTGCTGTGTCAGCAAGGACCACTCTCATAATTATGGACTCCTCTTAGATCCAGGCCAAGTCATCTATTTTGTGCCCCATCCTCCTGAGCTGTGCCACAATTTCACCTCAAAATTTATAAAATTAAATACAAAAAGCTCAAAGGAATTATGGAAAACTGAAATTATAGTCCTTTTGGAGGACATTGTCACCCTGCATTAAGGTACTATGGTGATAGATGTCTTGAAATACCTTGAGATTAATTAGTGGATCATCCCAAATCAGGAAAAAAAATCAAATTTCAAAATTTTTCATGGAATGGAAAGTTCAGAAAAATGTTTTGATGTCAAATATTTTTTTCAACATTTTCAATCAAAATTAAATGTTTCAACACTCCAAACTGAAACATTTCATTTTGGTTTGGTGAACCAAATTAAAAAGTTTCATTTTGACTGCGTTCAACATTAATCTGGGATCTCCCCTGAGCTGTCTCAATGCATCCTGGGATTTGTAGTGCTGGTGCCTACCACCCCCATTCTCCTCTACTGGCAAGTGCTCCCTGACTGAACTGCATCTCCCATGATGCATCACAGTCTCCCCTTGGTAGAACCACCAATGGTGTAGCATGGGAAATGCAGACCAGCCAGGGAGCAGTTGCCCATAGAAGAAAATGGGGGCATGAGGCAACTGAACTACAAGTTCCATAAAGCACTAGGGCTGCTCAGGTAAGCACAGATTAGTGTTGAACTGACCTAAAGCAAAACATTTTGATTCATTTTTAAAAATTAATCGAAGTGTTCAGTTTGGGTCTTCCTGATCCAAAACATTGTGTGTAAATTTTCCTGGAAAATCAAAGAATGTCACAAAATGTAAGCTTTGCCTTGCAAAAGGATGTTTTCTTTTGGAAAAAGATATTTTCCCAGAAATCTGCACATTAGCTTTACTAATAAATTTGTTAACCTAACCAAAGGTGGAGCTGGGGGAAAAAGACAGAAGTCTTGATCTCCACTTCACTAACACACACTTCTAAATAAGAAATACAGTACTTTCTTTCTTGCTGTGGTTGTGAGCTCACTATTCCACTAGTATTCAAAGTCACATTCTGTCATTTATATCCTATTGAAGTCAATGGGCTTATGCTGATGAAGAATTAGGTATATATTTTTCCATTTCACTATACTAAATATTCTCAGGAGCTAACTTCTGTGAAGTTATTCAAATGCCTCTTGACTCAGCTGCATGCTGACTCTTGACCCATCACCTCCACTGGCTCTATATTACCCTTCAGTGGAATAAAGGTAGATTATGTTGGGAGTAAAGGAACGCCAGTAGAATGATGGGTAAGCCAGATGCAATGGGACAGAGTCCAAGAGACAGTCCTAGGGGAACAGAGCTAAATTTGGCAGAGAAAGCTCTAGCATGGAAATGGTGAAAATTAGGCCAGAGGTGGTAAAAAGCAATTTAGAAGAAAATTATTTTATGAACAACATTCTTTTACACAAAGAGAGTATTTTGTGCATTATTTAAACTGCCTGTTTTATTACCAAGAAAATTCTTCTTTTTTTCTTCTGGAAGTTCATGAAACATAACCCAAAAACTCTTGATGGTTTGATCAGACTTTTCATAACCACTGTACTTCGTATTCTGTCAAAGAGAATAAAAATACCCTGGCCAGTTAATTTAGAAATGTAATACCAGAAGGTAACTCATTAAGTCATCTAGTGAAGTCTCCTACACTGAGTATTATCTTGACCATCTCTGGCAGGTATTTGTTAACCTACTGTTAACATCCTTCAATAATGGAGATTCCACAATCTCCCTAGTTCCAAAGCAATAGCCATGTTAGTCTAGTTCAGCAAATTCCAAAGGGATAGCCGTGTTAGTCTAGTCCAGTAAAAAAACAACAAGCAATTGTGTGGCACTTTAAGACTAACAGATTTATTTTTTGCATGAGCTTTCGTGGGAGAAGATCCCACTTCCTCAGATGCTTCGAAGATGGGTGAACTTACAGAAAGGAATGAAACTAAATGCAAGGGGGTGTATGACCTGATCCTATGTTTTACACCCCCTTGCATTTAGTTTCATTCCTTTCTGTAAGTTCACCCATCTTCAAAGCATCTGAGGAAGTGGGATCTTCTCCCACGAAAGCTCATGCAAAAAATAAATCTGTTAGTTCAGCAAAATAAGCAAGGAGTCCTGTGGGACTTAAAAGACTAACAGATTTATTGATCACATGAGCTTTTGTGGGGAGGAAATCACACTTCTCCCATGAAAGCTCATGCAATAAATAAATCTGTTAGTCTTTAAGTGTCACGAGACTCCTTGCTTTTTTCACGGTTTCTCTAGGTAATTTGTTCTAATGCTTAACTACCCTGACGGGATTTTTTTTCTAATGTCTACCCTAATTCTTTCTTGCTACAGTTTAAGCTGATTACTTCTTGTTCTGTTCTCAGTCATTAAGAAGACCAGTGTATCATCCTCCTCTTTGAAACAACATTTTTGCCTACTTGATGACTGTTATCATGTCGTGTCTCAGTCTTCTCAACTCTAGATTAAACAAACCCATTTTTAAGTCTTTCCAAATGTTTCATTGTTGTCCTCTGGATTTTCTCCTATTTGTCCATATCTTTTATGGAATGTGGTGTCCAAAACTGGACAGACTACTCCGGCTGAGGCCTTCTTACTGCTGAACAAAGTGGAATAATTACTTCTTGTGTCCTGTTTCCAACTCTCCTACCAACACAACCCAGAATTTTGTTCACCTTTTTTGCAACAGTATTCCATTTTTGACTCATATGTAGTATGTGCTCCACTACAAGCTCCAGATTCTTTTCTGCAGTACTCCCTCCTAGGCAGTCATTTCCCATTTCATAATCGTGCAATTGATTATATGTAACTAAGTGGAGTGATTTGCATTTTTGTTTATTGAATTTCACCCTATTTATTTCAGACCATTACTGCAAAAGATCATTTTGAATTCCAATCCTGTCCTCCAAAGCACATGCAAATCCTCCCAGATTGGTATCAGCTACAGTTTTAGACGTGTGCTCTCTATGCCATGATCCAAATCATTTATGAAGATATTGATTACAACTAGACCCAGGAAAGATCCCTGCTGGATCCTACTCAATATGCCTTTCCAGCTTAATTGTGAACAATTGATAACATGATCTGGGTATTCTTTTCCAACCAGTTATGCACCTATCTTATAATAATAGGTTTGTCTAGACTATATTTCCCTAGTTTGTTTATAGTTTGTTTATGAGAAAGTCATGTGAGAGAATATCAAAAGACTTATTAAAGCTGAGATAGATTGCATCCATTTCTTCCCCTCTACACACAATGCTTGCTACCCTTTGAAAGACAGATAGTAGGTTGGTTTGACTTGATTTATTCTGGATAAATCCATGTTGACTGTTACGTATCTTTATTTTCTTCTAGGTGCTTACAAATGGATCGATTGATTATTTGCTCCATTATCTTTCTTGGTACCAAAGTTAACACGACTGGTCTATAATTCATGGGCTCTCCTTATTCCCCTTTGTATAGATGGGTAGCATATTTGCCCTTGTCCAGCCCTGTGGGATCTCACAAGCTCTCAGAGATAACTGCTATAAGCTCAGACATCTTCAGCCAATTCCTTAAGTAACTTAGGATATATTTCATCAGCTCCTGCTAACCTGAAGACATCTAACTAATCTACTTAATTCTTAACTTGTTCTTTTTCTATTTTTGCCTTAGAACCTATCCTGTTTACACTGATGGAGTAGTCCAATCACTTGTAACTTTTTTGGTGAAAAACAAAACAAAAAAAGTATTTAATACTTTGTTTTTCCTCTTCTCGTTGAATAACAGGTCTACCTCTCCTTGGTCTTCCTCTTAGCTTCTCATGTATTTGTAAAAGGTTTTCTTGTTACTCTCTCTGTCTCTAATTCAGTGGTTCCCTACATTTTCTCTGTCATGGCACACCTTGCTACCTTTACTTAATTTGAGGCACACCACCATATAGTTTCCAAATGAAATCATGAATATTCATGAGACAATGAGCCAATCCAGAGCTATTTGAGTAGTTTTTCAAAGTATTCTGTGGCACACCTGCATGCCATGGCACACTGGTTGGGAAACACTGCTCTATCTAGTTTAATCTCATTTTTTGCGTTGGCCTTTCTAATTTTGTCCTTACATGCTTATGCTGTTGGGGGTTTTTTGTTTGTTTGTTTTTGGTTTGTTTGTTTTTTTAATATTCATTTGCCATAATTTGACCTAGTTTCCATTTTTTGTAGAACTCATTTGAGTTTCAGGTCACTGCAGATCTCCTGCTTCAGCCAATGTGGAGGTCTCCCACCATTCTTCCCATCTTTCTTATGTATTGGAATAGTTTGTTCTTAATAATATCTCTAAAAAGACTGCAAGCTCAGGTCAAACTCCTTTTTCCCTTTAGACATGTCCCATGGGATCTTACCTTCCAGTTATTTGAGTTTGCTAAAGTCTGCCTTCTTTAAAGTCTGCCATTGCTAAAGTTCACCATTGTCTTTATTCTGCTGTTTTTCTTCCTACCATTCCTTAGAATCATAAGCACTATCATTTCGTGATCACTTTCACTCACGCTGCCTTCAAACTTCAAATTCTCAATCACTTCCTCCCTGTCTGTCAGGATTATAGCTAGGATAGTCTCTTCCCTACTTACTTTTTCCACCTTCTTCAATAAGAAGTTGTCCAATACATTCCAGGAGCATGCTGGATAATCATTGCCCTTCTGTATTATCTTTCTTTGATATCAGCTTATCTAAAAGCAATACATTTACTCACCAAAGATCTAAAATAATCCTGTTGCTATACTAGATCCTTCTAATGTCCTGTAAGTGGCATCTGCTTGTTTGGTTTATAAGGACTGTATGATAAAACCTGAGGTTCTTACTTAGTTTCTACTCCTCTTTACTCAGGCAAACCGCCACTGACTTGAGTAAAAGTTTGGTCTGAATGAAGACAAAATAAAATTCTAATTCTTGTCGCTCGATTGAAAATCTAGAGTAATTTTAGTGGCTTCAGTTTGTTTTTGCCTGGCACCTCATGTAGTATAGCCTGGGGACAAAGTGCCACTAAATCAGAAAGAAAGGGTTTAAATCTACTTAGCACAGGTGTAAATGGTCACACGAGGTGCAGGGTGACAAGAACTGGACCCATTGGCTATGTCTACACCTAAAAGCTTAGTTTGGACTTGCTTAGTCCGAACTAAGTAAACTAAGGAGTTTGAAGTTATTTAGTTCGAACTAGCATGACTATGCCATGTTAGTTTGAACTAAATTTTGAAATAAGTTTGAACTAAGCAGTTAGTTCAGACTAACCAGATGAACTAACTGGTTCAAACTAAGTTTTGCTTAGTTCCAGCTAAAAGATTTTTTAGTACAAACTAAGCAAAGCCTAGTGTAGACAGGGAGCAAATTAGTTTGAATTAAGGCTCCTTAATTCAAACTAATTTGCTAGTGTAAACATAGCAATTCAGTCCATTGGACTTACATACACTGGTAGAACCAAAGGAAAATATGGTCCAAAGTGACAGCTTCAGACTTTGGCTCATAAGTCACATGAAAAGTTCTAATCCTTTATTCTGAGGACACAAGGCTGCTCTAAGATTAGGTCCCTGTAATTCTGGCTATTTAAAATATTTATTTTAAAATATAATGGAAAAACTGCTTTGAGCGTCAGGAACGTCCCTGGCCCAGAAAAAGACCTGGGGCTCGGGCACCAGGATTCGGGGCTCGCACGCTTTAAGTGCACAACTGGCACGGGAGACCTGGGGCTCTGGCACCGGGAGTCAGGGCTCAAGTCCCATAAGCCCGGCGCCAGCAACACCCTTGCTGAAAATTATTTTTACATTTGAATGTTGCCATGGTCAGCTCATTTGCTGTAATGAATTCCATTTTGGGACATCTCATTGCATAGCACTTCCTGTTCCCACTCCACACATACAGATACCGATTCAGATTTGTAATATCCCTTGTACTAATGCAGAAGTTCAGAACAGTCTAATCACAGATCTACATTAACCAGCTATGGAGAAGGAAATATAGTAAAATTTGGATCTGGGTCTGGATTTTGAACATGCTTATTTCACAGCTTGAAGGGGGTGGCAGGGGAGGACTCTGAGCAAATCTGGGATATTGTTTCAGGCCCAGTTCTAATCCTTCTATTGTTTTTTCTCTTACGAAGTGGTGCCAGGAAAACATAAGGGGCCTCTTTCATACAGGGCAAATCTCCAACAAGAGTGTGAGGGGTGCAGCTCTGAAAACTGTTATTAATATTTGAATTACACTAATGCTTAGAGGCCCCCATCATGGCTGGAACCCTACCGTGCTAGATCTGTACATACAGTCAGTCAGCAAGGGCACTGCTCTTCTACTGCCTTACTCCGAAAGGGTATGTCCACACGTCTCTTTTATTTCAAAATAACACCGGTTATTTCGAAATAAAAAAGATTAGGTCCACACGATGTTTTCTTATTTCAAAATGACGGGCTCTGTCATTTCAAAGTAAGAACCGTCATTTCAAAACAGCTTAAACCTCATTCATTTCAAAACGGCTGTTATTTTGAAATGGTTATTTCGAAATAAGGCCGTTTGGACATGTTGTTTCGAAACAACACCATTGTTTTGAAATAACTGTTTCGAAACAACATGTCCAAACGGCCTTGTTTTGAAATAACCATTTCGAAACAACAGCCGTTTCGATAGCAGGCTTTCCCTTAATTCAAATTCACTTATTTCGAAATAACAATGTATGTGTAGACATAGCCAAAGTCTAAAAAGGTGTTACTTGCTGTACTCTGCAGGGTGTATCTCCAGATCATGTTTCTTTGTCTACAGGACACTAAACATAAGAAAGTACCATGATCCACTAAAATATAAAGGAATATCTTCAACCTGTTTAGCCCCAAATGACTTCTAGCCTTACTATGGACAGTATATTGGGTCACTAGTCTGAACCTAAGTTAAGAGTTCTTTATCTCTTATCAGGCCCCTGAACCATCCGTTTTCTCATTCATGATGTATGTGCTCAACAAGGTACCAGGAATTTGTGTTCAGCAGGTACAGCAGCTACATGCTCTGCTGGGCTGCATTACCTTTTCCAGCAGCTCCCACTTATATTCTGTATGTCCACGGAAAACTGTCTGGAACTCAATAGGAAGGAATAGCTTCCACTTTTTAGCCGGACAGCCTCTTGAAAACCCCTTCATGAAATCCTTAAATGGTTTCCTTACCGATTCATTGAACACGTAATTCACATATGCATCAACATATTCTTTTCTGAAAAGATATCAATTAAATGCTTTTGACTTCCTGCTTGTAGTGAAACAGTATGAGAGGAAACTTTAATTAGGGGAAACCCACCATAATTCATTTCTGAATGTGGTCTTAATCCCACATATGTAAGAAATTTTTTGCACATGAGTAGCCATCTCACTGAGTTCAAGAGGACCACTTATGTATATAAATAAACAGAAATAACCACTACAAATGTCTATCAATAAAGTCACTAACATGAATGTATTTTCTGTGCTATTTTTATGCTAGTAGTAGCTAAGGGCCCCAGAGTAAGATATGGTAGGTATTCTGTGTTTTGTACCATATAGACATTTATGAACACAAATCCCATTCCCTGGTTCATATTTTGCTCTGTTTTACACAGGCAGAAATCCAGAGTAACACCCCCTGAAGACAATAGAAGTATTCTGGATTTACACAGGTTTAAATAATTGATTCTTTTCTTTATTTTTGATAGGAACAATTCACTGGAATTGTAGTACTATACCATCAACTCATTTTAAATATAGGACTTCTTAAATTGTGCTTTCAGATTCCACAATCTTAATCCCATTTAGAAACATTAGATCCTCTATTCAAGTCTGATCTTCTGCATAAAATAGGCCAAAGACTATCTTCCAGTTACCCTATATTGAGGATATTCTTGATCCACTGTAAGTTTAATGAATTTTTACTTCCAAATATCTTTCTGTCCTGCATAACAAACACTTGGCTCATAAGGTTTAAAACCATAACATATATGTCTGTACCTCTTCCAAGACAGAAACAAATACACTAACTGGTTAAAGAAAAGTGTGTGCTTATGTAGAAAAAGGTTCAAGAGAAACTTACCTGTTATGCTTTGTGATTGGAATATCTGCACCTTTTTCTTTAAGTTCAATGGAAACTATGGATCCTCCTTCTTCTTTCATTATCTACATCAAAGGCAAGTTAAAAACTGAACACTGGTTTACACATGCAATCCTTACTCTTTACACAGGGTGAGATGCTACAAACACAAAACTGAGGACTTCGCTTATATGATCAGTTGTGTTGATTTCAATGGGACTACTCATGAATCAAGTTATTCTATGTGTAAGTGTTTGCAGACCTTTAAGTAGGAATGATAATGGCTTACTGTAAAATCCATCATCATGTTCTCAAGGACGTCATCATACTTTTCATCCAAGATTTCTTGAAGACTTCTAACAGAGACAAACAAAGTGGAAATAGACTCTAAATAATTTTCTTAGTTCAAGTTAGAAAAATATTTCCTAATTCCATACATATAAAGCAGAGTTATATTATGGCTTATACTCTATCTAGCACTGTTAATTCCAAATGGCCCTCATTTGATCACATCTGGTCTACAAACTTAAGGCCTGCTCCTCTAAAAGAGTTCCATGGGGTTTGAGCCTCCCTGACTTCAAAGGGACTCCCTGTAGATGTATGGGTCAGCCTGCACCCAGCTCATTGTAGGGCTGGAACCTCAGACTCCAATTCTACAAACAGTTACATATGAGACTAGTTTTACACATATGAATAATCCCACTGTTGGCTAGTCACAGGAGTAAGTGGGTGCAGAATCAAAGCGTGAGACTGCTGCTCACTTTGTAAAAAGAATTCCATCATGAACCAGTGGGATGGTACATACAAACTATTTCATAGTACATAGCAGCACCACACACCGCAGTTTAAGACAGGAAAGAATTAAGGAATTGTTGCTAATTTGGTTCCTTGAGGTAATTCATGGATTTTTAAAAAATGTGTGTGTGAAGCACCTGTTTGCCACAGTAATAAGTGCTATGCAAGTTTAGTGAAACAAGTAGTAAAACATCAGGGTCAGGAAGTTGGGTAAGTAGAATTCATTTTACCAAGCTGAAACTTGTCCAAGAAACCAAAGTTAACAGACATGCTCTTACAAAATAAACTGCCATGCAATCCTTGTGATCCTGGTCTCTTACTTCTCAGCCAGAACTAGCACCACAGGATCTCTTTTTTTATTTCCTACCATTCTGTAAGTTCCCCCATCTTCAAAGTGTCTGATGAAGTGGGATTTTCTCCCACAAAACCTCATTCAAAAATAAATTTGTTAGTATTTAAGTGCCATGGGACTCCTTGTTTGTTTGTTTTACTGAACTAGACTAACACACCTACCCCTTTGGATCTTCACAGGATCTCTATATATCATGATAGGACATCAGTTCAAGACTGAGTCAAGGAAAAAGCTATCTACTGACTAACTACCACCATTTCCTGCAGTACATATCTGAGATTTCTTTTTCAAAATTTAACCCAGCCAAAGCCTAGTTTCTCAGATCTGACATAATCACAGCACAGGGAAGTCGAATACTGCTCCTATACTAACATTGGCTAAAACAGAATCAACAGCAAAATCTGATAACCCACCCAATCAGGAGACCACTGGATGACATGCATCTTTCTTTTTCAGTCAGGTCTATGTTATACCCGACAATATTCTTAACCTAACCATTCGCAGCAGTGCAGTTAAACCCTCCCATGCCCACTTAGGGTGAAATCCTAAAGATAACAGGAGTTCTAGCATTGACTTCAGTGGGCCAAGGTTTCACCCATAGAGTACATCTACTAAAGGAATGACTGCAGCATATGTAGTCCTACCTGAGCTAGCTGTAAGCTAGTTATCGAACATGTCAACAGCTGTGAAGTCACACCTGCATGAACTACAGCCTGAGCTATACTAGCTCACCGAGGACTCTGAGTACTCACTCAACCAGTTAACCCAGGCTGCCCTAGCTGAACTGCTACTGGTGCTCGCAGTAACTCCATGAAAGCTAGTTCAGGTATCTCACCTGTACTGCAATTCACTTGCAGTGCAGATGTACCCTATGGCTGTGTTCACACACAGGCATTATTTCGATACAAGTTGTATCGAAATAATGCCTTATTTTGAAATAACTTAATTTGAATTAACAGTTTGTTAATTCGAATTAAGGAAGAAAGCTCAAAGCAAAATAGCAGTTTCAGGCAACAGTTATTTCGAAACAAGTCACTGTTGTTTCAAAACAACATGTTCGGAGAGCATTGTTTCGAAACAATCGTTTTGAAACAACATTGTTTCGTCCCCACATGGGGTTTAAGTTGTTTTGAAACAATGCTGTTGTTTCGAAACAACGGGTGCTGTTGTTTTGAAACAACCGTGCATTGTGTGAACAGGGTATTTCTTATTTCGAATCAACCTCTGTTGTTTCGAAATAAGAGTGCTGTGTGAACACAGCCTATGTGTCTCACCTGGAGCACAACTATGTCCTAAACTGTCATATCAAAAGCAGTATGGCATTAGAGATTCATTGAAGGCAAGTACTTGAACAACTGCATTTCGCTCTGTGTTTAGTGTTTTTTTAGCCACACCAAAAAGTAGGAGACATTTCCCAATGTTTATTTCATGGCAAAAAATTTTGGAAATCATTTTCTCATACCTCCCTTCTCTAGGAGACAGCTCTTTAAAATCTTCTAGAGTGGGTGGAATATCCAGCAACTTTTTGTACAGAGCAAGAGGGAAAGGAAAGGGAGCGATCTTCATGTTATACAGGGCCAAACCAAACAGAGTGCCGATCAGGAAAAAGACGTCTTTGTTTCCTGGTACCTAGTTTGTGTGTTTAAAAAACAAAAGAAACAACCAAAAATTGCTTATTACTGACTTTTATTATTATAATAGGGAGGGGTTGTGGAGTGAGGCAGGGGACTGTGAATCTGGATCTGTGAATTGTATTCAGGATTCTACCACTCAGTTCACACTCTCCTATAGCTATGTCTAACCTGCAGCGGCGAGCTTTGAGTGTGGTGCATGTAGACATCTGTGAGCTGGCTACATCAAAGGTCATTTCAGTAACAGCAGCAGTGAGACTGCTGCAGCAAAGATGACACTCACTCAAGTACATCGCCAGGGTCCCGGGCAGCCAGCGCTACTCCATGCCACTGCAACTGTTGTTACTCTAGCCGAGTTTCAAAAGTAACTAAGGTGTATCTACGTGTCCTGTAATCACACCCCCTTATTGCAGTCAATGTATTCTGTGTTTAAACAGACAAGTAACTGGATGTATACAAAATCCTGCATGTGGTGTTTTGGACTACCTAGGGTCATTGGGGTTGTCATAGTGATAAATGGGAGAGTCGTTTAGGTGCTAGGAAAACCGGTCTGTCTCCTCTCTCTCTCTCAGTTCTCTTTCAATAAAGACTTCTTATACAGTTCTGAATATGCTGTCCTCCTTACTGGATTATAATTTCCCTTAAAACTCTACACTGTATATGTTAGTTAAAGGAGCAATCATTTCTGAAGACCAAAATCTAAACTGAAAACTCCTTTAACTGAGAATTTGATTGTTGGTGGGACTCCAGGATTTCCTCTAAGAGAAGGTGAGCTTGCCCAATGGAATCCAACCAAAACCATTTCTCAGTCTGTTTCTCATATAACCCAGCTGGGGATGCAACTCATAAAAACTTGAAGGAAGGCCACAGTTATATAGGGAAATATGAGCTAGAAGAGTTGTTTTTTTGTTTGTTTAATGGTGAGGTTAAAAAATTATTATCTTAACACTCACCTGGGTGGGGAACCAAATCAGCTTTGAGTCCTCGAACCATCTGAATATTTTTGCTTCTGGATGACACAGTTTCCTTGTAATGCTAGTGAAGAACTCCTGGCACAACCCTCCTTGATCAAAACCGTCTTCTCCAAAAAACTGCACCTGAATAGTCCCCAAGAGACCCCAACATAATCACTGGTCTTATGTCTGTATTGAAATGATCACTTGCACCACTCCTTCCCAACACACAGTTACTTGGGTTGTGAATCTGCAGTGAGCTTGATGCAGGCTCAAGAGACTGTCAGTGTATGTGAGCTTGGAGGATAGCAGCCCTCATTTGAAGAGGTGGCCATAACAAAATGAACACCCACAATTACAGCGGCTCTTCATAATGAATGCTGACCCACTCACTGTGTTTACCCTTGAATGACAATCATCTGTTATAATGGACAGGATGCTGGAGATGGAAGTAAAAGGTGTGATAGTACAGTGTTGTCAACTGTAATTGTTTTATTGTGAGCCTTGTGATAGTTGGTATTTTTCTGAAATCTCCAGCTCCTGGAGTGATATGGATATATGAGAATCTCCTCTTGCAATTTTGGAAAAAGCGTCTAGCCTTTGTAGTTGCAGAAGCAAGCTTGGAAACACAAATGCAGGCTCAAACCATGAAATAAATTTTCAAAAAAAGGAAAAAAACCTCCCAGATGTGTTTAAAGCAAGTTTTGTCATTTTGGGGGCCTGACTCATGATTTCTGAATGCTTGATACAATAATCTGAGAAATCAGATTAGCTCTTTATCCTTGTTTCCAATTCTTCCCCACCCAGTTTTCACAGGTTACTTTACATCACCACTATATTGTATTTTTAAAAGAACATTTTTTTTTGTTCTTAGTGCAGTTGAAAGATGCCAGACAGCTGTTGACATCCAGTGTAAGAACTATAAGCTGCAACTGAGTGTTAGTAACAGTCTATATGTGAGGTGAAATCCTGGCGCTACAAAAATTAGTGACTGTGATGCTGTCTGGGTTTGGGGGATTGTTAATGAGTATCTTCCATATTAATATTTCATATTTGCATTAATCCATATGTAAAATGCCTTTTTTGGTACCAATAGAAAGGGTAGAGTCTGCTAGAAATGATTCTGTGTTATGTGTAGGTGTCATACCTGTATTAGAAGTTAGAAATATGTTTGTTCTATTTGTGTTCCAAGTTATTTGATTCTGGGACACTCCCAGAATGGATGCCTGTAACCATTCCATTGTCTCCTTAATGACCCATTGGGGAAGCTCCCAGGTATTGTGGCCCCAGGAAGGAACTTGTTGAGCCATCAAGACTTGCCCATGTGACCCAACTCCGTTTTGATTGCAAAGACTCTGCACAGCATGAGGCAGGCTAGAGGTGATAAAAGGCTGCAGCCCCAACACCATTTTGTCTCCAGTCTGCAACCAACATCTGTCTCTGGAACTGTTCCTCTGTGATTGAACAAAGGACTGAGACCCACCCAGGTGCTGGGCGTCCAACAAAGGAATTGGACTAAACCTGCAAACTCCAGATTTTTCAAGGATTTGCTTCATATGGATGCTAAATCATTTGCATGTATGCGATTCATTTTGACCCTTTAACATCTCTCATTTTGTTTCATTTCTTTTTATATTAAACCTTTAGAATAGAATAAAATCATAGGGTTGGAAGGGACCTCATGAGATCATCAAGTCCAGCTCCCTGGGGCTTGAAGCCAGGACCATCTGCATATTAAGCAGAGGTGCTAGCCACTATGCTATTTGCAGGGCTTTTTTTAGTTGTGGGTACTAAAAGATTGGCTGGCAGCATGGTATTTTGGGTAAGAGCAAAGCCTATATTGTTCTGGGTGATGTGGCTGATCTTTTGGGGTCAGAACCACCTATTTCTTTAAGCGACCCAGTGGCTAGGTGGAGACTGGAGGAGCTGATGTGCAATAAAGGGGACTGTTTCTATTTTGTTACACTTCATGATGACCAGTGTAGGGAATCAGAAGCATGTTTTCTTACTGACTGGGAGACTGGTTTGAGTACCACCCATCAGTGATTTGAGGGTTTGGCCCCTGGTTTTACAGTTTGCCCTGATATTTGCACATTCAGGAGGTTACCCCAGGAAGCCTGGGTCACAAGCACACCTACTGACTTCAGTGGGGACAGGATTTCATTCCTAGGATCTGCATGACACTGGTTTGCAACCAGCGAAATAATTAACATTAGAGCAAACTGAGTGCCTTTGTAATGTTCTACACCCCCTTTGCCCTGATGTAAATGGCTACACAAGGGGCCAATTTGTACAGTGGCCTTGTGCACTACATGTTCTGTGTGCATAAGCAGGAGACTGCTATTTCCAGTGTTGTCTTCCTAGGTTGCTCAGTGGGAGATGAGAAAGGGAAAAAGACAATGGTGCCTCAAGAACACTAAATTAACTTAAAGGAAACACTACTGGTAGTTTTATAACATTGGAAAGCTTCAGAAGGGTAGCCATGTTAGTCTATTTCAGCAAAACAAACAAGGAGTCCTGTGGCACTTCTGAAGACTAACAAATTGGTCTGAACCTTGATCTTGAGCCATATTTTATAAATGGCATAGCACCATCTAGCAGAAATCAGTTTGTACTACCTCATTTTAACTCCATAAATTAAAAGGTAGCCATATCTGCATTTAAGAAAACCTGAGCTTTGTTATGATACAGACCTGTGGGATTTTTGAAGAAAGAAAATAAAAGAAAGGTGCCAGTATTCATATCTGGATAGCAAATTTGAAAAATGCCTCTCCCACCCCTTTTCTTCCAGCAGCACCCTCCTTTTCTCTACTGACCTTGCCTCGCCTCCAGTTGGACAGTAGGGCTGGCAAAAAAGATGCCAGTGCTCCATATCCTTGTGTACTGATACAGACAATACCATTAACATATAATTATATTAATTTACTCTGTTCTATCATGCTTGAGTGGGGTCTTAAATAACTCTGCACTCCCAAAATGTGAATTATTGTATAAAACCTGTAATTCCTTCTTGCGATTTTGGCGACAATAATAAATCAAATGAGCTTTTGTTTCATGGTTTCTGATAATCTCAGAACCACTGGATAGAATTATTTATCCAGCTAGGAGTTGCCTGAAAAGTCATGCATGACTGTTGTGTAAATAAATTTTGTACTATGTAATTTAAAATGTGTGTTAAATATTCTTACAAAAAAAGCTGTAGCACGTATAGTAGTCGTAGACCCCAACTTGTAAAAAGGGAAGGATTCAAAAGGAAATGGTCTTCACAAATGTTTAATAAATCTGGGCTCTTACATCCATTAATATGTATGCTTTCATTCCTAATTCAGTGCATCTTTCTCTATCTCAATTCTTCTGCTATGCGCGTGCTTTCTTTGGAGCGCTCTTTCACTCTATTCTCTTGTGCATTTCTCTACTCCTCCAGTATAGTTCTCTACTGTCAACCTCTCCCAAATGTCCCACATTCCTCACGCTTTTCCACTTCACCTCCCAGTTGTGTGTTGTTGCTCCATCCCTGCTGTACTACAGCAGTAGTAAAGAGCATTTACAAAAGCCAATAAGGGTTGACCACATTGGAAAGCAACTGTGGCTTCTAGGTGTCCTCGAGTTACCTTCTTATACTGTTACTGAAAGATTTGGCAGAGTGCCCTCTTCTGGTGGGGCAGTTCTGTAACACTGACCCAGCAAAACAAGTGCTCATCTGGGGTATCTGCTGACCCACTCAATCTGGGATGTTTAGATCTTTTCTGTATATCAGCTGAGTCACTTGCCAAAAATTTAATACGTTTTGTTCTCATTTTGATGCTGAATTGCATTAGGCACTATGTACTTTAATTTTCTTTCTTTCTTCTAAATTGTGTTTAAAAGGCTCTAGATTCTCTTTTCTAGTTTCCCAGTGGAACTATTTTTTTCCGAGCAAGTTATAAAGCAGGCATGGCCAAACTGTGGCTTGGGAGCCACATGTGGCTCTTGAATGAAAAAGTGTGGCTCATGGAAGAATGTCAGCAAATCAGTTTAGTAGGTAAAAGTATATGGCTATATGCCTCAGTGCGGTTCTTGAAAGTTTAATAATCAACTTGTGTGGCTGTTGAGTTCCATAAGTTTGGCCACCCCTGTTATAAAGCCTAGAAAACAAAGGCTCAGAGCAGTCAAGCTGTAATGTGTTGAGCAAGTGAAGTTTCAGAAAGAATTCCAGTGTCCCACTGTAATCACCTCAACCAATTTCTTCCCCATCACAATGACATGAAAAATAAAAATAGACTAAAAATTACCCCAAATCTAGGAAGTATCCTTAAATCGGGGGGGGGGGGGGGTGGGGAGGTAATAAGGTATATATCTGGGGATGGTTAAGCAACTTTTCTTACAGGCACACACAGTTTCCTGTACTGTCAGCTTCTAGATAATGGATGAACAGCTAAGAAAAGGGCTTAGAATGAAATTAAATAACTACACTTCATTGATCCATGTAGCTATTAAAAGCAGAGTCCTGTGGCACCTTAAAGACTAACAGATTTCTTTGGGCATAAGTTTTCATGGACTCCAACCTGCCTGGAGAAATCTGTTACTCTCAGGTGACATAGGACTCCTCTTGTTTTTACTGTACAATGGACTAACACAACCTTCCCATTAGAAATTTCCACCACGTATCTATTGGGGTCCTTATGTAGTGCCTCCCCCTAATATCTGAGAAGTTCCAAAGGGGCAGCTGTTTTAGTCTAGTAAAGAAAAAAAACCCTAACATTTATTTATTTATTGTATTTTTCTCCCATCAAAGCTCGTGCAATAAATAAACCTGTTAGTCTTTAAATGCCACAAGACTCCTTGCTTTTTTTGCTAATATCTGAGAGGATTTGAAAAAATGGAAACAACAGGCTCAGCTAACAACAGTTTCTTCCCTCTCCCCTGTAAGAAGCAGCTTAATCAGCTGCGGGGGTGAGTGTGCTTGTGTTTTCAGTGACTAGACTGGCGTTGGCTGGAAGCAAAAACCAGTTGCTATAAATGAACTAACAGTGGCTGGAACCGAGGCAATTCAAGCAAGGCAGGAGGACTGGCTGCTGCAGCTGACATGAAAACGCCTCGTTTGCTGACCACTAGGAACCGATATGCAAGCACTCAATTGCACAGGGACTCTTCCCTCCCAAAGCACAGGAAGGAAGTGGTTTCAGAGAAAGCAGCTCAGGAGGAGCAGTGAGTCAGCTCAGCAGCAGGCCCGCCCAGCTGTGACTGAGAAGGAAGATGCAAGGCAATGCGAGCAGAGCACTAGCATCCCTGCTGCAGCGGTGCAGGCAGCCCCAGGCTTCCCCAGCTGTTGCTAACAGCTGGTTCCAGGCTGCAGCCGTGAGACTTTGCTCGGACAGGCAGGGCCAGGAGCAGCCCAAGGCCTTTGATACCACTCTGCTGGAGTTCCTGGTCTGTCCTCTGTCAAAGAAACCACTGAGGTGAGGCCAGCCTGCTTCCCCCTTTCTCGGGGTCAGAGATCCTAAAGCCAGAAGGGACCTTTGTGTAGGGCCACCACATCCCAAAGCCTGGAAAGGAGGACGTTGGAGGACACAGAGAGAAAATGTAGTATTAATGTAATCTTTTTCTATTTTTAGGGGGGCCCTGGAACGCTTTGCCCTAAAAAGAAGGTGTTTCCAGGTGTTCCAGCATACTTTAATGCCTGTTAGTAAAAGCCAAACACAAGCATGTATTTTAAACTCTCTGCCAGACAGAGAACATGAAGGTAAAAAGGAGGACATGAAAATAAAAGGAGGACATTTCCTCCTTTTGCCTGACAACTGGTAACCCTAACCAGGGACAGCTCTTGTATGAAGCTGATTTCAAAGCATGAATGAAATTTCACTGTCTGACTGAAAGACGTAAGAGACTTTTTTTTAATCATGCAAGAGGTGTGTCTTAAAGTTAATTCAGAGGAGAACGTATTCTGTCCAATGAATAGATCTTGGCAGGCTGCTCGCTTCCATTTTTCTGCAGTTGTTCATTAACTAAACTGTATATTTGCTCAAGGCAGGAAGCTAGTTAAAATGGAAGGTTGTTGTGAAACACTCTCTGTCTTCATTTTTACCAGTTTGCTTCCAGGAGCATACTAGTTAGAATTAATTAAAACATAGCAAAGGTGAGACAGAATGTAACCTCTATGTTTCTTGACTAAAATACATACTGTCTGTGGAAGCTACAGTTTGCCATAATTTATTTTTAAACCTTCTCCACCACAGACACACCCCTGGGCACAAAGTGCCACCTGAATAGTCTTAAGTACGTAATTGTGAAGAAAAATGGCATTGAATGGAATTTTCGACACAAAATCTTAGTTCCCTATCTTTGTGTGAGGTGCTGAAGGGGTTAAGGAAGGCTTTTATTTTCATGGATAACCCAAAACATGCCTTCATCCTAAGTAAAAGGAACAAGGAGACCTGTGGTACTTAAAGACTAATATATTTTCATTGCATGAGCTTTCATGGGAGAAAAACCATCTTCAAAGCATCTGACAAAGTGGGGTTTTCTCCCACGAAAGCTCATGCAATAAATATTTCTTAGTCTTTATGTGCCACAGGACTCCTTGTTTGTTTTACTGAACTAGACTAACACTGCTACCCCTTTAGATCTTGGCTTCATTCTAAATAGTATCTTTATTTGAAGGCGTGATTTCCTCTTTGAAAATGTATTCTGGTTGCCTTCTAGTAGGCTAAGTCTAATAGTTCCTTATTTTCTAGCTATGTGCTGCTTTGGAAATACGTCAGTCCTGTTCTCCCCCTTGCTACCAGCACTAAAAATAATAGTTAAAAAAACCTAGCCTACTGATTTTTATAAACAAGAATTCCCCAAAACTCAGATCTTTGCATATCTACTGATTAATTTTTTTTTTCAAATGATTTGATCAGGTATGAAGAATCCACCAATGAACTAATTAATGAGGAGCTGGGCATCGCGTATCCAGTCATTGATGGCATTCCAAACATGATCCCTCAAGCGGCAAGGATGATTCACAGAAAAGCCCAGGATGAGGAATCAAAGCACACCTAGATAGCTATTATCATTACAAACAAAACCTGAAGACTAACTTATTTCAATTTAAGAGGAACAAAAATGTTCCTGTCACTGCCTACACTAACTGTACTTGTTCCCTTGTTGTCCTTAGCTGGTCTTTTTTACTCAGCCACTGTAGATGAAAACTTCCCTGCAGGCTGCACCAGCACAGCCAGCTTGTGTTTCTACAGTCTACTGCTTCCTCTTACCATACCAGTTTATGTGTTCTTTCACCTTTGGACCTGGATGGGTATTAAGCTTTTTAGACATAACTAATAAGGCAGAAGCTTGGAGGACACTGCAGAAGTAGACTTGCCAACCTTGTCGCTGCTGTGAGGGAGTGGTGTCTCTTCACCTCCCCAGACCCTACAGTTATATATAGTCTCCTACTCCAGGCTGGCAACAATGGTGATCATTATTATTCTCCCACTGCCATCAGAAAATGTAACTTTGTGCACAAGCCTTGATGTACAATGGCTCCCATTACTACTGAGAGAGAGAAATAGCATTTTCTCTTGTTCCTCCTCCATATTGGTGTGTTGTAAGACTCCACTACGAGCATGTTGAAGGTGTTGTGTCATTTTGCGTAGAACAGATTTTGTGCACTGAGTAGCTGCAATTGCCTATTTTACATAGGTTATGGTGAGTTTAACTAAGGCTCTTTTAAAGAGCAACATTATCATTCTGTAGTAGATGTGATGGTGTTCCCTGACGTCTGCAGTGGAATGCAACTGTCATACTGTGCTGTGGAAGTAAAATATACATAAATCAAACTTCTGTTCATATGGGCTTTGCTGACCCTACTCAAGGAGCTCTTCAGTTACTGCTAAAATGCAGCCTTGTTTTAGGGGCATCCATTTATGCATTGTAACTGTACAGGTTTTATGTTAGAGGGGGAAGTGAGAACTAACTTCTCTAATTGAAATTATAAGGGGAATAATGTCAGGGGACTTGTCATTCCTGAAATAGGAATTATTACCACAATAGTAGAGCTCATGGGACAATAGCCAGGGATGCTGGTGGACCCTGAGCCAACTGGCAGTGGTTCTCTGCCAACAAGGGATAGTAAAAATGTGACATACTGTTGTCTTTGCCAGCTCAATGCTGTCATCAGAAATGCAGTCATAGGGAAGCAGAACAGGTCCAAGAATTTGATCCATTAAAGTTTATCATTAGGTGACTCATCGCAATGAATGCGAAACTAAGTCTTAGTCACATGGTGGGGTAACGTGTGCTAAGAGGGAGAAGGTAGGGTACTCTAAAGCACAGGGACCTGTTGCACAAGAATTTGTGTGGGTGCAGTTCAACAGAATTCTGTTTGAAACCATCAGGTAAAAGTGCTCTGGGGAACTTTCAATAATCAAAAGCAGGATTCACAGGGAGAATTAATGCACAACGTGTTTGTGCTGTTTAGAGATCACGTCCCTATAGAGTGCATTACCCCACAATATAGACATCCCTTAATCAACCAGTGCCACTCAACTTAACTTAAATAGGCGCTCCTAGGCTAGCTTTGTTATTAGGTGGCAGAATGGTGGGTAGTAAGACAGCTGCCTTTACACAAATTAGACTATGCATATGCAAATTGTCCTCCTGCATACCATTGCCACCATGATATAAAATATGAGAGGGTAAGGTAAAAGAGCAGAAGACTGCAGTAACTTCTTAGGGCAATTCTAAACTAGAAGCACTACAGCAGCATAACAGATGTGCTCTTCTGTTGACTTAATTGCTCCACCTCAATGTGAGGTGGCAGTTGTGGCCTGCTGACTGTGGTGTGGACAGTGCTTAAGTCACTGCAACTTGAATTGCCTGGAGATGTCTTTTTCACACCCTGAGCTACATTAGTTAGTTTGACTCATGCAGTAGTGTAGATTTGCCCTTAGGCTGGAAATGTGCTTCCCTGTACAGTTCAGTAACAAATCTATGTTAAAAGTGACATCTGTATGTTGGATACCTAGCTGAGTAGTGAGATTTATGTACATTCCTGTAAAAAGTTTGTCTGATTCTGACTGGTCACATACGTGGGAACTGGCTATCATTGGATATCTCTTCTAATGGAGTAGGAGGAGCTATTTCTTGAGTTTGCATTCGGATAGACTCAATGATCTGTGAGTCTTACCTATAACTACAGTGGCCTTCAGTAAGAGAGAGCCATTTGTACAACTTCACAATGATACAGCAATAAGTCAAAGAATACAAATCTACCATATTCATGCTCTGCTATCCTCCTTATCCATCGAGTCTAACTCTGGGAATCAGGCAGCATTTATCCCATTCTCCCAGAGTTTGGATTTAATTGGTTGATGGTTTACGTACATGAATTATGGAAACAGAAACCAGCCTAAAGGTAAATATTCTTAAATGATTATGTTTTCTGAGAAATCAGAAGCACAGTAGTAAGATGCTCTATGGAAAAGCAACTACTTATAATCTAGACAGGCAAATAGTAGTTTTGATGTATCACTGTAAGAAAGCAAAGCTATAGGCAGGGCGCTCAATGCAGGAAGGGGCAGCATGACTGTTAACGTTAACATTGCTGTGATTGATGCAGCGTTGCCTCCAAAGAGAACCATTCACGGTCTGGCAGGAAAGGAGGACCATGAGCAAAACCAGATAAGAGGTGTTGCATTTGCTGTGTTTAGTGGCAGGGATATGATAACCAGAGCACTCCAAAGGGTTGTGCTCATAATGTGAGTTTGGAAAATGAGCCCATTGGGCTCCCCTGATCATGTAGTGAGATTTATGCGGATCCTGATCCTGTGTCCATGCAGAGCTCTAGTAAAGTCCACGATCCAGATTTGCTGCAAGGCCAGAGCCATAGTAACTCATACACCTAATCGTTTTTCAGCACAGTTGGTGTTAGACCAACAGAAATGGCACCTGAAGCCTCGTTTTTACCACATGACTGGACAGCAGAGGCAGCACCAATGCAATCATCTCCCACCCTACCACTGGTGCATGGTATCTGTTGTGTGACAGAGACCATCTCCAGTAAGGAAAGCAGCAGTTAATCTCTGTAGTCAAGTCAGTTGTACGGACATACTTGCAGGGCCACCACTTTCACATACAGCAGACTATGCAGTGACCACAAGAACTGACCAAACAGTGAACAACTTGGTTGCCCATACCACTTCCTTTAGCCAGCCATTCCTCCACCCAGCGCTATTTCATAACAAATCAAACCACCTGCCTTTCCCTAGTTATTTCTGTTACGTATTTGCATTAATTGCCAAGTGTTTCAAGAACATCTTGCTCTCAAGATTTAACTCTAGCCCACCTGGAATATGCTTTGAAGTAACTTCCATGATACATTTGCACCCTTCATTTTTAAGTGGGTCTTAATAGGCCTGCAGAATGCTGATAAGATCTCTTAGTTGGTTATTGGTGGTATTAAAAGGCAGAAATACTCCAGAGCCATATTTCCAGAGCTAACAAAATAATCAGGCTTGATTTCTTACTGTCAAGAATTTCTCAAATCTCTCAGGCAGAGCGTTCCTTAAATGCTGCCATGTGTCATCCACGAGGTGTTCTCTTCTGATAGTTATATGCCAATTTAACATCAATGGAAGGTTTTGCTACAGAACAAAACAGACAATGTGTTACAAGTTTTATATTCATGTGGTTTTTAAAGAGTTAAAAGAACCCATTGATTTTTGGCAATACCTACATTGTATATGCTGCACAGATTGTAGCGGTCTATCTCAAAAATCTTAATCTTAACTTGCATGTCAAAGATGCAAGGGTATGCAGTCAGTTTCCACAAAGCCTTCTGTAATGACAAGAAAATTTCATTTTCAATGAAGAAAATGTGTTTTAAAATGTCACTGACTCTAGTGTTTAGGGGTCACTGTCATAAAGATAACTGGATTGTCAATTCTTCCTCTGCCTAATCTCATAGCCATGTAATGTACATTAAGGCCCTATTTTAAAAAGGCATGTTCAAAGGTCCAGCTAGTCCAATAGCCTGTCTTCTGATAATGGCCAATGCCAGACTTTTCAGAGGGAATTAACAGAACAGGCAACCATCAAGCGCCCCATCCCATCATCCACTCCTGGCTTCTGGCAGATAGAGATTTACAACACACACACACAGCATGAGGTTGCATCCCTGACCATCTTGGCTAATAGCCATTGATGGACTTGCTGTCAATGAACTTACCTAATTCTTCTTTGAACCCAATTATACTTTTGGTCTCCACAGCATCCTCTAGTAACAGGTTCCACAATTTGACTGTTCACTGTGTGAAGCAGTACTTCCTTTTAATTGTTTGAAACTGGCTCCCTATTAATTGGGTGATGCCTGGTTTCTGTGTTATGTGGAAGGGAAAACAACACTTCCTTATTCACTTTCTCCACACAATTCATGATTTTATAGACCTCTATGTAATGGTCTCTTTTCCAAACTGAAAAGTCCCAGTCTTTCTAATGTCTCCTCCTAATCATTTTTGTTGCGCTTGTCTGTATCTTTTCTAGTTCCAGTACATCTCTTCAGATACTGAGTGATCAGAACTGCATGCAGTATTCAAGGTGTACGTGTACCATGGATTCATATAATGGCAATTTGATATTTTTCAGTTTTATTATCTGTTTGTTTCCTCATGGTTCATAACATTCTGACAGGTGGAATTTTTTTTTTTTTTAGGCTGTTGCTGCACACTGAGCAGATGATTTCAGAGAACTATCCACAGCAGGGGCGTCGCTGGCACCTGGCACACAGGGCCCATGCCCCGAATGCCGGCGCCAGTGGGTCCTGGTGGGGCCCCGCCTCTCTTGGTCTCCGGCTGGAGATCTGGGGCCCAGCTACCTGTGGGTGCGGTGGCCGCTCCCAGCCTGTTCAAAGGCCGGGCAGCCCCGCGGCTGCTAATGCCACTGCCCGTCCTGTCCCCGGCAGGGGGCAGGGCCTGGGCCAGTGCCCCGGGTCATTCCCTAGGGCAGCGATGCCCCTGATCCACAGTGACTCGAAGATGTCTTTAATTTAGACCCCTTGATTTTTTTATGTAAAGTGGTGATTGTTTTCCAGTGTGTATCACTTTGCATTTATCAATACTGAATTTCATCTGTCATTTTATTGACCAGTCACACTATTTTGTGAGATCCCTTTGTAATGCTTCATGGTTTCCTTTGGACTTAACTATCTTGAGTTATTTGGTGTCATCTTCAGATTTTGCCACCTCACTATTTATCTCTTTTTCCAGATCATTATGAATATGTTGAACACCACTTATCCCAGTATAGATCCCAGGGGACCCTGCTCTTTATCTCCATCTTGAAAACTGACCTTTTGTTCCTACTCTTTGTTTCCTATCTTTTAACTAGTTATTGATGTATGAAAGTACCTTTCCTGTTCACTGATTGCTAACTTTGCTTAAGAGCCTTTGGTGAGGGTCCTTGCGAAAGGCTTTCTGGAAGGCACTGTATCCATTGGATTCCCCCTTCTCCACAAGTTTGTTGGCCTTCTTTAAGAATTCCAATAGATTGATGAGGCATGACTTTCTTTACAAAACCCATGTTAACTTTTCCCCAGCAAATCATTTTAATCTATAACAAAAACAACAAAAGTCCTTTGGCAGCTTAAAGATTAACAAATTTCTTCAGGCATTAGCTTTCATGAACTGTAAACCACTTTGTCTATAAGGTGCCACAGGACTTTTATTGTTTTGCTGTACACAGGCTAACACAGCTACCTCTCTGGACCTTGTCACCATGTTAATCTATGTGACTGATAACTCTATTCTTTAGTATAGTTTCATCTAATTTGCTTGTTCGACTTTCCAACCTGCAGGTGCCAGTATTGCCACTGGAGCCTCTCTTAAAAATTGACGTCACATTAGCTAGCCTACTGGTACAGATGCTGGTTTAAGTGATAGGTTCCATATCACATTTAGTAGTTCTGCAATTGCATATTTGAGTTCCTTCGGAACTAGAACTAGAAGCGTTTCAAAGAATGCTAGCATGCAGATCCTGGACTTTAGTCTCTGACCTAGCAGCCTAAATGTAGCCTCAAGGACCTCTTTCCTACCTGGCCCTACATCATTCATGCCTACATATATCATTAACACTGGCTCCTTCCAAGCACTATGCATAAGCCTCTTAAGAGACACTTAAATTTCACACCTGGCAAGCAATTCACTATGTGGTTCTCACAGTCATCACAAACCAAACTATCTATATTTCTTAATGATCGAATCTCCTATTACTAAAAACTCAAGTTTCCTCCCTTGGGCTGTGGCTACAATCGGGGCTTAAGTTGACTTAAGCGAAGCCCAGGCTATATTTGGAATTTATAAAATCGACTTAACTCCTGCCATGTAAGTCTACTTAAGGTTTAAGTCGCCTTTACAGGGCAGGAAGCCCTGGGCCCTACCCCCTGCCTCAGTCAGGCTCCAGCCACCGCTAACAAGCAGCTAGGAACAGGATCTGGCTCCCATCCCCTTGCAGCAGGCAGTGGGCCAGGAGCCAGCTCCTGCCACCAGGGCCATAACTATGGCGGGGTGAGTGGGGCTTTGCCTCGGGTGCGCCAGAGTGGCACTGTTGAGCTGCTCTTTTAAAGGGTGCATTCTGCGCTGCTCGCCCCAGATGCCAATCATTGCAAGGGACGCGTTCCAATTGGAACGCACCCTGGGCATCATAAACAGTAATTATGGCTCTGCCTGCCATCTGTGGAGAGGGGCTGGGAGCTGGATATGGCTCCCAGCCCCTCGTGGCAGGTGGCAGGTGCTTGGATCAAGGGATGGGGAGCCTGATTGGGTCCCAATCTGGTCTCCCAGCCCCTTGCCACAGGCTTCAGGGGTTAGAAACCAGCTCCTGCTCCCCGCGCCAAGGGTTGCATGGTGCCTGATCTGTCTCTAAGCCTCTTACAGCAAGGAGCTCAGAGCCCCATCTGACCATGAGCCGCTTGCTGCTGTGGACTGGTGGCTCAGACTTTGGTCAATTTTACAGGTAATAAATTTCACAAAGCAATAAATTGGACAGTCCTCACTTGGCTACTGGATTTCTGCCTGCCTTCTTTATATGCCTGCAGCTGGTTTTGTTTGTTTGGAGGAGAAGGGGCATGTTTATTGGCTTAAATTCAGACCATGTAAATCAGGTACATCTTACACACACACTCGCTCTCCACTCCCCTGCTCACTAGCTCCTGGGAACAGGTTCTGCCTGTTGGTTAATAAATAATGAATCCTAAAGGACTTAGGGATCAAAGCCTCATTTAGGGTATGTCTATACCAGGAGTGGCCAAACTTTTGGAACTCAAGAGCCACATGACTTGATTATTAAATCTTCGAGAGCCACACTGAGGTATATAGCCACATACCAGGTGTGGCCAAACTGCGGCTCGGGAGCCACATGCAGCTTTTGAATGGAAAAGTGCAGCTCCCAGAAGATCATCAGCAAATCAATTTAGAAAGCAGTCCCAGCCTAGGAGTTTTAAATCTGCTCTGATCGTGCCCGGGGGAGCCAGCGTCAGGGCCTGTGGATTCAGGAGGGAGTTGAGATGGTGCACACTTTAATTTGATCGTAAAGAGAGGGCAAATGTTGATCCTACTAATGTCAGATTCTAATAATTACTTAAGGTTACCATGAAAACTAGGCCTATACAGTAAAAACTTAGCTGTCACTTGATGTAGAAGACTGCAGGCTAGTGGCGAGTTTTTAAAATCCTGACCATGCCATGCTTCTCCTTGCCATACCCGAGGATGCCACCACTTCTTGCCACTGTCCTGACCATGCCACCACTTCTCCTCACTATCTCAACTCCCTCCCAAATCCCCAGGCCCTGACACTGGATCCCCTGGGCATGCTCAGGGCAGGAGATTTAACACTCCTAGGCGGGGGCTGCTTTCCTAAATTGATTTGTCGATGATCTTCCGGGAGCCGCACCTTTTCATTCAAGATCCCCATGTGGCTCCCGAGCTGCAGTTTGGCCACACCTGGTCTATACTGATGGTGGCAAAATTGCCAGTGTCAGCACAATCTTCTGGGCGCAATTCAGCAGCAAGTACAAACCTGCTGCTGCGCTCTGGAAATTACTTCAGCAACTCCAGCCCCAAAACTGGAGTTGCTGAAAGCCGACTGCAAGGCATTTGTGGTCAGCTTCCCCTAGTGTGTCTTGTTGACTTAGAAAGTCATTGGCAGTTACGCAAGGCATTTTACATGCCCTTCGTATCTGCCGTTGACTCCTGCCAAGAAGCCCTGTAAGTATAGAGGCTAAGGGGCTCTCAGCCTTGCCTAGCAAGCTACTAGACCCAGCACACAGCCTGCCAAACAGACCACATTATATGCTTCAGTCAAGCTGAAAGCACACAAACAGACAAGCTCTTCAAGAATAAATGATGAGACAAACTGTAGTCCACTATTTGATGAAGATATGGGAGACCTCAGTGATGAAACTTAGGCCTTATCCTCTATGCTGAGGATTTCAGCTGTCAGTTCAAACCATGGATATAGCTGAATTAATGCAAAATCCAAATATAGACAGGAAAAGCCACATTCAGCTGTGATCTGCACAAATGCATCTTCCCCTTGCATAGTGCAAGTCATGGCTTATAATCAGCTCTCCATGCTAAGGGTTGCCCTGATGCAGCTTTATCAGTGCCTAGTCATTGAAATATGGAATCAGTGCATATTCCCTAGGGAAGACAAGGTGCATCATCTACAAAGCAGCCTCATGTACCAAAAACTTAGCACTGCGCCCAGAATTAAAGATGCTAGTTAGAAAAAATGAACTTGGATCCACTCAGCCTGAGACCTGACATCATGCCCCATTCTCCCAGATACAATTTCTGAATAAAAGACTCATTTACATTAAAGCAGTGCAAAGCTCTGTGTGGACATCCTTGAATCAGTTAAAAATGGCCTATGTTAATTTTAATATAGTTCAAAAGTGAGCTTTGTGCCAGTTTAACTACAAGAATTTGAGAACACACCTTTTGTTAAACTGGGGTGCGTTAGTTTTTTAGAGTGGATCTTAGGAACAAACAAAAGAAGGGGGTTTGGCCATGGAAAAGGAGGTGTAGCTACATCTTGATTCTGACCGCTTGATCTCTGAGTGCCAAAACAACCCTGGGAAGTCAGTGGCAGCTGGCACAACTTAGAAAAGCCCTGCAGCCCTAGCTGGTGTATCAGGATCACACTAATGCTTAGCAGCCCAAGAACTGAGAAGGATGTAGAAAACTATATGGCAGTTTTGGAAAGGTATTATACTTACTGTTCCCTTATTGAGCTTCCAGTTCTGTCTCCAAATGTCTTCTGCCTCCTTCACTTCAGGTACATAGAAGTTGTTTTCTTGTATTTTGAAACCAGCATTGGAATTCACCTGCATTAATATGGATAGTATTAAAAGGAACTAACCAGACAATCCTATGAAACAGGAGCACTTAATCTGTAAAATAGAACTATGTCGCCAATGGTTCATAGCATTTTTCCACAAAGGAGCAAAGCAACGTGCAAGGGCAGAAGTGCAAGAACAAAACAATAAATGTAGAAGTGTACAGTTAAGAATCACATTATGCGTATGTCTTAACTGTGAATTCTATGGGCCTGGTTTCCTTTTATGCTAAAACTTCTTTACAGTGAGCACATATTGCATTTATACTCATTTAAGGCCCTTCTTCACTACAAGAGTGAGAAGAAGGGGCCTTTCTGTAAATAAGAGTCAGATCCTTTGTATTATGCCATATCTGAAAATTCTAAACAGCAATGTGGGACAAAAAGGCCTTGTACTCGGAAGTAGCAAATATGCAAAGACATGGGAGGACGCAGAAGAAAACTGGACTCTGACCAGGTGAATTCAGACTCCCTGATTATAAACTTCTATCCAGGTTATTCTTGTGCAGTAGACCAATGGGGCCCAGTTATGCTTTAAAATTACAGTTCCAACCTCTTGGTACTGAGGTAAGGCATAAATTGTAAACACGATTTCACCTCAGGTATGAGAGTTATGTGTTCATAAATTCAAGAAATAAATATTCTACATATTCTAATTGCATGTGTAATTTCTAATCCACCAGAGCCAAATGCATTTCTACCTGGTAAAGAATCTGCAGCATTTTCAGAGTCCTGTTCAACTGTGGTTCACAAGTCACTTCTTCAAAGTTTCTTACTTGTTGGATGAAACAAGAGAAATTGATTCTGGAAACCCTTTGATATATGTTCACTAGGTCCTTGAAAAAGGGCATTTCTAGATTTGCCCACAGGGATTCTGTAAAGAAAACAACTAGTGAGATCTCTACCTTTGAGAACAAGTCCTCAGTAAGGTCTGTCCTTTGAACAAAAAGCAGTTTGTTTCATTTTCAAGTTAACTGAGTAAAGAACTTGGTTTTAAAGTAAACCAGGCTCAAACAATGTTTTTAGCTGGAGACTGCTCTGTTTCTACATAAGCAGTTTATCAAAATCCTTTTCCATTGCAGAAAATATCTGGGGTGAAATCTTAACCCCACTGAAGTCAGTGGAAGTATTTCATCATGCTCCTTGCCAGAAACTGCTCAGGAACTTAGGAGATCCAGCTGTACAGCTATCAGACTTACCAAGAACTCTCAGGTCCTTTTGCTGAAGATTCAGGATGGCTTCTGCTAGCTGATCAAGAAGACAATCAGATTCACTATTCTGTCCCCGTAAAAGGACAGGCAAGATTAAATAGATTCTCAGAGCTTCTGGTGAGCTGGAAGAGGAAGACAGTGATGACAGCAATTTCTTGATTGCAGAGATCACCTGGGGAATGGAGGGAACAGATGGAGAAAAGAATAAATTTGTTAGTCTTTAACTGCCACAGGACTCATTGTTTTTTGTTTTTTTTTTTAATGAAATGGTGGAGTTTTGTCATAATACTTTACTACTTATAGCAGCAAGACTAATACAGAATTCCCACTTTCATGCACCATTTTATTTCATATGCTGAAATGGGATTTGGGAGATCTGGGTCCAGTTAATGACTCTGCCACAGATTTCCTGTGTGACTTCAGGCAAAATCACTTTATCTATTGGTCCCTCAGTTTTCCCAACTCTAAAATTAGGCTGCTAATAATTTTTCCACCCTTGTCCATTTGTCTGCCAACCTTAGAGACAGTAGACTCTTTGGGATATGCATGGTCTTGCATTGTGTGTTAGGACAATTCCTAGCCCAATGGATTCCTTCTGCACCAAAATTTTGCAGATTGAGCAATTTTACTTAGTCAGTTTCTTTTTCTTGCTAGCAGAAAGAGTTGAATTAAGGAAACAAGCTTAAAGCAAATACAGATAAAAACCACCATGAACACATTGTATCAACCTAAGTCATTATATGGCATTTGCCACCATAATATCTTGGTTAACTCCTAGTTTAATACAAAAAACAGCAACAAACAAAAATCTCTTTTCTCAATGGAAGCAGCTTTGAGAGGTAGCAGATTTGTTTTTCCTGTTTATGGTAGGGTCTGTAAACAGGGCCGGATTTTGGTGTTTGTAGGCCCTAGCATTTTCACTCCAAAATATGCAAAAAGAGGGGTAAATGCCAATTGAATTATGTTGATTGACAGAAGACTTTTTCTGCTTTTTTAATTTTTTCCCTCCTTCGTAGGCCCTAGGCACTGTGCCTATAGCACCTAATGGGAAATCCAGCACTGTCTGTAAAATACTTAAAAAAAACCCAGATCTACATTCTGTCAATATCCTTTTGTGAAAACAAAAAACAAAACAAAACAAACAAACAAAAAACCAAAAAGCTATGACCCAGAGCTACTGGGCATCAGTGTAACAAGTATCATTTCTATACCACTTCTTACCTCCTGGAAGATTTTTGGCTTCTTGTTCAACTTCTCATAAAAAAGAAGCACTGCTGACATATCTACACCTGAGATTTCTTTGGAAGTTTTGAAATGTTTGTCTCTATTGGAAAAGAAAGAAGTCAGGGATGTGAAAGATCTGCTCCTCTGCTTTTTATTACTGGCTCAACTTTGAAGCATTTTAATAATCCCTGGCTGTGAGAGGAATATATAGTCTTAGAGTGCTAAATCGTAATTCCAGTTGAGATAATTAAATTCTGTCGAGCCAGAAATTCTCACTGCAGCATCACTTGGATGTCATTCCATACTCACTGCTCTAATGTCTCACATAGCATGGCTGTGTGTTGTTAATCAGCTGCTTGCCATATTCCACCCTAGAAGTGACTGTATTTCAGTGCTGGGTAAAGTAATGTTTGTGAAATTTTGGAATCCTTCTGGGGTAAGATGCTAAATATATGTAAGCTTATGAACAGTGCATATTAGTATATGACAAACGTCTGATCTTCATTTTGAGTAAAGTTCCAAAGAGGCAGCTGTGTTAGTCTAGTAAAGCAAAAAAAGCAAGGAGTCTTGTGGCACTTAAAGACTAACAGATTTATTTATCACATGAGCTTTTGTGGGAGAATGTCCCACTTCCTCAGACGCTTTGAAGTGGGATAGTCTGTCATGAAAGCTCATGCAATAAATAAATCTGTTAGTCTTTAAGTGCCACACCCCCTTGCATTAAGTTTCATTCCTTTCTGTAAATTCAGCCATCTTCAAAGCATCTGAGGAAGTGGGATCTTCTCCCACAAAAGCTCATGCAAAAAATAAATGTTAGTCTTAAAGTGCCACACAACTCCTCGTTGTTTTTTTACTGGACTAGACTAACACAGCTATCCCTTTGGAAATTGCCAAGACTCCTTGCTTATTTTGGGTAAAGTGCTTTTCTCACATCCACATGATCAATCTCTACTCAGATTCTCTGCCTTTTTCTTGTATATAAAAATGGGCTCATGCAAGGAGAGCAGAGCTCTAGAGACCAGGAGACAAATGGGTGCCTTAATTTCGACTCCCATGTCCATATTTAAGCAACAAATTGATCAGATTTTGTGAGGGTGCTAAGCATCCCTTGTTCCCATTGACCTCAATGGCACCTGGATATGCTCAGCACCTCTGAAAATCAAGGTGCTCACTTAAGTGCCTAAATATGAACTTAGAGGTCTAATTGTAGGCCCTCATTTTTTAAATCTTTGTGAAGATCTATTATGTGGATCAGAAAAGAATTTTAGCTTTTCCTTGAAAAATTTCTAAAGATAACCCTATCAATCTCTACATTCAGTGTAATTTAGCTAATTTCTGACCAATTTCTACGCAGCTGTAGTATTATTTTTTCAAATCAATGCACTCTACCTTTTTTCCAAGAAACTTCCATTGACACAAGCCACAGATGAAAAGATCAGCCAAATTGACCTGTTAATTTAGAAGAAAAACAACAACAATACAAAAACAATCATTCCAACAAAAACATCAGCAACAGGTGTTCAGCCTAAATAAACAGAGAAGATGTGTATGAATTGGTTTGTGCCTGAAAGATGCCAGTTGTTCTAAATGCCACTTTTCTTACCACTTGCTTTGGATTAAAAGTACTTGAAGAATTACTGAGATCCAAAGTAACCAGATTTTCAAAACAGGTCAGAGCCAGTTTTTGAAGTACTCAGTGTGTATAACTGGGGCCAGATTTCCTGAAAGAAAATCAGCTCCCCTTTAAACACCTCAGAAAGGCAAGATTTTCAAAGGGTTCAGCAACCTAAAGTTCTCTGTTATTTTGCAGATCTGCCTACTTATTTCTGAAAGATCAGGCCCTGTACATGCTGAGTCCTTCTGCAAATTCCACCCATGCTGCTCAGTGACCTTTCCATCAGGCCCATCTGTTTAAGGTCACCGCTCTTTGGGCTGAGTCTCCCCTGAATGTGCACTCTTAACTCTCAGTAACACTAAGTGGCAATTAAATAATTGCAATGAGAGGAGGATACACTCCTAAAGTTGACCTGTGTCTCTCACCTCTGTACTCATGAAATGTTCATTTCCATCTCTTTGCAAGAAAATGATGACTAAGGTCCAAACCTAGAGCCTTCATTTCATCAATGTGAGTATTGCTTGAACAAAGATGAAGTAAAGCATTCTGGACTGAATCTCCAAACAGCAAACAATATTCAACTCTGTATCTCTGCCATAGTCCTTTTAATTGCACTCCTTACAAGATTTTTTTAAAGGGATGAACTATATCAAGAAAATATAGTGTTTTGAATGTTTAGAGTTTGCAGCATTATTGAAAAAACCAACAGGAATCTGACTTACTTATGTATGTTCTTCCACTGTTTAGGATCAGAATTAGAAATCCATTTATCCACCTCCTTGTCTTCTACTGTATCAATTCTGTTCAAATTGACATATGGATTCTGTATAAAATGGGCAAGAATATTAATGATGTTAGAAGCCCAAAAGATGGGACTCTCTGGTTAGCTAAGATCACAGCCTGCTGTAGGTCAAAGTGTGACCAAACAAATGGATTTCAAATCAGTAGACAATACAAGTATAAGATATGGAAATGATGTCATATTAAAAAAGAGAGAGAGAGACTTAGTCTTCTACTACAATTTATTCTCAGTGTAGGGACAGAGACAGGTGGGGAGAATGATGTAATTTTGGAAGAAAAACCTATTATGGGGCTAGATGGCAAATCAAAATTGAACAGCAGTAAGGCAGAAGCCTTGGCCATGAACTATATTGTTAAAAAAATTGATAATTTGCATACCTTTTTCTTCAAGCAAAGCACAATGCTTTGGTTTCCTCCTGCAATAATTTTAATCACCTTTTCTGAGGTTCTGTTCTCTGTGAAAGGATCAAGAAGAAAATAATGAGTCAAAAAAAATTCAGTGCATGGATAAGGCGTATAAAAATAACCTTTAAAAAGTAACCAAAGGCTCCCATTCCCAGTGTAATTCTATATGACATTTGTTTATCATGATAAAGCAGTAAATGTACCTATGATGGGATCAGGAAACAGCTAGGGGACATTCTAACCCAAGTGGGAGAGGGTGGCTTGCTAGTTGAAAAGCAACATGCAAGTTTGTATCTTCTAGCTGGCAGGAAGAAGTCAGCTGTGGAGAAGACCCAACTGAGAAGAACTAGTTCTTAGAAGTTCATATTTCCAGATTTGCAACACAGAGGCAAAGTTGCTTCCAAAGAAGAGTAGTTTTCTAATGCTTATCAAGCCTAATGAGACCCAAGGAAAGTGGCAGTCTCCTAAATACAAAATGCAGAGGAACCCCATTTCTGAGAAGAGTAAAGGCTATTCGCTGCATGTTAACCTGAGGTACCTTAAGGTATAATTAGCTCATACAGAGGGAGTCTGTATCCTTAGTTGCTTACCATACTATTTTTGTTGTGCTATCTGGTTGGCGTTCCTTATTATTTTACATATTTTCCCTTGTTACTGGTACTTACTTTATGGCTAGCAAAGACTGATACAAAGGTTTCCAGCTATAACCTTGTGATATGACTTTTTATTAGGGCATATAGGGTATGTTTACACTAGAGCCTCTGGTAGACTTAAGGAAGGTTAAGTCAACCTACAGACCTACGCAGCCACACTGGACTTTTATTAAGTCAACTTATGTGCTTCCTTAAGTTGACTTAATACCACCACCTCTTAGGGTCAACTTACACTTAAGTCAACCTTATTAAGTCAACTTAAGCCCCTGTAGACAGGGAAAAGCCTTTAAGCCAACCTACTTAGCCTCCAGGCCCGTTCCCAGAGTTCCTGGCCACCAGGAAGGGTTGACCTAGTACCTGCTAGTGTGGATGCAGGCAGTTGATAGGAGTTTTCAGCGTGGATTCTCTAAGACGACTGAACAAGGTCGACTTAACAGAACCCCCAGTGTAGATGTACCCATAGAAAGGAAAGAAGTAGTTAGCTTTGATCACCCTCAATATCACTGCATGGTTAACCGATATAAGAGAGAGATCTACATATGTCCCAGATGCCCCGAACAGCTACAAATTTAGGGGAATGGATGACAACAGTTTGCAGGCAAGGTTTCTTGTTGAGAAGACATCTGTTTTTATTCATTAAAACTGAGTTTGACACCTTAGTCTATGGCACATTGCTAGGTTGGTTTTCACACCTCTATCATTACTAAGCTCAATCAAGGCCTCATAGACAAGTCTAACTGAAGAGCTTTTAAATCTGAGTTTCAGAATAAACAGTGAAGGACTTTAAAATGACTTGAAACAGAATTCATCAAATGAAAACTGTAAGATAGCAAGGATAGCGAGCAGTCAGAAAAGGGAGATATATAAGCCCTAGAATGCTGAACACTTTGTTTCCTATTGACTAGCTAGAGTTAGCAGAGGGTAATTAGGTGCATGTGAGGCCATTCAGGCCTGGCCAGGTGCCTCATGAAAACCCTCTGCTCCACATGAACAGGACACAAGCTGGAGGAGGAGCAGGAGTGTAGTGCTATGAACAGCAAAGGAGCAGAGGAGTTTGAGGAAGGTTCTAGGCATAAGAGAGGAAGTACAAGCAGAGACTTGAGAGAAAGGGTGCAAGGAAGCAAAAGGGCAGTGGGTGGGGGAAAACAGCCCAGGGGAGAGAGTTGTGGATTTGGACATTACTAGCAGTAAATAGCTGCAAATCATAGGTCCCCTGGACTGGGACCCAGAGTAGAAGGCTGGCCTGGGTCCCAAACCCCACCCCCACAGAACCACACTGAAGTAAGCACTTTGTGCAGTGGAATTGGGGTAAATGGAGTTGCCCTGACTCACTACCCACAAGAAAAGCACACGACCCAGAATGGGAAAGCCAGGAGTTTGCCACACATGGTGTCAGGAGTGAGACTGTTGTGCAGTGGACTTAAACCAAGGTGTTTAACCCATCCCTGTCCAAGATGGATGACACAGTCAAAGCCTTAGTGCAAACTGCAGCTACCCAAAAGGAGGCAATACGTATACAGTAGGAGACCAACTGCTTACTGATAGAACAGGCCACCCAGGACTGGGCCATATTGCAGGAAGTTGTAGGCCAGCTGAAGGTCCTAACCAAGCGAAACCGCAGCCAAGAGGAGATGTTGGCCACCCAGGGCAGCCATTGTCTACAGAAAATGACTTGAGAGGATGATATAGAGGCATCTCTCTTAGTCTTTGAAAGGACAACCCTGCAGGAAGCCTGGCCATGAGACCAATGGGCCAATATCCTTGCCCCTTTCCTGAGTGGAGAGGCTCAGAAGGCCTATTATGACATGGCAGCAGAAGCTGCTGCAGACTACCACCAGCTGAAGGCCAAGATCCTGGCCAGGTCTGGCGTGACAGGGACAGTATGAGCCCAGATGTTCCATGAGTGGCAGTACAGCAAGGGCAAAGCCCCACAATCACTGTTGGAGATGCTGGAGTTCCTTGTGTTGGACTGCTATACAAAGGGAATACCAACAGGCTTCCAATCCTGGGTTGGTCAGAATGACCCTGCCACCTATGACAAGCTGGTCACTCATGTAGAAAAACAACTGGTAGCCTGTGAACTATCCCAGAGCCCCCAAGAGAAAACTTGGTGGGTACAGAAGCCAGACTCCACCCTCAGTTACTGGACTACAAGAAGACCCAAGAGAAGTGGAGTGGAGAACAGGGATGCTGAGGAACATCTGGAGGACATGAAGAGAGTAGGGAGTGGGGGCCGGGCAGGCCAACCAGACAGCCCAAGGCAAAGAGCAGCAGCTAATATAGATTATTGTTGTTACAAGTGCGAGGAATTGGTGCATAGGGCAGCCCACTGCTCCAACCAGGAAAAGCATATGCAGTGCAATCTGGGAGGGTTACAGTGGGCACTGTAGTCTTATCAGCCTGGTAGGAGTGGTAACAATTCCCCATGGGTATGCAAGACCAATAAAGGTGAATGGCATAAAAACCATGGCATTGGTAGATTATGGGAGTGTCATCAACCTAGTTTCTGGCAAATTGGTAGGACAAGACCAACTGACTAGGGCCAAATGCACAGGGGTAACGTGCATACATGGGATCATAAAATTCTACCCCTCAGTCCACATATGCATTGAGATCAAGGGGAATCCCACCCACACAACAGCAGGAGTGGTCCCTGGATTACCCTACCTGGTTTTAGGGGGTAGGAACTTCCCAGAGTTTGAGAACTACTTCCCCCAATAGACCCAAGGCAGATAGCCAGCCCCAGGCTGGAACTGGGGTGCTGGTAGCCAGCAGTGCCCCTGTCTTTGAGTTTGCCCAAGAACTATTTTCACTTACCAGAAGACCTCAGAAATCTAGGTGGGAAACGAGGACAGACAAAAGACTAGGTACTCAGATACTAGTGAAAACCAGAAAGTTGTCCTTGTTGGAAGGTGAATCTGGTCAGGACACAAGGAGATTGCTCAAACTAGTGAAGACCCAGGGACAGTTCCCAGTAGTAGTAGGAATGAGGTTGGAGGTAGAGCTCAAGTCTGCCCCTTGTGTTTGGTACCCTAAGGCAGAATTTTGGGCAGAATCAAGCCAATGACCCCTTATACTGGAATGTGAGGGAGGAAGTAGTAGAGGTAAATCGGTACCCTTAGAGGGGAAGACCAAAGGCCCTGGACTGTACTACACAGTACAACACAACCTACTGTACCATATCACACAAATGTGTGGGAGTGGGGGACAGGAAGTAGAGTAGCTCCTAGTGCTCTGGAATCACATAAGGACAGTGTTGGAGTTAGCTCATAGCCACCTGTTTGGCAGATACTTGGGGGCAGAAAAGACCCTGGACTGAATTGTAAGGTTGTAGTGGCCAGGGGTATGGGCAGAGTTCCAATGTTACTGTACCTCCTGCCTGTTGTATAGCAGCTGACTTCACTTCCGGGCCCCTCTGAAACCCCTATGTGTTGTTTAAGTTCCTTTTGAAAGGATAGCAATGGATGTGGTGGGACCCTTAGAACAATCAGAATGGGGCCACCAAAGTGTGCTTTGTATTGTGGATTATGCCACCCACTACCTTGAAGCCCCCCCCCCACAAAACCCCACATCCAAGGCAATCATGAAGGAACTGCTCCAGGTTTTTGCTAGAGTGAGCATCTCCAAGGAAATCCTAACAGATCAAGGTACTCCCTTTATGTCAAGATTAATAAAGGATAAATGCACCCAGCTCCGCATTCAGGCCCTGTGGACCTCGTTATACTACCCGCAGGTGGACAGCCTGGTTGAGCAGTTTAATCACACCCTGAAAAGCATGATTCGGAAGATGGTGGCACAGGATGAGAAGGACTGGGATGCCTTTCTACCCTATCTGATGTTCACGATAAGAGAGGTCCCTCAGGCATCCACCAGATTCTCTCCCTTTGAGTTACTATATGGACACCACCCTCAGGGTGTATTAGATATTGCTAAAGAGGACTGGGAGGAACAGCTCAATCCCAGAAGAATGTCACTGAACATGTAGAACAGATGCAGGAGTGAGTAGCCTGGGTGACCCCCACAGTGTGAGAGCATCTAGAAAAAGCCCAGGAGGCCCAACAGACCTGCTACAATCAATGGGCAAGAAAACAGAAATTTCAGCCTGGAGAGTGAGTGATGGTGCTGGTGCCAACAGCAAAGAGTAAGCTCCTAGCCAGTTGGCAAGTCCCCTATGAAGCAGTGGAAGCCATCAGGTATGTAAACTGTAAGGTGAAACAACCCGACCACCAGAAGCTGGAACAAATATACCATGTGAACTCACTGAAACCCTGGCTGGACCAAGAACCATGCTTGGTTACTCGAGACGCAAATCTCCAAGTGGAAGTCCCAGAGAAAGAAGTAAGAATTTCCCCTGAGCTGACCTCAGAACAATGATCAAAAGTAACCAAGATGGTCCAATGAAACAGAGATGTGTTTTTCAAGCAGCCTGGCCATATGTCAGTGGTCCAGCATCACATCATTACTGAACCAGGAGTATGAGTGATAATGAAACCATACTGAATAGCAAAGACAAAAAGGAAAGACATTAGGATGGAAGTAAATAAAATACTGGAACTTGAGGTAATTGCGGTGTCCCTTGGCCAGTGGTTCAGTCCTATCATCCTAGTCCCCAAATCTGATGGCACCTAGAAGTTTGCAATAATTTTAAAAAGTTAAATGAAACATCTAAGTTTGATGCCTATCCAGTTTCCTGCATTGATGAGCTAATGGACCAGCCATGCAAAGTGCAGTACCTGATGGAGTTGGCCAAGGACTACTGGCAAATCCTCCTAGCCAAAGATGCCAAAGAGGAGACCACCTTCTCCATGCTGGATGGCCTGTTCCAGTATATGTTTCTGCCCTTTGGACCACACAGCCCCCCCGCCCCCCATGACATTCCAGTGATTAATGGATGAGTTACTAAGGCCCACACCAAGTATGCTGCTGTTTATGTAGATGATGTAGTCATCCATAGCTCCCACTGGGAAATGCCCTAGAGAAAGTTGAGGCTCTACTAGACAGCTCCCAGGGAGCTGGCCTCAGCACAAACTGCACAAAGTGTGCAACAGTGCTAGTTGAGGCCAAATACCTGGGCTATATAGTGGGAAGAGGGTTAGTAAAACCTCAGTGGGACAAGATGGAGGCTGTCCAGGCCTGGTCCCAACTGGTCCGCAAGAAATCGGTCAGGGCATTCCTAGGTACAGTGGGGTATTATAGGAGATTTATCCCCCACTTTGCTATGAGGGCAGGGCTCTGACTGACCTAATAAGAGCTTGGGGCCCAGATATGGTGAAATGGACCAATGAGGCAGAAGAAGCATTTGTGGACTTGAGGACAGCCCTTCGTAGTCATCCAGTGCTCATAGTGCCAGACTTTGAGGAGTTCATTCTCCATATGGATGCCTTGGAAGCTGGGCAAGGTGCTGTCCTTTCACAGCTGGTAGGTGGAGCATCCAATCTTGTATCTCAGTAGGAAACTACTCCCCAGAGAACAGAAGTATGCGGTTGTTGAAAAAGGAGTGCCTGGCAGTCAAATGTGTGATGGAGACTCTCTGATATTACCTACTAGGGAGGAGGTTCACAGTGGTGACAGACCATGCCCCGCTCTAGTGGAGGCACACAAACAAGGAGGAGAATGTGAGAGTGACCACATGGCTCCTCTCGCTACAACCATTCCAATTTTGTGTGCAGCATAAGGATGGCAGCCACCATGACAATGCTGATGCTCTGTCATGCTAGCATTGTCTCACATCCCAAGTAGCCCAGCCCTGCGGTATTAAGCAGAAGGGGGATGTGTAAGATATCAAGGAGAGCAGGCAGTCAGAGAAGGGGGATATGTAAGCCCTGCTGAACATTTTGTTCCCTACTGACTAGCTGGAGTTAGCAGAGGGTAATTAGGTGCAGCTTGAGGCCGATCAGGCCCCACCAGATGTCTCAATAAAACCCTCCGCTCCAGACAAACAGGGCACAGGCTGGAGGAGGAGCAGGAGTGCAGTGTGGTGTAGAGTGAAGGAGCAGAGGGGTTTGAGGAAGGTTCTGGGCCTAGGAGGGGAAGTACAATCAGAGACAGAGACTTGAGACAAGAAACCCTGTCTAAAAGAAGACTGGGTGCAAGGAAGTGAAAGGGCAGAGGAGGGGAAAGCAGCCCACGGCAGCTGTGGATTTGAACATTATCAGCAGCACGTAGCTATAACTCAAAGGGCCCCTGGGCTAGGACCTGGAGTAGAGGGTGGCCTGGGTCCCAAACCCCCTCCCCGACAGAACCACACTGAAGTAAGCACCCTGTGCAGGGGAGTTGGGCAACTGGAGTCACCCTGACTTACTACCCACAAGAAGAGCACATGACCCACCATGGGAGAGCTGGCAGTTTTTCACAAAACCCACAGCAAATGTAACTGAACAGCAATGTGTTCACAGATGTAAGCTAGTAAGCAGCCCTTTAAGACACGATGCTCTTTCTGTTACTGCTTTGGATCAGAGAAGGGATAACTGAGAAAATCAAGTTGATTGAATAGAGTAGCGCTAAGAGCAGCCTCCAGAACTTTGCTGGACTAGGAGAAAGGTGGGTCGCCACAGAGATACCAGAATCCACAGTAGACAGTTAACGTCTATGCCAGGGGTCTCAAATCAAATCACCAAGACAGCTTCATGAGGACTAGTACAGGGCTGCATGAGGACCAGTATGTTAGCCTGACGGCCGTGCCACTGAAACCTTTTCATATAACAATATTGCAAATATCGGTAACAATAGTGTCAGTGTGGGATGCAGGAAATAGCTTTAGGGGCACATGTAACCCATAGGCTATGTGTTTGAGACCCTGGTCTATGCCATGGGGCATGGCGGCTCTGTAGCACCCCCTGATGGCTCCCTATAGCGTACCCAACAGTCCTTACCTCACTTTCCTTCCCAAAGGTTGTCTCCTTAGCTTTCCAGATCCCAATCTATGTTGGAGATGTGGCTTACCCTTCTGGCCAAGTCACAAACATGCATAACTTGTTCCAGAGTTAAAAAAAAAAAAAAAAAAAAAGGTCCAAACTGAAGTGTCCCAAAGAAGCAAATGATCTTCTAGCCTTCAGGGCACCCCTCAGCAATGCCCCTGCAGCTCTGTTCCCATTCTCTCTGTGCACTACTTTTGACCACGGGTGGTGGATTTGCAAGTGGCTTAAGAAGGGAGTGTAGATGGGGTGTGTTCTGAGTTAGTACAGAGAATTCTTTCTTGGGTGACTGGCTGGGAGACTTGCCCACATGCTCAGGATGTAACTGACTGCCATATTTGGAACTGGGAAGGAATTTTCCTCCCAGGCTGATTGGCGAGGGCTCTGGGGGTTTTTCACTTTCCTCTGTAGCATGGGGCATGGCTCACTTGCTAGTGAATTCTTGTATCTTAAAGTCCTTAAATCATGATTTGAGGACTTTAATAACTCAGTCAGAGGTTAGAGGCTTATTGCTGGACTGGGTGGTGAGGTTTTGAGGTCTGCATTGTGCAGAATATCTGACTAGATCATCATATTGGTTCCTTCTGACCTTAGAGTCTATGAGAACATAACTGGTTCTGGGATAGAGCACTCAGCTTCTAGCCTCTGGTGTACCATTTCCTCCCAGGCCCCAGTTCAAGGCCTTCCTCAAAAGCTAGCTCCTGTAGCTGTAACTCAGTCTGATATCTCTCAGCCCTTTTAAAAGGACCAAGTGTCCACTAACCTGTTACCTGACCTCTCCTTAGTTCTGCCCAGGGTGGGAAGCAACTGGTTAATTATGATGGCACAGGTGTGGCTGGCCCCATCTCCCTTTAAAGGGGCCAGTCACCCTGCGACAACTTATCTAGTGTTCAGAGAGGTAAAGAAGATACCAGGGTAACTGTTGCCTCAGGCTAAGCCACCCTGCAGGAATATTTTCCCTAAGAGTCTTCTAGTACAGTGGTTCTCAACCTTTTGTAGCTTGTGATACACTTGGCAGCACATTGCAACTGTACAAGACACACTAGCCCACTACCTCCAGATCATATCCAGCCATCTCCTTGGCACTCTATGACACACTTACTGCTGTGTGGCAACACAGTAATGGGCCCCCACACAGTGGTTGAAAACCACTGCTCTAGTATATAAGTCGTGAAGGAAACCAAAAATTTATTCAGAATAGGGAGAAAGGTGGCAAGTTTTGAATTTGGAAGTGAGCACAATTCTACTGGGTTTGTCCAATTTGAAGAAGATAGCAGTGTGTGACTTTATCCTGGCAGGAGGTTCCCAGGGCTGGCCTGTCCACGGAGGTGATTTAGGAGGTCGCCTAGGGCACCAACTGGTAGGGGGAGCCAAGGGCTGGGCTGGGGCTGGGGTCAGCAAGCCTCCTGCCCTGCTCCGCTGGCATCAGGCTGTGGATAGGGAGCTGGCCCTGGCGGGGGAACGGCGCCACTACTGCAGCTTGGCCTGGCAAGCAGTCTGCGCAGCACTCACCTGCCACTTGACCAGGCTTGGGGGGATGGGGCTGCCAAAATCACAGGCACCTAAAGTGCCAAAAAGCCCTGGGCTGGCCCTGGAGGTTCCCCACGCAGATATCTATTTCTTCGTAGTTCTTCTCAAGTGATTAGGTTAGTCATCACAATTGCCTTCAGACTGTCCAAAGGCTGGGGACAAATCTCCTTGTCCTGAATCCTCTCTCCTCTCTTATGTTCAGATAACTCTCCATATTAAACAAAATGGATTTTTTTATTTTAAAAATCAAATGCCTCCCTAGTTTGGGCTTAAAGCAACAAAGTACAGCTCAGGAAGATTTACTGTACAAATTACCTTGGTTGAGTGTTCCCTCATTCTCCCAATCTGAAGGCAATTTGACAGGCAGTGGTATCAACTGATTAGACTTGTACCCATTGCCCAGCTGCCCTTCTGTTCCACAACCAAATGCATACACTTTTCCTAAGGAGGGGATGTAGATGAGTGTGTGCCACCTGTTCAGAGAAGGAAAATGGACAATGTATGAGGACTATTGATCTAGTAAGTATAATACGAACAGGCTCATTTTTAGGATGGTACATAAGGGTAAAAAAACAAGGAGTCGTGGCACTTGAAGACTAACAGATTTATTTTTCGCATTTTTTTCATTAACTGCTCTGATTTGCTGTTACTGTATGACCTGATCCTATGTTTTACACCCCCTTACATTTATTTTCATTCCATTCTGTAAGTTCACCCATCTTCAAAGCATCTGACAAAGTGGGATTTTCTCCCACAAAAGCTCGTGTGAAAAATAAATCTGTTAGTCTTAAAGTGCCACACGACTCCTTGGTTTTTTCGCTGGACTAGACTAACATGGCTATCCCTTTGGAAATTGACATCAGGGTAAGTCTTATTAAAGCTACTGAGAACCATGCTCCAGTCATGTTTGTAGGAGATTCCTTACAATAACCAGGCACATCTGAAAGAACAATGTGTGCCTCTTGAACTTAAATGAGTACTTGTCCATTGTCTCCATGTAGGTCTTTATTGCTTGTAATTTTCACTGCTTCAAAATTAGAAAACAAAGTGTTTTGCCTTGATATTTTTTCATTTGGAAAGCACAGATATTTTCTGTATTTTTGAGGGCCTGATCCAAAGCCCACACAAGTCAATGGGAGATTCCATTGGTTTCATCAGACTTTGTATCAGACTGTTAATGACTGAATGGCATTTCATAGTTTCGACCACTCACAGATTGTCTGTAAGGAACTACCATTTTCCCATGTTGTACAGGGATTGACTGGAAACTTTGATACACTCTTCCCTGTCAGGTAACTTGATGGTCTTTTTTTTTTTTGGACAATGTACGCTTCATCACCTGTTCAGCAGCCAAGGATTATGGGCATAGTAAGATTTTTAAATCTACTCACTTTGGTCTGATCTCCATTCAATGCAGGACAGTGTCTATGTATGGAGAAGTTAATACATAAAACATCTCTGTTCAATAGTTTATCAACTGTTACTAGAATAAGGGGATCTATAGAAAGTGTCTTAGAGATATCTTTTCCTAACCTCCTTCATTGCTTCCCAAAAACACTTGCAGTTATTGCCTTATCATTATAAACCATTGAGGACATTGCTATGTCTTACCTTCCACATGCTATCTGAGACACCCTAGCTCCAAACAGCTCAGCCACAATACGAGGCGTCAACTCATTCTTTGTGGAATTGTGGCCAAGCTGCCCATAGCCACCTGCTCCAAAGGTACACACCAGCCCATCCTTGGAGAAGAACAAATGGAATCAGGGTCATATAATCCCAGAATAGCTCACAGTACTAAAAAAAGAATAATAATTGCAAACTAGGGGATAGATCCTGCAAATGCATTTTCGATAACCAATGGCTCAATGAAAATAACTCTTTTAATGTTCTGTATGAATTTCAGTAGACGATGGTCCTATGAAACTTAGCAACTCTCAGAGGCCACTTTTGTACTCCCATAAATGTAAATATTGCCCTTGCAGGGAGTCAACACTCTAGTAGTTAGTATATCATCTCAATTGAGCTAAGCTTCCCCGATGCTCTGTGAAGTGAATGAATTCAGATTCAGCCAAACCTGTGAGAGAACTGCAGTGTGCTCTCCACCACATGAGATATACACCGTCTCCTTATGTTCTAAGGCTCTAACACATGAAGGGGAATATCTGTCTGAAAAGAAAAACAATGTACATTGTCAGTACTTCCGTGACAGGCTATTGGTAAGTCTTAAGCAAATAAAGGTCTAGAAAAATACCTTTAACCATCCTTGGGGTGAGTTTTTTCCTTTTTTTAAAAAAACAAGCATTTTTCCTGTATATGTAGCTTGCTTAACAAGGCTTATTTACCTTACGTTACAATTCCCTAGTCCAGTGGTTGTCAAACTTAGGGTTAGGACTCAGTTCTGGGCTGCAGACTCTCATTCTCAAACACTGGGTCGCAGCACCCCTTGCTGCCACTGCCAAAAGACTGGAGTGCATTGCTCATAGATGTAATTGCTGGGATGTGGGCATAAATGATTTTTTTTCAACTCGGTCCTGAGGAAAAAGTTTGAAAACCACTACCCTAGTCTACACTTCAGGGGCTTTCCGGCAGCAGTCGACAGGCAGATACGCAAGGCACATAAAATGCCTTGTATATCTGCTGGTGAATTCTTCAGCTGCCGGGACACACTGCTGAAAGCCGACCGCAAATGGCTTGCAGTTGGCTTTCAGCTACATCTTTTGGGGGTAGGACTTCTGGTGCCGGCTTCTGGAGCACAGCAGCGAGTTTATACTCATTGCTAATTGCACCTGGAACATCAGGCTGACAGCAGTGATGTTGCCGCTGTCAGTGAAGACATACCCAATGTGTAGTGCTTCAGAATATCCTTCAAGTTTGCTTAGGTGCTTGTTTTACACATTTACACATGTTAGAGCTAAGAATAAAACTTAAGCCAACATTTTCATACTTGAGGGCCTTCAAGAAAATTTAAAAATCCATATTTAGGTGTGTAAATAAATTGCATGATTTTAAAAGGTGTTGAGCACATGCAGCTCCCATTGGTTTCTGTGGGCTTTCTGGGTGTTTGGTACTTCTGAAAATCAGGCCACATGTATTTAGGTTGGAATTTATGATCTTAACTTCAAAAATCCATCAGTGTTTCCGGACCTGGATATCTAATTTTCTCTCACCTTGTATTTACAAAATCTATGAAACAGAAGATGGAAGGAAGGAGGAAAGTATAACAGCATGTGCTTCCTTGATGCAAAATCCTGGCACTGCACAATGTGATCAGGGAGAAAACTCATAGGCCCAAGCATTTGATGAGCCCACATTACCGTGGTGAGAGTGTAAAATGATTGATTAGTTCTCAGGAAGTTAAACACCAAACTCCCTTGTTTACACTGGACTTTCCATGAGCAACAGCAGTTCAGGGCAAGCTAGCAAGTGGAACATCCACCCACTTATCTGCATTAACTGTTTACCGAGATACTCACTGCCAAATATTATTATTCTGATGGCAGTTGGCATGCTTAACATTTCTCTGTCTGTATCAAACTTTATTGTCTTTCCCACCTCACTTGCAAGCTGCTATGTATCTTTCCTTACCCTCTGTGTCTCCAAGTCCCAGCTGTCCAAAATCATTCCTCCCCCATGAGTAAACGGCTCCTGAGAGTGACAGGGCAAGGCTGTGAGTGCCTCCTGCAGCAATCTGAGCGAGGGGGATGCCTCTGAGCTCCTCCACCAGTTGTGGTTCGTGAGCAGAGGCAATCTGGTTCCTCACTCCAAGCTGACCATGTGAGTTCTGTCCCCAAGTAAAAAGCTCACCTCCTTAAAGCAAGAAACAGAAGAAAACTATCACAGTTTCAGACATACAGGTTGCCACCTAATGAACCCTTATATTTTCATATGAGGGATCTTAAGACTGAGCCTAACTGTTGTATGTATTTCTGAATCCAAACCCCAGTTAAAACTCAATAATGTCAGGAATCCCCGAATCCTCAGCATTGGCTTTTAGGGGCCCACAGTGGCTATATCTGCACTAGAGAAAGTTAAGTTAAATTTGTTAATTCGAACTAATAAGTTTGACTTTAATTTGAACTAAACTTGACCTTATTAAGTCAAATTAACAAAGTGGACTAAGTTGACAACTTTAAATTGACTGAGTCCATTTTGTTAATTCGACCTAACTGCCCTTAATCAAACTCAATAAAGTTGAATTAAGGGTTAATCCAGGACTACACTGTCCTTAGTTCGAGCTAAGGAGTTCAATTAAGGCTTAGGTCGAACTAACAGCAGTTCTTAGTAATTCGAATTAAGCTTTCATTAAGTCAAACTAAGGAATTCTTAATTTGACTTAATGGAAGTCTAATGTAGACAGGGACTAATTTAGTTCAAATTAAGCCTCCTTAATTTGACCTAAATTGCCAGTGTAGTCATAGCCAGTGTGATTAGCTTACAGAGAGTCCCAAACCCCAGCCTTCTTGATCTTTGTTCCATGGAGTTTTATCAGGGCATGATTATGTTACATCACCACTTTCACCAATGATGTCACCACACACAGACAATGGTTAGCGAAATGGTCTCACATGCTGAGCAAAAAGATTAATTTTTGCCACAATGGGAACACTAACTCATTCCAAAGGATTTGCTGAACTTCGTTCTGATTTGTGAAAATCGGGAGCATGTCCTGAAGTTGTGATAGTCATATTTCCAAAAGGATAGCCGTGTTAGTCTAGTCCAGCAAAAAAACAAGGAGTCGTGTGGCGCTTTGAGACTAACATTTATTTTCGCATGAGCTTTCGTGGGAGAAAATCCCACTTCCTTGGATTCTTCAAAGATGAGGGAAATTACAGAAAGGAATGAAAATAAATGCAACGGGGTGTAAAACATAGGATCAGGTCATACAGTAACAACAAATCAGAGCAGTTGTTAGGTTCAAGCCATGGGAAGCCTGAAGTCAAATTACCTTTTGTAATTGGAAAAGAACCCATAGTCTCGATTAAGGCCTGCTTTCACAGAATTTAGCTTGCAGATTAATTTGAGTTCAGCTGTTTCTCTTTGAAGTCTTGATGTCCCAGCCACATCCCTGACGACAGTCATTAACAAATCACTCATCGAGTGATTAGAAAGATGGAAGTGCTCAGCAACTGGTTTCTTTGTTCTGTGATTTCTGATATCAGCTCTGTGTTCATTCATCCTTTTACGCAGCAATCGTCCTGTTTGTCCAATATAAAAGGTGTTGGGGCATTTCTTGCACATGATGGCATAGACCACATTAGTAGATGAGCAGGTAAATGAGCCTTTGATGGAGTAGCAGGCTTGATTAGGGCCTATGATGGTATCTGTTGTGCAGATATGGGGGCAGACTTGGCAGCGTGGTTTGTTGCAGGGGTGTGTGCCTGCTTCAATGCTTCTGTTGTTAAATCTGTAGTTGCTGGTGAGTATCTGTTTAAGATTGGGTGGCTGCCTATAAGCAAGGAGACGTCTATCTCCCAAGGCTTGAGAGAGAGAGGGATCATCTTTTAGAATAGGCTGTAGGTCCCTAATGATCTGTTGCAGAGGTATGACTTGGGGGTTGTATGGGGTGACTAGTGGTGTTCTGTTGCTTTCTTTCTTGGGCCTCTCCTAAACACACCATACGATCCATTGTCTACAGCCAAGCCCTAAGATATAACCACATCTGCTCTGATCCCTCAGACAGAGACAGACATCTTGAGGATCTCTATCAAGCATTCTTGAAACTACAGTACCCACCTGGGGAAGTAAGAAAACAAATTGACAGAGCTAGACAGGTTCCCCGAAGTCATCTACTACAGGAGAGGCCCAAGAAAGAAAACAACAGAACACCACTAGTCACCACATACAACCCCCAAGTCAGACCTCTGCAACAGATTGTTAAGGACCTACAGCCTATTCTAAAAGATAATCCCTCTCTCTCTCAAGCCTTGGGAGATAGACCTCTCCTTGCTTATAGGCAGCCACCCAATCTTAAACAGATACTCACCAGCAACTACAGATTTAACAACAGAAGCATTGAAGCAGGCACACACCCCTGCAACAAACCACGCTGCCAAGTCTGCCCCCATATCTGCACAACAGATACCATCATAGGCCCTAATCAAGCCTGCTACTCCATCAAAGGCTCATTTACCTGCTCATCTACTAATGTGGTCTATGCCACCATGTGCAAGAAATGCCCCAACACCTTATATATTGGACAAACAGGACGATCGCTGCGTAAAAGGATGAATGAACACAGAGCTGATATCAGAAATCACAGAACAAAGAAACCAGTTGCTGAGCACTTCCATCTTTCTAATCACTCGATGAGTGATTTGTTAATGACTGTCGTCAGGGATGTGGCTGGGACATCAAGACTTCAAAGAGAAACAGCTGAACTCAAATTAATATGCAAGCTAAATTCTGTGAAAGCAGGACTGAATCGAGACTATGGGTTCTTTTCCCATTACAAAAGGTAATTTGACTTCAGGCTTCCCATGGTTTGAACCTAACAACTGCTCTGATTTGCTGTTACTGTATGACCTGATCCTATGTTTTACACCCCGTTGCATTTATTTTCATTCCTTTCTGTAATTTCCCCCATCTTCGAAGCATCTGAGGAAGTGGGATTTTCTCCCACGAAAGCTCATGCGAAAAATAAATATGTTAGTCTCAAAGTGCCACACGACTCCTTGTTGTTTTTGTGATAGTCATACTCTTTCCTGTAAAAAAACAAAGCTCATGCAAAAAATAAATCTGTTAGTCTTAAAGTGCCACACAACTGTTTGTTGTTTTTTTACTGGACTAGACTAACACAGCTATCCCTTCTGAAATTGACAAGATGCAATACCCTTTCCTGACAATCAGCAATTCATAATACTTTCATCTATTGATCTCAGAGTATCGTATCGCCCCCGTTTTACACATGTGGAAAGAGAGATGTAAAGTTAAGTAACTCGTTCACGAGCACACAGTGACTCATGGGCAGAGTCTGAAACAAACCTGATTTCCAAACCAATGCTCAGTCTACTCGATTCATCTGCCCTTTGCTACCTACTAAGGGCCCAGTCCCGTAATCCCTGCTCTGTAACAGGTTCATCAGACATATAATATGTAGATTTCTTAATTCATTTTAATGGAAAAGTGGCACTTCAAAACATTTGATATTTTAAAAAGTGAAAACCTCTAATGAATAATTTTAACATTTATAGGAATAAATAAATGATTCACATAATTTTAATATGAAGAATTAATTATGATTCAGAATACAGGCTTTTTTCCCTTTTCAGGAACAAATGACAAGAAGAACTCTGATAGAAAGTGGTATAACAATATCTCCATTCTCTTTCATCTAATGTTAAATGAACACATTTGGAGCAGTGGCTTTCAAGTGGGAATCTGTGACTTCTTTGGGGACAACAAGCAGATTTTAGGAATTCTGCGTATAAAGTCTGAGCAGTTGTTCTAACACACGTGGGCTTTAGAAAGAAAAAAAGTTGAGAACACATGCACATGCTAGTTTTACCTAAATCAGAGGTTCTCAGCTTCTTTCTTTCCAAGGCCCACCTGTGTTACAACACCTATTTTTCTGCATATAAAAACCAGGGTTGGTAGATTCTGTGCCTCAGCTTCCCTTTCTGTAGGGACAATAGCATTACCTTCCTCAAAGGAGTGTTGTGACAATTAATACGTTATACTGGGATGTGCTCTGATACCACGGTTATGGGGTGGGATGGGTATAACTCATTATTTTTACATGAATTTATTGATCTGTACATCTCAGACTGTAAAAATAGCATGATTTGTATCTATCCTAGGTACTTAACATGGCCACACAGTACTCCTCTGAGGAGAGCAGTGCTATCGTCCCCAGGTTACAGACAGGGAAACAAGCACAAAGACTCAGAGTTTTGCTCAAGATCGTACAGGAAGTCTCAGTCAAAGCAGGGAACTGAGCCTAGAGCTCCTGAGTTGCAGGCTACAGCCCAAACCACTGGACTATCCTTCCTCTCTGACCCTTCTGAAAGTCATTTCCTGTCCAGGATCTACCTTTTCAGAATAATGTTATTAACAAATTCTGAGGCTTAAAATGTGAGGTCTTGAGGAAGGGATTGCAGTACTCTGATTTAATAAATTTAGAGAAAAACAATGTAGGTGAGGACAATACCTTTAGACAGTGCCATAGAATGATGGTCTCCACATGCAATCTGGACAATATATTTGTCTCTTAATTCTTTTAGCAGTCTGGAAAAAAAAAATACATGGAATGCTGTGAACCAACATGAGTGATTCTAATCTTAATGCAGCCGGAGCCCATCTAAGAATCTATTTTTATCCTGTTCTGGCACCTTCAGCACAGTCAACAAATGCGGCATGGTCCTGATTCTAACTTTACTCACACTGCTTCTGCACAGGTGTACAGGGCTGGTGCAATGCGGTAAGCCCAGTAAGCATTGCAGGCTGGCGCTGACGTTTGAGGGGCGCCAAAATGGGGAGCACACCATTGCGCCACACTATCAGGTCACTTTTCTGAGCTGGCATCTGCGGCACTTGCAGGCAGTGCCAGAAATGCTAGCACCGTTCCTGCAGGTGTAGTTCCACTAGGTTCAACTTAGCTGAACCTGATTTATATCAGTGTAAACTAGAACAGAATCCAGTTACAGAAAACAAAATAACACAGGAGACAGTAGTGTACTTGTATGCTTCCTGTAGGTGAAAATGTGAATCCGTTACTGTGGTTCATTCAGATGCTACATGGTCACTGTGGAATCCCCCTACCTCAACACACTGAGAAGTATCTTACTCCTCATACAGTCCCATTGATGCCAGTGGGACAGCTGGAATAAGGTACTGCTTGATGCTAGGGCAATCTGGTATTGAGATAGTTCAGTACTATTAACAAACCTCAAAATGGTCTATGTCAGCTGGGCTTCCGGGGGGGAAAAGAAAAAAAAAAAGAGGCAGGAGGTCCAGGGGCTGGGAGGCAGTGGGAGGTGGAAGAAAAAGAAAAACAAGATAGTAGGTCCCAAACCTGATTCTGTTCCATCCCCAAGCCTCTGTAACAGGAATACCTCAGCCCACTGCCATAGGATGTATTTTTTTTTGTCATCAGGGGAAACATGCAGCCATTCATATGCTGTTTGTAAGCAGTGCTGTCCTCAAGCACTATGCTTAGCACAATGAAATGTAATCATAGGAATCAAGCTTGGGGTCACAAATCCCTTCCAGCAACTCTCAAGCTTTGTTCCAGTGTGTTTGGTCTTTCAGGGCATTGACCCTGCTTTTTGTATAAATGAAGCTACCCCCTAATTTACAGTTAAGCTATGTTTTCTTTTGTCGAAAAACAAACTCTTTCCTAGGCCAAAGGGAAACATCTCCCCTACTATTTCAGCCCCTGCCATGGTGTACCAGTGCCTTGATATAGCCTTCCCTCACAGGGATGGCTGGTTCCTTCTCCTTCCCTCTTATTTCAGAACCTTCTTCCCACACCTATCTGCTTCAGAAAACCATTCCACCCTTTTCATCTCTCCCTGCTCTCTCTCGCTGGCTCTCAGTTACACCTGGCCCCACAGCCCCTGCACTGACTTCAATTCTAAGCTGTCCCCCTCCCCTCACTTACCCTTATTTTCAGCTACTTCGACCCAGACCTTTCTCTGCTTAAATTCATTATTTGACTACCCAGCTCTGGACCAACTTCCTCCCTTCTCTAGTCACTTTCTGAAGTTAGTATTCACCAGACTGGTCTCACTCACTAAGCATCATCATCATCATTCATTAAGACATTTCTGACCTTATCTCTGACTTATTAGTTGTGGCTGAAATGCTGTGCTCTGAAAGTTTCCCTTCCGAGGAGAGAACAAGCATATGAGTTGCTTCACAGTCCAAGGAATGCACCTTCTCGTTCTTTCCTAAATTCACATGTGCTGCAGAATAAATCAAGACAGAAACACACAATCATATTGAGACATTGGGCATATTAAAAGCTACCCAGAAACTTCACTCCACATTAATGATCACTGACTGAGTTTCTGTTCCTCAACACAAAGCTTAATAATAGCACTTTGTATATAGGCATTTATGTGGCCATTCTGAGGCACACAATTCTCCCCTACGCACAGAGGTGGCATGTATGACACCCAGGTGACCTGTAGTAGCATGGGCCATAGGTTTCAGTAACGGTTATACCTTACTTACCTATCCCCCTCCCCAATTTGGTGTTATGTACCTATACATCCATACAGTTTGTACACCCATCATCCCTGCCTCCACAATGTCCCATAGAAAAAGAAACACTGTGGCGCTCAGTTCTGTCCTATCACACTCCTGGCAGAGCCACATTATTTCTCCAGTGCAATGGAATGTGGCTTGACTAATTATAATTTATGGCCCGACTTCTAGAGGTGCTGAGCAGCCAGATCTCTTTTAAAGTCAACCTTGTCAAGTCAACTTCCCAGGGCCCTCCCAGTGTAGACATAGCCAGTGTGACATGTTCCCATGACTTACACTTCCTTGCATTTATTTCCTCTCATTCTGTAAGTTCCTGCATCTTCAAAGCATCTGACAAAGTGTGATTTTCTCCCACAAAAGCTCATGAATGAAATAAATTCTGTTAGTCTTTAGGGCTATGTCTGAACTTAAAACCTTAGTTCAGACTTGGTTAGTCTGAACTAAGTAGTTCAAACTCAGTTCAAACTAGCCACGCTTGTTTTAGTTCAAACTAACAAAAAGTGGCAAGTTTGAACTAAAAGTTAGTTTGAACTAAAAAAACGCACTTATTTCAAACTAAACGCTCGTTTGAACTTATTTAGTTCAAACCAGCATGACTACATTGTGCTAGGTTGAACTAAATACTGAAATAAGTTCAAACTAAGCAGTTAAGTCAGACTAACCAGCCAAACTAACTAGTTCAAACTAACCTTTGATTAGTTCAAACTAAAATTATATTTAGTTCAAACTAGCCAAAGGCTAGTGTAGATAGACATGGTTCAAATTAGTCTGGACTAAGCTTGTCTGACAGAGAAAGGAAACCGTGTGAGTGAAAAGGAAGGAGATAAGACAGAAATAAGAGTGAAAGCATGGAACTGAGAATCAGACTTCTGAACAGCAAGAGGAGACAAATCACAAATCATTTGGAACTTTCTGTGCAAATTGAACCTAAGTCCAAAATTACCTTGGTCTCCTTCTGTGCAAAGTTTAAATTAAAGATTATGATAAACATATTAATCCACTGTAAAAACAATGTGTTACAGACTCACAGCAGACACACCTTCAATTTCTCTCACACATTTAACTCTGAGGGGTACCTGACAACAAGAAAGCAAACTGTGTAGGGCCACACAGCTCCATGATGCCTCTGAAGCTGTGTCAGTTTATGCCGGCTTAAGACTTAAACAGATACTCACTAGGTTTTCTGTAGTGATCCTGGTCTTCACTCACTTTCTCAAAAATAACACCACTCCCATTTTTATCTACAATACTCAGGTTATTCTCTTGGCAGTTTATCTGGCAGATTTCTTGTGGGTGCTTCTTGAAGAAGTTGGGGTGGCAGTTTGGTTTTGGGAACAACAGCCACAATGAAAATGCTGCTCCTGTAGGTTGAGGAGGCGGTGACAATAAAGGCACATGCCTGCTGGTTTGTTGCCTGGCAATCTGGCAGTCCCTTGGCATTTTGTTAGATATGCTCTTATTTTCCTGCTGTATTCAGTACTCCAGAGAAAGCCAGTCTCAATACACTGTGATGTGGTAATAGCTGCGGATGTAGCAAAACCAGTAGACAAACACAACCTCTACTGAGATCCACTTTACATAGGATAAAATTTTGCTTGAGACAGTAACTGGAGAGAGAAAAGGATTTTTACTTTTTAAAGATTTGCAAAAGAAAAACAGAACTAGCCTACTGGTTTTTTCATCTGTAAAAATTCCTTGCAGGACTGAGGTTCTTGTTGTCTGATGTGCTTTTCCTATAGCATAGCAGCCAATGAGTGTGAAAGTTAGTGACAGGTTACAGGTGATTGGCTACAGGCTTAAATCACCATTAGTTGCTCCTCCCCTCCGCCTTCTGTAAGAGGGAAAGAGACGGGAGGAGTGTCCCTGCAGGAAATCGAAACTGCTGCTTTCTTTCATGAGCCCTTGCACTAGCGCAGGGAGAAGGGAAACTAAAACTTGCCTATTAATAAACAAAGGCAGCAAAGGGCACAGATCTGAAGAAATCAGTCAAAAGAAAAAAGCAAAATGCAGAGCTACTCCCATTGTTTTGCAATAAAAGATTTGAGACAGTTTCTTTAGCTAGATTACGTAGCAGATGCAAACAAGGAGTCTGGTGGCACGTTAGACAAACAAAGGGGGATTTTCTCCCATGAAAGCTCATGCAATAAATAAATTTGTTGTTTTAAAAAGTGCCACTAGATGCCTTGCTTCTTTTGCCAGACTAAACCAGTGGTTCCCAGTCTTTCCAGTAAAACAGCACACTTCAATAAGACAAACAATTCCATGGCACACCCACTTTTTTTCAGCCAAATTGGTTGCTCATAAACATCACATTTACTTCTATTTGCTATGGTTACAGTCTTACTGGAGAGGTTTGCAGCATAGTACATGCAACAAGCTAAAAAAGGATCAAATACATTAATGTTTCAAATCCACCAGGGGAAAAAAATACACATCATCTCAATTTTACCCTTTGGCCACCTGCATCTAGAATTTTCACATTTTAAAATTGAAAGTCCGTTACTTCATGTTTACTTTGATGATTTATTTTCACAAGTTTTATGAATTGTAATTTTGGCTGGGTAGAATATTGTTTAAGATGAAACAATGTTTGTTTGATTTTCATTCACTTTGTATAAAATTTCATGGCACACTTTGGATAGTTGCCACAGCACACAAGCTGAAAACTAGTGGACTAGACTAACACGGCTACCCACAGCTGATGCAACTGATCATCTCTAGCAGAGACAAAAAATGTATGTGGGAAGACTCAGTGACCTGTATGGTGCCAAAAAATGCAGCACTTTCAGACTATCCCATTTTACATTACATCAGTAGTATTTCTTGTTTCCCCTTTCTTGCAGTAAAAGCAACCATAAGAAAAGCATCATTTCATGAATCCTAGAGCAGTGGTTTTCAAACCATGGGTTGGGACTCAGTACTAGGTTGCAGATTCTCAGGTACTGGATCATGGCGTCCAGGGGTGTTGCTGGCACTGGGCACAGGGGGCCCGTGCCCCAAATCTCCCCGGGGGAGCCCCAAGTCTTTTTTCTGGACCCCCAGTGCGGGCACAGGGAGCTGGGGCCAGTCCCTGACAGCGCAGGGCGAGAGGGAGCTCACTGAGCCTCTGAGCTGCAGCTGCCCCTACCCTGCCCACGTGCTGCAGCGTCTGTGGCTCAGCCAGGGGAGAGGAGGGAGGGCGTTTCAAACAGGCAGCAGCTCCAGCATGGACTTCTCTCCGCAGGACAGAGCAGGTAGGAGATGGGGGGGGGGCTGGACCCCCTGGTCAGGCAGGGGGGAGAGGAGGGGCTGCCTGGGGACAAGGGGGCTTCCTTGCGTGGGCTCCAGCCCCCGAGTGGAAGCAGGGAATTAGTCCCTGGCCTCTGGGCCCCAGGTGGGGCGGGGGGATTCTCCCAGGCCTTTGGGACCCAGGTGGGGTTGTGGGGGTGCCAGTAGGCTTCCAGGTCATGGGTGGGATGGGCAGGGCTGCCCCCAAACCTCAGGGGCCCATGTGGGACTGGTGGGGGTGTCCCTAGGCTTCTGGGTCCTGGCTGGGACTGGGGGGTGTCCATAGACCTCCAGGCCCCGGGTGGGATGGGCAGGGGTTCCCCCAAACCTCTGGGGCCCATGTGGGACTGGTGGGGGTGTCCCTAGGCCTCTGGGGCCCAGGTGGGACTCAGGGGGTTACCCCTAGTCTTCTGGGCCCTGGGTGGGACTGGAGAGGGGTGTCCATAGGCCTTTGGGGCCCAGCTGGGATTGGCAGGGGGGGTACCTCTGGGCTGGGGCATTCCCCCCCATGGCCTCCAGGTCCCAGATGGGTCCATGAGCGTCTCCCCAGTGCCTGCCGGGGGGACACCCTCATGGCCTATGGGCCTCGGGGGGGATGGCCTGGGAATGGAGCCCCTTACCTGAGCCCCAGGTGGGCCAAGGGATGTCCCTCAGCCTCTGTCCGGACCAGGGTCAGGCCAGCAGAAGGCTGGTGAGCCAGGAACCATCCCTCAGCCTTGGGTCCCTGGGGATCAGGTTGGTGGCCAGGCTGCTGTGAGGCAGCCCTGGCCAAGGAGCCCCCCACAGCTCAGGGGCAAGGCTCGGGTACTAACCCGGAGTCTCCTGCCCTCAGCCCATGCCCATGTGTCAGGGCTGGCCTGACACAACCGTGGGGTCTCCTGCTCTTGCCTTATTGCTTCAGATGTGAGGCTGGGCAGCAGGTGGTCTGGGAGGGCAACCTCATCAACAGTGCTATTATTTGTAAAGTTGAACTCTGCTGAACACCACCATATGCTGTGCCTAGTATTTCTCCTGTGCTTGAAATTGTTCTCTTGTGTGAGAGATTGTTCTACATTAAGCAGAAAGTGACTGGAGGTGTGGGGCAGGGACAGATAATATGGAGGGACAGAGATAATTAATTGTATTTACCTTTAAAGTACATGTTAATTAATGTTGGGTATATGTCCTTTAGTGTCATAAGTGAAATAATTCTGTAACCCTGAGACATAGGCATTATAACCAATGTCCAACAAGACTCCATATTGCCACTTTGGGACTCCTGCTTAAACATTGTACTCCATTTTGCATACTTGATGAAACCTGGTTTAGGCATATGCTGTGTATGTTCATTTAAATGTGTGAATGGGCCAGTCTCCATTGCCAGCCTGTCTTCACTGACCACTTTTACCATCTAACTAGCTGAACAATGCAGACATCTCTGATTAAAGCAAACAGAAGGAGCCACCCCTACATTGTAGCCAGAGGCGTCCTTAGGCAATTGGGGGCCCTAGGTGAAGACCCATTGTGGGGCCCACTATCGGCCCCCACTGCTACCTTCCCTGTGGCCCCAGTCCCCCCTGCACCCTTAACTGCCCCATATCACCCCCTAGGACTCGTTGTTTGTTTTGCTGAACCAAACTGATATGATTATCCCTCTGGAACTCTTAAATTATTCTTGGGTATGGTATTTTTAAAGATCTTCCCATCATGAAGCTTGTAAGTTGATCATCTTTCACTTAACATAAATCAGCTAATGCTGAACTACAAAGTTGAAGTGAACATTTTAATTTTTTTTTAAAGTGTGAGCATTAATAAATAAGAAGTGGAAACATTAATAATGGCTCAAAAGTAACACATTTAAAATGTTGGCAGTGAAATCTTACAAATTTTTCATATAGGATTAGGTTTATGTGCACTAGAGATATTTAATACAAATAATTATAATAAATAAAAATAAGTGAGAAGGAGGTTTCTAGTGTGTAGCTATAAATGAAAAACACCAAATTTCAATGAAATTCTCTGAAGTACTCAAGTTTATAAGACTCTGGCCCCCTCAAAAATATTAAATAGTTAAGTACAAAGGAAGCTAAAAAAATACTTATCAAAAGAAAGACATACAGCACAGACATCACACATAGATGTAATGATTGCCAAAGGGAAGCACTGTATTTAGATGTAGCAGCCTATATGGACCTACCTGGTAACCTGAGCTAAAAAAGCCAAACTAAAAATTGTCACAAAGTCAAAGGAAAAGGCAAAAGAACAGGTAAAAAAGAAAAGGAAAAGGCAGTATTTCACAAAAATAAAAAAATGGCAAAATAAATGGCCATACTGAGGAATTAAAAGCTGAGGCCACTGGAAAAGTTCCTGCCGTTGTGCTGTCTATTGCTTGCTCCTTCTTTTTTAGCATGTCAGCATGAAGGTGATGGGCAGAGAATGGTGAAAGCTGCATTTCAGATGAAGCACAGATCCTAATGATAGCTTGCCTTGATGAGCCAAGAGTGAAAAGTGCTTAGGCTTCCAGCCCTACTATCTGTGCTAGATGGGAAAAATTTCTATATTTTTCTATGTTTTCATTTCTGTCTACCAGATTGAAGACAGGGCCCCTTATTGCTTGGGGCCCTAGGCGGCTGCCTGCTTCGCCTACCCCAAAAGCCGCCACTGATTGTGGCTACAGAAGACTGAGCAAATATTAGCAGACTGGGCCTGGGGAAAAAATTCCTGAGATTTGAGAGTTCTGTTGGGAAATCATGAGTGAGGCTTTACCTACCAATAATGTTGCTACTTAATGTCACTATTTATTCTGCTCTTCAGTTTTGCCCTCCTATGAATTGTGCACAGCATAAGTACACATACCAGGCAGCATGTCACAAAGTTAACCATCCTTTTACTGAAAATTTCCAGGGGGGGTAGCCATGTTAGTCTAATCCAGTAAAAATAGAAAAGAATCCTGTGGTACTTTTAAAGAGTAACACCTTTATTTATCACATGAGCGAAATCCCATTTGGAAACCACTTTCAAGTGTCTGACAAAGTGGGATTTCACCCACAAAAGCTCTAGCAATAAATAAATTTGTTACTCTTTGAAAGTGCCTTTCTTGTTTTACAGTTGTCGTACTTCATTGTGAATTCCTGTAATGTTGTCTGTCTTGCATTGGATAGAGTAATCCCAGTAATGCTGTATTTTTGGTTTGGACTCGCTCTTTCCTGTAAGAGTGGACTTACTTAGTTTCTGCTGCTAAATCCTCTCTGCTTTGTTTCCCCAGAAGGGGGATTGGGAGTCTGGCAGGAGCTAAGGGCAGGGTGGGAGAAATACTGCAGGAGGCTTCTCTGCTTTGTTTTCAGTTCACTTTGTTGTCCTCTCTTTGGCTATTTGCTGGGGAGGCAGAAGGCAGGCAGCCTGGCTGTCTGGCTGGGTCAGCCAGTTTGGTGTGACCCTGCTGACAGCACTGCACTGACAGCCCCAGCCGGCCTGCCTGCTTGCCTCATGAGTTCCCCAACTTCCCCTACCTGGACTGCATACACCTGGAAGCTGGGAGAGGGTCAGAGACTTTTTAAATTTCCTGCCCTGTGGTATAAGCAGCCCAGCATGGCGAATTGCAGCTGCTGTGCTACCATCCTTCCACTCCCCTGCTCCATAATCTTATGCTGCCACTCAAAGTGGAGGGCAAAGCATTACATCAAAGTTCAGGGAAGGCATGGGCTCTATTTTAAAAGCTTGAGAACTGCAGTGGTAGGTGTCTTCAGCGTGGGTCAGCAGGGTGTCATCTTTCATCTGGGCACCTAGATGCCATCCATTTCTCCAGTACCTGGAGAACCTAAACAAGTTGACTGGAAGTCCCAGGGATGGTCTGATCCACCCCCCCCCCACTCCTATTTTCTGATCCCCCTGACTCCTGATGTTTAGCAACAGAAACCTGTAGGAGATAGAGAATGATATGCCTTGTCAGAGGAGGAGAATTTTTATATGTCCTCTTCACATGGTCTGTGAGCTTTTAAGAGGATATTGCCAGCACCTTGATTCATTTGTAGGGAACACTGGAGGTGAATGATTGCTCATTTTACAGTTTTAAAGCAGAGAGGTATGAAGAAGGAGCTGTATCACAACATGGCACGGGGCCTCTGTGTGGTGGGAGAGTGGTACAGAGGCTAAACACTCTGGACCAGGATAATCCATGGACATTGACATAGTCAGACTGCATTGGTGCCTAGACAGCTGCTGGCTAGAAACTGACAGCTTCAATTTTAGTCATCAGCTGGCATGGCCTCAGGGAGCATATTTCCTTTCAGAAACATCACATCTCCATGTTTCCAAAATTTCCATTTCATATGGAACTTCCCCACTTCAAAATATTTCATGTAAATTCCAGTTTCAAGTGGGGTGCAGGATACGGGTAGGGCCGGTTGGATAATGGGGGGAAGAGGTTGTCTGTTGTGGGTGTGGCCTATTGGGGGCCAACCCATGACAGGGGCAGGGTCTAGCACAGGTGGAGCCTGTGGGCCTGTGCCCCGGGTCTTTTTGCTATCCAGCAACGCCCCTGATGGCATCCCCTTCTGCTGCCACCAAAAGACTGGAACACATTGCTCAAAGATATAATTGTTGGATCTTGGGCATGAATGATTTTTTTTCAACTATTTCCTGAGAAACAAAGTTTGAAAACCACTGCCCTAGAGAAATGTATGTAGTCACACTTTGTAGGATGCTTCAGTCTCTAAATAGCCAAGAGTCCAACCTCCTTGGGATCCTTCATTAGGGATAATGGATGGTTTGCAGAGGCCTGAGATTTTTTGCTGAGAACACTGATATTTATCTATGAATATGACATTATGTATAACAGCATCCACCTCCTAGTACCATGGGGCATCAGCTCTTTTGGAAATAATGTCAGTTATTTCAGCAATAAAGGGGGGCATTGTCATCATTAGGATTACCACACTCTAAATCACTCTCTTAGTATTGAAAATGACTTCAATTATTATGCATCTGCCCTCTGACTCCAACCACAACAGAATAAAGTGAAAAGTTAGGTTTTTGTGGATTCATATTTCTACTTCCCTTCCTATGGAGGTGAAAGAGGAGCGATAATCATGTCTCACTCAACTTTAATTCTGTCAGCATTTTCATTCTTTAAATAGATATCCTGAAGGAGACATAGGATGACCATCGGACTTTAAGTGCCCTAAAGTTCTGATTCTCTTGGAGAGTTCATTAAGGCACTGTGCATTCCAAGAACACATCTTGGGAGTTCATGAAAAATCAGTGATTGCTGATGTCCAATAGCTGGATAAGTGCCTCTCTGCAAAACAAACTAACAACCCATATACCACTCCCTTTCCCTGCAACATCCCAGGTTTCCAATATGGACATATTCAGATTCCAGATGGTGTGTGCCTGCACCCATCCTCCCTCTCCACATGCACATTTTGAATTAAGAATTTGACAGAAATATACCTATGTTTACCAAATACCTGCATGTGCCAACGTATATAAAAGAATGGAACCTACTGCTCCACAGCTATGAATGCATGAGTAACAACACACATATACTAATATGCATAAGGTGCGTGTGCACGTAGACTAATGAAAAAAGTAAACATGAAGTGACAAATAATAAGCGCAAATAAATAACTATGAATGTAGTACCACCATACAAAATATATAAACTTTAAGTGAGGATAGAAACATAAAGATAAATATACAAATGGCCGAAGTGACACAAGTAGTCACATAGAACATCCAAGCAAATAGTTATGAATATACTAGCATCATATATATATTATACTTATATATTTGCCTATTTATAAGTAGAAATTAGGAGATGAGTAATATAGTATGAATATATAGATATACTTAGGTTGGCTTATCAGTATTTTGAAAGTATTAATTATCAAACTATACTAAATACCTTTTCTAACAGTACTAGTTATATCCTGTAAACCATGGGTCTCAAACTCAAATCACCACAAGGGCCACGTGAGGACTAGTTCAGGCCTGCACGAGGACTAGTATGTTAGCCCGAGGGCCGCACCACTGAAAGCCTTCCATACAACATTGCAGATATTGGTAACGATAGTATCATTGCAGGCCACAGGAAATAGCTTTAGGGGCCACATATTTGAGACCCTGCTGTAAACACTGTTAAATATAGCAAATACATACACATGAACTGTTTGGTTTCCCCAATCATAGTTCCATTCCTTCAGGGATTATACTGACCATTTTCTTTTCTTTTATGTTACCTTTAGTGAGATCTAGTGTGGATTCCTGTAATGCTTACCTAGCACCCAATAGGACAGTTAAGTATTTCACAGTCTTCCAACCTCATTATCACACAGTGTATTTGAGGCAATATTTAATATGTGATCCCCAAAGACTTCATTTGATATATTTAAATGCTGCCTTCTTGGTTAAATTTGCAGAGAAATCTGGATACACAGAAAATGTAAAGCCCTTGTATTGAAGTTCCTTTTTGCCTGGCAACAGACATCAGCTTAACTCTGTCATTAAATCGTAGTCATTTAAAGATTAATTTTAAAGACCACGGTTATTTTCTCCCCTTCTGGCCCCTACAACTTGATGAGCCCTTTCAGTCTCTAGGAGAGGCAAAGCAGGACCCAATCCACCACTTTAGAGAGCATGTACTGGAGAAAACTAAACTTGTTTTTTCCTTCCAGTCCTTCAGAGATGCATAGTAATCACAAACTATTCTTGCATGATCCATTTTTAATATCTTCTTGTTTCACCTCAAGACTGGTTAGGCCTTCCCTAAAGGAAGCATTCTCTGTTATAACTTTCAGTGCTATCAGTGTTTCTTTTTATATTTCATTACTTAAAAAGGAGAAAGGACCTTTGTCTTCTAGCTCTTTAGAGACTCCTGTATATCTTGGAAGAAGAAAAAAAAAAGTGGTAGATGAAAAATTCTTCATAGCTGAAGTCCTGCGTGAGAGACTGCTGCATTTCCTCAGCTTTACCTTTCTGTCAAAAATCAGGCTTGAGTCCTTTGGTGTTTGTATGTGCCCCAGCAGGATCCATGAAAAAAACAAGTCCCCATTGTCTAATTAGTACATTTATGATAGAAAGTTACTGTGCAGATACTGGAGAGTCCTTAACAGATGAGGCATAGTGGATGGGGGGTTTAGGAGCCCAGGAATCATCTCTACAGTTCAAATGAGCCCCCCAGGATGAGTATTCTAGTGGATGGAAATGTCCACGCCTTTTCCACTGACATCAGTTCTCTGCCCCAGGTTAGTAGACACAACTTCTGAAGGATGACTTACAGAACACAGCCTCTGGACCACTGCAGAGGACACAAACAGATTCTCTGTTTGAGTTATTTCTCTCACTGTTCAGAAACCAGAACAGAGTAGAAAACAAGGTTGGGGGGAGGACTAGAAAAGGTGGAAGAGGGAAGATATAATTCTAAGGGGTTTCTCTCATCCATCTAAATATGCATTTCACCCCACCTCCACTTCTCAGTCCTGAAGCTGCAGTTTATGAAGGATGCATTCTCCTACTGATTCTCAGCCTCAGTCCAGTGAGGAGCAATTTTATGTCTCATCCATCAGAAAATGTCACCCTTCTGCAAACAAAGAGAATGCCGTACTTGACTATTTATCTTCTAAGATCACAGGCAGCACAGTAGTAACACCTATAGTTAAATTTGCTTAACACTATGAAACTCCCAGTTTCCAGAAGATAAACTTTAATCTTAAAGCTGAAATTCTCAGTGCTAAGTGCCTACCTCAGTGTGATCCTTTTGGAAAGTTTGATCAAAAATAGTTTATCCACTTTCAGGAATCAACTCATTTAAGAATATGTGAATATTTTGTTCTTTTAAACAGTTCTTATTCCTCAGGGGAGGGAGCAGTAAACAGATGTGGCAGAGGTAAAGTGCCTTTTTCTCTGAAAATTTACCTAGTCACTTAATTGTACTCCATTGTAAACTGCCATTTGCACAACTGCAACAGTATTTATGAGCATGTTCATTATTTCTAGAAGTGCAAGCTCATATCAAACTGCACACTTCTTACTATGCCTTCTGCAGTCTTTCTAAGCTACTACATAAGCTGAAATCAGCAGTGCTACTCATGTGGTTAAAGTTAGACACTCATGGGGGTAAATTTACCTTGAAGCTGAATCTGGGGCCAAGCAGAAGTTTTCAGGAAGTATGACAATCTCCCACTGACTACCTCCATTCTCCTTTATATTCTTTCTTATTATTATTCACTTTATTTTCCCCAGCCCCCTTCCTCAGATGTCCATCAGGCATGCAAGTCTGGTCAGTCATTCCTTTTTTTCGCTAGAGTAAAACCTACAAAACCAGATGATTGACTTCTTTACTAATTATGACAATGTGAAGAATGAAGGAAATAAAAGCAGGTCATGATTTTATTTTAAGGTACTTTTATTAGCAAATTACATAGAATTAGCAGTCACTACAAGGAATTAGAGTTAGGTGCTATTAAATACTAAGAACAAAAAGGCCACATAGTACAATTACTTTCTAAGTGTCACTGATTTCAATGAAGAGCTCTATATAAATGTCCAAAGGGATAGCCGTTAGTCTAATCCAGCAAACAAACAAACAAAAAAAAAAAACACCAAGGAGTTGTGTGGCACTTTAAGACTAACAGATTTATTTTTTTGCATGAGCTTTTGTGGGAAGTGGGATTTTCTCCCACGAAAGCTCATGCAAAAAATAAATCTGTTAGTCTTAAAGTGCCACACGACTCCTTGGTTTTTTTGAGCTCTATATAAACATCAGTGATATACTGTGGACCAAAAAGTTTACATTGTCCTTACCTAAAAATGGTAGAAACTGCAAAAATATTACAGAACTTTATCCCATCAAATGTATATTCCTTAATAACATTCTTTTCACCTCCTCACCCAACCACCAAATTGGTCAAAATTACTCTTATGCAATATCACTCTTACTACATTGTACTGAATTATGTTTGCAAGTTTCTAACCTAAAAATGACACCAGAGAATTTTACCTTAAGATGTTAAATTAAAAAAAAAAAAAAAGTGTGTCAAAATTGGCTTCAATAACAGGCAGAGTTGTCATGAAGCTACTTAAATTTGACAAGACAATTAAAGTTAGAGTTATCAATTGTACCTCATTTTACCTGCTACTTGCAGGAAACAGCTTATGATTTTGTATCAGGTTGAAAACTAAGCAAATAATTCCTTGAACCCTGATCATTTATATTTTTTCCTTGAAGTTGTCCTTTAACAGCATGTAATGCTTAATCATATTTAATCATAGCATACCTACTGTTTTCTAGTCTCACTCTTGAAGACATATTTATTACGTTACTAATGCAAAAATGTATACTCTCAATCATAGGAATGTATTTTTAATCTGAGACAAGTGATATAGCAGCAATTTTAATATGATTTCTTTGCTAGATACATTAAATAAATGCAAGTTAAATTCTCATCCTGCTGCACTACAATTTTGAACCAGTGTTCAAGTGTGTCATAGATACTGTTATAAACTCTGTTTTAGGTTAGGCTCTATATTCCTCCACTTTGCTAAGGCTTAGTCAAACCATTAAATGTATGTAGTTATTACATAGGTTTAATCTGTTTCTTCATGAAAGTGAGACCCTAAATAAATCTGACACTCCTGCACAAGGGTGTTTGGGAAAAGCCACTGAAGACTTAATAACAAACCTAACAAACCCATTTTTGTAAGTGATGTGTAATTTATTCCAAAGTTTTTTCTCCTGTATCTTGAAGACACTCTACTGCTGCCCTGATTTCCATGGGAATTTTGGTGAGTAAGGAGTCCAAAATCAAGAGCCTAGGGAACATTTCTGTTTCTGATACATGCTGGATAGATTTGTGACTCAATTTTTGCCAAACCCCCGATTGTTATTGATAGCAAGAAGAAGTTTTTCCCTGAGTTTTTCTATTGTAGAATACTGTGGGAGAATCAGGATGTGAAAGCAGGTCTGTGCTTCAGGGATATGATCTTCAGACAGAGTCACATGTGTGTTGAACTTTATCTTTATACAGTCCATTCCCATTACAGGGATCCGGTCACTTCCTGTGAGAAACACTGCAAAGCAGAACAAAATTACAATTCAGCTGGAAGAGGCGTTAGAATTAAGCATGTACAGTAATTCAAGTTACCATTTATAAAGTGATGGGCATTAGAAGCATATTTCCTATAGTATATTTCAAATAAACTTATCTCCAATGGCACTTTTCAGAATGGCACAATGAAGTTATTTATATAGGCCCTATCAGCATGAATAGTACTTTAAAGGTAAACAGACAGACAAAATCCCTAGAGTGAGATGCTTACAGTCTAAGGCCTTGAACCTGCAAACACTGCACACATGCATAATCTCACTGATTTCAGTGGTGCTACTTAGGCACATAAAGGAGCTGACCCAAAGGCTCCTGCAGTCAATGGGAGTGTTTCTAAAGTAATTTTGTTGCACAGAAGTGTTGAGCACTGTACATATTGGGACAGACTCTGTAGAACTACAGAGGAGTCAATGCTGCTCCAAGGAAGAGTAGTTCATGGTAACTGCTCTATTTTGAAAGATTTTTCACTAGTTGAATTTTAGGGAGCAATCATCTGCTTGTTTACACAATACTCACAGAGAAAGCCCTTCTTCTCTGCCAGAGTTAGCTCATGGAAAACCTCCCAGAACATTCTGATAGTGGGGTGTGATGGTGTGTATATTCCCCAGTAGACTGCATTCTTCAAAACAGAACAACAAAGGAAAAAGGTTTACTCTCAAGAAGTGAAACTCAATGGATAAATCAAAATGATACAGGAGAATAAGATTCCCTTCTCTTATCCTCTTCAAACCTTTTCAAATGTGTTCCAGTCATAATTAGCATTTCCAATGGCCACCGCCATCAGTTCTTCAGGCCGGAAGAATCTAACTATCCCTCTGTCCAGGACTTTATAAAATCCCCTTTTGAACTCTTCATAAACCTCCTCCACAGATTTGTTGAAGACATAATCCACATACTTGTTGACAAAGTCCTTCCTTCACAGAAGCAAACAGAGATATTCATTAGCTCACATACAATACTGTTCTCTTCAAACTCATAGGACAGTAAATGTATTTGCCTGGTCCCCTTGCTTCCCAGCTCACAGCAAGCAAGCAATAAATAAATAAATAGTAGCTTTTATTTTGACATGGTTATGTGATGTATGACTTTTTCTGTCATTTTTTAAGAAGTATTTTTCTCCTTGTTAGAACTAAACTGATTGACATTCCTTTGACACTAAAGAGGAGGGGGGGGGACACATGGGACGTTCATTTAACGGCTCAGATTATTGTTCCACAGGATGGTAATAAGAGAAAACTCAAATGAGGTTCTAAAAAAAGCTAGCTAAGTTCATGCAGGACAGGCCCATCAATGGCTATTAGCCAATATAGTCAGGGCTGCAATCCCATAGTGTAGGTGTTCTTAAGCCTCTCACTGCCCACTGCTGGGACTGGATCATATAGACCATACTGGATCACCTGAGGATTGCCCTCTTCTGTTCATTCCCTTGGAAGCACTTGGCACTGACCATAATCAGAAGACAATACTGACTTAGGTGGACTGTTAGTCTGAACCAATACAGCCATACTTATATTTTGTATCCAAAAGTAAGAAGTAGCTAAGAGTCTCACCCTGCAAACATTTATTACTAGATTTTTTGCTTACAACTGCAAACTGTCCCATTGGAATCATGGTAGTCCTGGTGATGCTTCATGATGGTAAGAGCCACACTCAATACTAAATATTTACAGCATCCAATCCCAAATTTGTAACAAACATGTTAGGGATTACAGCCTTGTTGGGATCCTGAAATGGGTAAAGTCTCAACAAGTGCCTTTAGGTTCCCTGATTTGAGGGAGAGTGTTCTGGTATCATGCAACTGCACACATATATTAGGGGAAAAGGTGGCAAGTCTCTCACAGACATGTGCATACTGAAGAATGAGTTATTTAAAATCAAGCTCCAAAGGGGCAGCCGTATTAGTCTAGTTCAGCAAAACAAACAAGGAGTCCTGTGGTACTTAAAGACTAACAAATCCTCCATCTTCAAAACATCTGACAAAGTGGGATTTTCACCCACAAAAGCCTATGCAACAAATAAATGTGTTAGTCTTTAAGTGCCACAGGACTCCTTGTTTATTTTAAATCAGTGTATCAGATGGCAAGTCAGGCCGATTCACACACTTTCACTGGAAGTAATCCAAGGGATGGGAGAGGAGTCTGGAACTGAACAAAGGAGACACACGTGGTCACTAGAAGTCTTCCACAAAGAGCGTATGGTAAGATAGGCAGAGGTTAGTTCAGCTCTCTCTAAGGGTGTTTGTAAGTTTTAAAACTATCTTTTCCTGTGTCTTACACTGGGGTCAGCAACCCTGGCACCCATGCCAAACATGGCATGGAGGCCAAGCCTGAGCGGTCCCGCTCCACCCAGCGCTGCGTGGTGAAGTGGCAAGAGCTGCTTGCCACAGTTCCAGGCCCCCACTGGCCACACTTCCTCGCTGGGGAGTGCAGCCAGCAGGGTCAAAGAAGCCACGGTGCTCATTGCTCCTGATACTGCCGGCCCTGTCCCCTGCCTTACACCTTATTCCTGTTCTCTCAGGTAGGAGGGTTTACCTGATTATCATTGCCATGTAGGTATTGAGAACTAAAAAGGATACTATTATAAAGAGCTGGACAATTGCTCTGACTTTAAGGCTGGTTGCAAAAAGCCCATCAGTTAGAATTAAACAAACCAGTCTGCATAAACATACTTGTTGGCATTGTTCACAGCTACAGAAGAGCCATCTGGAATCAGGTCTACTTCGTTGTTGTCCCACGACACCTGAAACAATGAAAACGTTCTTATTGAAAGCATGAAAGGCAACAATCATGGCAACCTCTTCTCCATTCAATATTTTCCTACTCCAGTACTTGAAATCAATATGACTGCAAAGTTTCCACTGCTGTTGTGTGTTTTGCAGAAACCTTTAGTCCCATCATCTTCAAAACTGCATTACAGTGGCAAGAGACAATGAGGTTCCTTGCGCAAATGTGAGCACAATTCTGGTCATTTCCTGTAGCTATTAAAAAACATGGGTGTGTCAATAATGGCATGTAAAATTCTAGGGTATGTCTATACTTGCAAGTTAGGTTGAATTAAGGAGGCTTAATTCAAACTAATTTTGTACCTGTCTGTGCTAGGCTTTTATTAGTTCGAATTGAGGAATTCCTCAATTCGAATGAATGAAAGCTTAGTTTGAATTAGTAAAATCTGCTAGTTAGTTCAAACTAATCCCTTGCTTCGATCCTTAGTTGAATGAAGGACAGTGTAGACTAGGATTAACCCTTTGTTCAAATTTAATAAATTCAAATTAAGGCCACTTAGTTTGGATTAACAAAATGGACAAATTCGACTTAATGTTAAGTTGAATTAGTCCACTCTGTTAATTCAAACTGACTTTTCCTAGTGTAGACATAGCCCTAATGTGTCATTTTCAAATGGGCATGTTTTAGGGATTAAAGAAAACATGATTTCTATCCTCTTTTTTGCCCGTCCTATCTCCCTTTCAAGTCCAAGTCTCCCCTATCATGCACACAGCTTTTTCTCATTGACTGACCGGATAGAATGGGACAATTTTAACACCAGTGAAGTTCATGTAATTGCATTTGCTTACAACAAGTTAAGATTTGGCCTGCTGTGATTGGAAGAGACCAGTCTCTGAGTCCATGGACTCATTGCTCCAATAAGAGGCTAAAATAATTAAAACAAAATCAGTCAGTTCCTATGAGTTTCTTCTTCCAAGTGTGGTTTTTGTTTTCAAAAAGATTGGGAAGTAGGGGAAATTATTTTGGTTGCAGGAGCACCACAGAGCCTCCGTCACAGACCAGGACACCACTGTGTCAGGGACTATACAAACACAGAACAAAAAGATCATCCCTGCCTTACAGAGCTTATAAAAAGACACTCTAGACTTGTTGCAGAGGGGCAGCTGCGTCAGTCTAGTTCAGCAAAACAAACAAGGAGTCCTGTGGCACTTCTAAAGACTAACAAATTAATTTTTCTCATGAGGTTTCATGGGTGAAGTCCCACTTCATCAGATTCTAGAATGGAGAAAAGTTGCATTGAAAAAAAAAACCTTACAGTAAGGGAGGGGAAGATAAATCCTGTGATTACATTTCACTGCAGTAGGTCAGATTACTTCAACAAATCATACATGTTGTATAGATTCAAACACAACGTATCAGAAAGCGGTGGGGTGGAGAGAGATGAAAATCACTGTTGGTAATGTAAAACAAAGGAGGCGACCCTCAAACACATTTACTCTAATGCCACTGGTCATCACCTACAGCTCCTAACTCTACAACACATCATCAAGGATCTACAGCCTACCCCACAAGATGAACCCTCAATCCCCCAAGCCTTGGGAAACAAACCTCTCCTTGCTTATAGAAAGTCCCCGAATCTTAAATGGATACTCACCCGCAACTACAGACCATACAACAAAAAACAGTAAGAAAAGAACATATCCCTGCAACAAACCCCACTGCCAACTCTGCCCACATATCACTACTAACGACACCATCATAGGACCTAACTGAAACAGCTATTCCATCAGGAGCTCATTCATCTGCTCATCCACCAAGCCATCATGTGCCGACAATGCCCCTCCACTTTACACATGGCATAAACGGGACTGTCTCTGGGCAAAAGAATAAACGGACCCAAATCTGACATCAGAAATGAGAACATTCAAAAACCAATAGGAAATCACTTTATAATCTTCCTGGTCATTCAGGAATGAACTGATCTGTACGCATCCTCAAACACAGTTACTCCATATCAAGGCTTCAAATAGAGACTTTGGTGTTAGAATTCATATGCAAATTCAGTGCTGTCAAACTGAGTCTGAGTAAAGACATGAATTGGCTTTCCCACTGTATATAGCACACTTTTAAAAGTACTACAGGTCTCCTCCTTTGTTTTTCATTACTAAGAGTGATTCTCACTTCTCTCTACTTCACCACTTCCTGACATGTTGTGTTTGAATCTATACAACATGTCTGATTTGCTCAAATAATCTGACCTGCTGCAGTGAAATGTAATCACAGGCCTTATCTTTCATTCCCCTACTGTAAATTATTTTTCAGTGTAAGTTTTCTCCACTCTGGTATCTGACAAAGTAGGACTACCCCCATGAAAGCTTATGAGAAAAATAAATTTGTTAGTCTTTATGAGTGCCACAGGACTGCTTGATTATTTTACTCCAGACTTGCAGAATCAGCCACTACGAGAATGCATTTTCAAAGGGGTACAGTCATTGTCACTGAAGACTTCTAGCTGAATAACATGTGAGAGGAAGAAAGGAATGGCTTGAGTAAGTTCATGAAAAGTGCCCAGTCCTCTGTGTGAAGCAAAGAACAGCTTTTTAAAGATGACAAGTCTTGTAACCACTGCAGTGAATAGCAAATGAAATGGATGTATCACAATGGCTTCCAGAGGTACTCACACAATAATGTAACTGAAGATTCTCTTCAATATCATCATACTCATAATCTAGAACTGCCTGCAAACTTCTAAAAGAAAAAGAGAGAGGCAAAAATATGCTTAGAAGTTGTTAGATTACAGACCACATGATAAATTATCCTGCATCATGAGCCTCAGCCATTTATTACTGATTTATGATAATGATGAGCATGAGAAACTATGTTTCATCTATGACAGTAAAAAAAACCTGAACTGTTGATTGTAGATCAAATTCTGCTAAACATAGTAGTAAACGCGGGGAGAAAGAAAGAAATAAGTGACTGAACTAAGTTCATAGAAAGCTTCTTAATACTACATCTGCAAAGTAGGAGTGCACAATCCACCACATGAAGCAAAGAACAACATTTCTCAAGTGACAGCAATTGTAAGAATTATAAATGTTTCTCCAGTTGCAACAAATAAAAATTTGTAAATTCTGAACTCATGGGTAGAAGAACCTCATTTATGTCAGGGAGAAAGGCCATCACAAAGTTTTGGGCTCAAAAAACCAGTAGAAAATCTATACCCACTTTCTTCATCTCCACTACCAAATGTCACAGAGTTCTGTCCTTCTCAACAATCTGTCTTCCCTCCCTTGATGCTGGGAATTTATTTTTTCCTCAATATTTGTCCAGGAAAAACCTCAAGTTTGGTTGACTCACAAAACATGACTTAGAAATCAAAAAGAGTTCTGTGTTATAAAGCTTAAGTTGCTTTGTGTGCAAGCTGCACTTGTATGTATATTTTCACTGGTCAGTTTAATTACTAGTAACTGTTAATTTGTCTGTTCTTATTTCTTAACACTGACAATCTCGGGGCTTTTATGACAATATAAGCTGTTCAGCCTTTGCTTTTCTAGTCATGCCAACATCCTCATGATAGTGCGATTTTTGATACATTATTTCACAGCTGCCTGCGCTGTATTCCCTCCTTCTGTTCCAAATAGAGAGTAGATAAGAAGTTACTTATGACAGGACATGCAGCTGTGTGATAGGCCTTCACCTTTTAAGTCTTTGTGTGGCTGACAGCACTAATGATTTCCTAAAAAAAATATCCACATGAAGGCATCTCCTCCTGTTACAAAGACTGACCTTAGCTCCCCAATCAAATTACAACCAAAAGAAGGGAATGACAATGTGAGGAATGCTACAATGTAGGTCCCAACAGCCCTCATTCTTAAAACGGGCATCGATGGTGTAGATCAGGCGTGGCCAAACTGTGGCTCGGGAGCCACATGCGGCTCTTGAATGAAAAAGTGTGGCTCCTGGAAGAATGTCAGCAAATAAGTTTAGGAAAGCAGCCCCAACCTAGGAATTCAGGAGGGGATCGGGACGGTGGGGAGAAGCGGTGGCATGGTCATGGATGGCAAGGAGAAGCATGGCATGGTGGGAAATTTAAAAACCTCACCACTAGCTTGCAGTCTTCTACATCAAACAACAGCTAAGTTTTTTTTACTGTATAGGCCTAATTTTCATGGTAACCTTAAGTAATTATTAGAATCTGACATTAGTAGGACCAATATTTGCCCTCTTTCTACAATAAAATTAAAGTGTGCAATGAATTTTAAACTTAGTAACTTTGGAGTAGGTAAAAGTTTATGGCTATATGCCTCAGTGTTGCTCTCAAAGATTTAATAATCAACTTGTGTGGCTCTTGAGTTCCGTAAGTTTGGCCACTCCTGGTGTAGATTATGAGAGTCTGCATACAAAACTCAATTTGATCAAGGATGCAATCTGCTCTATATTAGAAAAAAAACAGTGCTGCTGTCAAGTTACGGCCAGTGGGAGCCTCCCAAAGGCAGCTTGCACAACCATGGCCTGGGACTCAAGCGCAGAAGAATATCAGACTATTTGCTACCCATATGCTTGCAGCTATTTACATTTTACTTTAGTACCTGAATACCTCATGTCTATTAACCAACATATCCTCATTGCCCCTTTTTAGGGAAATATTAACCCCATTTTTCAAGTACAAAACTGAGTGACTTGATCAAAGTCACAGAGGAACTCAGTTGGAGAGAGCTGGAAATAAAACCCTATCTCAAAAACCAGTTCAGTGCCTTAACCACAGAATTGTCCTTCCTTCACTCTGCAGACAATTAGCAAATGCCTACAAACTGTCCTGCCCATTCATATACATGTGAACAAATGCATGCACTCCTTAGACATCCGGCTGCAACCCATAGCTAAAAATCACTTACCTCCCTACCATGGGACTCAGCTCTTTCAAATCTTCAAGTGAAGGCTTCTTATCCAAAAGTTTCTTAAAAATAGCAAGTGGAAAAGGGATGAAGGCAATGACTCTGTTGAAGAGGGAGAGCCCACATAGGATCCCAAAGAGGAAATACTTTTTCTTCTCTACTGAAGGCTGGAGAGGGGGGGAAAAAACAAGTGTTGTAATATTAAAAGTGGAAATCCGGATCATGATGGAACAGAAAATGAACAAGTCATAACAGAGTGATCTCAAAGACATACATTCACAGTAGCTCTTTTGGTTCATTGCTGAGTATTAAAAATGTTCATTACAGAATTGTTTTATGCTAATTAAAAGGAACCACATCATGGTCAATCGGCAATTTAATTTTAAAAATTGTTCTAATAGTTAAGAAAAAGCTAAATCAGCAGCAGCAGCAACAAAACCTAGCATTCATCTAACATGAGCTGAAGCTCCACTTAAAGGAACTCAACCAGAACCTTCGAATATTCCCTAAGACCCCAGTCCTGCTCCACTGAAATCAACAGCAAAATTCCCACTGAAAACAATTAGTTGGAGAGGGCCCCAAGTTGGAGGGACACCTGAAATAAGAGGCTCCTGTGCTGAACCCCAGTCCAAGGTCCACTGAAATTAATGAGACTCAGTTAAGACTAAGTTAAGGAGGACTGAATCATGCTACTGGGAAAGAAAGGACATCTGGCAACTCTGGTGCATGTATTAGGCCCAGATCTAGACTTCATTTGCTATTATTTGTATTAGCTGTAACAACTCTGGTTAAACCTATAATTCATATCAATGTCCAGTCCCTTTTTTAATCTTATTAAATTCTCAGCCACAGTGAGTTCAACAGTCTAATTACTTACTAAATGCAAAATTATTTCCTTCAGTAGTTTTCAGTTTTGTTGAATATTCCCTTGTTCTTGTTTTGAAAGAGAGAAACAATAAGGCTCACCATTTACCATCCATAGAGCATTTGTTGATTTATGTGCTTTTATCATGTCCTCTCCCATTCAGCTCCTTTCTAAGGAAACCTAAACTAAGTTACAATCTTTGCAATCTCTCTTCATACAAGTTTTCCCACATTCCCAATCCTTCTCTGAACCCTCTCTAATTCCACAAAATACAACACACCCAAGCGGCACAGATCCACTCCTCTGGAAAAATTGCTCCAGCCTTCCAAGACCCTCCCAAGCAGACTCCAGCCACTGTGTAGAAGATAATGAAGCCCAGAGTAAAAATGTAAATTGCCTGCTTTGGCTTTTGACCCTGAACAGTTTGAGCTGATTTTGACTTACCCTAGTAGGAAACCACATTGGGGATGCAGGCTCACAATACATGAACATCCCATAGTTTGGATTCACCATCTCTTCAAATACATACAAGAAGAATTCTAATGTCACTCCGCCTGCATCCAGGCCTCTCAACTCCCCTTCAAACTCTACCTGCAGAAACACACACAGATGGTTGTTCTTCTTCATGGATTTTGTTCCAAAATCACCTCAGATTTCTCACAGAAATGGAACAATCAACACTGTATTAATCCCTTAGCACTGGAATCAAACTAGTAAATGCAAAGCATGCACTGATTTATGGTTTGAAATATTCAGCCCTTTCCCAGGTAAGAACAGGAACAACTGTGCAGAGGGATGACTTGGGAAGGCTTCAATCATTCCTGCTCTTACAAATTGCTATTCTTAACTCTCAAGCACTGACTCATCTCCTTTCCCTCCTCCACCTTCTGAAAAATGATGTCCACAATACACTGCTACTGTGCAAGTTATATTTGCTCAGAGACCCAGGTGCTCTATCTTTCTCATTATAAGCTGGTCTTGTTTTTCAACTTGCCAGCCCTCTGAGGTCCCATGACAAAGCAACAGACAAGCCTCACCAAGTCAGCCTTCATTCTAATGGAGAAAAACAGGCTGTGGTGTCATACTGATCCAATGAGAAAATGTGTAAACGGACACTGTAGCACGCAGTAAGAGCACAAGCCCTGTGGTATTGACCTTGGTTAATGGGAGTCAGATGGTAAAAATCTCAAAAGCCTGGTTAAAATTTTCAAAACTGTCAAGGACGACAAGGTATATAAATTTATCTAATGGGCTGAAATCTATCTTGTCACCTAAATGGCTAATTAGCTACTTGTCATAAGGTGCATGCTAGCTAGAGCTGACCAGAAAATGTTTTTCCTTCCATGGAAATTTCTGACTTTTTATCAGAAACTGAAACCAAAATGTTTTTGGGTTTTCAGCCAAAACATTTTCAATGTTTTTCCAGCTGAAATGTGAGATGTCTGTGGAAAGCAGAGAATTTTCACAAACAATTTCATTTAGTTAAAAGATTGTTTCAACAGAAATTTTTCAACCAGCCGGAATTCTAACCAGCTTTGCAGTTTACCACTAATTTCTCTGGTATTACTAATTAGGAAGAACACGACTGGGCACATACCAACAACTGCTTTTTCAGGACACTGTCCTCCACTCGACTTAGTTTACTTAGCGTATCTTCAACCAGGCTGTTACGTTTAACATGGAGAGGAAAGATGGGCAACTCAGGAAGCTCACTCCTTCTCAGCAGTTCATTTTGTTTCAGTTGGATTTGGGCTTCTACCTTTGCACGCTAAAAGAGAATGAATAAATAACTGTATTTCCAGCATCTTGCCATAAAAACTGCATTGATAACGAATAAAACATTCTTCTCTTTTGTAAACAGCAGTATTTTCCACTCTATGTGACATCTGCCCAGCAATATCTACCAATTTATTGCATTGCCTGTCCATTTTCTTTCATCTGAAACATATTGTTTTAGGAGTGATAGTCAAGTCATAAAACGTAAATAGGCCTTCTTTTACATGGAAAATTAGACAAGAATGTGAATCAACTCCATATCAGACTCATTTTCCAGGAATCAACTCCATATGAAACTCATTTTCCAGGAAAACATGACAGAAATGACTACAGCAAACCACTGGATCTATGGCTTATCGAAACAATAAATGCCTTCCACTCACTGCTCCCATGACTGGATGGGCAGAACTCAACACAATTGGCTCCCAGCTAGGCATCAGCAGTTTCATTTTTGATGGCCAGAGGGCATGCCTTCACTGCATTACCACAGTGGAGTTAGGAGCCAGGCTACAAACCCTGGTCATCATGGCGAACTGGCTCCTGGATTTTCTCAAGCCCTGCTGAATAAGTATTAATTGGCTACTTCACCTGCAATGGTCCCTTGGTATACAAGTTAACTACCTATGCTAAACAATCTGAACCAGGGACGTCGCTGGCGCTGGGCTTATGGGGCTTGAGCCCCAGCCCAGTGGTGGTACACTTACTGGGCTCAAGCCCCTAGGCACAGCACGCCGAGTCTCAGGTCTTTCCCTGGGCGAGTGGCACTTCTGATCTGAACCACTTTACATTTTGCTGTGACACTTTGAATTCCTTTCCCAGACCTGAAGAAGAGCTCTGTGTATGAAAGGGCCTCTCCCTCACCCACAGAAGTTGGTCCAAAAAAAGCTATTAGTTCACCCACCTTGTATCTCTATGGCAAACCAAAACACACTGATAAAAAAGGATTTAACAGATGTTTAAACAAGTAACTTCTGATGTTCAATTGCAAATTCTGTTCTTTGTTACAGCAGAATAGTCCCTCTCTGGCAATTCAGTCCACACAGGCAGACTCCTGAGATCCCTGTAGAGGCTAAGATTCATAATGCTGGCAGTGTGGCAGACCTAATAAGATCTAAATAATTCTCATTTATGAGGAATTACTCAGAGGTAAAGCAGCAATGCACTTGACAGGACTCCAGAATCCCTTTGTTAAGACTGCATCACTAAACATATTGAAATTAAGACAAATCCCTGCCTCTGATGAGAGTTCACCGTCCCTCTGGACACTGCTAAATCACCTTTGCCTTAATTTACTTATTTCTGGGGCTCACAAAAATACAGCATGGATCAGTTTACGCACGATCGGTTTACCTGTTAATTTGGTTAATGTGAGCTATCATCATGTCCCCCAAAACTACCAATTTAACACGCAGAACTCGTTAACACACGGTATCTAAAACTGGAAGTTGGCCTAAAAACGGAAACATATTTCACCATGGTCCTGTTTACACGCGATCCATTTTACATGCGGTCGTGGCAGCTTGCCTCCCAACATCTGCACATTAACAGGTCCACGCTGTATGTCCAATATTTTTCCCCCACCACCTTGAAATGGACTAACTTCCACTGAACTGTAAGTGTATTTTCAAAAAATTGTCTGGAAAGACAATGCTTCCAACCTCTACTACAAGTCTTTTTTCCTTCAATCCATGTCAAGCTAACACGACTACCTCTGTGGCATGTTATCCGAACAACCAATGCCATTTTTTCCAAGCACAAACTACAAACATCTCCAGCAAACATATTCAAGTATTGGCAAGTGATATCACCTACTTAGCTGTGAAAACATTTGACTTAGGCTATGGCTACACTACAGCTTAAGTTGGTATAAATTACATCCCTCAGAGGGATGAATAAGTCACCCTCTGAGCAACATAAATTACATCACCCTTAGCAGCTGTTTGGACAGCTACTGTCACTCATGGGGGCGGAAATAATTAAGCCGACAAAGACACCTATCCTGTCAGTGCCATTGCAAGTACTGTTTTGTAACCATAGACTTAGTTTGGGAAAAAAGCAAATAGATTTTAAGACCTTAATTTTAGCACATAATCATGTGGCTGAAATGCTATTGCAGGACTTGTTTCCAGAGGGGTAGCCATGTTAGTTTGTGTACAGCAAAAACAACGGGAGTTCTGGAGCACCTTAAAGAGTAACAAATTTCTTTGGGCATAGAAATTTGTTAGTCTTTAAGGTGCCACAGGACTCTCATTGTTTTTATTGTAAATTTGTGCTGCACAAACAAAGTAGCCTGTGTGTTTCAGAGTATACCACGACCAGGCCATACCTCTTGCATAAGACATGAATCCAAGTGGAACACCTGAGTCTTGGAAACCAAGTTAAAGACAAACGGGAAACGGCAGAATATGAGGAGAACGTCGTCTTCATTACAAGAATTCTACCAATGAGAATGGTACATGCCTCGTGAATACTTAAAAATAAAACAATTAATTCCCAGTTTCCACATTCTTAACTCATTATTTCCTCTCTTATGCCCCTCCCCCACCACCTGCCCCAAAAGAAATGAATGGCATGGCAAGACTGCAGTCTCCTTCCCTATCTTGCTGAGGCATCACTGAGAGAAATATAGCTCTCCTCTACCCCTTGGGATTAGCTGTTGTACCGCATATGTCTTGGTGTCCTTTTAACCCTGCAACTATGACTATTAAAAAAAAAAAAAAAAGACAGCTACAATATGGAGCTAGTATTAAGGGTAGAAATTTCAGAGGTAGGCAACATTTTAGTGGTTATGGCGCTGAACTGGGAATCAAGAAACTAAGGTTCTGTTCTTGGTTCTATTACTGACCTGTGCATACCACTGGGCAAGTTGCTTCAACCCTCTGTGCCTCTATTTCCTTTCCCATATTTTGGTGTATTTTGTCTATTTAAACTGCACAATCTTCTGGTCAGACACTGTTTCTTGCTCAGCATCTGTACAGTGCCTGTTACAATTGGGGCCTCATCTCAACTGGAGATGCTAGTAGTTACAATAATAACAGATGGAGTACCTGCTTTATTTTAACCTTCCACCTTCCTAAGAAACTCTGGAATAACCAGATTGTACAATGTCATACTTACAGCTATAGCTTGCCACGAGCGCCACCTCATTAGATCATTTGGAAGAATAAATGTTCCAGAGATTTCATGTATGTAAAAATTACTTAACTGTAGCGTACAGTTAGCCTTCATGTTTGCCTAGAAACGGCGGAATAAAATGTGGGTGAAGATCCACTTGGAAGCAGTGATGATTCTCTATGCATCTATTCAAACTAGATAGGCTTACCTTGTACAGCTTTTTGAGCACTCTTAGGAGAGGTTTGGTGTCCTGGGAACGGGGCAAGGCATAATATGGTAGTTGAGATACCACAACTTTTTTAAACATCTGTACCACTTTGTCCAAAAAGGATGCTGACAAGGATGACCAGCATTGTTCTGAAGTACGAGAGGAAAAATATTCAAATAAATGAAACTCCTATGCCCAAAACACCAAAACAAATCTGTAAAGAAACAAAGCATTTTTCTACTACACACCTTTCAGCTAGCATTCTTATGAATAATACAGCTATCTCAGTGACATACACCCACCCATATAACACACACATATAAAACTACAGCAAAGGAGAGCAACAGTAAACCTTAGACTTGAATTTATCATCATTCCAGGCTGATAAACATGGTCAGAGTTCAAGGGTCATTTTCCTAGTCTGGACTATGTCACTCCTCTCTGAGTCCCTCCAACAGTTCCCTCGTCTTTGTTGTGTCAAACCTAAGTAATCTGTCCTAATTTTTATAGCTCTTTGCAACCTATCCTCACCCCATCCTCTCATTCAGTATCAAAAGCCTGAGTCCTGCCTGCTATGAGCATAATGCCAGCCTCCCCTGCCCACTGTTATGCTTTCAAACAAGTGCTTTCACAATTTCTTCCATGCTGCCCCTCAGGCTTGGGAGCATTTCACCATATACATCACAAAGCTACCTTATTATCCTCCCTCAAAACCCTCCTTCCAAGAAGCCTACAAATCCTTGACAACAATTGGGGTTCTGGTGTGTGAAGATTATTGCCTCTCATGCTGACCAAGGCTGTTGCATTGTTTCCTGTGCTCCCTAATCTGTCTGTACCCATCCAATTCATCCTGATTTATAATTAGACTATAGGTTCATTGGTATCTTTTTGTTCTGTGCGTATAGCACCTCATGGACCAGGACTCTGTTGTGTGACTAGGGTTTCTAGACACTATAGTAATACAAACAACAACAATAATAGTAATAAAGGGGACCCATTGGTTGTTTAGGATGAAGGTGGAGATATATGGTCAGGGAGTTATGAAAAAAATGCATGTACACTTGAGAAGAGGGATTGATGAGTAGAGTGTATGGAATGTAAAATATACTATTTCCTTGCTTTTCAGGGTTTGTATTGGTTGATTATGAACCTAGCACCCTTGGCTCTAACAAAAACCATTTGTGAGAAGGAAAATATATCACACACATACAGTTTTCGTATTAAGATTTTCTGTGGAAGAGTTTGGGGCAAAAGCACTATCTACAACAGGGAAGTGAAGATGCAAAAATCATCATTTTGTATGTTTGCACCAGTCTGTTAATAACTATGCTCTAATTAAGTAATTTTTCAATGGGTGCTGAAGTTATCTCAAGCAGTGGCTTCTCTTCATGCTCAAAGTGAAAAAACCTTACCTAGAATGTTTGAAGCAAGTTCATTCATGTTATTAATGGCTCGTGCAATTTGCATAACAAAAGATTCCAAGTTCTGTTCTTTAAACATTACAGAGCATTCTGCCAGGAGAAGAAAAATAGATAAAGCCTCCCTGTGAGGAGAATGCAGTGGAAGACCAGGAATCAGATGAACTATCATATAGGAATTTATCTGTAGGGGAAGAAAAAGGTAGAGGAGAGAAAGCATTCATAAATTTTAGAGTATGATTTGAAGTGCAATACACAGATAATATTTTCTACTTGGCACATTGCTGGACTTGAAACTTTGCAAATTGAGTTTTTTATGTGGAGTTTAAAGAACTAGGTGCAGTTAGAGTTTAGATGCAGTCAATATAAAAAATAATCTATGTCAAAACTGGGGAAAAAAGGGATGAAGAGAGGGATTTGTTTGTTTGAGCTGTTGTAGACATACTATTGATTATGCCTTAAAACTGACTCCAAAGTATACTAGTTTGCACCTCTCTATGCAAAGCTATGTGAACCACTTACTGGCCTAAATGCCTAATCTATACTAATTATGTGGAAGTTGTACTGCTGCTCTTTTTCTTGTCTACCTCCCAATTCCAATGTCATGTTGTTAACATTATACCACATTTTGACATTATACCACAGTCAAGGTGATTTAGGCACGGGATAAATAGTGGTCCCCATTCCTTCATATACTTGTTTAGCTACCTCATTTTTATGTTTAAAACAATTTCTTATATTTGGGAGGTGAACTCTGAGAGACTGACAATGATACAGTCTTTGGGAGATGAGAGGCCTAAGGAAATTTATAGTCTGTTAGGCAATCCAAGTGCAGTAGGTTGTAGCACAGGGAGCAAAGTTGAGATTCTATGCTTGTCCAGAGCAACAGTGGTGGATCAAATTATAGACACCTCATGTCTTGCCCATACACCCAGAGACAAATTCCCTTGCAAGTTAATTAATTAGCAGTTTAATCAGGAGATCTCTTAAGTTATACACTGGGTATAATTTGGACAAAAAGTTGCAAGATGTTTTACCGTATTAGCAATCCACTCCTTTTTGGCTAGTTCCTCAAATATGTCCCTGGCTTTTTGCAGATCAACACCAATACAATTTGTTTCCAAAGTAGAGCTAAAGTGATTAGGAAAAAAATACACATTGTTTTATACCACAGAGAAGGATGCTGCAATACACCTCAATGGTTACATTTTGGTTTAAGGGTTTGGATTTTTTTTTTTTTTAATCTTTTCCTGAATATGCCCTGGCCCTTCCCATTTAGCAAGTACAGATTTTTAAAATAATATTCTTCAGAATTTAATATTGGGCAATATGTCAAACAGATGCCCTAGAAACTGAATCTCTCGGTTAATTTATAGAAGACAGATAGTGGCAAAACAAGCTTTCCTACAATTCCCAGTCAGTGTGCCTGAGCCAAGCACCACCAGTAAGAGGGAGAGAACAGCTGAGAATTTGTGCTGGTTCAATACTTGGCCACTCTACTGAAACTGCTAAAAAAGGGCTTGTTTCAGCTGTGACACGGACAATGGTCCATTGGGAAATAACCTAAGACTGGGATCGGCAACGCAGGCTCTGAGCATCCCCTTCTGGCTTCCTGGAAGAGCCAGGTGTGCTCTGGGACTCCCTGCTCACCCCCCTCCCAGCACAACCGCGTGAGCCAGAACGTGGCTCCCTAGCGCTGGCAGGGGGAGGATTGCCTTCCGTCCTTCCTTCTTTCCCTCCCTCCTCTCTCACACCTGAGTTTTTTGTCCTTCCCCCCAGCCTCATGAACAAGACTGACATTGCAGTTGCGTCATTAAAATTCGGAGAGGTTCTTGTTAGCCTTAGAGTTGTCTGTAGAATTGCTAAGTGAAGTGAAAGAGCCTAAGAAAAGATCTTAGCTTGGCCACCAACTTGTTTCTGCAATTCTTATTTTGATATTTGAAAAGTCAAGCTCTAGGAAACTCAAGTAAATTCCATGGGCTCTATCTGTCCTGACCAGGGTAAAGGACTGGGAGGAGGGTAAAAGGAGCATTTTCCAACACAACCCTAAGCAGACTCACAAAGGAGCTGGTAAGGGTTCTTAGCGAGTGCTTTAAAAGGCTAAGGAGATCAAACAGTAGTTTGGCCAACTAACGACCAGGGTCTGCTTACTAGCTGTACAGTTGTATCCTTGACTACCTAGGACAGGGGGTCTCAAACTCAAATCACCTTAAGGGCCACAGAAGGACTAGGATATTGGCCTGAGGGCCACACCATGGAAACCTGTTCATGCAACGATACCAAAGTATAACAAAAAATGAAGAGTAATATAGTACACTAGTAAAAGTCAATTTATTAACTGTCTTGAAATGGTAACATGAAAAGTCTGTGCTAATTTTGACAGTCTTTCCAAAGCCAAAACACACATTTACTTTTAGAATTGCTTCCATTCAAGAGGGCAAAATATTCAGAAAGACACAGTAAACAAATAAATACACTTAAAATTTTACATGATTAATCAGTGGTTCCCAATCTTTATTTGTTCGAGGGCAAAAAATATATGTTTTTAAAACCCATGAAGGACCACCAGTTAATTTAATTAAAATTTAATTAAAATTTAATTAACTAAATTCAAATTGATTTTAATTGAATTAAATTTAATTGAAATTAATTTTTAAAAAGGCATTAGATTTTTAAAGAAAATTAAAGTGTCTAAAAAGTGGGGTTTTTTTAAAGGGGGGAGCTGCATGTATCCCCAAGACAGGAGGGGAGGAGAGCAGCCACACCCTGGGATGGGACAGCAGTTGGGCTGGGCAGAGTCTCCCCCCCCGGACTTTAATTAAGCACCCCGCTGCCTGGCTCTGGGGGCAGCACTGGGGCTGGTGGCATGGAAGACACCCCCGCCCACCCGAACTTGGCCACCCTGGGGCTGGCAGCACAGAAAACACCCCCTGCCCATCAAAAATTGGCCACGCTGGGGTAGGTGGAAGAAAAAACACCCCCTACCTGCCTGGGCCTGGCCACGCTGGGGTTGGTAATAGGGAAAGCCCTGGGAGCTGCGCTGTGGCTGGAGGTGGGGCTTTGTGGGTGCTCCCCCAGAATGGAGGCCCCCCACAAACTCTCTCCACATGCCCAGGCTGCCCCCCTTGGAGCCCCTCCACCACCCCTAGCCTTCTCTGGATGACCCAGCCTGCTCCAGATGCTTGACCAGCTGCTGCATGTGAGTGGGGCGGCTCCCAGGCTGCAGTTTGGCTCCTCCCCAGCAGTGGCTGATGACATGGGGGGGGGGAGCAATGAAGCTTGGCCCGCCCCGCCCTGGGAGCACTGCCAATGCAGAGCCTCTCTGCCAGTGGAGAGACCCAGCACTTTAAAAGCCCAAGGACTGAAGATGCTGGAGACCCAGGATTCCAGGGGTTAACAGGGCAGCTCCATGGGCTGCTTGTTTGAGACCCCTAACCTAGGACATATAATGTAATAAAAAGCATATGCTAGCATGAGCAGTGGGGATTCAGAGTTTTGAATGGTTTTCTTTTTTTTAAAAACAGCACAGTAGCAAAGTGTATCATAACTATATAATCCCCCTCAGCTGCCTGGAAACTTCTCCCGCAGCGACATGATGGTTATTTAAACTTAAAAGTGGCTAGTGCTGCTCTGCTTACCTCCCTCACCAGCTCCAAGACTCAACAGGTTAATCTCCCACCATAGTAGGGATAGGGGTTACCTTAATAATTTAGCTGACTTGCAATTGTAACCTCTTTGTTTAAATTTAGCTGAATAGTGCACCACCTACCTCTGCTTTAAAAAACCTGCACTTAAACAAGCAGGAGAAGAAAATATCATTGCTATTTCCCTAGAAAAGGAACAATAAAATAGGAATTAAAAAATTATCTCTCCTAGTAAGTAAATGCATTAGCACTCAGACATTTAAAAATTTAAATCTTAAGCAATTACTCTGTTATTAAAGCAATAAGACAACATGGTTGTGTCCATCTCATTAGCATAATAAATCTTCTACTTCCAAAAGATGCCTTCTTAAGATACACCTCTTTGTTTGGAAGACAATGCTGTTTAAGTATTTTTATTCTCTTTCTCAGGGTCTGACCTAAAACTCAGCAAAACCAGTCCTTCCATTAACTTAAATGGGTCTTGAATCAGGCCTTTAGAATCTAATCTTACTCCAAATGAAATTAAAGGGTATCTATATCCAGTCTGTGTAAGAGTCTGTTCCAATTCCCATTTAGTAGCAAACAGGCCTATAACGATTAAATGAAAATATGATTAAAGAAGAGAGTTCAGAAACTGTGTTTAATCACAATCTTTGGCTGTCATCAAAGAGCCTTCAAGCCATGCTAGTTAAATTGTAGGATGGCCATGTTGTGGGCTAGGTAAGGGCCTAGCAGTTTCAGTGAGAGCAGTAAAATCAGACCCTATAATTGCTTAAAGTTTATGATCAGTTTTTAGTACACTGACTATAAAAATGTCTATAGACATGTTTTCTTATCCCATAAAGTAGAAAAGTGGTCAACAGCAACCTTTTAGCTTCCTTGATTTCATCAGTGCCATCATTCATTGCCATCCATTTATTTATCAATGTCCTGTCTATCCTGTTGATCTTCTGCAGGGTATCTGTGCAAGAGATCCCACCAGCATGCTCAAGATCCTTAAGTAAAACCAAAGCAAAGACAACAATAAAAGATTAAGTTTAGTGAATCCTTTTGATGACATAAGCCACCACTGTGAATAAGCTTTTTACAAAACAATTTAGTCTGATCAAATCTGTTCCCACTTTTGCTCAAAACTGATGACACCATACACAGGTAAATGCAACACGCTAAGTGTGAAAGTTACCAGTTCTCTATAACTTGCAATAGCCTTCCTGCCATTAAAATGCATTTTTTTTTAATGTGGAAGTATATAAAGTGATAGAGCAAAACAAGAAGAAAGTACTGACGAAATGGGATTTTCTCCAACGAAAGCTCATGAAAAAATAAATTTGTTAGTCTTTAAGTGCCACAGGACTCCTTGTTTCTTTTACTGAACTAGACTAATACACTACCCCTTTGGATACTATCACAATGTTCCTGATGCTTCAAAAATTGAAAAGGGTTTAAAATTATTTTTGTTTTAATTTACATTTTGTAACCTAATGGAAGGACAAGAAATAAACATGTGCAACTCTCATAGCTAGGTTCTGAAGCAGAGGATCATTATAAAAATTCTTAGAGATAGGACCAAACTGTACTTAGGATCCCTCACAACTTAATTTTACCCCCCTGAAGATCATCAAACCTTATCTATCCAAAGTTGGTACAGTGAAAAGGAACATGGACCAAGATATATTGTTGTAGTAACAATCAAACTCCTGCACAGAATCTCTCTATACCTATACTTTTTTTGACATAGCAACCAATACTAAAACCATGCTCCCACTGAAGACAATGAGAGCTTTGCTATTGACTTCCATATGAGTCAAGCCAGGTCTAAAATGATCTGGACACAGCTCTAGAGAGGACGAAAGGTGAAAATAGGAAGAGAGCCACTTGCTAGCTTTTTTTTTTTTTTTGCGAGGGGAGGTGGGTGGAAAGGGGGGAAGAGAAGTGAGGACCATAGTGTCTTCCACCAGCCACTGTGCATCTCCAGATCTGCTTTGTATTTATGGATCACATTTTCTGGTGATTGAAATGAGTTTCTTGAGAAATCTTTTAATTGATGAAGGATCATCTGGCTTTTCGGGACAGTCAGCCAATGGAGATATACCAGCTGTTTTATTTTAAATGAAAACTTACAGTCTCACCTGGACTGTCTCCTGCTCCAACAGGCATCACTTCGATTCAAGTTTTCATTTAACAGACAAGCAGGAAGGGCTTTGTGGATGGCTTGAGATTAATGGAGCATCCATGGAAAACTACTGTCCTACACTAGAGGCCATAAATCATCCTTATTGTTGTGGTTAGTTAATGCTTTTACAGAACTCTGAAGTTGTAAAGTTCAATATAAGCACCAAATTTATCATTAGCCCATACTGCAGCTTTTCAACCTCAACTTCCTTCTAGTAATATTATGATCAGAGTTACACCCACTGTTCTAACTCTATTATTTCTACCATTTTCTGAGAGTTAGGCTAACACTGGGTAATTTACTCTTGTGACACAAACTTGTTACATATTTCCTGCTAAAAAAATTGATCCATTTACTTGAGTATAATGAAGGAATGGCTTGTCCTTTCTTAAAACACTGTGCCAGATTATCATGCCAAATCAACAAAGTTTCATTGAATTCAATGCAGTGATGATCCTTAACAGCAGCTGAAAATCTGGCCCATAAAATCTGATGTTCAAAAAATGCTATTTAGAGCAAATACTTACACAGGAGGAGGTGTCGCAACCCCTATACTAAAGTTGGACAATACTTCACATTAAAAATATGATAAAGAACTTTTATTAAGATTTCTAATGTCTTCATCATTTACAGCCAGCAGGATTGAAATTTCACAAGTGAATAAAATATGACCAGGGAGGTGTCTTTTGTGGGCCCCATGTAAATCTGTTTTGACCTGGCTGAGTTATAAACTGGAAATGCTTGTTTTCCTACTTGTGTTTGTACACTACAAATTGTTTCCAACAAAAACTGCTGCCACTGTCATTGTTTCCAATCCCCTTTCTCCTAAAACATGACTCATCTACTTTAAAATGACTAAAGTTTGAATTGGTTAACATGCTAGTGACATACTGCTTGCAATTCTGCCACTATTCTGAAACAAATGAGTCAAAGGTAATCTACAATTCAAGGTATCACTACCTGGGACTGAAGAGTACTGACGAAGTTGACGTATGTTCCAGCAAAAATCATCTTCACGTGGATGCCTGACAGATCTACAAGAATATGAATCAGATCAAAACAAAATCTTCGATTCCTGCTGCTGCTATTTCTGCTGCTGCCTTGTTCTCTTTGTGTTTTAGGCACTGATCCAAAGCCCACTGAAATCAATGCAAGTCCTTCTATTGACTACAATGGAGATTTGGATCTGGCCCCAGACCTGAAAGGTGCTAATGCCCTCACCCCTTATGAAAGTCAAAGGGAATTAAGAGGGCTAAGAAAGCCCCAGGAGTTGTTCAACATGTTACAGACTGGACCCAAGAGATGCTACAGAAAAATATAGGCAAGAGGCACAACAACGTTCTACTCCCCCAAATACTTTCATGGCTTAGTTACTGTTTCTTGAAATTACTGTATCACAGTTATGGAATCATCTGTTTCTTCCTAGCCCATGTTGATGTTAGATTTATGCACTCAAACATATGGACTTTATATTCCCTCTATGGCATCTAATGTTACTTGCGATGTTTTTGTTATACAAGTAAATGTCAAATTGATTTTTGAATCTAATTTAAGGCCTCAACCTCAATTAACTCTTGTGACCATGAGTTCCACAGGTTCATAGTGCATTGTGTAAAAAAATAAAAACAAACAAACAAACAAACAAAATGTATTTCCTTTTACAATCAGTACCATTAGCTGAAACGAGGCTGCTAATGTCAAAGTTCTGCACCTGCTCCTCTTGGTTACCAGCTGTTCTGTTTTCAGTGTGTTTTGGGGGGCCACGTCCAAAAGACATAACCTGCCCAGAACCAGCCATGTAGACGACAGTGTGATAGCTGCCAAAGAGGAGAGATAACATGTTAGCAACCTGTTACTGAAACTCTCTGTTCCTCTCAGCAAAAGGAGGATATTACTCCTTATTGGCCCAGACTTGTTTGTCTTATTTGACTTCATCTTGGCCCTTGATTTGTAAAACAATTTGAGATCAATGAAGACCAATACATACTACAACGCACTGCATTACTTTTATGTCATGTTACAGTATACATGGATATTTATTACATTATCTGAATCCTCTAGCATTTCCTATTTGAAAGCATCCCAAAAAAGCCCAATCCCAGACAGCAGAACTACTTCAGGAGTATTTAATCTGCACATGCAAATTAATGATGAAATGCAAAACAGTCAGCCTACCAATGAACTTCCCCTAAAATTCTGCTGCTACTGGCTGCTGCAAACACAATGTAATTCTGTGCGTCTGCGATCCCAACAGAACAGAAAGGTAACTTCTGAATCAATTGACCTTGTGAATTTAACTCTGGAACTTTAGTTTTATGTTGAAATAGTTACCTGCCTTTCATACACAAATAGCTGGTTAAAAAAAAAAAGACCCCCCAATTGTCAGAACTTCTTTTAGAAAACAATATTGCTTTCCCTTGAAAAATGTGACTACTATGAAAACACAGAAGCTACAGTATACACCTTCCACATGCTAAGTGGGAAACTGGACTGTCTAGCCATTCAACCTTCTGGGGACCAGGCATGTGGGCTGAAGAGCGACGTCCCAGCTGTCCCACACTGTCATTTCCAAATGTGAACACACTGCCATCCTGTTAGAACAAAAGCAAATTAAGGTTGGCAAACTTATGGAACTTTCACATTCTAATTTTTTTTTAACCCCTCCAACAAAAAACCCTGAAAACTGTTGAGAGAAGACGATAGAAGTGAAACCAGTGAAGATTCATATTCATGGCGGACATGTAACTAATCCAATTTGGGTTGTCAGCATGGCCTGAACCTGAGATCTCTTACACTAAAAGCATGAACTTCTGCTGTTTAAGGAAAAGAGCTAAGTTCGCTATCTGGAATAGACAGACTCATAACCTTCTTGTAAGAAGCAACCACTCGTGAGGGTCAAAAACACAAGGGTTGCAAGCGTAGTGATCCGGGAAGAAACAACCTGCTCTAAAAGATGCACTAGCTGCTTGGAGAATAGTTTTTGCTCAGAAGTAGTACAAGGATGTTGCTCTTACTTCATGTGCTTTCCATTTTTTTAAATAGGAAAACAGATTTAGTTATTAGAAAACAAAATTCATTTCTATTGTCTTTAGCGGCCATTGTGTAGACTTGAAATAAAATTTATTTTTAAATGTCCAAAATACCAATGTTTTCCAAAAGTACAAAACCTGTTTACATTTGTCATTACATCTGGTCTAACAGACAGGAACAATTGTTAATTTTGGGATAAACTAGGAAACAGTAGCTATAACTAGAGTGTTTCCAAAAGCTGTGTTTTAGGAACCAATGCTTCTTGATTTATCCATCAAAAATGGAGATTTTCAGCGTTACACAGGGCCATACCCTATTTCCTGTTTTCCTCATATGAGTAGTCCCATTGTAGGTTTGAGTGAAATGACCAGGAACTGGCACAATTCTACTCTGACTGGGGTCAAAAACAAAGCTTCCAGTGAGGCTCATGGGAGCAAGACTGGGCCTCATAACCTTAGGTGGTCTTGTTCAGTTTCATGTAAACATACAGCAGTTGTTTCCAATGTCAGAGACAGCAGCAATGTTCAACCCTGATATACTTGAGTACATAAACATCCCACAGACCCCAATAAAAGTTATAAGGCCTAAGCAGGGCCAGCCCAACCATACAGGTGAACTTGGCGATCACTTAAGATGCCAGGCTTTGAGGGGTGCCAAATTAGACAGAAAGTTGTAGTTTGCCTAGGGTGCCAAAAATCCTTGGACGGGCCCTGGGCCTAAGATCTTTACACCAGGTTAGTATTGCACAGTTCTTCCCCCTCCCATCTCCCAAAGAATTTAAACAAATGTCCAAAAGCTTTGTTGTGCCATCATACCAACTAAGCATATAAGCACACACAGACAATTTTAAACTCTCCCGGCCCGACTGCCTCTCACACAGAAGGATCTCAAGTATACCTGAGTGAGGACTGCAGTGTGTTCATCTCCACAGCTGATATAAATCACACCGATAGCCTTTAGAGCAGTTATCGAATGCGGTTTGAAGATTTTCTCTGTTGGAGAAGCACAGATTCCTATAGCATATAAAAAAGCCTTTTCCCTTTATGAGCACCATCTACCAAATGTCTGGTTACCCTGATCCTGCTCTGCAGCATCTTGCCCTCAGATTTCATCTCATCTATATGTAGGTGTATTTAAAAATATTTAAAAGAGAATGGGAGTTGCAGGGCAAGATAAGAAATCATCTGTGCTTTAGCTTCCTTATATTTACACAACGACTACAGCATCAACTAGTGCAAGGAATGTAAGTGCTTTTTGTGGTGCAGAGAAGTAGAAGCAGGTGAGTTTTTGTTCTAAGCCATTTTGAAATTGCATTTGTAAGCCATCAACCTGACTTTAGCTTTTCTCTTCATTTTGGATTTGTAACCTGTGAACAGACCATAGATTTGGCTCATGGTGGGAAACCTTACATGCTGTACAAGAAACCTAAATGAGGCTTGAAGATGCAAACTTAAACGTACAGGCTATGTCTACACTGGCAAAGTTATTTTGAAATAGCTATTTTGAAATAACTTTGCCTCGAAATAATAATTTTGAAAAAGTGAGTCTTCACCAGACTCCTTTTTTGAAATAAAGCATGAATTAGTATTTCGAGTTAGAGAGTCTACATTACAAATAGACCCTCCCCCCAGGCAGGTTTCCCCGCCTGGGGAGAGATGCTCCCTCTAGGGCAGCCAGGAAACCCTGGAGGGGCTGTGGCTGGGTTGTGCTCCCCAGAGGGCAGCCAGGAACCCCTGCGGGGGGCTGCACTCCTCCTGGGGGCAGCCAGAAACCCCGGCGGGGGCTGCCCCCCCCTGCAACCAGGGAACCGGGGGTGTCACTCCCCCCTGCCTGCTGATCTGCCCCCCAGCCTCCCTGTTCAGAATGGGGGAGGGGTCCAGCAGGGGGCTGGGAGCCTGATCGGGCTCAGAGCTGTTTGCGGCA